>CM060920.1:1018855266-1020055266 GCA_030737875.1 Allium sativum
TACGGAGGCTAACCATGGAGCAGTCCTCTTACTCTTCACGGGAATGAAATGGGCGCTCTTAGTAAGTCTGTCTACCACGACCCAAATCCCCATATTACCCTTCCTCGATCTCGGTAACCCATCAATAAAGTCCATCGAGACACTTTCCCACTTCCATTATGGGACCTCCAATGGGTGAAGCAACCCACCGGGCTTCTTTTGCTCTGCTTTTACTTGTTGGCACACCAAGCATCTAGCGACAAACTCAGCCACATCCCACTTCATGCCGGCCCAAAAGTAAACTCCTCTCATGTCCATGTACATCTTGTCCCCGCCTGGATGGATGGTCATCTTCGAACGATGTGCATCATCAAGAATGGTCTTCCTCAAATTCTCGTCCCGTGGTACACAAAGTCTACCATCCCTACGTAACCAAACCTTATCATCTAGGGTATATCCACTGAGATGGCTCGATGACTCCCCCCTTTTGAGCTTTTCTACTAACTCAACCAACTGTGGGCCATCTCGCTGTGCCTCACCAATCCGTCCCAAAAGCGTAGGTCTGAACTCTAAGGATGCTAGCAAAACCGGGTACAAAGTCAATGGAAGGTCTAAAGTCAAACGTAGAGATGAACTCTAAGCTTCGCCGCTCAACAAACAACGGACTCAAGGACAACTTTTTCCTACTTAAGGCGTCTGCCACCACGTTACCCTTGCCAGGGGTATATGTTATCTCGAAATCGTAGGACGCTAAGAATTCCATCCACCTTTGCTGCCTTAAGTTCAAGTCCTTCTGAGAGAACAAGTATTTTAGCGATTTGTGGTCAGTGAACAATTCGAATTTCTCGCCAAGAAGAAAATGGCACCAAGACTTAAGCGCAAAAACAATAACGACCAACTCTAGGTCATGTGTAGGGTAATTTTTCTCTTGCACTCTCAACTTCCTTCCTCCATAGGCTATTACCCTTCCCTCTTGCATTAAGACTGTGCCTAGTCCTGTCCAACAAGCATCGGTATAAACGGTAAATGGCTTACTCCCATCTGGCAACACTAAGACTGGGGCTGTGGTCAAAGTTCTCTTTAAACGTTGGAACGCATCATCACAATCTACATCGCATGTGAAAACTAGGTTCTTCTTCGTCAAGCGTGTTAATGGGGCTGATATTTTTGCGAAGTCTTTGATAAACTTCCTATAGTAGCCAGCCAACCCTAAGAAACTCCTCACCCTGGTAGCATTTTTAGGGACCTTCCAATCTTGGATGGCCACTACCTTTGCGGGATCCACAGCTATCCCTTCTTTGGAAACCACGTGTCCTAAGAATCGCACTTCCTTCCTCCAAAAGTGAAATTTAGAAAATTTAGCTTTAAGGCTATGCGCTCGAAGGGTCTCCAACACTTCCCTAAGATGTAGGACATGCTCTTCCTCGCTCTTAGAAAAGATCAAGACGTCGTCCACAAATACTACCACGAATTTATTAAGGTACTCCCTAAACACCCTACTCATCAAGTCAACAAAGTATGCAGGGGCGTTTGTCAAACCGAAGGGCATCACAAGCTACTCGAAGAAGCCGTTCGGAGTCCTAAAGGCGGTCTTGTCTATGCTATCCTCAGCCACTCTCAACTGATGGAAACCTGTGGCTAAGTCCAACTGCGAAAACACTGAGGCACCAACTAATTGATCGAAGAGATCGTCAATCCTCGGCAGTGGGTGCTTATTCTTCTTAGTAAGCTTATTAAGTTCCCTATAGTTCACACAAAGTCTAAGGGACTCATCTGCCTTCGTGGCAAATACTACTCGAGCACCCCACTCCGATATACTACGTCTTATGAACCCCTTCTCAAGCAATTCTTTCACTTGCTTACTGAGTTCTCTTCTCTCCCTTGGAGCCATGTGGCGCACTGACAATGCAACTGGCTTTGCATTATCTACTAGATATATTCGAAAGTCTATCTCACGTTTTGGGGGTAGACCCCTCACCTCATCGAAGACATCAACATATTCACGGACTATACGAACAGAATGTAAATTATCATTGGATGCGTCTAGGGATTCTAGGTAGCTAAGCATTACTGGACCTCTAGGGTCACAAGAAATATCATGGGTCTTTCCACAATGAGTCAACAATCTAACTACCCTTCTTTCACAATCTAGGATGGCCCCATATCTAGTTAGCCAATCAATTCCTAGAATCAAGTCGTAGCTCATGAAGCCAAGAACAAAGGCGTTGCATTCAAACCCAATGCCCAAGACAGACACTCTCAAATCCCGACAGATCATAGAAAGATGAGCCGAACCACCAATAGGATTTGAGACCACTAAGGGATCTGTAACTAGACTAGTATTTAGGTGCAATGTTTCAACTAATGATGTAGAGATAAACGAATGTGATGCGCCAGAATCGAATAAAGTACGGACAGGGTGATCAAAAAGAAAAACTAAACTTTCAACGGAAATTACTCTACCTCGTTCTTGCAGCGGTGGGACCACGAGAGCCTGAACTTGCCCCCTTGCCTGCCCTGGTGCCATAAGAGCCTGCACCTGTCCTCCCAAGGTAGACCATGCCCTCCGCCCTTTCCTTGGGCAGTCTTTAATCAGATGTCCCGCTTCGCCACAGTGGAAACAGCCAGTCTTCTTTTTCTTCCTACAATCTTTGCATAGATGGCCTGGGGTCCCACAGTTAAAGCATCTTTTCTTTTCCTCACCATTGTTGCCTTTACCACCTTTCTTGTTCTGTTGTTGCTGTTGCGGTTTCTTTTGATCCCCTTTCTTCTCGGGTGCCTTATTAGCATTGGCGCCCTTCTCTTCTTCATGCATAAGCACCATGTCAACTAGTCTCTCAAAGGTAGCCCCTATGGAGATGTGGGTCATAGCTAACCCATGAAGCGGCTCGTTCAAACCCTTAACAAATCTCAGGGCCTTCTTTTCTGGTGTATTCACCAAGTCCAAGCCAAATCTCGCCAACTGATTGAACTTGTTGACGTATTCTTTCACTGGTAGATTCCCTTGATTCAATGCCAAAAATCTTTCCATATATAAATTTTCTTCAGTCCGTGAGAGAAACTTTGCTTCAAACCTCCGCCTGAAATCTGGCCATGTATCAAATGGACGCTCTCCATTAGTGACCTCCCACCAGAACGGGGCCTCATCCTTCATTAGCCAGTCAGCTAACTGGACCTTTCTTCCATCTTCCACCTCAAAGATCCCAAACAATTCTTCCACCTCCTTTAGCCAATTTCGAGCTTCAACAAATTCTCCGTCCCGTGAAAAGGTTTTCCACTCATTGCCCGAAAGTCCTTACATATCTTTGCAAAAGTATCGACACGAGGAGGAGGAGGAGGGGGAGGAGGAGGAGGGTTTTCTGGACCTGCGGTGGTGGCCCTAGTCTCCAAATACCTCCTAAACCATACTGGTATCGTTATCCCCTCGGGTATCTCGGGAATTCCAGACATCCTGAAACGAAAAAGGAAAGATTCAATACAAAAGAACCGAAGGAAGGATATATGGCTCTTGGGGTTATGATTTCTAAGATAAACTTTTCTCTTGTAAATACTTTCCTTAAAACATAATTTTGAAGGTACTTCTCTATAAAAGTGTTTTTGAAAAACAGTTTTTCAAAATTCATATATGTTCTGGTAACCTTCAGCTCTGATACCACGTGTAACACCCCACGTCCATTAATGTCACTCACAAAGGGAATGTATTAACTTCTATGGAGCGTTTTAAGTGAGTATAGAATAGAAACTTAACAACAAGACAGATATAAATAGTACTTAAAAATTTAAAATTTTATTCATTACAGCGGTAAACACATAGGTTTGATTACATCATCAAAAACCAAAGTCAAAGTATGTAATATCCATCTTGACTAAATCAGAGTACATAAATTGAAAGACATAACCCCAACACAAAATAGCCATAAATAAGATAGGCTGAACTTTTACTTCACCGATCCAAGCAACTTCTAAAAGCAAGAGATACAGCTGTCCAAAATCAAGCTCCATTGGTGCTAGTTCCACCCTGAGCACCTGGGGGAGACTGGTTGAAACGGGTTACTGGTTGAAACGGGCCCCCATTACTTGACACAAGCTATCTACCTAAGCTTGGTCCCCTCTAGTACATCCCACTTAACCCTCTTCTTATTCATGTTCACTTACATGTTTCAAATTTTGGTTAAGTGTTTCTAATCGTATTTCACAAGCCACCCAAGGCACCCACTTAACCCCCATGTCCCAGTACATGTTTATCTGGTTAAGTGTTTCTTAATTCATTAACACCGTAACCTTGTAAAGACCTCCCACATTAGACTGGCATATGTGGCAGCTGGATTTGCCGGGCGGGTTCGGGCAGTCTTACGCCACAAACGATCCTAACCTCGTGTCTTTACAACTGATACGCATTTAATTTATGCCCAAGACCTCCCATATTAGACTGGCATTTATGGCAGCTGGATTTGTCGGGCGGGTTCGGGCAGTCTTACACCACAAAAGAGCCTAACCTCGTGTCTTAGACGATTAATTACACAAAATTAATTATTCCCCAAATTTAATTAATTTCCCTATTCAAATTATCAATCAATTCCAAATTTAACTATGTCCATAATTGACTCAGTTATGTCCATCTATTTATGGTATGCAAAATTATACCAATTATCATCATAAATTTATTTTATGCCATTTAAGGCATTTATGCCAATTCTCAATATTAAATCTTTTAATATTATCCCATTCCCCCACGTTGTACGTTTAACGTAAAATATACGTTAGACTCGAATAGTCTAACTTATGGAATAAAGAGAAAACATCACAACATACATATAGATAGAACTAGATCTAAACATAAGGGGTGAACTTGCATGTGTGAATGAGGTTCTTCATCGAAAACTTGCATAGGCCAAAGTCACAAACTTGCATAAAACTACATATGTCATAGATCTAAATCTAAAGGTGTAAACTTGTTTAGGTAATAGTCACAAACTTGCATTGGCATGATTCATACTCCAAACATATATATATACTTGCGTATGTGATTTATGCAACATAAACGATGGTGTAAACTTACATCTAAACATGCAAACTAGCATATAGAATTTTGTATACTAGCATATAACTCACACATGTCATAGCTTAACTTTAGATCCAATTTACACACAAAATAAATGTCATGTAACATGTAAAGTTGTATATAATTTTCACTAACTTGCATATGATCCATGCTTCTATTAACATCCTAACTTGCATACATATATATGATTTATCATATGAATTAGTTCCAACAACATAACCAAACTAGCATATAAAACATCATTGTGAATTGATTATACATAAGCCAATCATAGAACTACAACATAGATGATAACATCACAACTTTACAACATAGATGATAACATCATAGAATATACAACATAGATAATAACATGCGGTCAATAATTCACAACATAACCATATAATCCACATCATAGCTCAACCCAATTAAATTGTTAATTATTTTATTAAAGAAATCGAACTCACAACTCATAGAAGGTCTTGAGTTCTGAAATCTGAGTTCTGAAATTGATTTAGCTTTCCTTTGAAGAAGACAATTTGTTGCAGTTTAGATTAGAATTGAATTTGATTAGCTTCTTCCTATCTGATTGGTGGCGGCTATTCTAGGTTGCAAGGTGACGTCATGGAGGCCATGATTCTAATTTTAATTTGATTTTAGGGTTTGAGTCTACATGTGTTTTTATAGAGTTTAGGATTAATTTAGGCCGTCCGATCAACCCAGAATTAACCCCAGCCATTCAGACCAGACCAGAAACCCTAATGACTCAGCATACAGTCATAAAAAGGTCATCAAACAAATCTTCCCGGGGGGGCAGGTCGACCCCCTGGTCGACCGGTGTGGGTAGGTCGACCCCCTGGTCGACCTGGCCCTGGCGGGAAATTTCCCGCCTAGCCCAATCTGACTCTGAAATTTGAATTTTTGAAATCTGTTTTGAATTTTCTGAAACTTCCAATGGCCATAACTTCTTCATACGAAGTCCAATTCACACAAACTCGGACTTTATCTCAACCAGAATTCCAAGACGAACATAATGGCGCAACCCGTTTCCCTTAATTCTCACATCTGAGATTAGTTATTCTTTAATTTGTGAACATTAATTTTGAAAATTACGGGGTGTTACAAAGATGATAACAGAAGCGGCCACGTTTTTTTAAAGTGTTGTTAAAAAGGTTTAATTAAGGTTTAATTTAGTTAATTACGATTTTAATTATCAAATGTTTAAAATACCGTAACTTCTTCATACGAGGTCAAAATCCAAGGAAACAAGTTTCGTTGCAATCGTCTTGAAGAGACTACAACATGGAACTAATCGGAAGTGATTTGGAGCAAATTAGAGTTTGAGGAGAATTTAAATCAAAACATTACTGAATTCATAAATAAAGAATGACGGAGTGGAAACCGACTGTGACAACTCTTTGTCACTCAATTTATTTTACAGTTAAATATATTCTAGGTTGCAGACGGGGCTTAGAAGCCCCCGACACTATTTGTTGTACAAACCATGATTTTTTGTTTGGATTGTATTGTGGAAATTTGGTTGTATTGAAAATTGATTGTATTGGGGTGTATTGAATGTGATTGACTATTATGTATGGCGCGAGCCAGTATCAGGACAGGGGTAATGCTAGACATTACTCCAGTTCCAATATCGCGCAGTTATAATGTCGAAATTTTATGAAATAAATATTTATTCATTAAAAATATAATTTTTAATGTGTATATGAACTATATAAAAATATTCATGTATTGAATAAAATGTTTGAACAATAAAAATATCACTTTGATTGAAGGTATGAACTATTAAAAATATTCACGTGTTGAAATAAATATTTTATCATTAAAAATATAATTTTTAACGCATATATGAACGGCATAAAATTCTCCTGAAATGAAAATAAATATTGATCTTCAAATCGGACGATTTGTTTATGTACACCCATTTAACTGACATGGATTGGGACGATAAATTTTACTCATCGCACACCTGCACAAATAATATTCAGTATTTATTGGTTGAAACCCCACACGGGTATTGGGATGATATTTGGCGTACACTAATCCCAATTGTTTAGTTGTATGTCAATCGATTGGTTGACAAACTATAGTAAGCGTTATTTATTTACTTATTTTAATGCTTATACAGTGTAGAATGCACTCTGGATGATGGATTATTGTTTATCGTTGTTGTTGTATGCATGTGTTGTATAAAATCCATATAAATAACATTATATGGTAATTGACTGTGTCTGATTCCAATTCAGGAATAACGAATATTTTAAAATAATGAATATTTTAAAATAATGAATATTTTAAAATAATATTCAGTAAAGGATTAAAAAGTGAATTTGATGTCCGATTTTGGATGGACACAAGAATACTGAAATGTGTGAAGCCGTGTTGACTAGATATGCACCATTTTAACATGAATGATATTTATATCAATTTTATTTATTTTTATAATGAATATCGAAAATGAAATGATTTAAAAATATGATATTTTGAAAATAGTATCATTTAAATATTATAATGATAAGGTGCATTTAATTTTGATTTAAAACTGAAATGAAAATGGGAATTGTTTTTAAAACGAATTTATAAAATATGTTTTGAACGGAAATAATATATTATATATATGGCTTGAATAGAACGCGTCGTACTGCGACCGTTCGCGAAGTTCGACCAATGACTTCAAATTGATATTACGGGAGATTCGACCGTCATATTCTCCTAAAACTGGAATCGTTGGGTTCATAACGGAAAGAGCTTTCCAATTAATATAAGAGATTTGAAATCTAACGGTTGGATTTGGAATTATGTCCAAATCAAATTTGGAAAAGGTCGATATGGATACAGTTTGGTGGCCGTTATTGGAAACTGATTGAAATGGCGATAATAAAATTATTAAAAATATTAATAATTTGTGCAAAATCATAATAAATGGTTTGGAAAGAATTAGGATGAAAAATTCCAATTTTTTAAAGATAAAAATATATTTTTATCAAAATGAACTAGTTATTAACTAGAAAAATAATCCAATATTTTAAATAAATAAATTGGGTTTGAGAATGATTTTAATCTAACCAGAATTTTCCAATATATGAATTGGAATGGATTTGAATAGAAATCATCTCCGAAATATTTCGATATTGGATTTCGTGACTATACGGATATTGTGGAGGAATTTGGAAGATAGATATATATCTTTATTCCCCATATGATATGTATTGGTTTCAGAATTTGATATTGAATATAAGCCGATATAATTTCTATTTAGAGCCTTATATTTAATATTAAATTGGATTTTGGGTTTGTCGTGAATGGTGTCTTCAGTAACACTGTTCTTAAACCCCATGTGGAAAGAATAAATCCTTTAATTAAGATTATTAGAGTTTCCAATTATATTTAGTAATTGGAATAAAATGGAATGTGAATTGGGTTTATTATGAACTGTATTTTTTAACGAAATTCATTCTTTAACCCGATTAGCAGTGAAATGTGATTTGGAATTTATAAATCTTTTTATTAAGATTAATGGAAAATTTTCAAAGTAAAGTTTTCCAATTTAATATATTAAATTGGAATAGAATGGAATTCGATTTGGTAATAATCGAAGTGAGCTTCTATGGAGGGAGATTGTTATTATATATGGAATTTAAAAGGCTTTGTCGTTATTCCATTTATATTATTAGTCGGACATGGAAATTGATATCGATTATATATTGATCTGTTTTTCCATGAAGATTCAATAATTAATGTAATGTGATTTTGGGTTTATCGTGAACTATGTTTTAAATGACATTGGTTCTTTAACCCAGTTAAAGACATGATTACATGTCTAACATTGTTTTTTGAACTATATTGTTGATCTCTGCTAAATATATATCTGTTTGGTGGCAGAGAATTTATTCTCTTGCTTAACACCCATCTCTGAGACGTATAAGCTTTGAGGTTATATATTGGCAGAAATTAGTGGTACGATTTAGATTGTCGATGTGACATGTTTATGTCTCCAAAGTTAAATAATCATTAACTAATGATTGTTGGAAGAATAAAACTAATTGGAGTTTAAATGAATCTTTAATTAGATTGAAATGAGAACGTGGTAATTTAAAATTATCAAATTTGGGAAATGATCGAGAATGCATACTACTAGTTTTACCCCAGGCGATAGTTAAATCTTTAATTAGATTTGAACGTGTACTAGTATTAATTTTACCGATAACACCGTGGTGTTAGACATGGAGTGCTACCAATTTTGATCCATGGGATGAATAGGTTGGGATTGGGAAATAAAACAAATGATTACTTCGGTAAGGTGCACTAATCCCGACTAGCTTGGATAAACCTTAATTTGGTTTGAATTGATATCCAAAGGAAGATTAAAAAATAAATTTAAAGAAATTATCTTTGATAAAATTAATGGGAACCTTTCCGTAATGATTAGAATACTTGAATAAAAGAATATTCTGAACTGGAATAAAGCATATGTTGTGTTTTTTTAGCACTTGTTTATGAGATACGCAAGTTATTCGGAAAGTTCGGGTTTATACCCATTCTGAATAATTGATTCGACGATGAAGACGGTGGTTGAAGACCGGAGTTCTTCACATCGTCTGGATGATTACTAATGTCTTGATTGGGCTATACGCCCAAGACAAGGTAATAAGTGGTGATCGTCCAGATGTACTTGGAGATCGACCGGATATGCGAGGACCTCTCTCCTGTATTGGATATATGGGACGAGAAATAAGGTGCCTCCAGTTTAATTCAGACCTAGAACGGACTTGTAAATGGATGTGTGTAACACCCCGAATTTCAATTAACACTAATGGTTAGTAATTAAAGTATAATTAATCTCAGATATGAGAATCAGGGGAAACAGGCTACGTCATTGCGTTCGTCTCGGAAAAATACGCGAAATAGAGTCCGAGTTTGCGTAAAACGGGTACCGTATGAAAGAGATATGGACGAACGAAGTTAGGCAGAAAAACCCGAAACAGGCCAGAAATGCACTGGCGCACTTGTGAAGTGCGCCAGTACAAAAATACACTGGCGCACTTGGGAAGTGCGCCCATGTCGGGACAGGAAACCTGCACAGTTTCTAGAGAGTTCTGTGGTTGGGTGTACCAGTTTGGGGTTTGGGCTTGGTCTTAGGGCTAGTTTCTGGAAGGTTCCGAAATCTAAGGGTCCTAATCTAATTTAGGGTTAATCTAAGGGCCTAAAACACTCACCTAATCTATAAATACACCCTAAACCTACCCTAATCCATACTAAAAATAGAATTGAGGGCTACATGCCGCCAAATTAAATCTTAGAAGGAGCCTCCACTAATTTATGAAGAGGGTTGCAAGCTAATCACTCTCTAATCAACCTCTAATCCATTTTAAGCATCTTAATCTTCTTCATTTGGAGTGCAAATTGGCTAGTTGTGAGTTTCTATCACTTTAATAATCAATTGCTAAACTAAGTAGATGAGATATGATGAGATCATATGGTTTTGTTTGGGGATTAATGGGTTTTAAGTCATATGACATGATGTTAGTTTGCTAATGTATGTGGGTTATGCAAGTTTTGTGCTTTGTGATCATATGTTAATATGCAAGTTACATGTATGATAATATGCAAGTTACATGTATGATAATTATGCAAGTTGTATGTTTCTTCATATGCAAGTTTATGAGTTCATATGCAAGTATGTAACATGTTATGCAAGTTCATATGCAAGTTTATGAGTTCATATGCAAGTTATGTAACATGTTATGCAAGTTCATATGCAAGTTATGTGACATATTATGCAAGTTCATATGCAAGTCATGTATTTGTTAATATGTAAGTTTATGTAACATGTTATGCAAGTTAATATGCAAGTTATGTGACATGTTATACAAGATTATATGCAAGTTATGTGACATATTATGCAAGTTCATATGCAAGTCATGTATTTGTTAATATGTAAGTTTATGTAACATGTTATGCAAGTTAATATGCAAGTTATGTGACATGTTATACAAGATTATATGCAAGTTATGTGACATGTTATGCAAGTTCATATGCAAGTTATGTGTTTGTTAATATGCAAGATGGCACCTTTGAAACATGTTCATACATATGCAAGTTGACACCTTTTATATGTGTTATGTCATGAGAACGAAATTACGTGGGAACGATGGGGTTAATTAAATGCATATGTTAATAAGATTGTGTGAAATTAATATAATTATGCATAACATAAAATAAATGAACATAGTATGGGAATTTGCCTATTAAGTTAGGTGTACCCATACTATGTGTTGGGAATTTGCTTATTAAGTTAGGTGTACCCACACTTTGGTGTTGGGAATTTGCCTATTAAGTTAGGTGTACCCACACTTTGGAGTTGGGAATTTGCCTATTAAGTTAGGTGCACCCATATTCCTAAAATAAACAGGATAATTAACACAAATTATGGGGGTGATTAATTAGGAGTAATTAATCGATTAAGACACGAGGTTGGACCCGTTTGTAGTGTAAGACTGCCCGGAGTTTACCGGCTTAACCAGGCATCTACAAATGACGGTCAAATGTGAGGGGTCGTAATCATAAATTAAATACGTAACAAGAGTAAATGACACGAGGTTGGACCCGTTTGTAGTGTAAGACTGCCCGGAGTTTACCGGCTTAACCAGGCATCTACAAATGACGGTCCAATGTGAGGGGTCCTTTACACGGTTACGGTGTTAATCAATTAAGAAACACTTAACCAGATAAGCATGTAGTGGGGCATGGGGGTTAAGTGGGTACCTTGGGTGTTATGTGGAAATTGCTAGTGGTTCCCAATAGAAAATATGATAAAATACTTAACCAAGATGAAACATGTAATTAAACATGATTAAAGGGTTAAGTGGGAAACACTAGTGTGTGGGCCAAGCTTAGGGGGATGGCTTGTGCTGGGGGCCCATTTCAACCAGTAACCCATACGTATCTTAGTGGGCTCGACCCATGTTGAGGACGGGACACGCATACTGGGCTTGACTATAAGAGGCCAAAATGGGTTAGCAGTGGCAACGCATGACCAACGGGTTTCATATGCGTGTGTGGACCCGGGCTGGTAAATAAGACGTTGTTGCATCGTGTAGATATAAGCCGTGCACCGTTAGTTTTATCAGGTTGCCACGTTGGGGAATGGTACACCCCACGGTGGGGCCAGCACGGGTATCTACGTTAGGGAGCCGATCGAATGGGGAGTAGTGTGTACACCTAGTGGATTGTAAGGCCCCGTGGCGTCTACTTAGTCACCTAGGGGTACGCGAGAACTATTAAGTTAATTTTATAAGTCCATGGGTGGGATCAACCTTTAAGTTAGGAATGACTGGTGTGGTGCAGTTTAGTAATTTACCTTTGGAAGGGTAGATGCGTCTTTATCTTTTATCTTAGTTTAGTTGACCCATTCATCCCCATTAGTTACCGTATATCAGTTTATGTCTTCTCTGGTTACTTTAACGATTGTATTGTTAAAGTTATAGGACTCGCTCAGACTTATGTCTGACCCCATTGTTTTTATCTTTTCTTTTGTCATGGCTATTGTATGAGAGTGGGATTATGTACTTCTTTATTTTGATGGATATTGTACTTGACTTTTATTGTGGTTTTATGATGTAACCAGACATGTTTTACTTCCGCTGTTATGAGATGATGTTTTAAATTTCAAGTACTATTTATATCTGTCTTGTTGTAATTTTTCTGTTCTATATTCACTAAAATACTCCACCGATGCTATGGCATTCCCTTAGTGAGTGACCATAGCGGGAGTGGGGTGTTACACGTGGTATCAGAGCTGAAGGTTACCGGAACAGATAAATTTTCGAGAAAAATACTTTTTTTTAAAAAAATAGTAAAGGTATTATTTTTGGAAAAAGTATTTTCAAAAACATGTCTTTTAAGAGAAAAGTTTTTGAAAAAGAAAAGCATAATCCCCAATAGCCATATCTTTATCTTTCGGAATCTCCTTTTTGAATCTTTCCTCTTTCGTTTCAGCATGGCTGAAGATCTTAACATCCCGGAGGGCTTAGTTATACCACTATGGTATAGGAGGTTACAAGAGCCTAGGGCCGCGGCTGCGGGTCCAGCCAATGCTACTACACCAGAGGCAACCGCTCCTCCTCCTCTGCCTAGAGTGGATAATTTTACTAAGATTTGCAAGGAGTTCAAGGCTATAGGAGGAAAACCTTTTCTAGGTTCAGAGACTTTCGTAGAGGCTAGAGATTGGCTTAAGGAAGTGGAAGATTTGCTAGATATCTTTGAAGTGGAAGAGGGAAAGAAAGTCAAGTTGGCGGCTTGGTTAATGAAGGGAGAGGCCTCATTCTGGTGGGAGGTCACTAATGGAGAACGCCCTGTTGACTCTTGGGCAGATTTCAAGCAAAGGTTTGGGGCTAAGTTTCTCTCAAGGGCGGAAGAGAATCTGTTTATGGAGAAGTTCTTGAATTTGAAGCAAGGGAATCTCACGGTGAAAGAATATGTCAACAAATTCAATCAATTAGCAAGGTTTGGCATAGAGTTGGTGAATACACCAGAGAAGAAGGCTTTGAGGTTCGTTAGAGGCTTGAACGAACCATTGCAAGGAATAGCTATGACTCACATTCCTATGGGGGCCACCTTTGAGAAGCTTGTCTACATGGCACTTATGGATGAGGATGATAAGAGTTCTAAGGCACCAGAGAATAAGGGGGATCAGAAGAAACCGCAACAACAACAACAAGGCAAGGGTGGAAAAGGCAATGGTGACAAGGGGAAGAAGAAGAAGAAGAAGTGCTTCAATTGTGGGACCACAGGCCACCTCAGCAAGGATTGTCGCAAAAAGAAAAAGACCGGTTGCTTTCATTGTGGTGAAGCAGGACATCTTGTGAAGGACTGCCCAAAGAAGGGGCAGAAGACGGGGTCTGTAACGACATGCATTCTACGCATCGGAAGATCGTAGAATATTTATTTCTTTTTCTTAGTAAGTCGTATGGTCGTTTACTTTTGGGAAACGACTAGTAGGGTCATTTCCCATGTTCATGATTTTTGTCGATTTTTAAATGACCGTTTTGCCCCTAGTTGAACTTGTTTTGACCATAACTTTTGACTGGAAAAGAATTTTGACCTGAAACCACTTCCATTGGATCCGGATGATGGTTTACAATTCCGTAGAGTGGTCATATTAGCCAAACGGACTCACCATTTGGGAGATATGGCTGAAACAAGTTTCAGATGGTGAAAAATAGCTTAATTGGGCTTAACCGGGTGATTAACAGCTAGGCCCAAAGGGGAATTTCGGGTTTAGGAGTTTAAAAGGGCTGTTAGGGTTTGGAGAATACCTTTTTCTCATTTTTCAGCCGTCACTATTCATTCCTCTTAACCTAGCCATGGCCTCCACCCTCTAAATCTCTTCAAAACACCTCTTAATCACTTTCTAATTGAAGATTAGGCTTAGCAAACATCAAATCAAGGAGTATTAGCACGAGAACCGAGGTAGAGCTGCTGTGTAAGATTGGGAACAGCGCCAAATCAGAGAATATTTCAGTTTTGGGGTTTTAGTGGTGGCAAAGGTGAGTGATTAGCTTGCTTTTACACTAATTACGGTTAATTATGGGTAATTAGTGAAGATTAGCGAATTTATACATTAATAAATTCTGGAAAAATTCCTAAAATTCTATAATGATGTTTTATGGCTCTGATAAAAATTTGGGCTAATTTGGATAAGTTTTGCTAATTGTATGCATAATCACAGTTAAGAAGGATTAAGTGGAAAACATGGGTTTCTGGGTATGTTTGATCTAAAGTATTTCATGTAAATGATGTTTTAATGTTTGTGATTGATTCTATATGTTGTTACTACTGTTTGGAATGTTTTGTAATGTCATAGGAAGTTTAGAATGGTTGAAAACGCCGTCGTTCGGCGAAAATAGCTTGCTGGAAAAAGTTGCAGATTTTCAGAACCGGTTAGGAAGAACACCCGATCCGAACCGGATAGGAGGAGGAGATCCGATCCGAACCGGATAGGAGGAGGAGATCCGATCCGAACCGGATAGGAGGAGTAGATCCGATCCGAACCGGATAGGAGGAGACACCCGAACAAACCGGATAGGAGGAGACACCCGAACCGAACCGGATAGGAGGAGGAAATCCGATCCGAACCAAATAGAAGGAGGAGATCCGAACCGAACCGGATAGGAGGAGACACCCGAACCGAACCGGATAGGAGGAGACACCCGAACCGAACCGGATAGGAGGAGGAGATCCGACCCGAACCGGATAGAGGAGGAGACCCGAACCGAACTGGATAGGAGGAGGATGCCCGAACCGAACCGAATAGGAGGAAGAGACCCGAACCGAACCGAAGAAGACCATAACCCGAGATGCAAAGGTAGTCCAAATGGGAAGTTTGTACCAAGGATTCAGATGGGAATCAACGAGTTAACTTCATGATTGGGCTTTGCTGCGGGACGTGTGCTAAGGGGCTGTCGATGTCTGTAACTTTGGATCACTATGTATAGGGGGTACGTGAACGGATTCAGGGCCACAGTGGTCTAGGTACGACTAAAAGAGCTATAGACCAATGAAGTGGGGTCATTTGTAAAGGTTTAGTCATGACTCCATGGGGTAAGCTTGGTGGTAGCAGTAGTTGTACAAGCCGAACTCCGTCACTACTTCGATGGGTCTAGTGGTTGAAAGCGGTATACATCGTATGCTTTATGCACTGAGTGAGAGATGTGAGGATGGTTGCCATGATTGAATTGTTTGCTATCCCTATGACATGCACACTCCCACCCCCGTATTTCTTTACACCATATGTTGATGGCACCTTAGAGTATTGTACAGTATGTAGTGCTAACTCTTTGGTTGCAGGTCCAGGTTCAGGTATGGTTTAGTATACCTGTTATTGTTCTGTTTAGCTGCTTATCGCTCATACCAGACTTTTTGTCTGACCCAGAGTTTTATGTCTCTTCTTATTACTCTGGGTGCTCACACGAGCAGACTAGAGACAGGTTAGTTGGTGATGCACGGGTAGATGATCCGGAGACGAGCTGGAGGCTTCCACGTAATATATATATAGTATTCTCCCTGTGTTGTCGAAGATCACTGCTTGGGCATTGGTGGTGCATCTTCCACTTTAGCTTTCTTTTGTTTAGAGACAATAGATTTTGAAAAGTTGTAATAAGCTGTATTTGGATTTCCGCTGCTCTGATGTTGACATTTATTATTAGTTATCAGGTTATGCACTGTCTCACCTGTTTTATGTCAAGTATGTTATTATTATATTTTATTCCATGCACTGTGAGACATTCTACAGGTTCCTTGATTAGTTCATTCTCTTCTTTCTTTTCTTATGACGACCGTTCTGTGCCAGTTGGACATGTGTACAGCGCACACTTGGAGGAAGTGTCGGTTGGTGTGGGGCGGGCCGTCACACTTGGTATCAGAGCTCTAGGTTGCGTAGTTAACCTAGGGAAGTTATCAGGGAGAGATAATATACGTATACGAGAGAGCGTATTTGTGGTTATTTTGGTTTTCAAAAGCTATATATATACTATTAGTAGTATAAGAATGAAGTCGTACTGCACTAGCACCACTATGGAATCGTTAATCGTTTCCTTTTTCAGATTGACGATGAGCCGAGATACTAAAGGTGCTGGTAGGGGAGCCAATAATGGGAATGCTGCTGACATGAGGACGATGTTTACTGACCTCATGAGAGAGATGCTTAGAGATATACGGAGGGCAGCTCCCAATGGTGGAAATGGCGGTGGTCCAATAGTGCAGGCGCCAAGAGTCGACTTCGCTAAGCTGAATAAGGATTATACTAGCCTTGGTGGGAAGCCGTTCCATGGAACGGAGTCGGCCACAGATGTTCAGGATTGGTTGGATAGTTGCGAACGTATCTTCGAGGATTTGGGTATCGAGGATGCGATGAAGAGAAAGCTAGCGTCCCGTCAGCTGCAAGGGCGGGCAATGAATTGGTGGAATGCTATAAAGGCAGCTACTCCCGAAGATCAGATTACTTGGAAGCAGTTTAAAGCTCGCTTTAGCGAGAAGTTCATTCCAGCTGCTCAGAAGTCAGTGCTGTTTAAGAAATTCTTGGAGCTCAAGCAGAATGGCAGAGCAGTCTCGGAGTATATTGCTGAATTCGACACTTTGTCAAAATATGGGTTATCTCTTATTGATACTGCCGAGAAAAAGAATGAGAAATTCATAACTGGTTTGGATCAGTACTTGGGGGAAAAACTTATTAACCACATCGATGAGACGTTTGAATCGATTGTGGGGAAAGCGTTAAGATCGGAAAGTCTCTACCCTAAGCCGAAGACTGAGGTTGCATCCGCAGATGAGCCAAAGCCACAAGCATGTGGTGGAGGCAAGGTTGGTTCCCAGAATAAAAGAAAGCAGAATCAGACTAAGGATGGCCAGAAGAAAAAGAATAAGCAAGATGTGGAGTGCTTCAGCTGTGGTAAGAAGGGCCATTATGCTAGTAATTGTCGGGCCAAGCCAGCGGATAGGAAGTGCTTCAACTGTGTCCAAATGGGACATCACAAGGACAAGTGTCCACAGCCCCCTAAAGAAAAGCAAATGGTGAAAGCATACGCTCTTAATGCTATTCCTTCTTCGTCGAATGCCCCAACTGCGGCGGAGAAGGGAAAGAATGTCGTCATTCATGGTATGCTTTCCGTTTATGATGTTCCTGTTAGAGTTTTGTTTGATACCGGAGCTTCTAGTTCTTTCATATCTAGTGACCTGGTAGATAGGTTGGGATTGGAGCCCAAGATTGTCGATAGACCTTTAGTAGTGACGAACCCGATTGGTGGTTCTACTAGCCTTAGCATGATTTGTCGTAATGTGGTCTTATCGAGTCATGGATGCATGTTTGTTTGCGATTGCTTTGTTTTGGGCTTTACTGGGTTTGGCATTATTTTGGGAGTAGATTGGCTCCAAAGATACGGGGTGGTGGTAGACTGTGAGGGCTTGTTGGTGACAGCTAGAGCGGATGATGGGCGGAGGATAGTGTTTGGTGGTCTACCCAGTAAGGGGGTATTGGCTAGTTTTCTAAACTCCCTCGACATTCCGCATAGTGAGTTGTCAGGTTTGCCCGTGGTTGGCCAGTATCCGGATGTTTTCGAAGAAGTGATCGGACTTCCACCACACCGAGAGATTGAGTTTCGTATTGATTTGGTAAAGGATGTCAGGCCTATAGTGATGCCACTTCGTCGTATGGCACCAAGGGAGCAGCGAGAGCTCGGGGTGCAAGTCAGCGATCTTTTGAAGAAGGGATTTATCAGAAGGAGTGTCTCTGAATGGGGAGCACCAGTTGTGTTTGCTACCAAGGCGGATGGTTCCCTTCGTTTGTGTGTAGACTACCGCGAGTTGAACAAGGTGACGAGGAAGAATAAGTATCCTCTCCCGCGGATAGATGATTTGTTCGATCAGTTGAGTGGCGCGAGAGTGTTCTCCCAGTTGGATCTCGCGACAGGTTTTCATCAGCTTAGAGTGGAAGCTGAGAGTATAGCTAAAACGGCATTTCGAACGCCGTCTGGATTTTATGAATGGTTGGTTATGCCATTTGGGCTGACTAATGCCCCGGCATATTTTGTGGATCTTATGAATAGGGTATTCAGAGATCAGTTGAATAAGTCTGTTCTTGTGTTCGTGGATGATATTTTGGTTTACTCAAGGAACGAGGAAGAACACAAGGAACATTTGAGGACAGTGATGGAGGTGTTGAGGAAACACCAATTGAAAGCAAAGTTTTCTAAGTGTCACTTCTGGAGGAAGGAAGTGAGATTCTTGGGCCATGTTGTTTCAGAAAATGGTATCGCCGTGGATCCTGCTAAGGTGGCTACGGTGCAAGATTGGTCTACGCCCAAGAATGCAACAGACGTAAGAAGTTTCTTGGGATTAGCGGGATATTATCGTAAGTTTATCCAAGGCATCTCCAAGATAGCAGCACCGTTGACTCAGTTGACAAAGAAGAATCAAGCTTTTGTTTGGAACGAAAGGTGCGAGGATGCATTCAAGAGTCTAAAAGAAAAGTTGACAAGTGCACCAGTGTTAGTCATTCCCAAGGGGAGTGAAGAGATGACGGTATATACAGATGCTTGTGGTACCGGACTAGGTGCTGTGTTGATGCAGGGTGGTAGGGTTGTAGCTTATGCAAGCAGGCAACTGAAACCGCATGAGAAGAGGTATCCTATCCATGATTTGGAATTGGCAGCGATCATATTCGCATTGAAGATGTGGAGACATTATCTCTTGGGAGAAAGATTCGAGCTGTTTACTGATCATAAGTCGCTGAAGTATCTTTTCTCTCAAAAGGATTTGAATCTTCGTCAGCAGAGGTGGTTAGAGTTCTTAGCTTCATATGATTTCGACATCGCATATACACCGGGAAAGGGCAATGCCGTAGCCGATGCGTTGAGTCGAAGACATGCCAGTTTAGGGGCTATGTTCCTTGAATGGAAGCAACTGGAGTATATCGCGGGGTTTGATTTCAGACCAAAGTGCGAATTGGACCCAGAAATGTTAGCAAGTTTGACGATCAGACCCACTTTAATTGAGCGGATCGGCTCTAGTCAGAGGGACGATCCTAAACTATTGGAAATCATCTCCAAGTTAGAGATGGGTATCGATGAGGAGATGAGCAAGTATGGGCTTGATCAAGATGGATGGCTTAGAAAGAATGGAAAGCTCGTTGTACCCAATGTCAATGGATTGAGAGATGAAGTGCTTAGAGAATGTCATCACTCAAAACTGACTATACACCCCGGTGGTAATAAGATGTATCGAGATATGAGACAGACTTACTACTGGGAAGGGATGAAAAGAGACGTTGGGGAGTTTATATCCAAATGCGTAAATTGCCAGCTAGTTAAAGCCGAGCAAAAGAAGCCTAGTGGGTTGTTACAGCCATTAGAAATTCCTGAATGGAAATGGGAGCAAGTCTCGATGGATTTCATTGATGGTTTACCAAGGACTAGATCGGGACATGATAGCATTTGGGTGATTGTGGACCGATTAACCAAAAGTGCAAGATTTATACCAGTCAGATCGACCAGAACGGCAGCTAAGTTAGCAGAATTGTATATGAAGTGGGTAGTGAGATTCCATGGAGTACCTAAAAGCATTATGAGTGACCGAGACCCGTTGTTCACTAGTGGGTTTTGGAAGAGCTTACAAGAAGCTCTAGGGTCAGAGTTACATCTCAGTACCGCATATCATCCTCAGACCGACGGTCAGACGGAGAGGGTGAATCGTATTTTGGAAGATCTCTTGAGAGCATGTATATTGGATTTTGGTGGATCATGGGATGACCATTTGCATCTAGTAGAGTTTGCATATAATAATAGCTACCAATCCAGTATCGGTATGGCTCCGTTTGAAGCTTTGTACGGAAGACCATGCAACTCACCATCATGTTGGATAGAGACTGGCGAGAAGTTTATGCTTGGACCAGATGTGGTGAGGGAAACTTCAGATAAAATCAAGACCATTCAACAACGAATAAAGGCTGCCCAAGATAGGCAGAAGAGTTATGCCGATAAGAGGAGAAGAGACTTAAAATTCTCCGTTGGCGACTTGGTGTTTGTCAAGATTTCTCCGTTGAAGAGCGTAATACGATTTGGTAGGAGAGGAAAGTTGGCACCAAGATTCGTTGGCCCATTCCCTGTTCTTGAACTAGTTGGGAATTTGGCATATAGAATTGACTTACCAGACAAGATGGCGGGAGTTCACAACGTATTTCATGTTTCCCAGTTAAGGAAGTTTGTGCACGACCCTAATGTGGCTATTTCACCTGATCAGTTGGACGATATGGAGGTTGAACCTGAGGCGGTTGGGAACCGTAGGCCTATGCGTATCGTTGGGAACGATACGAAGCAACTTCGAAGGAAGGCGGTGAAATTAGTCAAAGTCCAGTGGGGTGAGGATGAGAAAGACTGTACTTGGGAAACAGAGGAGGACATAAGGAAGAAGTATCCAGAACTCTTTGCCTGGTAAGATTTAATTAGCGATTTAGTTTTCCGCATGCTAGGTTATGTTTGTTTTGCTTGTTTTGCATGTTTGGTTGCTGTGAATGATTGTTAGGCATGCGGGATTCATTGTTTGTTTCTTTGTTAAGGAATTTCGGGGGCGAAATTTCTTAAGGGGGGGAGAATGTAACGACCTGCATTCTACGCATCGGAAGATCGTAGAATATTTATTTCTTTTTCTTAGTAAGTGTTATGGTCGTTTACTTTTGGGAAACGACTAGTAGGGTCATTTCCCATGTTCATGATTTTTGTCGATTTTTAAATGACCGTTTTGCCCCTAGTTGAACTTGTTTTGACCATAACTTTTGACTGGAAAAGAATTTTGACTTGAAACCACTTCCATTGGATCCGGATGATGGTTTACAATTCCGTAGAGTGGTCATATTAGCCAAACGGACTCACCGTTTGGGAGATATGGCTGAAACAAGTTTCAGATGGTGAAAAATAGCTTAATTGGGCTTAACCGGGTGATTAACAGCTAGGCCCAAAGGGGAATTTCGGGATTAGGAGTTTAAAAGGGCTGTTAGGGTTTGGAGAATACCTTTTTCTCATTTTTCAGCCGTCACTATTCATTCCTCTTAACCTAGCCATGGCCTCCACCCTCTAAATCTCTTCAAAACACCTCTTAATCACTTTCTAATTGAAGATTAGGCTTAGCAAACATCAAATCAAGGAGTATTAGCACGAGAACCGAGGTAGAGCTGCTGTGTAAGATTGGGAACAGCGCCAAATCAGAGAATATTTCAGTTTTGGGGTTTTAGTGGTGGCAAAGGTGAGTGATTAGCTTGCTTTTACACTAATTACGGTTAATTATGGGTAATTAGTGAAGATTAGCGAATTTATACATTAATAAATTCTGGAAAAATTCCTAAAATTCTATAATGATGTTTTATGGCTCTGATAAAAATTTGGGCTAATTTGGATAAGTTTTGCTAATTGTATGCATAATCACGGTTAAGAAGGATTAAGGGGAAAACATGGGTTTCTGGGTATGTTTGATCTAAAGTATTTCATGTAAATGATGTTTTAATGTTTGTGATTGATTCTATATGTTGTTACTACTGTTTGGAATGTTTTGTAATGTCATAGGAAGTTTAGAATGGTTGAAAACGCCGTCGTTCGGCGAAAATAGCTTGCTGGAAAAAGTTGCAGATTTTCAGAACCGGTTAGGAAGAACACCCGATCCGAACCGGATAGGAGGAGGAGATCCGATCCGAACCGGATAGGAGGAGGAGATCCGATCCGAACCGGATAGGAGGAGTAGATCCGATCCGAACCGGATAGGAGGAGACACCCGAACAAACCGGATAGGAGGAGACACCCGAACCGAACCGGATAGGAGGAGGAAATCCGATCCGAACCAAATAGAAGGAGGAGATCCGAACCGAACCGGATAGGAGGAGACACCCGAACCGAACCGGATAGGAGGAGACACCCGAACCGAACCGGATAGGAGGAGGAGATCCGACCCGAACCGGATAGAGGAGGAGACCCGAACCGAACTGGATAGGAGGAGGATGCCCGAACCGAACCGAATAGGAGGAAGAGACCCGAACCGAACCGAAGAAGACCATAACCCGAGATGCAAAGGTAGTCCAAATGGGAAGTTTGTACCAAGGATTCAGATGGGAATCAACGAGTTAACTTCATGATTGGGCTTTGCTGCGGGACGTGTGCTAAGGGGCTGTCGATGTCTGTAACTTTGGATCACTATGTATAGGGGGTACGTGAACGGATTCAGGGCCACAGTGGTCTAGGTACGACTAAAAGAGCTATAGACCAATGAAGTGGGGTCATTTGTAAAGGTTTAGTCATGACTCCATGGGGTAAGCTTGGTGGTAGCAGTAGTTGTACAAGCCGAACTCCGTCACTACTTCGATGGGTCTAGTGGTTGAAAGCGGTATACATCGTATGCTTTATGCACTGAGTGAGAGATGTGAGGATGGTTGCCATGATTGAATTGTTTGCTATCCCTATGACATGCACACCCCCACCCCCGTATTTCTTTACACCATATGTTGATGGCACCTTAGAGTATTGTACAGTATGTAGTGCTAACTCTTTGGTTGCAGGTCCAGGTTCAGGTATGGTTTAGTATACCTGTTATTGTTCTGTTTAGCTGCTTATCGCTCATACCAGACTTTTTGTCTGACCCAGAGTTTTATGTCTCTTCTTATTACTCTGGGTGCTCACACGAGCAGACTAGAGACAGGTTAGTTGGTGATGCACGGGTAGATGATCCGGAGACGAGCTGGAGGCTTCCACGTAATATATATATAGTATTCTCCCCGTGTTGTCGAAGATCACTGCTTGGGCATTGGTGGTGCATCTTCCACTTTAGCTTTCTTTTGTTTAGAGACAATAGATTTTGAAAAGTTGTAATAAGCTGTATTTGGATTTCCGCTGCTCTGATGTTGACATTTATTATTAGTTATCAGCTTATGCACTGTCTCACCTGTTTTATGTCAAGTATGTTATTATTATATTTTATTCCATGCACTGTGAGACATTCTACAGGTTCCTTGATTAGTTCATTCTCTTCTTTCTTTTCTTATGACGACCGTTCCGTGCCAGTTGGACATGTGTACAGCGCACACTTGGAGGAAGTGTCGGTTGGTGCGGGGCGGGCCGTCACAGGGTCTACCTCAGGAGGTCAGGTGCAAGCTCTTATGGCACCAGCTCAGGCAGGGGGGCAAGTTCAGGCTCTCTCAGTTCCACCGATTCAGCAGAGAGGTAGAACTATTTCCGTTGAAAGTCTGGTTTTTCTATTTGATCATCCAGTTCGTACTTTGTTTGACTCTGGCGCATCGCATTCTTTTATCTCATCATCGTTAGTTGAGTCACTGCACTTAGACACCAGTCTAGTTGATGATCCCTTGGTTGTTTCAAACCCAATTGGGGGCTCCATATATCTGTCTATGATATGTTTGGGTTTGAAGATTTCTATACTTAGCATTGAGTTTGGATGTGATGCTTTTGTATTGGGCTTCACGGGCTATGGGTTGATTTTGGGCATGGACTGGTTATCCAGTAATGGTGCCGTTCTTGATTGTGAAAGGAGAGTTGTCAGGCTTATGACCCGCTTGGGTAATACTCTCGAGATCTCTTGTAATCCCATGGAATCTGTTTTGCTAAGTTATCTTGAATCGCTCGATGCTTCGGTCAAGAGTTTGCGTTCTGTCAGAGTGGTCCGGGAATATCCGGATGTGTTTGAAGAGGTGAAGGGTTTGCCTCCGAAGCGGGAGATAGATTTCCGAATTTATTTGGTGGATAATGCCAAACCAGTGTCTTTGCCAGTGCGCCACATGGCTCCTCGTGAGAGAAGAGAACTTCATAAGCAAGTAGGGGAGTTGCTTGAGAAGGGGTTCATAAGGCGAAGTATATCGGAGTGGGGAGCTCCAGTAGTGTTTGCCACGAAGGCGGATGGGTCCCTCAGACTTTGTGTGGATTATAGAGAACTTAATAAGCTCACGAAGAAGAATAGACACCCATTACCGAGGATAGATGATCTCTTTGATCAGTTGGTTGGCGCCTTAGTGTTCTCGCAGATGGACTTAGCTACAGGGTTTCATCAGTTGAGAGTGGTGGAGGAAAGTATAGAGAAGACTGCTTTCTGGACTCCGGATGGTTTTTATGAGTGGCTTGTGATGCCATTTGGGTTGACAAACGCCCCTGCATACTTTGTTGATCTGATGAGTAGAGTGTTCAGAGAGTATCTGAATAAGTTTGTAGTGGTCTTTGTGGACGACATCTTGGTCTTCTCCAAGAGTGAAGAAGAGCATGCCTTACATCTCAGAGAAGTATTGGAGACTCTTCGAGCACATAGTCTTAAAGCTAAATTCTCTAAATGTCATTTTTGGAGAAGAGAAGTGCGATTCTTAGGGCATGTGGTCTCTAAGGAAGGGATAGCTGTGGATCCCGCAAAGATAGTATCTATCCAGGATTGGAAAGTTCCTAGAAATGCTACCGAAGTAAGAAGTTTCTTGGGGTTGGCAGGATATTATAGGAAGTTCATCAAAGATTTCGCGAAGATATCAGCCCCATTAACCCGATTGACGAAGAAGAATCTGGTTTTCTCATGGGACGTAGATTGTGATGATGCTTTCCGACGATTAAAGAGAGCTTTGACCACCGCTCCAGTTTTAGTGCTTCCAGATGGGAGTAAGCTGTTTGTTGTTTATACCGATGCTTGTGGGACAGGATTAGGCGCAGTCTTGATGCAGGAGGGAAGGGTAATAGCCTATGGAGGGAGGCAATTGAGAGTGCATGAGAAGAATTACCCTACCCATGATCTAGAGTTGGCCGCGATTATTTTCGCACTTAAGTCTTGGCGCCATTATCTTCTTGGTGAGAGATTCGAGTTGTTCACTGACCAAAAATCATTGAAGTACTTATTCTCTCAGAAGGATTTAAACTTAAGACAGCAAAGGTGGGTGGAGTTCTTAGCATCCTATGATTTCGAGATAGCGTATACCCCTGGCAAGGGTAACGTGGTGGCGGACGCCTTGAGTAGAAAAAGGCTATCTTTGAGTCCATTGTTCGTGGAACGGCGAAGCTTGGAGTTTCTTTCTTTGTTCGACTTCAGACCTTCTGTTGACTTTGTACCTGGTTTGTTAGCATCCTTGGAGGTTAGACCTACTCTTTTGGGACGGATTAGCGAGGCTCAGCGAGACGACCCACAGTTGGTTGAGTTGGTAGAGAAGCTTATAAGGGGGGAGTCGTCCAGCCATTTGGGTAGATACACCATAGATGATAGGGGATGGTTGCATAGAGACGGTAGACTTTGTGTACCGCAAGATGAGGGTTTGAAGAAGGCTATTTTTGATGATGCACAACGTTCAAGGATGACTATTCATCCCGGTGGAGACAAAATGTACCAAGACATGAAGAGAGTTTTCTTCTGGGCCGGTATGAAGAAAGATGTGGCCGAGTATGTGGATAGATGCTTAGTGTGCCAACAAGTTAAAGCGGAGCAAAGGAAACCCGGTGGGTTGCTACACCCATTGGAAGTTCCGCAATGGAAGTGGGATAGTGTCTCGATGGATTTCATCGATGGGTTACCGAGATCGAGGAAGGGCAATACGGGAATTTGGGTTGTGGTAGACAGACTTACCAAGAGTGCCCATTTTATACCCGTGAAGAGTAAGAGGACCGCTCCATGGCTTGCTTCAGTCTATGTTAGAGAGATTGTTAGATTGCATGGCGTACCATCCAGCATTGTGAGTGATCGAGATCCTATCTTCACTAGTGAGTTTTGGAGAAGTTTGCAAGAGGCGGTAGGGACTCGGTTGTGTTTGAGCACCGCATATCATCCTCAGACGGACGGTCAGACCGAGAGGGTGAACCGTATCTTAGAAGATCTTTTGAGGCTTTGTATCTTGGATTTTGGAGGTACATGGGAAGAACATCTTCCTTTGGTGGAGTTCGCATACAATAACAGCTTTCAGTCTAGTATTGGCATGGCACCTTTCGAAGCCCTTTATGGAAGGCCTTGTCGATCTCCTACATGTTGGTGGGAATCTACGGATAAGATCTTGCTTGGGCCAGATATGGTTAGAGAGACTTCAGAGAAGATTGATTTGATTCGAAGAAGGATGAAGGCAGCGCAAGATAGACAGAAATCTTATGCGGATCGGAGAAGGACGGATCTTGAGTTTGAGGTTGGGGACATGGTTTTTGTCAAAGTATCTCCGTTGAGAAATGTTGTTCGCTTTGGGTCCGTTGGGAAGTTAGCACCGAGGTTTGTTGGGCCGTTTCCTATTAAGGAAAGGATTGGACGGATGGCATATAGGGTGGAGTTGCCCGACAGACTTAGTGGTGTTCATGATGTATTCCATGTATCACATTTGAGGAAGTGCTTACATGAGACCGCAGAGGTGGTAGAGCCGAGCTTGCTTAGAGATGTAGAGGTAGAGCGTGATGCGACGATTCGACGAGCTCCTACTCGCATCCTTGGGTCAGAAACTAGGAAGTTGAGGAACAGAGAAGTTCAGCTAATTAAAGTGCAATGGGGAGATGACGAAAGCAATGCTACTTGGGAGACGGAAGCGAAGATGCGTTCTTTGTACCCATTTCTTTTTGAGAGTATGTCTTTTAACTTCTCCTTTATCGCTTGTCTAGTACTTATTTTATCTTTAGTATATCCTCTCGCTAGTACCTATGACCTTTAGATAGGGTAAAGACTATGGTTGAAACATGTGTTTGAAACATGTTATGGTTGATGGATGCATGTGGATGCAATTGTTTGCTAGTGGTTGCTCGTGGATGCATATACACACACATTAGGCACTAGATCGGCTCAGTCACTTCATGTTGCATATCGCATAAATGGATGTGGTAGTTAGATTGATGGATGTATCATGGCTGTGTTATCATGTGGATGATGCATTTTTGTGTATGGTTGTGCACGCATATAGAAATTGTATGTGTCAATAGGGTTTCGCATACATATTGGATGCATGGAACTATCATGGTTTGCATTAAGGAGGTCGACTGAATCAGTAGACAGCCTGATTTTGCATTAGTATACGGACATATACACACACTTTCTGCATATGTTCATACATCATTAGAAGTTTCTAAGGATAATGGTTGCTTGTGGTTGATAGTTTAGTAGATGGTTGTTTGGTTGGTAGGATACGTTCTTCTTGACTTAGAGATTTCAAGGACGAAATCCTTTAAGTAGGGGAGAATGTAACACCCCGAATTTCAATTAACACTAATGGTTAGTAATTAAAGTATAATTAATCTCAGATATGAGAATCAGGGGAAACGGGCTGCGTCATTGCGTTCGTCTCGGAAAAATACGCGAAATAGAGTCCGAGTTTGCGTAAAACGGGTACCGTATGAAAGAGATATGGACGAACGAAGTTAGGCAGGAAAACCCGAAACAGGCCAGAAATGCACTGGCGCACTTGTGAAGTGCGCCAGTACAAAAATACACTGGCGCACTTGGGAAGTGCGCCCATGTCGGGACAGGAAACCTGCACAGTTTCTAGAGAGTTCTGTGGTTGGGTGCACCAGTTTGGGGTTTGGGCTTGGTCTTAGGGCTGGTTTCTGGAAGGTTCCGAAATCTAAGGGTCCTAATCTAATTTAGGGTTAATCTAAGGGCATAAAACACTCACCTAATCTATAAATACACCCTAAACCTACCCTAATCCATACTAAAAATAGAATTGAGGGCTACATGCCGCCAAATTAAATCTTAGAGGGAGCCTCCACTAATTTATGAAGAGGGTTGCAAGCTAATCACTCTCTAATCAACCTCTAATCCATTCTAAGCATCTTAATCTTCTTCATTTGGAGTGCAAATTGGCTAGTTGTGAGTTTCTATCACTTTAATGATCAATTGCTAAACTAAGTAGATGAGATATGATGAGATCATATGGTTTTGTTTGGGGATTAATGGGTTTTAAGTCATATGACATGATGTTAGTTTGCTAATGTATGTGGGTTATGCAAGTTTTGTGCTTTGTGATCATATGTTAATATGCAAGTTACATGTATGATAATATGCAAGTTACATGTATGATAATTATGCAAGTTGTATGTTTCTTCATATGCAAGTTTATGAGTTCATATGCAAGTATGTAACATGTTATGCAAGTTCATATGCAAGTTTATGAGTTCATATGCAAGTTATGTAACATGTTATGCAAGTTCATATGCAAGTTATGTGACATATTATGCAAGTTCATATGCAAGTCATGTATTTTTTAATATGTAAGTTTATGTAACATGTTATGCAAGTTAATATGCAAGTTATGTGACATGTTATACAAGATTATATGCAAGTTATGTGACATATTATGCAAGTTCATATGCAAGTCATGTATTTGTTAATATGTAAGTTTATGTAACATGTTATGCAAGTTATGTGACATGTTATACAAGATTATATGCAAGTTATGTGACATGTTATGCAAGTTCATATGCAAGTTATGTGTTTGTTAATATGCAAGATGGCACCTTTGAAACATGTTCATACATATGCAAGTTGACACCTTTTATATGTGTCATGTCATGAGAACGAAATTACGTGGGAACGATGGGGTTAATTAAATGCATATGTTAATAAGATTGTGTGAAATTAATATAATTATGCATAACATAAAATAAATGAACAAAGTATGGGAATTTGCCTATTAAGTTAGGTGTACCCATACTATGTGTTGGGAATTTGCCTATTAAGTTAGGTGTACCCACACTTTGGTGTTGGGAATTTGCCTATTAAGTTAGGTGTACCCACACTTTGGAGTTGGGAATTTGCCTATTAAGTTAGGTGCACCCATATTCCTAAAATAAACAGGATAATTAACACAAATTATGGGGGTGATTAATTAGGAGTAATTAATCGATTAAGACACGAGGTTGGACCCGTTTGTAGTGTAAGACTGCCCGGAGTTTACCGGCTTAACCAGGCATCTACAAATGACGGTCCAATGTGAGGGGTCGTAATCATAAATTAAATACGTAACAAGGGTAAATGACACGAGGTTGGACCCGTTTGTAGTGTAAGACTACCCGGAGTTTACCGGCTTAACCAGGCATCTACAAATGACGGTCCAATGTGAGGGGTCCTTTACACGGTTACGGTGTTAATCAATTAAGAAACACTTAACCAGATAAGCATGTAGTGGGGCATGGGGGTTAAGTGGGTACCTTGGGTGGTATGTGGAAATTGCTAGTGGTTCCCAATAGAAAATATGATAAAATACTTAACCAAGATGAAACATGTAATTAAACATGATTAAAGGGTTAAGTGGGAAACACTAGTGTGTGGGCCAAGCTTAGGGGGATGGCTTGTGCTGGGGGCCCATTTCAACCAGTAACCCATACGTATCTTAGTGGGCTCGACCCATGTTGAGGACGGGACACGCATACTGGGCTTGACTATAAGAGGCCAAAATGGGTTAGCGGTGGCAACGCATGACCAACGGGTTTCATATGCGTGTGTGGACCCGGGCTGGTAAATAAGACGTTGTTGCATCGTGTAGATATAAGCCGTGCACCGTTAGTTTTATCAGGTTGCCACGTTGGGGAATGGTACACCCCACGGTGGGGCCAGCACGGGTATCTACGTTAGGGAGCCGATCGAATGGGGAGTAGTGTGTACACCTAGTGGATTGTAGGGCCCCGTGGCGTCTACTTAGTCACCTAGGGGTACGCGAGAACTATTAAGTTAATTTTATAAGTCCATGGGTGGGATCAACCTTTAAGTTAGGAATGACTGGTGTGGTGCAGTTTAGTAATTTACCTTTGGAAGGGTAGATGCGTCTTTATCTTTTATCTTAGTTTAGTTGACCCATTCATCCCCATTAGTTACCGTATATCAGTTTATGTCTTCTCTGGTTACTTTAACGATTGTATTGTTAAAGTTATAGGACTCGCTCAGACTTATGTCTGACCCCGTTGTTTTTATCTTTTCTTTTGTCATGACTATTGTATGAGAGTGGGATTATGTACTTCTTTATTTTGATGGATATTGTACTTGACTTTTATTGTGGTTTTATGATGTAACCAGACATGTTTTACTTCCGCTGTTATGAGATGATGTTTTAAATTTCAAGTACTATTTATATCTGTCTTGTTGTAATTTTTCTGTTCTATATTCACTAAAATACTCCACCGATGCTATGGCATTCCCTTAGTGAGTGACCATAGCGGGAGTGGGGTGTTACAATGTGTGTCTGACATTGTATTTTATTCTGTGTTAATTGATTTCTATTAAATAAATATCAGTTTGGTGGCGAAGAATTTATTCTCTTGCTTAACACCCTTCTCTGAGACGTACGAGCTTAGAGGTTATATATTGATAAACATCAGTTGCATGGCGTGAATTGTCGGTGTGTCATGCTGAGATGCAAATGATCAAGGCATTTGTTGAAAATCAGAGACTTGTGGTTGATGATCAAAGCACGGCTTTAAGTAGCATAGATTTGTGTATAGCGTTAATTCGCGAGCCTCACACCTCGATATGAGTCAAAAACGGGATTGCACTACGGGGAGTGCACGGCGTTTCTTTTTAGCTATGGGTGGTGTCATGGTATGGAGCCCAGACAGTTGTATTTTTTTTACCTATGTGGATGATGGATTGCGAGGCACCTCGGATATTTCGGTCACTACGGGGTCGATGGATAGGCCTGATAGGACCGAGAAACATGTGTTTAGAATAACTAATCCTCAAACGTAAGGGAGGACCGACCCTGAAGCATCCTAGGGTTCACTGCAGGGGATCCTGAGGCATTTGCTAGAGTGTCTCGAATCGGTGAGGAGCCATCCCTGGCCTCGACTCATAGATGGAATCCAATTTCCAATACGTGACTTTTCGGTTTTAGTTATAGAACTAGTATGGCGACATAGTAGGATGGGGTACTATGTCGTTTTTGATTGATACGTTTATATTTGAAGTTGTTTTATACACTATACACTTATATAGTATCAAATGATTTTTGTTTTAAAACATACCAAGCATGTTTGGCTATTATAAGGTAAAACTCTATCCTCCGGCTTGCGTTGCATTATGTGATGGGATCTGAGTCTTATAATAGCTTCATTTTTCAAAAAAACATTGCGCTGTTTGTTTTATGCACTGGTATTCTTGGGAGAAAACCCGTTCCGTGTTATACAGCATGGTCCCTTTATTAAATTTTAAAGTAAAGTTTTAAATAACTGTTTTAGTTCTCACACCAGTCCCATGACTGAGCTGGAGTTTATAGTTTCTACCTAAACTTTGGGTGCCCCTATTTTCCACACGGGCAGTTGGTAGTTTTGGTTTTTGGTAGATATTTCTTTTCCAGGATCCTAGATTTACAGCTGGAGCTATATTCAGAAAGCTCTGTATCCGTGTATCTCTTTCAATGTGTTATGTATTATTTTTCCATTACTTTGTAATTTAAATTTCTGATATTTTTCTGCTGTATATTATTTACTTATACATTGCTATATTTTTGTACTCTGATGTAAATTGTTGTAATAAGCAATGAAATGTTCTATTGTTTGTATTCTGATTCGTCGTGTTCTCAACTCAATCCGGGCTTTCCCGTAAGGGCGAGTTTGGGTTGTTTCACTTATTTTAATATCTTATTAAGATTTATAAAAGCCTGAGTATTTAACCTAATATTTTGGTATAAAAATAATATATATATATATGATTTATGTCTTGAATATGTAATTTAAATATATGAAGTTATAGTACTGTATTTTAATTTATATCCAGAGTTCTTAATTTTGTTATAGCTATAGATTTCTTTTTAATGTTTTAATATACAAATGGTTCTTTAGCAAATTAATATATTTCTAAAGTTTAAATTTAAAATTAATTAATGAATATCTCATAATAAATTAAATTTTAAGTTTTTAAAAAAAATATTTTTATACATACAATTATGAATATATGTTTACTTCATATGATATAATTATATATTATATTTAAAAAGTTCTTCAATATTTACTACATTATTAAAGAAGCACCGTGCTAAGATTATTTAACTCCACATTTCTCATAGAATTATTTTAAATATTTTATTATCTATTATGAATACCATAAAATTTTTATCTTCACTATCCTTTCAGTCTCTTTCATAAGTATCATTAACCTAACTCTAGAAATTAATATATATATATATATATTACCCTTGTTTAATTCAAATAATTTGTAATATATACGTATATGCATAATAGTTAGATAATACTTTGAATATATTTTACGTAAATAGATATAATAACCAAATCATTCCACATACTATCATTACACATCTTATTTCATATCAAATATCATTATTATAAATTATAGTGCATCTCAAATTAAATCATCCACATCACAAGTTGCATTTCATTCAATATATCACTTCATATAGTTTTGCATATGACATACTACATTATAACCAACACACTGCATTACGTGTTAACTTTAACTCCACAAATAACAAGTATACAGTACGAGAAGTTTTTATCTAATTAGAAATATAAGATTATTAATCAAATACATAACATATTTACTTTGTCTTGATTGACTTGTTTGGCTTTGGTTGAATTGACTAAATTGATTGGCTTGATTGGATTGATTGACTTGTTTGATTTGTTTGACTTGAATAGCTTGATTGACTTACTTGACATTGTTAAATCTCATTAGTGATGGATAGGTTCGTTAGAAAAATACTTAGGCATTTGTAGTTGATAGGAACTTTATAGGTTTTTTAGAAGAAATAGAAGTTACAAGAAATGCTTGGCTTTATGTTTTGATATTTTGTGACGACAAAACTTAACTTGGATAGTTGCTTGGATTAAATTGCTTGAATATTGACTTATCATTACTTGACTTAAATTACTTTAAGTTGTACCATAATTTTAAGGATATCTTATCATATTATTTCTTAGTCAAGATTAAAGTCTTATTATAGTTTTAAGGGAATTAGAGTTTAGGCTAGGTTATTCTTGTATTAGATTAAAGGGGAGCTTTATAGTTTCTAGGATTAGTCGACATTTCAAGAAGTATTTTTGAATAAACATGTATTTTTTGCTTTTGTTGACTCAATGGTTTAGATTGTTTGTTTGAATTGCTTGTTTGTTTAAATTGCTTATTGGGATTGATTTGTTTGTTTGAATTGATTATAAATATTGGTTGGTTTACTATGTTTAATTTTATTTGACTAGTATAGTTATAATTTTAGGGGGAGTTATAATATTTTAGGTTTAGAACCATAGATTTAGAGGAAAATATAAGGTTCCTCAATTCAGGGAGTATTATATAGTCATTTATAGCATATATTTAGGGATTAGTATTAGAATGCTTATAATATAATAAGGATATAATATAGGCATAAATTTATGGGGAGTTATGCATGTTGGTATTTTAATATAGAATTAAGTATGATAATCATAAAATATATAGAAAAATATAGGTTATAGATTTAGGGGGAGTATATGTAGAATTTCTTTTTGGTAATGACAAAGGGGTAGAAATTATAAAATAAGGATTGGATTTAAGGGAGAGTATGAAGGATTCATGATTACAGGAGGAGTATTTGAAGGACCAAAATCAACAAGTATGAACAGGTATGAATATTTCATAAATCAAGGTTGTCATAATAAAAACGGGGGAGATTGTTGGAGAATGGAGTTTTGATGACAACAACTTTATTTTAATTATCATTGATTATAAAATATATATACCAGCATCTCTATCTAGAATATATAGACATATATATGTTGGATTTGAATACAGGACTTAAGTACTGAAGACTGTACAGATTTAGAGTTTCAAGAGATTCATGATTCAGAAGAGATTCAAGACTCATGAGTTATCAAGCTATCAAGATTTCAAGAGTTCAAGAAAAATATAGTAATAGAGTCTAGTTTATATGTAAGTCTCTAAATAGTACTCCAATTTCAACCTCTGTTTTTCAAATTATCTCTTTTCAACATTTATTTCAACACTATTTTCAAATTGATTTCAAAACTTCTGTCAAAATAATTTTTAATCTTCCAAGAATTTAAAACTTAGGATTTCAAATATATTTCCTAATTTAATAGGTATTCTTATTTTTATAGTTTTATTAAATCATTTATATATATTTTACCAAGTTTATATTTGATTATAATATTCCTATTTAAACTCTAAGTTTTCATATAATCTATTTTTATATAATTTATAAATATCTCTGCATAAATTCCTGTATATATATGTTTATAATTATATTATACATAGTTTTATATCACATATATATAAGGTTTTTAATCATATGTTTAAATAATATTTTCTTGTGTTTCTATACTTGAAAAATAATGTTTTAACAACTAGTTTTGTTTCAGGAATTTCCAGAATATATATTTTGGTTTAAATACTTTAAAAATGATTTAAAAATAAAAAATATGGTGGATATGTCGATGTATATATATGGGTATGTCGACATACAACTGTTAGAAATTTAATTTTGAATGGAAGTGTCTTTTCACTATTTGTAACATTCAAGAAGCGTTGCAACCTTTCAAATCTTATAAATAGGGGTTGAATTCGAATTTTTTAATTATTCTTCTTCTACATCTTCACCCCTCTTCATCCGACCATTAATATTTCATATTTAATTTATTTCTACACTTCTACTTTGTCAATTTCTACTCTAATTATATAAAACTTTTTCTTTTCTCTCTCTCTCTACTCATTACTCTTTGAATTGAAGTGATATTGAAGAGTTTTAGGGTTGTTGTAATCATTTGGCAAGTGTTTAGGAAAGGGTGTGTTCCTTTTTGCCCTGAAATCAAGAAAAGGTAGAGGTGGTAACCTTGTAGTCGTGAAATCAAGGGTGTTTAGAGCAGTGTTAACCTTGTAGCCATGAAATCAAGGTGGTGGGATCGGTGTTAACCTTGTAGCTGTGAAATCAAGGGTGTTGTACTTGGATATTGATAATAATAAAACTCTGCACAATCCATTGTTGCGTGGGACTCGACGTTGGAGTAATCCGAACCAGTATAAAATTCGGTGTGTTCTTTCCTTTTTCTGCATTTTATATTTATAAGATTCTGAGTTTATGTTTGATTCTGTGTCTGTAATCATATCTGTTGTGTGAGATTCATATATTAGATCATTTAAGTTTCAGATTTTTGTAAATTTCTTAGTAACACTGTTCACCTCCTCCCTTCTAGTGTTAGTCTTGCCTTAAGATCTGCATTCCTCTTTCCCTAACAACTGGTATCGGAGCAACGTTTTTCAAAAAGTTCATAATCGGATTTTAAAATATTAAATGGAAAATTTTGAATACTAGTTTAAATTCATGCATTACATCAGTATTAGATGAGTCTGCATTCAATTTTATTGGAAAAAAATTAAGTTATCATGATATGATTTCTTGAAAAGTTTAAATGGATATATCACGGAGTCATCAGGATGTTACTTTCTCAAATTACGATTAATTATTTTGAAAAGTCACTTGGTTATTTGAAAAGGTGTGTTGTTTTGTTGGAAAAGTAGTAATATCTGATGACTGTTGGCCAAAAGACACCAAGATGATCATTCATCAATCAAGAAAAGAAGAGCTTTTGAAGGGACATGACTTTTGGGTGCACAGTAGTTGAAGTTTTCCTTCATTCAAAATTTAAATTCAAATTCAAAATTTTGATGCCAAATTGGTTAAAATACTGAATCATCGATCTCATCGTCAAATTCTAAAAGATGTAAATATGACTTCGATTCATCATCAAGCGGTGAAGAGCCAGAAACTAGAAATCCAAATATGTGTTTCACAGCGATCCAAGATTCAGAGAATAACGAAGAAACGGATCTAAAAACCAGGTACACCTTAATAAATTTTTAAATTTTGGTTGATTTAGACAAATAGATGCTTTGTTTGCCTTATTTGAATTTGAATTTAAAATTCTAAAATTCAAACTTGAATATTAAAATTCAAAGTTGAAATTTGAATTTTGAAATTCAAAATAATAATAAATAATGATATAGTTAATTTTAAATATTTGATTAAGATTAATATTATTTCAGGAAACAAATTAAATAGAAAATATGAAAGTTAAAATAATAATAAAAAATCAAAAAGCAACTTGTCTTTTGAAAACGTTCATATATGTCGACATAAAGAAATCGACATGTCGACATATGTACCAGCAAATGAAGTTCAAATTTTGAGTTTCAAAAAGTTTAAACTTTCAAACTTCCCTCTATCTTTTCAATAAGAAAATGCCACTTCAAACTCTAGTTATTAACTTTATTTGTCTACTTATTTCTTATATCTTGTTTCAAAATATCTATATTAAAAAAGTATATAAATTAATAAAACTATATAGACATGTTAATATAATATACAAAATTAATACAATTTTTCTATATTGTTATAAAATATAAATTTATTTATCTTTTATACATAGTTTAAACATGCATAATTTAACTTATATATTATTCATATGATTTCATAACAATTTTGGGTTACATTATCACAAATACTATTGTAACTTAAATACTTATTTTAATTTCTTATTAAGATTTATAAAAGCTTGAATATTTAACCTAATATTTTGGTATAAATAATATATATATATATATATAATTTTATGTCTTAAACATGTAATTTAAATATAAGAAGTTATAGTTTTATAGTCTACGACTATAGATTTCTTTTTAAAGTTTTAATATACAAATGGTTCTTCAGCAAATTAATATATTTTTAAAGTTTAAATTTAAAATTAATTAATGATTATCTCTTTTTAAGTTTTTTTAAATAGCTTTTATACATACAATTATGAATGTATGTTTACTTCATACGATAAAATTATATATTTTCTTTAAAAATATCTTCAATATTTACTACATTATTAAAGAAGCACCTTGCATTACGTATGTGCATAGTATTTAGATAGTACTTTGAATATATTTCACCTAAATAGATATAATCACCAAATCATTCTACATACTACCATCACACATCTTTTTTCATATCATATATCATTATTATAAATTATAGTTCATCTCGAATTTAAATCGTCCACATCACAAGTTGCATTTCATTCAATATATCACTTCATATAGTTTTGCATATGACATACTGCATTATAACTAATACACTGCATTACGTGTTAACTTTAACTCCACATATAACAAGTATACAGTATGAGAAGTTTTTATCTAATAAAAAAAATAGAATTATTAATCAAATACATAACATATTTACTTTGTAATGATTAACTTGATTGACTTGTTCGGCTTGGATGAATTGATTAAATTGATTGGCTTGATTGTATTGATTGACTTGTTTGGTTTGTTTGACTTGTTTGACTTTAATAACTTGATTGACTTACTTAACATGGTTAAATTTCATTAATGGTTGATAACTTTTTTAGAAAAATACTTATGCATTTGTAGTTGAAGCATTATAGGTTTTTATAAAAAATAGAAGTTACAAGAAATGTTTGGATTTATGTTTTGATGTTTTGTGACAACAAAACTAAACTTGGTTAACTGCTTAGATTAAATTGCTTGAATATTGACTTATCATTACTTTACCTAAATTACTTTAAGTTGTATCATAGTTTTAAGGATATCTTATCAGAATTATTTTGTTGTCTATATTAAAGTCTTATTATAGTTTTAAGGGAAGTAGAGTTTAGGCTTGGTTTAGTCTTGTATTATATTAAGGGGGAGCTTTATAGTTTCTAGGATTAGTTGAAGTTTCAAGAAGTATTTTTGAATAAACATGTATTTTTTTCTTCTGTTGACTTAATGGTTTAGATTGATTATTTGAATTGCTTGTTTGTTTGAACTGCTCATTTGTTTAAATTGCTTGTTTTGATTGATTTTCTTGCTTGAATTGATTTTAAATATTGGTTGGTTTACTTTGTTTTATTTCATTAGACTAGTATAGTGATAATTTATGGGGAGTTATAATATTTTAGGTTTAGAATCATATATTTGGAGGGTAATATGAGGTTATTCAATTTAGGGAGTATTATATAGTCATTTATAGCATAGAATTAAGGATTAGTTTTAGAATGGTTATAATAGAATAAGGATATAATATAGGAATAAATTTAGGAGTTATGTATATTAGTATTTTAATATAGAATTAAGTATGATAATCATAAAATATATAGATAAATATAGGTCATAAATTTAGGGGAAGTATGTTTAGAATTTCTTTTTGATAGTGATGAAGGGGGAGAAATTATAAAATAAGGATTAGTTTAAAGGAGAGTATGAAGGATTAATGGTAATAGAGGGAGTATTAGAAGGAACAGAATCAACAAGTATGGACAAGTATGAATATTTTATAAATCAAGGTTGTCATCTTCAAAAGGGGGGAGATTGTTGTATAATGAAGTTTTAATGACAACAACTTTATTTCCATTATCGTTGATTATAGAATATATACTAGCATCTTTATCTAGAATATATAACATATATATGAAGGATTTGTATACAGGACTTAAGTACTGAAGACTGTACAGTTTTAGTGTTTCTAGAAATTCAGGATTCAGAAGAGATTCAAGACTCATTAGTTATCAAGCAATCAAGATTTCAAGATTTCAAGAGTACAAGAAAAATATAGTAATAGAGTTTAGTTTATATGTAATACTCTAAATAGCACTCCACGTTCAAACTCTGCTTTTTAAATTATTCTTTTAAGAATTTATTTCAAAACTATTTTCAAATTGATTTCAAAACATCTCTCAAAATAATTCTTAATCTTCCAAAAATTTCAAACTTATGATTTCAAATATATTTCCTAATTTATAAGAATTCTTATTTTTATAGTTTTATTAAATCATGTATATATCTATATATATATTACTAAGTTTATATTTGATTATAATATTTTTATTTAAACTCTAAGTTTACATATAATTTGTTTGTTTATATAGTTTATAAATATCTCTTTAAAAATTCCTATATACATGTTTATAATTATATTATATATAGTTTTATATTGCATATATATATAATGTTTTTAATCATATGTTTATATAATATTTTATTATGTTTTTATACTTGAAAAATAGTGTTTTAACAACTAGTTTTGTTTCAGGAATTTCCGGAATATATATATTGGTTTAAATACTTTAAAAATGATTTAAAAATAAAAAATATGGTGGATATGTCGACATACATATATGGGTATGTCGACATTCAACTGTCAGAAATTTAATTTTGAAAGGAAGTGTCTTTTTACTATTTGTAACGTTCCAGAAGCGTTGCAACCTTTCAAATCTTAGAAATTGGTGTTGAATTCGAATTTTTTAATTATTCTTCTTCTCCATCTTCACCCCCACTTCATCCCCCCATTAATATTTCATATTTTATTGATTTCTACACTTCTACTTTGCCGATTTCTACTCTAATTATATAAAACTTGTTATTTTCTCTCTTTACTCATTACTCTCTGAATTGAAGTGATATTGAAGAGTTATAGGTTTGTTGTAATCATTTAGGAAGTGTTTTAGAAAGGGTGTGTTCCTTGTAGCCCTGAAATCAAGGAAAGGGAGCGGTGGTAACCTTGTAGCCGGGAAATCAAGGGTATTTGGAGCGTTGTTAACCTTATAGCTGTGAAATCAAGGGTGGTGGAATCGGTGTTAACCTTGTAACCATGAAATCAAGGGTGTTGTACTTGGATATCGATAATAATAAAACTCTGCTCAATCCAGTGTTGCGTGGGACTCGACGTAGGAGTAATCCGAACCAGTATAAAATCTGATGTGTTCTTTCCTTTTTCTGCATTTTATATTGATTTGTTTCTGTGTTTATGTATGATTTTGTATCTATGATCATCTCTATTGTGTGAGATTCATATATTAGATCATTTATTTTTTAGATTTTTGTAAATTCCTTATTAACAATATTCACCCCCCTCTAGTTTTAGTCTTGTCTTAAGATCCGCATTCCGTGTTTCGTAACAGAATATTGACATGATTAGAACAACCATTGGAGTAGGGCAACCGGTTTGTGGTATTGGATCTATCCGGTTTCGTATGCATGATGGCTTGGTAAGGAAGTCTCTGGAGTTAGACATGTACCCGCTAGTTCGCATAACCTCATTTCTCTTGATAAGTTAGATCATCGTGGTTGCACTTAAGATACTCGAGGTGGAGTTTTGAGAGTGAAGAAGAGTGGTTGTGTTATGATGAGAGTTCGACTATGGAAGGCAAGTGACTATTGAAAAACCTAGTCCGCAGGAAGGTGGAGATGTTAATTTGGTCACTACTGATGTGATAGACAGGGGTCTTCACATTGATGATGCTTGAGGGATCCGGGGTGATCAAGGAAGGAGCTCAGATCAAGTGGTAGATGGGTGTCGATGTGGAAAATTCACAAGGTCGAAATCCTTGGGGTATTACAAGCAATTTTAGACCATTAGTGTTGCGCGGTGCATCTCGGGGGAAGATGCATCTTTACAGGCGGCGGGTTGTGTTTGTAATGGTTTAATTGAGAGTATGTGTCGTTGAAAGAGCTAGATGACTTTTGTGTTGGAAGTTCGCTTGATGATGTGATTTCATATCAAGGTGGAGTGTTGTGATTTGCGACATGAAATCACATATGTTAATGAAGAGGATGTAATCAATTAATTGATTTGATTAATTAATTGATTAGATTGATTGATTAATCGATTAATTAATTGATTGATTTGATTGATTGGTTGACTGATTGATTGACTGATTGACTGATTGGTTAATTTTATCATATAAGGAAAGAAATAAATGATTATATTCTAGATATATTTCTAAGGGAAAATTGGATATTTGCCTCGGCCTTCTATTTTCTAAAAAAGCAGCATCTAGGGTTGGATTAAAAACATGGAATTGAGACCGAGATAATTAATCCAAGGATTTGTCATCGTTCTTCATTGTTTTCTTTCTCCAACAAGAGTTATAGTTATCTAGATATACCTTGTCTATCTCAATAAGGTATTTTGTTAATTTTCGTTTTAATCCCTTGAGTGTAAACAAAAATTTATTTTTAGTGAATAAAGAAAGAGGGTGGTTGGGTGGAATATCTTGTGTAGTGCTATTATTTTCGATCTATTGTGTTATTATTTTCAATCAAATTCATCTTCAAATGATTAGGTGAAAAAGAACCAATTTTTCTGGATGTTTTTTCAAACTTCCGCCACGCACAAAACCTCAACAATTACTGTATGCATTATAAGGTGGAGAAATTAGTAGAATGCCAAGCTCGAAATTGCAAGTATGAAGCTTTGAACCTCGGACCTGCCGCCAGGCAATGGGACTGAAGTTGTAGGACCCATAGTAAACCCAGCCGAAGGGCAGGGTGGCCTCTTTTTTGTGCTGGAAGCGTCCTTGAGCAACCAAATTACATGTTTGTAATATTACAATTTGTAATTTCCACACTTGATCAATGTTAGAGATTATGTTAAATAGATATTTGAAGTTATGGGACCCAATAGGCCCAGCAGAATGGCGAAGTGTCCTCCTTTTGTACTTGAAGCATCTCTGAGAAACCTTAACATGCACTGATTATCCTTATCTATTGCTTGGATTGGGAACTGCATCGTGAAATATACCTACTAATTTCAACCTCTTCCATATTTATAAAGTGCCTGAGAGCAGTACATAAATATAATATTGTATTATATGTTAAAACAATGATTAACATCAAAATCAGAGGAGGAACCAACAAAGAGTTAGCAGGCACGTGCATAAGCAAAACAAAGTTAGTGTACGCTAAGATTTTCAGAGTACATTGTCTAAAGATGCAGCAGACATTTCATATATTTTTCCCCATTATGATTCTGTTAATAAACGTTTAGTTACATAAAAATTATAATGTTAAGAAACTAAAATATGAAAACTAAACGTGATGTTATAGTAGAAGCTACTGAAACACATATAGGATCATCACGAATAATAATGTGGAACCATTTACCTCAACGCCATAATGGTACATCTAAAGTTAGAACAAAATCAAATCTTGAAATTAGTGGATTTTATAGTAAAAACTATAGAAAAGGAAAAAAATTTACCTTAGACGCGTGCAATTGCTAAATTTCACGATGAATGTAGCTCATTGACTTGTCGTTCAATCCACAATGGGCTGGAGGTATCTATTTAGAAAAAACAGAAAATTAAATTTCTTTTGTAAGGACAGATAAGAACGCGGGTTCACGAAGAGAAAGGCAGAAATGAATCAAAATATTAAGAATGGTAATTAGGTAATATTACTGCATGCAAAGTTGTGTTTCATTTGTCAAACCATAATATTAAGAAGTGTCATGATTTGTTAATCCTTATCACCTTATTTTTCCACATAATGCTAAAGTTTGTCCTTTTCTACTTAATTCAGCCAAGTAGTTTATGTCGCTATAAAATATATATACTTTCAAGATTTCGAATGCCTTCATAAACCGAGTGGTCAAAGGTGCTTTGTAATATGATACTACAATAAGTATGCGTGTCATATATAAGGAGCAAAGGCTGTAACGTTGAAACAAAATTATAACTTTTTTTCTTTTTAGGAATACCAAATAAATTTTTATTTTTGAGAAAAGAGGTTAAAATGAAGAATACTTTGTATGGTCATTGTAACAACCCGGAAAATGCGAGCCAGTTAAAATTTTTTATTTTGGCAATTTTATTGAATTTTGAATATTTAAAATGAATTATTTTAAATAATATCGACAAGAAATTTATTTTGAATGGAATTTGAACGTATATATTTATACACGTCGTCGTTAGAATATAAATATTTATATATAATTATAAAAGGAATTGAAAATGGCGCGGTAGTTCGATAATTCGATTTCAAACTTCAATTGAATGTACCGGGTGCAAAATAAACCAGATTTTAGTGAAACAAAAAATAATGGAATCTAATTGAGAATATCTTTCCAACGAATCCGAAAAATCAAAATTTCATAGCGGGGGTAAAAAGATATGTCCAGTTGAAAATTCAGAATAGTCGCTATGGAATTCTGGCCCTTAAAAATACCCATTTTGCAAACGACCTCGGATTTCGACGAAACCACTTTTGTTGGATCCGTGATGTCAAGTTATTACTAGATTCCAATTTTCATAATTTTTCGAATCAATATGTGAGCATGGCAGAGGAAAACGCATTTGACCAGTTTTAGTTGATTTTAATCGACTTGAAAATGGCCATTTTTCAAACGGTCTCAGAATTTGACGAAATTAGTTTTGTTAGGACCGTATCGTCAATACGAAGCTAGAAAATATTTTTCTGGAGTTTTTCGAGTTAGTAAGTGACCCCAGTAAATTGAAATGCGCGTTCAAATTCAATATATAGAGTTATATGTTGATTTTGACGAAAACTGATCGGAATGATCGAATCAGCTTACGATACATATCCCATTGTGTTCGGAATGGGGGTAATTAGCTATGGACGACAGGCGGTGGGCCTCGTTTAGAGGTCAAATAAAAAAGTCAACTTTTTTAAATTAAAAAAAACTTTCCTCTCTCTCTCCTCCTTAAACACTCAGGCTCCCCCCCTCTTGTTCTTCATTCGTTCAGAAGTGAAAGAAAAAAAAGAGGACGGAGGGGCAGAGGGGCGGAGCGGCCTCCTCCATCTCCGCTGCCACCGCCCTCGCCTGACCAGGCGCCGCCGTCGAAGGTCGGCCTAACCTCCAGCTCAGGCGCCATCCCCTACTCCTCCTTCCTCGATTGAAGACCCAAGCCCCACCTCGCACCGCACCTCCCCCTTCTCTCCCTTCTTCCCCTCCGCTGCTTCCTCCCTCTTCTCCTTCCGCTACCCCCTAGCCTCGCAAGCCACCAGCGCCGAACCCCTCCTGGCCAACCCCGCGCCTCCGCCCAACGAGCTCCACCCCCTCCTCCGACCGGCGAACGATGGTAGCACCCCCCCCCCTCCATCGAATTACACAGTAAGTTTTATGATTTTATTTGCTAATTAAAAACTGATTTTTTTATAGTTATTAAAAGTGATTTTGAAATGATAAAGATTTGATTTTGAAATGAATAAAAATATGATTTTATTATCATGAAAGCGAGGATAAAGATTAGATCTTTAAAGGTATAAAACTATGATTTTTTATTTGTATGAATAGAGGAAGAAAGATGTGATTTTTCCTTATGTAAAGATGTGATCTTTATATGGATATCATTAGAATAAAAATTCGATTTTAATATATGAAGTGTAAAAGAAGATTTGATGTAAAAATATAATTTTTACAAATGTAAAGAAGTGATTTTTAATCTATGATAAACGATATTTTGATATAATGAAAGGCGTGATTTTTATATAACGTAAAAGTTAAAAATATAATTTTTATAATATAGGAAGAAGGAAAAATATGATTTTTATTATATTTGAAAAGGCGAAATCTTTATATAGAGAATAGCGGGATAAAAATATAATCTTTATTATATGAACATCGTTGTAAATATTGAATTTTTATCTATATAGTAGTAATATAAAAATGTGATTTTTATATACATAGCAACAATATAAAAATGTGATTTTTATATATGTAGTGGCTACGGGCAACGAAAGTGACAAAAGGCGAGAACAGCAATGACTTCTACATAAGAAGAGTCGTGGCATTTGGATTAGCTATTGGTGAGAACTTCTCACTTTAAATCTTGTTTTTCTAGTTATAATATATATACTAGGATGCAGACGGTGCTTAGCAGCAACCGACACCCGTCATCCACAGACCATGGATGGCTTGTATGTTTGATTGTTTGTTGTGATGAAAATTGATTGTGTGGCGTGAAATAAAATATTTATATAGTTAAAAATATTTTATCGTTAAATATATTGTTTTTAACGTGTGTGTGTGAATAAAAATATGTGTTTGTTGATCTGAAACCCCACACGGGTGTTGGGATGATATTTGAAGTCCACTCATCCCGATTGATTAGTTGTATGTCGATCGATTGATTGACAGGCTGTTACAAGCGTTAGATATCTATATTTGATGCTTATACAGTGTGGTGCACTTTGGATGATGATTGATTATTTATTGTTGTGATTATATACATATGTTGTATGGAATCCATATAATTAACATTATATGGTAATTGATTGGGCCTCATTCCAATTGGGAAAATAAAGAATAGAATGAAGTATATATTCATGTGTAGAATAGAATAAATAATCATGTGCTGAAAATTATCATGTGTCAAAAGAAATATTTTAACAATAAAATTTACATCTTTATCATATTTAATGTTAGAAACTAACTGGAAAATAGATAAGATGAGTGGTTTCCAGGGTATTGATCTGATATTGGTTCCGGCCTTCGGCGTTAATACCTAGGGAATCATTCTCTTACTACTTTACAGTTGGAGTCTGATTTAAAAATCAAACGATAGATACCATAGTTTTATAAAATATATTAAATAACAAAAATAGTCATGTGTTGACAGTGCTCATGTGTTGAGAATATTCATGTGTTGAAAGAAATATATATTCATGTGTTGAATATAATAAATATTCATTTGTTGAATAGAATAAAGAATTTATTGAAATATATAAAGCCATGTTGATTAGAGATGCGCCATTTTGACGTGAGCGATATTTATATCGATTATATCCGTTTTTATAATGAATATAGAAAAAGAAGTGATTTCAAAATATAACGTTTTGAAAATAATATCATTTGTATATCGATGATGTGGAATATTCAATTTTGATTCAAAATTGAATATGAAGTTGAAATCGTTTCAAAAACGAATTTAAAACGATTTATAAAATACGTTTTAAAAGGAAATCGATGAAATATATAATATATATATATATATATATATATATATTATATATAATGGCCTGAATAGAACGCGCCGCGCCGCGATAGTTCGTGAATTTCGACCATTGACTTCGAATTGACATTACGGGAGATCCGACCGTCGGATTCTCCTGAAACCGGAACCGTTGGGTTTGTATCGAAAAGAGTTTTCTAACGAATATTTGAAATTAGAAATCTAACGGTTGGATTTGGAATTATGTCCAAATCAAATTTGGAAAAGGTCGTTGTAAGTGCAGTTCGATGGTCGTTGATGGAAATCGACTGTAAGGGCCATGATAAAATTATTAAAAATATCTATAATTTGTGTAAAATCATAAGAAATGATTTGTGAAGAACTGGGATGAAAAACTCCATATTTGAAAAGATAAAAATAGATTTTTATCGAAATGAACTAGTTTTGAACTAGAATAATAATTTATTTATTTTTGAAATAAATAAATTGAATTTGAAAGTGGTTTTAAAAATAATCAGAATTTCCAATACGGGAATTGAAATGGATTTGAATCAAAATTATCTTCAGAATATTTCGATGTTGGATTTCGTGATTATACAGATATTGTTATGGAAATTTGAAAGATATATATATCGCTATTTCCAATACGATATTTGTTGGTCGTAGAATTTGATATTGGATATAAGCCGGTATATTTTCTATTCAGAGCCTTGTATTTAATATCAAATGTGATTTGGGTTTGTCGTGAATGGTGTCTTCATTAACACTGTTCTTAAACCCAGTTGAGAAAAAGATTAAATCTTTTTATTTAGATTTAATGAAGTGTGCCAATTAAATGATATTTGATTGGAATTGAATTGGGATTGATTTTTGGGTTTATTGTGAACGGTGTTTTAAATAACACTGGTTCTTTAACCCGATAATTAATGGAATGTGATTTTGGGTTTATCGTGAACTGTCTTTTAAATGACATTGGTTCTTTAGCCCAGTTAAAGACAGGATATTGATTTTTGTGAAGATTAAAACTAAGTGGAGTTTTAATGAATCTTTAATTAGATTGAAATGTGAATTGATAATTTAAATTATCAAATCTGAAAGGTGATCGAGAATGGAGTACCACCAGTTTTGCTCCAAAGCGATAGTCAAATCTTTAATTAATTTGAACGTGAAATGGTAATTAATTTTATCGATAACACCGTGGTGTTAGATATGGAGTATTACCAGTTTTCTCCATGGGATGAATAGTTTGGGATTGGGAAATAAAATAAATAATTACTTCGGTGTGGTTCGCTAATCCCGACTAGTTTGAAATGATATCCAAAGGAAGATTAAAGAATAAATTTAGAAGAATTTATCTTGGATAAAATTAATGGGAACCTTTCCCTAAGAATGTGATTTTGTGAATAAAAGAACATTCTGAATTGGAATGAGGCGTTTGTTGTGTTTGTGTAACATTTGTTTAGTATATACGTGGGTTATTCAGAAAGGCCGGGTTTCTACCCATTCTGAATAACCGATTCGACGATAAGTCGAAGATGAAGATGGTGGTTGAAGACCAGAAATCTTCATATTGTTTGGGTGATTACTGATGATCTTGATTGGGCTGTACACCCAAGATGAGGGAATCAGTTGGCGATCATCCATACGTACTTGGTGATCGATGGATATGCGAGGAAAGTGCCTCCGGTTTCGTTCAGACCCATAACGAACTTGTAAATGGATTGTGTGTCTGACATTGGATTTTATTCTGTGTTGATTGATCTCTATTAAATATACATCTGTTTGGCGGCGGAGAATTTATTCTCTTGCTTAACGCCCTTCTCTGAGACGTACAAGCTCAGAGGTTGTATATCGATAGACATCAGTCGCATGGAGTGAATTTCCAGTGTGGCACGCGTAAGTGGCAATTGATCAAGGCTTATGTTGAAAAGCAAAGTCTTGTGGTTGATGATCAAAGCACGGCCTGTGTGGCGCAGCTTTGTGTATAGCGTGAATTCGCGAGCCTCACACCTCGGTATGAGTCAAAAACGGGATACGGACCGTTGGGAGAACACGACGTTTCTTTCTAGCTAGTGGTGGTGTCAGTGCTTAAACTGGCTGACATTTATATACTTTTCACCTGTGTGGTTGTTGGATGAGGCGCCTCGATATTAGGTCTATTAGGACCGGGAAACGTGTGTTTAGGAATAACTAATCCTTAAAAGTAAGAGAGGACCGGCCCAACCGATTCCAAGGATCATAGTGGGGTTCTGGGACATTTGCTAGAGTGTCTCGAACGGAGAGGAGCTTGCCCCTTGCCTCGACTCATGACGGAAATCCAATTTCCAATACGTGATATTGCGGTTTTATTTGTAGAACTAGTATGGCGACATGATATATGGTACCCATGCCGTCTATGATTGATATTTATGATTGAAATTGTTTTGACACTATACACTTATAATAGTATCAAATGATTTGTTTTGAACGTACCAAGCATGTTTGGCTATTATAAGGGAAAACCCTATCCTCCGGCTTGCGTTGCATTGTGTGATGGGACCTGGGTCTTATAATAGCTTCATTTTTCGAAATAGCATTACGCTGTTTTGTTATATACACTATTGTTCTTGGGAGGAAACCCGTTCCGTGTTATACGGCATGGTCCCTTGAATTACTCTCTTTTAAAATAAAGATTTATAACTGTTTTAGTTCTCACACCAGTCACATGACTGACCTGGAGTTTAATGTTTTAACCTAAACTCTGGGTGCCCCTATTTTCCACACGGGCAGCTAGTATTTTTGGTTTTGCAGATTTATATTCACAGGATCCTGATTTACAGCTAGAATGATATCCGGAAAGCTCTGTATTATTTTTCCGCTGCAATACTATATTTAAATCTCTGATATTCTTTGTTGTATAATATTCATTTATACTCTGTATATTCTTGTATCTGATGGAATTGTTGTAATAAACAATGAAATGTTCTTCCGTCTACGTTCTATTTTGTCGTGTTCTCACGGTAATTCATTCTTTCTCTTCTCTTCGGAGATGGGGAAGTTCGGGTCGCTACAGTGGTATCAGAGCTTTGGTTTACAGAGCTCGAGAACAAGACACATTAGAATCGAACGAAAGAATTCATCAGATATTGGATTAGTAAAATCCAATGAGAATGACTCGTTAGAGATAGGATCAGTAGTATCCTAGAACGAGTGTGAAGAGTATATTTTTCAAATGAAAACAAATTTGTTTTGAAATTTAAACCATTTTATACGTATTTGAATAATTTATTTATTTTGAATTTGGACAATCGAGTATATAAAGATTTCGCGTATACGCGTCATGAACGTATATTCGAAGTTTTAATATACTGGATAGATATAGAATCACACTCTAGTTGCCCGGGGATGATTCTGATAATGCTGCAGCGTTATCAGTATTTATTTTCGTGTTTCAAAAGTGCGATATCTATATATTTCCATTAGACTGGTGTGAGAACCAAAACTATATAGGATTATGGTTGTGATTTGGCATCAAAAACATGATTTTCTGTATATATATCAAATTATGATTTTGAAACGTTAATCCACTAATTGATTGATGGTTGCTTTGGTTGTTTATTTGTTTGATATTTTGAACCATTTAGCGTAATAGAATCAAATAGTGAATTGTATTGAAAATTGGTCGCATTTGCTTGCATATACATGTACTTACATTGAACAGGTCATAGCAAAAAGGCTAGAGCAGAAGAATAAAATTTGTTTGCCCGACAAATAGGTACATGTTTACCATAATTTACTGTTTTGTTTGGGTGATGATGATTTTATGAGCCGATTGGCTAGCTTCTTGGCTTTTTCTTTTTCTTTTGAGTTGAAGAAGGCCATGGGAGGCTATATGAAATATCCCGAAGTCCCCGGTGCAGGGGAGGTTATGGCGAAATTTTTCGGAAATTTAGGGTGTTAGCCAAATTTTTGAAAAATTTGAAAAGTTCTTAGAAATTGAATAGTTGAAGAACTTAAGCTGTAAAGAAAATATTGAAAGTTGAGTTGATTAGTTAAACAACTTTCGGCTTCGTTCCTTTTCGGGGACGAAAAGTTTTAAGTGGGGGAGATTGTAACAACCCGGAAAATGCGAGCCAGTTTAAAATTTTTATTTTGGCAATTTTACTGAATTTTGAATATTTATAATGAATTATTTTAAATAATATCGACAAGAAATTTATTTTGAATGGAATTCGAACGTATATATTTATACACGTCGTCGTTAGAATATAAATATTTATATATATAATTATAAAAGGAATTGAAAATGGCGCGGTAGTTCGATAATTCAATTTCAAACTTTAATTGAATGTACCGGGTGCAAAATAAACCGGATTTTAGTGAAACAAAAAATAATGGAATCTAATTGAGAATATCTTTCCAACGAATCCGAAAAATCAAAATTTCATAGTGGGGGTAAAAAGATATGTCCAGTTGAAAATTCGGAATAGTCGCTATGGAATTCTAGCCCTTAAAAATAGCCATTTTGCAAATGACCTCGGCAATTTTCATAATTTTTCGAATCAATATGTGAGCGTGGCAGAGGAAAACGCGTTTGACCAGTTTCTGTTGATTTTAATCGACTGGAAAATGGTCATTTTTCAAACGGTCTTAGAATTTGACGAAATTAGTTTTGTTAGGACCGTATCGTCAATACGAAGCCAGAAAATATTTTTCTGGAATTTTTCGAGTTAGTATGTGACCCCAGTAAATTGAAATGCGCGTTCAAATTCAATATATAGAGTTATATGTTGATTATGACGAAAACTGATCGAAATGATCGAATCAGCTTTCGATACATATCCCATTGTGTTCGGAATGGGGGTAATTAGCTATGGACGACAGGCGGTGGGCCTCGTTTAGAGGTCAAATAAAAAAGTCAATTTTTTGAAATTAAAAAAAAACTTTCCTCTCTCTCTCCTCCTTAAACACTCAACCCCCCCTCTTGTTCTTCATTCGTTCAGAAGTGAAAAAAAAAGAGGGGCGGAGGGGCTGAGCGGCCTCCTCCATCGCCGCTGCCACTGCCCTCGCCTGACCAGGCGCCGCCGTCGAAGGTCGGCCTCCCCTCCAGCTCAGGCGCCATCCCCTACTCCTCCTTCCCCGATTGAAGACCCAAGCCCCACCTCGCACCGCACCTCCCCCTTCTCTCCCTTCTTCCCCTCCGCTGCTTCCTCCCTCTTCTCCTTCCATCACCCCCTAGCCTCGCAAGCCACCGGCGCCGAACCCCTCCTGGCCAACCCCGCGCCTCCGCCCAGCTTGCTCCACCCCCCTCCTCCGACCGGTGAACGATGGTAGCACCCCCCCTCCATCGAATTACACAGTAAGTTTTATGATTTTATTTGCTAATTAAAAACTGATTTTTTTATAGTTATTAAAACTGATTTTGAAATGATAAAGATTTGATTTTGAAATAAATAAAAATATGATTTTATTATCATGAAAGCGAGGATAAAGATTAGATCTTTAGAGGTATAAAACTATGATTTTTTATTTGTATGAATAGAGGAAGAAAGATGTGATTTTTCCTTATGTAAAGATGTGATCTTTATATGGATATCATTAGAATAAAAATTCAATTTTTATATATGAAGTGTAAAAGAAGTTTTGATGTAAAAATATAATTTTTACAAATGTAAAGAAGTGATTTTTAATCTATGATAAACGATATTTTGATATAATGAAAGGCGTGATTTTTATATAACGTAAAAGTTAAAAATATAATTTTTATAATATAGGAAGAAGGAAAAATATGATTTTTATTATATTTGAAAAGGAGAAATCTTTATATAGAGAATAGCGTGATAAAAATATAATGTTTATTATATGAACATCGTTGTAAAAATAGAATTTTTATCTATATAGTAGTAATATAAAAATGTGATTTTTATATACATAGCAATAATATAAAAATGTGATTTTTATATATGTAGTGGCTACGGGCAACGAAAGTGACAAAAGGCGAGAACAGCAATGACTTCTACATAAGAAGAGTCGTGGCGTTTGGATTAGCTATTGGTGAGAACTTCTCACTTTAAATCTTGTTTTTATAGTTATAATATATATACTAGGATGCAGACGGTGCTTAGCAGCACACGACACCCGTCATCCACAGACCATGGATGGCTTGTATGTTTGATTGTTTGTTGTGATGAAAATTGATTGTGTGGCGTGAAATAAAATATTTATATAGTTAAAAATATTTTATCGTTAAAAATATTGTTTTTAACATGTGTGTGTGAATAAAAATATGTGTTTGTTAATCTGAAACCCCACACGGGTGTTGGGATGATATTTGAAGTCCACTCATCCCGATTGATTAGTTGTATGTCGATCGATTGATTGACAGGCTATTATAAACGTTAGATATCTATATTTGATGCTTATACAGTGTGGTGCACTTTGGATGATTATTGATTTTTTATTGTTGTGATTATATACATGTGTTGTATGGAATCCATATAATTAACATTATATGGTAATTGATTGGGCCTCATTCCAATTGGGAAAATAAAGAATAGAATGAAGTATATATTCATGTGTTGAATAGAATAAATAATCACGTGCTGAAAATTATCATGTGTCGAAAGAAATATTTTAACAATAAAATTTACATCTTTATCATATTTAAAGTTAGAAACTAACTGGAAAATACATAAGATGAGTGGTTTCCACGGTATTGATATGATATTGGTTCCGGCCTTCGGCGTTAATACCTAGGGAATCATTCTCTTACTACTTTACAGTTGGAGTCTGATTTAAAAATCAAACGATAGATACCATAGTTTAATAAAATATATTAAATAACAAAAATAGTCATGTGTTGACAGTGCTCATGTGTTGAGAATATTCATGTGTTGAAAGAAATATATATTCATGTGTTGAATAGAATAAATATTCATTTGTTGAATAGAAAAACGAATTTATTGAAATATATAAAGCCGTGTTGATTAGAGATGCGCCATTTTGACGTGAGCGATATTTATATCGATTTTATTCGTTTTTATAATGAATATAGAAAAAGAAGTGATTTCAAAATATAACGTTTTGAAAATATTATCATTTGTATATCGATGATGTGGAATATTCAATTTTGATTCAAAATTGAATATGAAGTTGAAATCGTTTCGAAAACAAATTTAAAACGATTTATAAAATATGTTTTAAAAGGAAATCGATGAAATATATATAATATATATATTATATATAATGGCCTGAATAGAACGCGCCGCGCCGCGGTAGTTCGTGAATTTCGACCATTGACTTCGAATTGACATTACGGGAGATCCGACCGTCGGATTCTCCTGAAACAGGAACCGTTGGGTTCGTATCAAAAAGAGTTTTCTAACGAATATTTGAAATAAGAAATCTAACGGTTGGATTTGGAATTATGTCCAAATCAAATTTGGAAAAGGTCGTTGTAAGTGCAGTTCGATGGCCGTTGATGGAAATCGACTGTACGGGCCTTGATAAAATTATTAAAAATATCTATAATTTTTGTAAAATCATAAGAAATGATTTTTGAAGAACTGGGATGAAAAACTCCATATTTGAAAAGATAAAAATAGATTTTTATCGAAATGAACTAGTTTTGAACTAGAATAATAATTTATTTATTTTTGAAATAAATAAATTGAATTTGAAAGTGGTTTTAAAAAAAATCAGAATTTCCAATATGGGAATTGAAATGGATTCGAATTGAAATTATCTTCTGGATATTTCGATGTTGGATTTCGTGATTATACAGATATTGTTATGGAAATTTGAAAGATATATATATATATCGCTATTTCCAATACGATATTTGTTGGTCGTAGAATTTGATATTGGATATAAGCCGGTATATTTTCTATTCAGAGCCTTGTATTTAATATCAAATGTGATTTGGGTTTGTCGTGAATGGTGTCTTCATTAACACTGTTCTTAAACCCAGTTGAGAAAAAGATTAAATCTTTTTATTTAGATTTAATGAAGTATGCTAATTAAATGATATTTGATTGGAATTCAATTGGGATTGATTTTTGGGTTTATCGCAAACGGTGTTTTAAATAACACTGGTTCTTTAACCCGATAATTAATGGAATGTGATTTTGGGTTTATCGTGAACCGTGTTTCAAATGACATTGGTTCTTTAACCCAGTTAAAGACAGGATATTGATTTTTGTGAAGATTAAAACTAAGTGGAGTTTTAATGAATCTTTAATTAGATTGAAATGTGAATTGATAATTTAAATTATCAAATCTGAAAGGTGATCGAGAATGGAATACCACCAGTTTTGCTCCAAAGCGATAGTTAAATCTTTAATTAATTTGAACGTGAAATGGTAATTAATTTTACCGATAACACCGTGGTGTTAGATATGGAGTATTACCAGTTTTCTCCATGGGATGAATAGGTTGGGAGTGTGGTTCGCTAATCCCGACTAGTTTGAAATGATATCCAAAGGAAGATTAAAGAATAAATTTAGAAGAATTTATATTGGATAAAATTAATGGGAACCTTTCCCTAAGAATGTGATTTTGTGAATAAAAGAACATTCTGAATTGGAATGAGGCGGTTGTTGTGTTTGTGTAACATTTGTTTATTATATACGTGGGTTATTCAGAAAGGCAGGGTTTCTACCCATTCTGAATAACCGATTCGACGATAAGTCGAAGATGAAGACGGTGGTTGAAGACCGGAAATCTTCACATCGTTTGGGTGATTACTGATGATTTGATTGGTCTGTACACCCAAGATGAGGGAATCAGTTGGTGATCGTCCAGACGTACTTGGAGATCGATGGATATGCGAGGAAAGTGCCTCCGGTTTCGTTCAGACCCAGAACGAACTTGTAAATGGATTGTGTGTCTGACATTGGATTTTATTCTGTGTTGATTGATCTCTATTAAATATACATCTGTTTGGCGGCGGAGAATTTATCCTCTTGCTTAACGCCCTTCTCTGAGACGTACGAGCTCAAAGGTTATATATCGATGGACATTAGTCGCATGGAGTGAATTGCCAGTGTGGCACGCGTAAGTGGCAATTGATCAAGGCTTCTGTTGAAAAGCAAAGTCTTGTGGTTGATGATCAAAGCACGGCCTGTGTGGCGCAGCTTTGTGTATAGCGTGAATTCGCGAGCCTCACACCTCGGTATGAGTCAAAAACGGGATACGGACCGTTGGGAGAACACGACGTTTCTTTCTAGCTAGTGGTGGTGTCAGTGCTTAAAATGGCTGACATTTATATACTTTTCTCCTGTGTGGTTGTTGGATGAGGCGCCTCGATATTAGGTCTGTTAGGACCGGGAAATGTGTGTTCAGGAATAACTAATCCTCAAAAGTAAGAGAGGACCGGCCCAACCGATTCCAAGGATCATAGTGAGGTCCTGGGACATTTGCTATAGTGTCTCGAACAGAGAGGAGCTTGCCCCTTGCCTTGACTCATGACGGAAATCCAATTTCCAATACGTGATATTGCGGTTTTATTTGTAGAACTAGTATGGCGACATGATATATGGTACCCATGCCGTCTATGATTGATATTTATGATTGATATTGTTTTGACACTATACACTCATAATAGTATCAAATGATTTGTTTTGAACGTACCAAGCATGTTTGGCTATTATAAGGGAAAACCCTATCCTCCGGCTTGCATTGCATTGTGTGATGGGACTTGGGTCTTATAATTGCTTCATTTTTCGAAAAAACATTGCGCTGTTTTGTTATATACACTAGTGTTCTTGGGAGGAAACCCGTTCCGTGTTATACGGCGTGGTCCCTTGAATTACTCTCTTTTAAAATAAAGATTTATAACTGTTTTAGTTCTCATACCAGTCACATGACTGACCTGGAGTTTATTGTTTTAACCTAAACTCTTGGTGCCCCTATTTTCCACACGGGCAGCTAGTAGTTTTGGTTTTGCAGATTTTTATTCACAGGATCCTGATTTACAGCTGGAATGATATCCGAAAAGCTCTGTATCCGTATATCTCTTCTAGTTGTGTTCTGTATTATTTTTCCACTGCAATACTGTATTTAAATCTCTGATATTCTTTGTTGTATAATATTCATTTATACTCTGTATATTCTTGTATCTGATGGAATTGTTGTAATAAACAATGAAATGTTCTTCCGTCTGCGTTCTATTTTGTCGTGTTCTCACGGTAATTCGTTCTTTCTCTTCTCTTCGGAGATGGGGAAGTTCGGGTCGCTACAGGTCAGTTGTTGCAGAAATCATTATGATTCCCCTTTATTTTCCATGTTCAAAATTGATGTTTACATTCTCTATTTAAATTTGAGTGACACATAAATACAGAATAACATTTATTTAACATCAGGGCTTTTAACTATGATAGCCTTGTTTTTAAAGTTTATAACACAAACAGCCTTGTTTGAAAAGTAATTACAGGAATAGACCTGTTTTGAATTAACGAAGGCGAGTTTTCGAAATTTGTACGAAGGCGAGTTTTCAAAGTTCGCCTGTATTTATTGGGTATTAAATTCTATAGCGACTTTCTGAAAATTTGATTTGTACATAACTCAATGTCTATAATATGAAATCTCCATTTTTTTGTTTTAGTATAAAAATATAGTTCTATAGATTCGAACGTTTTTTGTATCAATGAAATCTGGCGTATAATGATTTCTATATATTCGAATGAACTTCAAAACGTTAAACTACGAACAACTTCGACGTTATGAACTTGTTTTCAGTTATATTTAAATTATTCAGCCAAATAGGATATATAGCTTAACCAAACAAAATAAAACAAAAACCAAATTCTAATATTCAAATATGAAAGAGATACAAAGTCTGATTAAGGATAGATAAGTTCAAAACATAAAAAATACAGATACACGAAATGCAACACACTGACATCCCATCAACAAACATAAAACTTCATTTTAGGCTACTGAGTACACCGCTTTCTGTTATGGCCCTACTATCCACATTTTCTAAACCTGTTTGTTCTGGGAGTTTGATGCTCGTACGTAACATTTTTTAATCTCGTAGATTTTAGTCGTCCGACTGTTCTTCTTACCGGAGGAGCCAGTATACACGGACTGTTGTATGGGTCCCAGTATTTCTTATCGCATATGGGATGAAACTCTAGCTCGTAGGCAGCTTCATAACTTTGAACGGAGTACCATTCAGAAGCAAAATTGTGATGTGATCTATTACTACCAAAATCCTATACTGAACAAGCCGCCATCACATGAGCACACGGTATCATCTGTAGAAGTGGGATGTTGCATGTACATGTGCAATGAGAACCTTCAATCTCAACATCACATTTATCTTCGTAATCATGTACACTTGCCATTTATATCGACCAAATCGAACAAGCCTACAACGCCATGCTTCAATTTTAGCTTCCCATTTTGGAGTAAGTTTTGAATTCAGACCATGACCTTTTTCCCGCCTCTTATAGAAATATTCAACTGATCGAAAGAACATTCTTGCAACCACGCCTTTATAGGCAAGGATCAGGTGCCTTTTAGTACACCATTAAAACTTTCGGATGCGTTGGTTGTCATAATATGCAAGCGGCCACGGTCATCTCTGTAAACGGCCCAGTTTTCTTCTGAATTCCCTAGGCTTTGTTCAATCCAGTTATGCGCCTCCGGCTTAGTTGCCTTGATTTCTTCTCTAAGTTTAGTGTATTCAATCACTTCTAAAGCACATGTAGTAGCGTAAAACAAGCCTACAAGTCACTTGACTCAATGACCTGCAACTTGAAATTTTTCTTTAAGATGCCTTCCACAGAACCTATGTTTGTGCGGTTCTTGCCATCTATCCTGCAAAGCGCTTGGAATCCCTTTCATTCTGTCAGATATAAAAGTAATGTGTTGATTTCGTACACTATAAATGAACCCACGAATGCACGAAAAGAACCAGGACCAACTATCAAATGATTCAGATTTGACCACCCCATAAGCTAATGGGAAAAGGCAGTCGTCAGCATCTACAGCGGTAGCAACTAGCAGTGTCCCTTTGTACTTACCATACAAATGTGTCCCGTCAATATACAGAGCACTGGATGGCAGTGTAAAAAACCTGCAATGAAAGGACAAAATGCCTAAAAAGCACACTCAAACACCCCAACATTATCATGTGATATATATCCTACTTGTAGGATCTAAATTAACCCTAGAGGGGGGTGAATAGGTTTATCGCAGATTTTCGCAGAGTAATTAAATAACAACAGCAAAGATAATAATCATAATAAATGCAGAAAATAAATAACACACAGATATACCCAGCTTCGGCAAAACCCTGCCTACTGCTGCATTCCCCAAGGTTTCTACTAGGAGTTAAAACAATCTCTACGCATACAATCCCCTGTAAACTCGCGACACTCGCTCCTAACTGTTCTTAACCCTACGCTCAAAACCATGCACTGGTTTCAATCCCCGAAACCAAATTTCCCCCGAATTACAAATCCCGTAATTCGTCTCTTAGTTTTAGAGACAAACTAGAAAACTATAGATTCGATTACAAATTGAAATTGAAAAACGAATAAGAAATAAAAACAAATAAGAAATAAAAACCCTAATAAAACAAATTTAAAACCCTTAGGAGTTTAAATTAGTTGGGTTATCCCCTTTTAAAAACAAAGTTGGCCGGTTCCTTTTCAAACTTGATTCACCACTTCATTTTAGCCCGATCTCTGTCTCTTTGGAAATAAAAATGGCGGCTCCTAGGGTTTTCGGTTTTGTCCCAAATCTCAACTTCGACGGCTCTGTAATTGGATTCTCTGCAAAGTGATTGACCGTACACATGATATGATGATTTCCGATGTTGATCTCATGCTCTGATGTCCTTTGATTTGCAATCTCACTCGATTCAGATCCAAGTAGATATTGTTATGATTTTTCACTTCGAATTTCTCTTTTAATTGCGTTGAAACTTGGATGGATTAAAGGCTGTGATGATTGGTGTATTTATAGGATTAAAATCCCTAAAATTTCTTTGATTTCGTAGTTGATTTAGTTATGATATATTCGTATTTTGGGTGAATTTTGGGGCTTTGAAATCTTCATATATGTTGATGATATTGCGTGAGAATTCTGGACTTTTAACTTGGTCTTCAAACATATTTTGAAAAGATTTAAACTGATTTATCTTTTATCCAAAACTTTTGTTGAATTCTCGTATGATTTTTCGACTTTGAATTAATCCCCTTATTTTCTGGAACCTTTGAGCTTGCGTGTGCTATTTCCATTTTTCTGGAAATCAGGACTTGAGAAAAATTTCTTTAAAATTGTCTCGTACTTGCTGCTCCAATGATATTTCATATGAACTGTTTCTATTCTTTGATAAGAATAGATTTTATTTTTGTACTTGAATTCCATGCTCTGTTATGCCTTGTTTAACCATGCACCTGTTGTTGTCTGAAATACTTGTAAAGAACTTACCTGCTTTTGATCTGTTGTGCATGTTAATGATTCATGTGATCTGCCTCCCTTGTTTGCTGCATGTACCATGATATATACTATGTACATTTGACTGCAATATTTGTCCATCATTTTGACTTGTGCTTTGTATGCCATATGAACTTATATGCATTTTTGGTTCGAGTATTTGTTTGTTGTCTTGAAAATGTTATCTACCTATTCCTATGTCGAGCAGTTTTGAATCTTTGTTCGATGCATATATGTTCACTTGTACTTGAATCCAACATGTATTATTTGCACATTTAAATGCTGCTGCCATTAACATCCATGTTCATGCATCAATATACATGCTTAAATTTGAATGTTGCTTGAAACATTGAGGAAGAAACTTGCACTCTGTCCTATATTCAGTTCTGTGTTTGTTGAACTAAATGTTGTATACACTATCATGTATGCTGAGTCATTGTTTATGTTGAACCTATGTAAAAACTGCTGTGCTGATCTCATCCATGCATTTTGCACTTGTACCCTCATATATATTCTGCTGCTGTATCTAGCTCGACCACTTTGCAGCTGAGTTGTACCTTGGTTGCACCACTTTGCATACATGTACTTGACTTGTTAAAACTGCTTCATATTTCAAAAACTGATCCATGATTATTGATACCATGTGTACATCACCTATCCATGTATATATATTGTGTTGCACCGACTTGGCTTGACATGAATAAGTGCACACACTTGACTTCTGTTTTGAACTGCATGTATATTTTCATTTGCGATAAGCTTGATCACATGACAAAACTATTTTGCTACCATGAAATTTTATGCTATACTTTGAACTTCATTTACCATTGATATTACTTGTGCTTGAGTCATGAACCTGAAACAAAAACATTGAGCTCGACCAACATGTTTCCATGTATGACTGTTTTTCATTGTTTCACTGCCATCACTTTGTACATATACTTTGGCATTCATGCATTTGAGCCCTGTACAATGTTGTAGCTCCATTCACTAAACTTGATGTTTTGCCTTCTCGACCAATTTTCATTGCTGCTTTGATTTGAACCATGTTTGTGCTGTTTTGAAAATTAATTTGATCTTGACCATTACCATGTATATATTGAGTTGTTTTTTCACTTTGGCTTGATTATGAACTGTTCACTGAGTCGAGATGATCCTCATGGCTACTCCTCAGTTGCTAGCTAATTGGCGAGGCAATGCACACGTGTATATCTATACACGCGTGTATATGCAACCATCAGACTGATTTTCTGTCCCTTGAATGTGATTATGAAGCAAATAAAATTTAAAAATAAATTTTTTATTTGCTTTTATTTAATTTTTATTTTTGTTGTAGTCTACTGTGTGTGTTCTTCTGTATGTGACAGGCATGAAGATGATTGGACTGACAGAAGAATGTTGTGAAGATAGAAGATTTAAGATGAAGACAAGAACAGTGTTAGTGTGTGTCTATGTAAATATACTGAGTGATGAGTGATGTATGTAATGAGGAATCTGTGTATATGAACTCGATTATAGACGTAAATAAAATTGTACTGTTATTTGTAATAAACAGATTTGATTGAAATAAAATATTATTTTATTGTGTTCGATTCAATCTATTTATTTGAATTCCTTCAATATTACAATTTCATGTGTGATGTGTCATGATAGAAATATTCAAACATATTTAAGTGAATTGTAAATAATGGAGTTATAAATAGTTGTATTGTTTGAATGTTTGAAGTATAATATTTAATTTAAATAAAATACTGTATGAATATATGAATGTCTGTACAGTCATATTCTATTTAAATATAAATATTATATTCCTGTATGTGATGTATAAATAGAACAGTACAGTAACAAACACATTTAAAATAATATTTATTTGGTTGTTTTTATCAAACAAAAATCATATAATTGTGTATACAACTACGTCATATACAATAATCTCCCCCTTTTGATGATGACAAACAAATAAAAGATTTTGAATGTGTTTGAACGTGAAATATATTACTCCCCCTATTTGTATGCTCCCCCTACAACTAAAACCCCCTATATATGTGGAAAATAATTGAAACTCAATTGACCATTCTACCCTTAGATATTTAATTTCCAATCTTAAAATATATTTGAATTAAATACTCATCAATCAAAATCTTGACAATTCTCCCCCTTTTGTTATCATCAAAAGGATAATAGAGATCGAAATAATGACAAATTTAGACCATAAATATAAATTCAAATTTAAAGAGAGAATATATATCGCAAATCCCATTTAATCAAACAAAAATCATAATAATCTTTACATCAGAAGCAAATTTCACTTTCAGAATGAATTGATTTCCGATGGATTTTATAGAATGAGAAGAGTTCAATAAAATTGAATATTTGAATATGAATTTTAAAGATTTTAAATACGCTCAAAAAATGTGTTAAGCACTTCCTAACCACACATAGCCCAAAGGACTTTTAAATGAGGTTAGTAGTAACTTAACTTTATCCTCTCTAATGAGTTCCATCCATGCACAGCCCAAAGGTATTTTAAGTGAGAATGGAAGCGCATAGAAATTAAGGTAATTCACCCACGCATAACCGCGAGGACTTTTAAATGGGAGTGAATACCGAGGATAATTTATTTATTTTTATTTTATTTTTAATTCCTAGAATGATTAGAACTCCCCAAATTAAATAAAACCATGATGAATGACAGAAATATGGTAGATATAGAAGATGGTCATGAAATAAGCTCTAATTCAAAGATATTATAAAATCTGTCCAATCATCATGAGATTTAAAATAACATCTCCTCTAGTTATGAATTATATCATAGTCACAACTCATCATAATTTCATAAATCTATTAATAATTTTGATGAGTCACAAAACGGTTTAAATTAATCAATAATTTCAATTTTTGAATAAATAATCAAAAATAATTGTAAAATTGAAAATATCAATTTCAAGAGGAGTTTTTGAAAATATCAATGCAAGTTTGAAAATCAGTTTCCAAAAATCAATCAGTAGAATATGAAAATATCTAATATTTCTAATGCTGGTTATTCCTAGACAATTTTAAAACAACTTATATATTTAATTCAAATTGTCTATGGAATTTAAAGATATTTAATTACTAATTTTTCAACTCATCGTCCAATCACCAAATCAAATCAATTTCCTTATCAGAGCAGCACAAGATCATTTTTAAAGCCAGAATCACAAGTGATATTCTAAGAGAATTTTTAGACAAACACAAGAAACATTCGACGATCAAATCTAAGATAATTATTTGAGATCACTTAAAAAATCAAATTTTTATAATCTAGGAAATTCAACAATCAATAACGAATGATTTTAAAATCAGCCAAGTAAAAAAATAAAGAAAATAAAAGAAATAAAAACTAGAAAAGGAAAATAAACTAAAAAGGAATGAAAAATATGAGTTTAGAGATCATACCTGACTTACCATAATCGATGTGATCCAATGAATCTCCAACTCTGACTCTATGGCTAAGGAACTTCAAACAATTTGAATTTTTATCTTATAAACACAATTGTTCCTTAGCCTACCCCCGGTACCTAAATGTTTATAGGATCGAGTGGTCTAATAAAAATTGTTTTACCACTATTATCTTCGTTTACACATTTTAGTACCCAAACCGTTTATATAACAATCCATTACTATTCACTAGCATACCCTTTGGAACCCAAATTTGTTTAGATTTATTCAAATTCATTTTATTATTTTTTGGAATCCAAATTCGTTTAACTAAATTGTTTCTAAATGAGTTTTCATATCGTTCATGATTTAAAAATCCTTTGAAATTATTAGAGTTCAAAATTTCAATTTGATCAATTTCAAAGCCATTTAAAGGATTTTTAAAATCATTAGGATTTTGTTTTTCAACTGGATCAAATCCAACACCAAGTCCCTTTTTATTCTGAACAAAAAATTGATTTTTAACAACATATTCAACGATTTCTCTCCTTTAGAAAATTTAGTCAAAGCTGACTCAAGTCGTTGAATTTTAAATTTAAGATCGCTATTTTACTTTTATTAAATTTGAACAACGATTAATAGCTATTTTCCTCTTTTCAGCGTCAATTTGTTTTAAAATCAAATTTTCATTTTTAAGTGCTTTGATTTTAGCATTGGACTTAGAAATTTCAATTTCATATTGTTTTCGCTTTTCAAAATCAAGTTTTTCAGATTCTCTAAACTTTTCAATATCCTTCTCAAAATCACGATTTTCATTTTTCAAATTCTCGTTTTCACTTTTAAGTAATTCAAAATCAGTTTTGAATTTCAAGGGATCATTACTCAAAAATTGACATTTTTCGACTTCTGAAAACCGTGAATTCTGAACTTTTTCAAGTTTTGTTTCTAAACTGTTATTTTCTTGAACTAGTTTGGACCTATCAGATTTCAATTTCTTAACTTTTAGTTCAAGAGAATTAACAGTTTTTGTGAGATCCTGACACATTAAAATTAAATCTTTATAAGTAAAATTTGATACCTCACTTGAATCCTCTTCACTATTTTCCGAATCAGATTGGGCCATAAGACACAAATTAGCTTCCTCTTCATCACTTTCAGAAACTTCTTCTCCTTCCTCATCATCCCATGTAGCAACAAAAGCCTTCTTCCTTCTTCTGAACTTCTTCTTCTTTTCGTTTTTGAGTTGTGGGCAATTCGGTTTGATATGTCCAGGTTTCTTGCAATTGTAGCAAAACACTTCATCGTTTGAACTATCTGAACCTTCGGACTTGTCGGTTTTTGAATTCTTCTTTCGTGGCTTGTAATTTCCTTTGGCCCACTTTCTCAAAACCATGGCTAGCTCTTCAGCAGGATCTTCATCATCACTTTCAACTGTATTATTTAGAGCGACCGTCTTTTTCTTTGATTCAGAATTCTTTCGTACTTCTCTTGCTTTTAACTCCATCTCACACGTAATCAGATTTTCGATCAGCTCTTCCACGCTTATTTTATTCAGATCTTTTGATTCTTGAATCGCCGTCACTTTTGCTTCAAAATTCATCGGCACTACTCTCAATATTTTTTTGGTCAATTCCACTTCGGTATAGGTTTTGCCAAGAGCTTTTGCATTGTTGACTATTGACGAGAAGCGTCCATACATCTCTTTTATATCTTCGTCCTTTTGCATGGAGAAATTTTTGTAGGATCTAAATTAACCCTAGAGGGGGATCTAAATTAACCCTAGAGGGGTGGTGAATAGGGTTTATTGCAGATTTTCACAGAGTAATTAAATAGTCATAGCAAGGATAATGATCAGAATAAATGCGGAAAATAAATAACACACAGATATACCTAGCTTCGGCAAAACCCTGCCTACTGCTGCATTCCCCAAGGTTTCTACTAGGATTTAAAACAATCTCCACGCTTACAATCCCCTGTAAACTTGCGACACTCACTCCCAACTATTCTTAACCCTACGCTCAAAACCCTGCACTGGTTTCTATCCTCGAAACCAGATTTTCCCGAATTACAATTCCCGTAATTCGTCTCCCTAGTTTCAGAGGCAAACTAGAAAACTACAGATTTGATTAAAAATTTAAAAACGAATAAGAAAATAAAAACACCCTTATAAAACAAAGTTAGAAACCCTTAGGAGTTTAATTTAGGGTTATCCCCCTTTTTAACAAGTAGGCCATCCCTTTTATTTTGTGTTGCACCTTCTCTTAGTTGTTTTCATCACTTCACTTTAGTCCGTTCACTTTTGGTTACTCTCTGAAATAAATATGGCGGTGGCTTTGGTCCTAGGGTTTCTTCAAATCCCAAAATTGCGATGGCTTTCTGAAGCTTGAAGTCTCATTGATGTTCTTGATCGATCTATGGTGCTCGTATCTTTACGATTTGGAAATTGGATTTCGATCCAAGCTTTTTACTGGTACGAATTTTGATTTCAATTGCGGTTTTAATTTGTGCTAGAACTTGGATGAGGTTTAGGCCGATGTTGATTGGTGTTTAAATAGGATTAAAAATCCGATATTTTCTCTGATTTCAATGCTCAGACTAAGTCATGATATTAGCGTGAACTTTGGGCTTGAAATTTTCATATATTTTGGGGTTTTGGAAAATTTCTGGCTTTGAATTTGTTGAGTTTGAATTCTTCAATCTTTCTGGAACTTCGATTGTGACTCTTATCCCATAAAACTTGCGAATTCCTTTTCCTGAAAATATTGACTTGGTAATTTCTGAAATTTTGACTTTGTCAACATGATTTTAAAAACTGGTTTTTCCTGAACAAGCTACTGCCTTGGATTAATTGATTTATAAAGAATGATACGAACAGATGCAACATTTGAACTTGGTACCGCCTTGTATAACTGTTACTACACCCCTTGTATTGTTTCATGTTGCCAATACTTCCTTGCATATGAACTTGATGATCTAAATTTGAGTACTTATGCACCTGTGGCCTTTTGACCTGAATTGTGCTCGGCTCTGTCATATTTCCTTTTTCTTTAAAAAAGTATTTCATTTCACTTCAAAGCTAACTTTGCACAGTTTTGTACCATACATGAAATCTCTGTTTGACATTTGAAAATGCATTTATTCATGAACAGCTGTTTTGATCACTACTGTGTGTTTGTCATGTGTGCTTGCTATGTCCACCTTGACTATTTCTTAGCATCATGTTAGTTGTTGTTCGACCTGTATTACCTTGGACATACTTGCATTTGTCACCTTACTGATTTCACTTTGATTTGCACATTTATATGTTACCCTGCTATGTTGAATTGAACATATGTATTCATCTATCATGCTTACTTTGATGCACCATGTAGTGTACCCATGCATCTGTTTGTATGCTCCTTTGCTCCAATTGGAATTCTAAAAATGTTGTACTCTTTGCTTGTTGCACCAGACAGGTTAGTTTGCTATATTCATGTTAAAAACTGCTGTACTGCCATACAAATCAATCCTTTCTCATCCATGCTAAGGCTGCTGGTATATATATTTGACCATGCTTGTGTATTCACATGAACATGCTGTATTACCATTGTTTTTAAAAAAATTGGCTTGAACTGTGTAGTTTCCTGTGTGCCACCGTTTGTAATTGTTGTTTGTCCACTTGCATTTGCAATCTGTTTTTATACATGTCGGGCCTGTAATCTTTGTCCTAACTCGACCATGCTTCTTGTACTCCTGCTCCACTTTAAAACTGAGTTGTAATTGACCATTCACCATACTTGAGTTACTTGCTAATGATGTCCATGGGTACATGTAGTTGATCATTTTGTTGTATTGCCGTCTCGGACTTGCATACAATGTTCGGTGATATTTTAACAATCCAGAAATTTACTCTAAACTAGTTGCACCACTCCATGTACTATTGCCCCATCCTATTTATGCTGTCTTATTGTTTTGCTCGACCATTTTGATCTTGCCTTTTTACTTTGACATTATTGTTCATGTTTGCTGCACCATCATATTGCTTTGACCATGTACATGTTAGATTTTGCTTGTCCATGTATGTTGAACTGTTTTTCACTTTGGCTTGAGCTGTGCACTGAGTCGAGACGGTCCTTGTGGCTACTCCTCAGTTGCACACTGGATTGGCGAGACAGCGCACACGTGTATACATGTGTGTACATGCAGCCATCCAGACGAGTTTTTCTGTCCCTGTATATCAGACCACGTCTAGAAATATGATGAGAAACACACCGAAATTCTGAGGCAAATAAAATTTAAAAATAAAATTTTATTTGATTTTATTTTTGTTGCAGTCTATTGTGTGTATTCTTCTGTATGTGACAGGTATGAAGATGAGCTGACTGAAAGCTGTAAAGACAGAAGATTGAAGATGAAGACAAGAACAGTGTTAGTGTGTGTTTGTGTTTGAAATTTCAACTGAGTGATAGTGTCAGTGTATAAAAGTGATTGTATAAGTGATGAATGAACTGTAATGAGGAGCTGTGAGAGAATTGTACTGATTGTAGTAATAAACAGATTTGGTTGAAATAAAATATTACTTTATTGTGTTCAAACCAATCTGTCCGTTTTCATTTGAATTATTACAATTTCATGTGTGATGTGTCATGTCAGAAATATTCAAAGTGATTTGTAAATAGTGGAGTTATAAATAGTTGTATTGTTTGAATGTTTGAAATATAACATTTAATTTAAATAAAATACTGTATGAATATATGAATGTCTGTACAGTCGTATTCTATTTAAATATAAATATTATATTCCTGTCTGTGATGTGTATACACATATATATATATATATAGAACAGTACAGTAACAAACACATTTAAAATAATATTTATTTGGTTGTTATCATCAAACAAAAATCATATATTTGTGTATACAACACTGTTATATACGACAATCTCCCCCTTTTTGATGATGACAAACAAATAAAAGATTTTGAATGTGTTTGAACGTGAAATATATTACTCCCCCTATTTGTATGCTCCCCCTACAACTGAACTCCTCCTATATATGTGGAAAAAATGAATAATGAAATCCAATTGACCATTCTCCCTCTAGATATTTAATTTCCAACCTTAAAATATTTTTGAATTAAATATTCATCAATCAAAATCTTGACCATTCTCCACCTTTTGTTATCATCAAAAGGATAACAGAAATTGAAACAGTGATGAATACAGACTATAAATATAAATTCAAATTAAGAGAGAGAATATATATTGTAAAACCCATTTAATCAAAAAAAATCATAATAATCTTTAAATCAGAAGCAAATTTCACTTGCAGAATGAATGGATTTATGATGAATTTTATAGAATGAGGAGAGTTCAATTGAATATTTAAATATGAATTTCAAATATTTTAAATATGCTCAAAAATGTGTTAAGAACTTTCTAACCACGCATAGCCCAAAGGTCTTTTAAATGGGGTTAGTAGTAACTTAACTTTACCCTCTCTAATGAGTTCCATCCATGAACAGCCCAAAGGTCTTTTAAGTGAGAATGGTAGCACATAGATATTAACGTAATTCACCCATGCATAACCGCGAGGATTTTTAAATGGGAGTGAATACCAAGGATAAATCATTTATTTATTTATTTTCTATTTTATTTTTAGTTCCAAGACTAATTAGAACTCCCCAAATTAAATAAAACCATGTTGAATGACAGAAATATGGTAGATATAGAAGATGATCGTGAAATAAGCTCTAATTCAAAGATATTATAAAATCTGTCCAATCATCATGAGATTTAAAATAACATCTCCTCTAGTTATGAAATATACCATAGTCACAGCTCATCACAAATTCATAAATCTATTAATAATTTTGGTGAGTCACAAAATGTTTCAAATCAATCAATAATTTCAATTTTTGAATAAATAATTAAAAATAAATTTAAAATAAATTTAAAATTGAAAATATCAATTTCGAGAGGAGTTTTTGAAAATATCAATGCAAATTTGAAAATCAGCTTCAAAAATCAATCAGTAGAATATGAAATTATCTAATATTTATAATACTGATTGTTCCTAGAAAAATTTAAAAACATTTATATATTTAATTCAAATTGTCTATGGAATTTAAAGATATTTAATCACTGATTTTTCAATTTATCGTCCAATCACCCAGATATTCAAATGAATCAAATTTCCTTATTAGAGCAGTATACGATCATTTTCAAAGCAAGAATCACATGTGACATTCTCAGAGAATTTTTAAGCAAGCACGAGAAACATTCAACGATCAAATCTAAGATAATTATTTGAGATCACTTAAAAAAAATCAATTTTTTATAATCTAAGAAATTCAACAATCAATAACGAATGATTTCAAAATCAGCCAAGTAAAAATAAAAGGAAATAAAAGAAATAAAAACTAAAAAAGGAAAATAAACTAAAAAAGGAATTGAAAATATGAGTTTAGAGATCATACCTGACTTACCATAATCGACGTGATCCAATGAATCTCCAACTCCAATTCTATGGCTAAGGAAATTTAAACAATTCAATAAAATGGAACAATTTGAATTTTTATCTTTTAAACACAATTGTTCCTTAGCCTTTCCCCAGTACCTAAATGTTTATAGAATCGAGTGGTCTAACGAAAATTGTTTTACCACTCTTGTTTACACGTTTTGGTACCCAAACCCGTTTATATAACAATCCATTACTATTCACTAGCGTACCCTTTGGAACCCAAATTCGTTTAGATTTATTCAAATTCATTTTATTATTTTTTGGAATCCAAATTCGTTTAACTGAATTGTTTCTAAACGAGTTTTCATATCGTTCATAATTTAAAAATGCTTTGAAATTATTAGTGTTCAAAATTCCAATTTGATCAATTTTAAAGCTATTTAAAGGATTTTCAAAATCATTAGGATTTTGTTTTTCAACTGGATCAAATCCAACACCAGGTCCCTTTTTATTCTGAACAAAAAATTGATTTTTTTACAACATATTCAACGATTTCTCTCCTTTAGAAAATTTAGTCAAAACTGACTCAAGTCGTTGAATTTTAAAATTAAGATTGCTACTTTCTTTCATTAAATTCGAATAACGATTAATAGCGATTTTCCTCTTTTCAGCATCAGTTTGTTTTAAAATCAAATTTTCGTTTTCAAGAGCTTTGATTTTAGCATTGGCCTTAGAAATTTCAATTTCAAATTGTTTTCGCTTTTCAAAATCAAGTTTTTCAGATTCTCTAAACTTTTCAATCTCCTTCTAAAAATCACGATTTTCGTTCTTCAAATTCACGTTTTCACTTTTAAGTAACTCAATATCAATTTTGAGTTTCAAAGAATCGTTACTCAAAAATTGACATTTTTCGCATTCTGAAAACAGTGAATTCTTAACTTTTTCAAGTTTTCTTTCTAAACTGTTATTTTCTTAAACTAATTTTGGCCTATCAGATTTCAATTTCTTAACTTTTAATTCAAGAGAATCAATGGTTTTTGTGAGGTCATGACACATTAGAATTAATTCTTTATAGGTAAAATTCGATACCTCATTAGAATCCTCTTCACTACCTTCTGAATTAGATTGAGCCATAAGACACAAATTAGCTTCCTCTTCATCACTTTCAGAAACTTCTTCTCCTTCCTCGTCATCCCATGTAGCAACAAAAGCCTTCTTCCTTCTTCTGAACTTCTTCTTCTTTTCGTTTTTGAGTTGTTGGCAATTCGGTTTGATATGTCCAGGTTTCTTGCAATTGTAGCAAAACACTTCATCGTTTGAACTATCTGAACCTTCGGACTCGTCGGTTTTTGAATTCTTCTTTCGTGGCTTGTAATTTCCTTTGGCCCACTTTCTCAAAACCATGGCTAGCTCTTCAGCGGAATCTTCATCATCACTTTCAACAGTATTATTTAGAGCGATCATCTTTTTCTTTGATTCAGAATTCTTTCATTCTTCTCTTGCTTTTAACTCCATCTCGTAAGTGACGAGATTTCCAATCAACTCCTCCATGCTTATTTTATTCAGATCTTTTGACTCTTGAATCACCGTAACTTTTGCTTCAAAATTCATCGGTAGCACTCTCAATATTTTTCTGATCAATTCCACTTCAATATAGGTTTTGCCAAGAGCTTTTGCATTGTAGACTAGTGATGAGAAGCATCCATACATCTCTTTTATATCTTCGTCTTTTTGCATAGAGAAATTTTCATATTCGTTGCTGAGTAAAGCGAGACGAGATTCCTTCACTTGAGATGTACCTTCGTGTGTGACCTCCAACGTATGCCATATTTCCTGTGCAGTTTCACAATGAGAAATTCGATTAAATTCTGTTTTATCAAGAGCACATATTAAAGCATTCATTGCTTTGGCATTAGTTGAAAATAATTTTTTATCGTTAGCATCCCACCTGTCTTTTGATTTAGGAATTTCAACACTACTAACAACAACAGTGGGAGATCTATAACCCGTTTCAATAATATCCCACACATCATAATCGACTGAACTCAAATAAATTTTCATCCTTGCTTTCCAATATGCATAATCAGCTCCATTAAACATTGGTGGCCTAGCTATGGACTGACCCTCAGAAAAATCGTTATTAGACAGATTCATGACTCTAGAGTTATAATAAAACAAAAAATACCTGCTCTGATACCACTTGTAGGATCTAAATTAACCCTAGAGGGGGGTGAATAGGGTTTATCGCAGATTTTCACAGAGTAATTAAATAGTCACAACATAGATAATGATCATAATAAATGCGGAAAATAAATAACACACAGATATACCCAGCTTCGGCAAAACCCTACCTACTGCTGCATTCCCCAAGGTTTCTACTAGGAGTTAAAACATCTATACACTTACAATCCCCTGTAAACTTGCGACACTCGCTCCTAACCGTTCTTAACCCTACGCTCAAAACCCTGCACTGGTTTCTATCACCGAAACCAGATTTCCCCGAATTACAATTCCCGTAATTTGTCTCCCTAGTTTTCAGAGACAAACTAGAAAACTACAGATTCGATTACAAATTTAAAAACGAATAAGAAAATAAAAAACCCTTATAAAACAAAGTTAGAAACCCTTAGGAGTTTAATTTAGGGTTATACCCCATTTTACCAAGTAGGTCATCCCTTTTATTTTGTGTTGCACCCACTCTTAGTTGTTTTCATCACTTCACTTTAGCCCGTTCACTTTTGGTTACTCTTTGAAATAAATATGGCTGCGGCTTTGCACCTAGGGTTTCTTCAAATCCCAAAATTGCGATGGCTTTCTGAAGCTTGAAGTCTCGTTGATGTTCTTGATCAATCTCTGGTGCTCCTCTCTTTATGATTTGAAAATTGGATTTCGATCCAAGCTTTTTACTGGTATGAATTTTGATTTCAGTTGCGGTTTTAATTTGTGCTAGAACTTGGATGAGGTTTAGGCCGATGATGATTGGTGTTTAAATAGGATTAAAAATCCGATATTTTCTCTGATTTCAATGCTCAGACTAGGTCATGATATTAGCTTGAACTTTGGGCTTGAAATTTTCATATATTTTGGGATTTTGGAAATTTTCTGGCTTTGAATTTGTAGAGTTTGAATTCTTCAATCTTTCTGGAACTTCGATTGTGAGTTTTATCCCATAAAACTTGTGAATTGCTTTTCCTGATAATATTGACTTGGTAATTTCTGAAATTTTGACTTTGTCAACATGATTTTAAAAACTGGTATTTCTTGGACAAGCTACTGCCTTGGATTAATTTCTTTATAAAGAATGATACGAACAGATGCTACATTTGAACTTGGTACCGCCTTGTAAAACTGTCACTACATTCCTTGTATTGTTTCATGTTGCCAATACTTCCTTGCATATGAACTTGATGATCTGAATTTGAGTACTTATGCACCTGTGGCCTTTTGACATGAATTGTGCTTGGCTCTGTCATATTTCCTTTTTCTTTAAAAAAAATGTTTCATTTCACTTCAAAGCTAACTTTGCACAGTTTTGTACCAAACATGAAATCTCTGTTTGACATTTGAAAATGCATTTATTCATGAACAGCTGTTTTGATCACTGATGTGTGTTTTTCATGTGTGTTTGCAATGTCCACCTTGACTATTTCCTAGCATCATGTTAGTTGTTGTTCGACCTGTACTGCCTTGGACATACTTGCATTTGTCACCTTACTGATTTCACTTTGATTTGCACATTTGTGTGTTACCCTGCTATGTTGAATTGAATATGTGTATTCATCTATCATGCTTGCTTTGATGCACCATGTAGTGTACCCATGCATCTGTTTGTGTGCTCCTATCCACCAATTGGAATTTTAAAAATGTTGTACTCTTTGCTCGTTGCACCAGACAGGTTAGTTTGCTATATTCATGTTAAAAACTGTTGTACTTCCATATAAATTAATCCTTTCTCATCCATGCTAAGGTTGCTGGTATATATATTTGACCATGCTTGTGTATTCACATGAACATGCTGTATTACCATTGTTTTAAAAAAATATTGGCTTGAACTGTGTAGTTTCCTATGTGCCACTGTTTGTAATTGATGTGTGTCCACTTGCATTTGCAATCTGTTTTTATACATGTCGGGCCTGTAATCTTTGTCCTGACTCGACCATGCTTCTTGTACTCCTGCTCCACTTTAAAACTGATTTGTAATTGACCATTCACCATACTTGAGTTACTTGCTAATGATGTCCATGGGTACTTGTAGTTGATCATTTTGTTGTATTGCCGTCTCAGACTTACATACAATGTTTGGTGATATTTTAACAAACCAGAAAATTACTGTAAACTAGTTGCACCACTCCATGTACTACTGCCCCATCCTATTTATGTTGTCTCGTAGTTTTGCTCGACCATTTTGATCTTGCCTTTTTACTTTGACATTACTGTTCATGTTTGCTGCACCATCATATTGCTGTGACCATGTACATGTTAGATTTTCCTTGTCTATGTATGTTGAACTGTTTTTCACTTCGGCTTGAGCTGTGCACTGAGTCGAGACGGTCCTTGTGGCTACTTCTCAGTTGCACACTGGATTGGCGAGGCAGTGCACACGTGTATACACGTGTGTACATGCAACCATTCAGATGAGTTTTTCTGTCCCTGCATATCAGACCACGTCTAGAAAAATGATGAGAAACACACCGTAATTTTGAGGCAAATAAATTTTTATTTTCTTTTATTTAATTTTATTTTTGTTGCAGTCTACTGTGTGTATTCTTCTGTATGTGACAGGTATGAAGATGAACTGACTGAAAGCTGTGAAGACAGAAGATTGAAGATGAAGACACGAACAGTGTTAGTGTGTGTCTGTATTTGAAATGTCAACTGAGTGACAGTATCAGTGTATAAAAGTGATTGTATAAGTGATGAATGAACTATAATGAGGAGCAGGGAGAGAATTGTACTGATTGTATGTAATAAACAGATTTGGTTGAAATAAAATATTACTTTATTGTGTTCAAACCAATCTGTCTGTTTATATTTGAATTATTACAATTTCATGTGTGATGTGTTATGTCAGAAATATTCAAAGTGATTTTTAAATAGTGCAGTTATAAATAGTTGTACTGTTTGAATGTTTGAAATATAATATTTAATTTAAATAAAATACTGTATGAATATATGAATGTCTGTATAGTCGTATTCTATTTAAATATAAATATTATATTCTTGTCTGTGATGTGTGTATATATATATATATATATATATAGAACAGTACAGTAACAAACACATTTATAATAATATTTATTTAGTTGTTATCATCAAACAAAAATCATACAATTGTGTATACAACACTATTATATACAACAGTTTTCATATTCGTTGCTGAGTAAGGCGAGACGAGATTCCTTCACTTTAGATGTACCTTCGTGTGTGACCTCCAACGTATGCCATATTTCCTGTGCAGTTTGACAATGAGAAATTCGATTAAATTTTGTTTTATCAAGAGCACAAATTAAAGCATTCATTGCTTTGGCATTAGTTGAAAATAATTTTTTTTCGTTAGCATCCAACCTGTCTTTTGATTTAGGAATTTTAACACCACTAACAATAACAGTGGGAGATCTATAACTCGTTGCAATAATATCCCACACGTCATAATCGATTGAACTCAAATAAATTTTCATCCTAGCTTTCCAATATGCATAATCAGTTCCATTAAACATTGGTGGCCTGGCTATGGACTGACCCTCAGAAAAAGCGTTATTAGACATATTCATGACTCTAGAGTTAAAATAAAATAAAAAATACCTGCTCTGATACCACTCGTAGGATATAAATTAACCCTAGAGGGGAGCTGAATAGGGTTTATCGCATATTTTCACAGAATAATCAAATAACAACAGCACAGATAATAATCAGAATAAATGCAGAAAGTAAATAACATACAGATATACCCAGTTTCGGCAAAACTCTGCCTACTGCTGCATTCCCCTAGGTTTCTACTAGGAGTTAAAACAATCTCTACGCTTACAAACCCCTGTAAACTTGTGACACTCGCTCCCAATTGTTCTTAACCCTACGCTCAAAACCCTGCACTGGTTTCTATCCCAAAAACTAGATTTCCCCGAATCACAAATCCCGTAATTCGTCTCCTAGTTTTAGAGACAAACTAGAAAACTACAGATTCGATTACAAATTGAAATTAAAAAACGAATAAGAAATAAAAACAAATAGGAAATAAAATCTATTATAAAACAAATTTAAAACCCTTAGTAGTTTAAATTCGATGAGTTGTCCCCTTTTAAAAACAAAGTTGGCCGGCTCCTTTTCAAAGTTGATTCACCACTTAATTTTAGCCCGATCTCTGTCTCATTGGAAATAAAAATGGCGGCTCCTAGGTTTTTCGATTTTGTCCCAAATATCAACTTCGACGGCTCTGTAATTGGATTCTCTGCAAAGTGATTGACCGTACACGTGCTTTGATGATTTGCAATGTTGATCTCGTGCTCTGATGTCCTTCGATTTGCAATCTCACTCGATTCAGATCCAAGTAGATATTGGTATGATTTTTCACTTCGAATTTCTCATTTAATTGCGTTGAAACTTGGATAGATTAAAGCCTATGATGATTGGTGTATTTATAGGATTAAAAGTCCTAAAATTTCGTTGATTTCTTAGTTGATTTGGTTATGATATATTCGTATTTTGGGTGAATTTTTGGGCTTTGAAATATTCAAATATGTTGATGATATTGCGTGAGAATTCTGGGCTTTTATCTGGTCTTCAAACATATTTTGAAAAGATTTAAACAGATTTGTCTTTTGTCCAAAACTTTTGCTGAATTCTCGTATGATTTTTCTGATTTGAATTAATCCCCATATTTTCTGGAACCTTCGAACATGCGTGTGCTATTTCCATTTTTCTGGAAATCAGGACTCGAGCAAAATTTCTTTGACACCATTAAAAATGATTTCTTCTTAAAAAATCTGTCTCGTACTTGCTGCTCCAATGATATTGCACATGAACTGTTTCTATTCTTTGATAAGAACATGTTTTATTTGCCATATTGTTTTTGTACTTGAATTCCATGCTCTGTTATGCCTTGTCTAACCATGCACCTGTTGTTGTCTGAAATACTTGTAAAGAACTTACCTGCTTTTGATCTGTTGTGCATGTTAATGATTCATGTGATCGGCCTCCCTTGTTTGCTGCATGTACCATTATATATACTATGTACATTAGACTGCAATATTTGTCCATCATTTTGATTTGTGCTTTGTATGCCATATGAACTTATATGCATTTTTGGTTTGAGTATTTGTTTGTTGTCTTGAAAATGTTATCTGCATAGTCCTATGTCGAGTAGTTTTGAATCTTTGTTCGATGCATATATGTTCACTTGTACTTGAATCCACCATGTATTATTCGCACATTTAAATGTTGCTGCCATTAACATCCGTGTTCATGCATCAATATACATGCTTAAATTTGAATGTTGCTTGAAACATTGAGGAAGAAACTTGCACTTTGTCCTATATTCAGTTTTGTGTTTGTTGAACTGAATGTTGTATACACCATCATGTATGCTGAGTCATTGTTTATGTTGAACCTATGTAAAAACTACTGTGCTGATCTCATCCATGCATTTTGCACTTGTCCCCTCATATATAATATGCTGCTGTATCTAGCTTGACCACTTTGCAGCTGAGTTGTACCTTGGTTGCACCACTTTGCATACATGTACTTGACTTGTTAAAACTGCTTCATATTTCAAAAATTGATCCACGATTATTGATACCGTGTGTACATCACCTATCCATGTATATATATTGTGTTGCACCGACTTGGCTTGACATGAATAAGTGCACACACTTGACTTCTGGTTTGAACTGCATGTATATTTTCATTTGTGATGAGCTTGATCACATGACAAAACTATTTTGTTGCCATGTAATTTTATGCTATACTTTGAACTTCATTTACCATTGATATTACTTGTGCTTGAGTCATGAACTTGAAACAAAAACATTGAGCTCAGCCAACATGTTTCCATGTATGACTGTTTTTCATTGTTTCACTGCCATCGCTTTGTACATATACTTTGGCATTCATGCATTTGAGCCCTGTACAATGTTGTAGCTCCATTCACTAAACTTGATGTTTTGCCTTCTCGACCAATTTTCATTGCTGCTTTGATTTGAACCATGTTTGTGCTGTTTTGAAAATTAATTCGATCTCGACCATTACCATGTATATGTTGAGTTGTTTTTTCACTTTGGCTAGATTATGAACTGTGCACTGAGTCGAGATGGTCTCGTAGCTACTTCTCAGTTGCTCGCTGATTGGCGAGGCAGTGTACACGTGTATATCTATGCACGTGTGTATATGCAGCCATCAGAGTGATTTTCTGTCTCTTCATATCAGAACAAGTCTAGAAAAATGAAGAGGAACACACCGTAATTCTGAGGCAAATAAAATTTAAAAATAAATTTTTTATTTGCTTTTATTTAATTTTTATTTTTGTTGCAGTCTACTGTGTGTGTTCTTCTGTATGTGACAGGTATGAAGATGATTGGACTGACAGAAGAATGTTGTGAAGACAGAAGATTTAAGACGAAGACAAGAACAGTGTTAGTGTGTGTTTATGTAATTATACTGAGTGATGAGTTATGTATGTAATGAGGAATCTGTGTATATGAACTCGATAATAGACATGAATAAAATTGTACTGTTATTTGTAATAAACAGATTTGATTGAAATAAAATATTATTTTATTGTGTTCAATTCAATCTGTTTATTTGAATTCCTTCAATATTATAATTTCATGTGTGATGTGTCATGTCAGAAATATTCAAACATATCTAAGTGAATTGTAAATAGTGGAGTTATAAATAGTTGTACTGTTTGAATGTTTGAAGTATAATATTTAATTTAAATAAAATATTGTATGAATATATGAATGTTTGTACAGTCGTATTCTATTTAAATATAAATATTATATTCTTGTCTGTGATGTATAAATAGAACAGTACAGTAACAAAAACATTTAAAATAATTTTTATTTGATTGTTATCATCAAACAAAAATCATATAATTGTCTATACAACTACGTCATATACAACACTACTGAACCTGGATAGCTTCTTTCTATTTCCGCAAAATACTAAGGCAAATACGAATACGATTCGGCCTAGTCACTATATATTTTTTCCAACGCTTTATTCAACGTTCGCAAGCTTTCATGTAACCAATTTTGATGAAGAGTTGTCGTGGTAACGACCATGCTATCAATATGTTCAGCCTGTTGTGAAGGACCTGCACCTCAGTCTTCTTTGGGTTTTCAGTCAATCTGTTAATAAATGCATTTCAGTTACATCTTACATTTCAACGAGTAGTTAGAGAACTAAATTATTGTGCAACAAGTACCTTTGGCTCATATTGAACACATCCTATTGCATTTGTTGTCTGCAGTCTTCTAACTGATCAGTTTATTGTTCTTGTTGTTATTGCTGCTCGTCCACACTCGGATGAATGTACGGATTGGTGTACAAAGGAGAACTAAAGACGAGTGAAGGATCATGAGTTTGCAACATTTCTGTGAAATAACCTAAACCGCTACTCATGGTAGGAGGTGTGATGATTTCTTCCTTGACGTTTTTCATGGTTTCTTTTGCCCTTTTTCCAACAAACAACTCAATCGACTTCTTAACAACAGAAAACATTACTTCATCATCTGAAAGTGATACTGCTCTCGACCCCGAATCAGTAAGCTAGTTAACCGACAACTCGATATCATATTCGAGAGGGTTAATTTTGGTTGCTTTGTAGACTGACTCTTTCAAAGCATCCAGTATGCAACCCTTTCGAATTCTCTCTAGTTTGCATAATCCTTCCACATAACTTCCATTTTGGTGCTCATCCATGATCACTTCACCGTCATAGTAGCAAAGTGTAGGAATAAAAGTTAGGCGCCATTGTTGAGTGAGCATATTTTTCTTGAAGTTATTTGAAGATAGAATTAAAGTGTTTCTGCAATTAGAAATAACGTGTTGAAGATCTATGAAATAGGGAAACCATCTAAGCAACGTCATTGACAAATCAATTTTAATTAACTCAGTAAGGTCGTTGTCAAGTCAAAATTGGCAGTGCTTTAATTACGTCATCGATTTCAAAATAAAGTAGAATCAATTGTCCTATGTTCGTCCTGATTACAAGAAACAAGTCTTGAATCAGAATTGGCAGAACTTTAATCATGCCATCAATTTCGAAATAAAGCATTGTCATTTGTCCTTACAACGACTTTATCACAATGGACATACATTGGGTCAGATTTGGCAGAGTCTTATCAACTCAACTATTTCGAAATATTGGACCAACTTTATTCATGTCTAACCAAATCACCTGATTTATGGCAGATCGTACTGTACAGAAACAGATTGACCAAGCTTTAATTTATGGTAACTAGTTGTCAATTCATCTTTATGTCATAATGTGCATTATACGAACCAGCAAACATACAAATCTTTAATTCAAAGTTCAGTGTCATAAAATAATTTATTAGAAAACACAAAAATACAGTACTTCATATTAATCTTCCAAGCCCTACAAACACACAAACAATAATTAAAACTAAACTTCAAAAACCAACAACGACTACGGACAATAGAATAACTCAAACTAAACTTCAGAAACCAACAACGACGACGGATAATAGAAACACTAGTGGTTACGGTTAAATTGCAAGTCCTCTAGGAGTTTTTTGAGACGTCTAATTTCTTGCTCCAGCTCTTTCGCATATGTTATGCCCTTTGGAAAAAGCGGTTCGTCAATCCATTCTCAAAAATTGCATCCGTGCGGATAATTTGAACAAATAAGACTTCGAAGACCAATGTTTTCGCTATCATTTGATACAACAACTTCAGCCATATATCCACAGTAGTAGCAAACTGGGTACGAGTTAACCTCTTGCTCCACCATTGTTTGAGAAGTCATTTTGAAAATATATAGAGTTGAGAAGATGTGGTTGAGTATGAATCTGAATTATGAGAGAATTAGTGGGTACATATAAAGTTTGGGAAAGGACCAAAATACACAAGCGAGTTTTTCAGAAGTCGCACATAGGCGAGTTTTCAAAATGCTCCAGTATGCCTCCTCGAACAAACAGACCTATATTTGTTATTATTTATGAAACATGGCTAAACAAGTAATACTCTCTCCAAACAAACCTATATTTGTGAATTCCTCTTAACATCATATATAAAACTATATAATCGCATAAGAAAGCATTTTCAGCTCTCACATCAACATTTTTATTATCAAAAATTAGCAACAACAGCAAAGTTTAATATTTATATAATTTACTTAGTATCTTAAATTTCATTCTATTGCCGTAAATTATTAAAACTTCAGTGATAAATATCAACCAAATATTCAGATTTCCTACACGAATGAAATTCTAGATTGTCTTGAAACAACAAACAACATGCACTTGTTGGGTCTTATAATTATACTAAGCATTGCATCAGCTTGCTTCTCAAGTCTCAAACATCCATCGACATCCTACATATGCACAATTATATGGTAGGGAATAGGATCCTTCAGCTAAAAAAAATAGAATGCAGTTACGTAAAAACCATGAAAAATGTAATCAGTGTATATGATCTAATCAACATGTTATGAGTAGCACTTCCCCAAAAAAAACCACGAAAAATGTAATCAGTGTATATGATCTTATAAAACACATAAAAAATGAGTTTATGTATATCATCTTGTAGTCTGTGATGGATATAGTGCATGTCGACATATAAATTTACCTAGCTAGAATGATGCAAAATATGAAAGAAAAATTCAAATATCAAAAATGTAAAATCTAGTGTGAATTTTTAAATTAGTTATATAACCTGCTTAATTGGAAAAAAAAATCATTAAGGACCTTTAAAATATGAGAAAGCAACATCAAAAGTACTGAAAAATATGAGTTAAATTGCCAACTGATGCACTTACAGTGTAGTATCTGATATTTTTTAATGAACCTGTGTAAAGAAATAATGTAATACTACAAAAGACTTGTCGATTAAAGAGCTTATTTAAGCATAAAAGTGAAGAACACAGAGTAGCATGAGATACCATGATTTCCACCCAACTGTTTAACTTAGATCAATGCCAACTATGGAACGCTCAATGTTGCATTCTACGAAGAAAACATCCAGGTGCATTAATTGAGTTCAAACCTTGAAAATTAACTAAAAACATCATATCATAAATATTTCAACAAGTAAAACATAGCATTATACAACAAAACATAAACTACGACCCTCAGTACATATTGTAATCCGAATGCATATATTTTAGAACCACTCACGCCTTTACCTGCAATTACACCTCGATCAAAAGTTGAAGTTTAAAAAAAATGTTGAAACTGATTGAAGAAAGTGGAAATTAATCATGAAAGCAAAAAAAAAGTAAAACTAATGCCTAAGTCTGCTGAGGATGAAAATTATATCGATCAAGATGCCAAACCGAAACCGAAATTGAATGAATTTTCCAGGATTGATCAAGAAATGCAGACGGTGCATGATTTATTTAAATCTTGTTCTATCCTTAATAAGAATGGTGTCCACGGCCATGTTATCATGTGCGCATGACCTCCTCCCCACATCAGTATGCCATCCAAGTTGTCCCCCAATTAAGTGTTTAACACTGGTACCCCCATTCTCTTTACAATATGAGTAAATGGGCTTCAGCCCAATGTCTCAATAACTTTAGTTTTACAATCCAATATTTCTGTTCGCTATGTATAAATATTTGTACAAACCGTTCCAGAAATCTATCAAAATAATAAAACAGTATTACATTTCTTTACCCTTGTCACAATTCGTATATGGTATCAGAGCTGTCTTGCTAACAGCAATCAAGAAGTCGATCCAATCTCTGAAAATCTATCTAAAAGATAGATTGTCCATCAGCAAATTATCATCATTTGGACCCTCTCATCCAAGTTCTTTAAATTTCTTCCTTTGAGAGTTGAGGATGTAAATCAAAACCGTGCCTCGCCAACTATCAGTGGCTGCATCTGCTCTTCATTACAGCCTTGTGGTAAATCAGTTCTGAAGCCTCAAATCTGATCAACAAAATCTGAAGAAATCATTCACTAAATTAAAAATCCATCCTAGGAAGCCAGTTGACATCGTATTATCAACCTGGTTGCTTTCAACTGATAAAATCACATTGAAAGCTACCCAAGATTGTAATAAGTCGTATAAGAAGTTTTACTAATTTCAATACCAGCTTCCGGTTGCATTTTTCAAATTCAGTTGAAGAAATCACTCAGATTCTTCAGTTCAAGAACTTGAAGTTCGGAAAAGTTTACCTGTTTTCGTGAAACCGAAGCCTCTCTCTGTATTCTGCAATCATGGTGGAAACAGATCCTCCAACCATGCCAAGATCATCAGCTAGATCAAATCAGACAAGTGCAGAAAGCACAGAAAACCTCATCAAATCTATTTTAAAGCCCCAAAGTCAGATAATCTCGATTCAACTCGATGAATCCAACTACCTCTTATGGAAACTGCAAAATGAAATAGCTACTAAAGGTTATGGTCTTGAAGAATTCATCTATGGAACTAAACCAGTTCCAGTAAAATACATAAGAGACAACAGTAATAGTCTTGTTCTCAATCAAGAATTTACAGTTTATCAAAGGAAAGATAATCTAATCAGTGCATGGTTAATGTCATCAGTGAGTGCATCTCTAATGCCACAGTTAATAGGTACAAAGACTGCTCATGAGGTGTGGACAGCATTAGAAAGATCCTTTACAAGTCAATCTGTTGCCAGATTGTTACATTTCAAGAGAAAACTTCAGAGTATAAAGAAGGAAAACTCTAACATGAATGAGTATCTAATAAAGATTAAAAATCTGTGTGATCAACTTGCGTACACTGGTAATAAGATTGAAGAAAAAGAACAAATTCTTTATATTGTAGAGGGTTGGAAGATGAATATGAATCAGTAATAGCATTCATCAATTCAATTGAACCTACTCCTTCACTACAGAGTGTTTTCAATATGTTTCTTGCTCATAAAGGAAGGTTTTTGCAAAAGAAGGATCAGGGATCTGACTTTAATGTCAACTATACTACTACTGGCAAAGGCAAGAATCAACAAAAAAATCAAAGAAATAAAAATACGTACCAAAGAGGAGGTCAATCAAACCATGGAAGAGGTAGAACTAGGAGATGGAATCCTAACAACAGACCAAAGTGCCAAATTTGCGACAAATTTGGACACACAGCCAACAAATGCTACTTCAGATTTGACAACAGCTTCAATACTAATCAGCAAGGCAATAATAATAAGAGGAACAATAACCCAAATGCAAATTTGGTTAACAATCAATCAGAAAACAAAGGCAGTCAAGAATCAACATCAAATGCTGCAAGTATTGAAGATATTCAAGATGAAGCATGGTACCCAGATTCTGGTGCAACTCATCACGTTACCAATAATATAAACAATCTCAATCTTGGTAATCGTGAATACAAAGGTAAAAAGTCTTTAATTATGGGAAATGGTAACTCTATTCTCATTTCACACACTGGACATGCTAGTATTAAAGGTGCAAAACAACTTGACCTAAATAATTTACTATGTGCACCATACATAAGGAAAAATCTAATTAGTGTGTCACAGTGTGAAAAAGACAATCAAGTGTCTTTTGAATTCTAACCAAACCACTGTGTAGTTAGAGACTTGCTATCTAAACATATTTTATTGTAGGGTAACCAACAAAATGGATTATACAAGTTTGACTGAAAGTACCAGGAATAATGAATTAAAGAAAAATTTATGTAATATGACAGAGTTAGACAAACACAATGACCGTACTGAATTTGATATGTTGCATCTTAAGTTTGGACATCCAAGTCTCAGAGTTATGAAAGAAATTTTAAATGCAAGTGATATTTCTATTGATATTCCAGTTAATTACATATGTACATATTGTCAAATGGGCAAAAGTCACAAACTACCATTTTCAAACTCTGAAACTAATTATCAAAACCCTCTATAATTAGTGGTTGTTGACCTATGGGGTCCAGCACCAGTCAACACTGACTATGGTTACAGTTACTACATCTCATTCATTGATGCATGTTCAAGATATGTCTGGATTTATTTTTTAAAATCAAAGTCTGGTACTTGCAATACAGTGATGCAATTCATAGCTAATATTGAAAATCAGTTAGGTCATAAAGTCAAGATTCTTCAAAGTGATGGTGGTAAGGAGTTTTTACCCTTAAGACAGTTTTTCAATAAAAAGGGTATAACACACAGGTTAACCTGCCCTCATAACTCTGAACAAAATGGTCTCATTGAACGAAAACACAGACATATTGTTGAAACAGGGTTAACGCTGCTGGCACAGGCATCATTACCATTGAAATTCTGGCCTGATGCATTTGCTACAGTAGTGTACTTAATAAACAGATTTCCTACAAAGGTACCAGATCTAAATTGTCCTTTTGAAATGCTAAACAAAGTTAAACCCAACTATAATGATCTCAAAACCTTTGGATGTCTGTGTTTTCCTCATATAAGACCCTTCAATAAACACAAACTTGACTTTAGGTCTATACCATGTACATTTCTAGGTTACTCTCCTAATCACAAAGGCTACAAGTGTTTAAGCAACAGTGGCAAACTGTATGTATCTAGACATGTTATATTCAGCGAAAGAATATTCCCATTTAAAAGTGATTCTTTTAAACCAACAAAGAAAATATACAATCCAAGAATCTCTGTTCCATCTATTCCTGAAACTATAAATGAGGTTGACCATGTTCCACACCCAAAGGACAGCATGACACATATACAAAGTCCATAAACTATCAAGTCATCCCACAATTCTATAGCTAGCACTGAAAACAATAAGAGCAAAGCTAGCACTGAAAGTAATCAAAGCAATAATGATGGAAATGAGGCTAATTCCCAGCATCAGGATACAAGCAATGGTGAAAATAGCAATGAAGAAGACACTCAAACTGATGAAAACAGGGAAGTCACTCAAACTTGCAATATGCATCATATGATTACAAGAGCAAAAAGTGGTATCTTTAAACCAAAAACTTACTGCACTGAGTTCAATGACATTGAGCCATCCACTTATCATCAGGCAATGCAAAATGATAAGTGGAAAGCTGCAATGAAGGAAGAACTAAATGCTTTGAACAAAAAGCAAACCTGGTACCTAGTTCAACCACCCAAATACAAAAATATAAATTGGGGGTAAATGGACATATAGGATAAAAAGGAATGCAGATGGTACAATTTCTAAATATAAGGCTAGGTTAGTGGCAAAAGGCTATTCACAACAGTGTGGAATTGACTTTAATAAGACATTCTCACCTGTTGTGAAACCAACCACAATAAGAATAATATTAACCATAGACTTGCATAGAAATTGCATCAACAAACAAATTGACATCAATAATGCCTTTTTGAATGATGAATTGCAGGAAGAGGTATACATGGAGTTACCACAAGGACTTGATGAAAAAACTAGCAAAGGAATGGTGGCAAGCTAAACAAGGCTATATATGGTCTAAAGCAGGCTCCTAGAGTGTGGTTCAACAAATTGAAGACAACTCTATCAAGTCTAGGATACACATCTACAAAATCTGACAACTCACTGTTCACAAAGTTCACAACTGATGTTGTCACCTGTGACCTAATCTATGTAGATGACTTCATAATCACAGGTAGCAACATATCAGAAATCTGGGACATCACAAGTCAGCTAAAGAAAGAATTCTCTGTAAAGGATCTAGGTGATCTATCTTACTTCTTGGGAATTGAAGTTCACAGAAAAAATGAAATGAACTTCAGCTATGTCAAAGAAAATTCATATCTGAAATCTTAGTTAGATCTAAAATGGATGGTGCCAAAGCCTTACCCACTCCTATGATAACAAATTTACATCTAAGCAAAGACAAGGGTGAGCCTACTTGCAATGAGAAGATGTACAGAAGTGTTATTGGGGCTTTGTAGTATGTGATTATAACCAGACCTGACATCTCATATAGTGTTAATAAAGCTAGTCAATTCATGCAAAGACCCCTAAGTGATCATTGGCAAGAAGTCAAGAGAATTTTATGATATTTAAAAGGCACAATCAACCATCTTAAAGTCAAGCACAAATTTAAGTATCAATGCATATGTAGATGCAGATTGGGCAAATGACTATGATGATAGAAAATCAACCAGTGGCTACTGCATATTTTTGGGTAAAAACCCTATATCATGGTGTGCCAAAAAGCAAAACACAGTGTTAAGGTCAAATACAGAGGCTGAATACAGAAGCATTGCAAGCACAACAGTTGAGATAATGTGGATTCAATCCCTACTTAATGAAATTAGAATCAACACTAATGCTAAACCAACAATATGGTGTGACAACATGAGTGTTATTGCACTTACATCTAACCCTGTATTACATTCTAGAACTAAGCACCTAGAACCTGATACATATACTTGTGCGAGAATTAGTTGAAAGAGAGAAACTTGTGGTGAACCACGTACCTTCCACTTACTAGACTGCAGATATCCTGGCTAAACCTCTCTCAAGATCCATATTTGAGCAACTGCAAAGTAAGCTTTGCATAGATGAAGTCAACAGCAATCAACTCTAGAACAATCCGAAGGCACCTGCAAACGAAAGTCAGAAGATCAGGAATTTGAGAACAGAGAAGGGATTATCTACAAGCAAAGACAGCACTTCCCAGAGATCTGAAGAAATTCCAACTGCAATCAACAATCGTCATCAATGCAGCTCCAAAATTAACAAAGTGACTACTCACATGCTCGTAACAAAGACCAGAAAGCATAATTCAAGGAATGAAGAGTGGAAAATAAAAGAGCACAAAAGAATTGAAGGAGAATCATCAGAGAAATCAAGGGATGAAGACGATTGTGGCTGCCATTTTTAGTCTCCAAACCCTAGCTCTAATTCTAGGGTTTGCGGGGGGGGGGGGGGAGGGGGTATTAAGTGTTTAACATTGTTACCCCGCTCTCTTTACAAAATAAATAAATATGCTTCAGCCCAATGTCTCAATAACTTTAGTTTTACAGTCCAGTATTTCTGTTCGCTATGTATAAATATTTGTACAAACCGTTCTAGCAATCTATCAGAATAATAAAACAGTATTACATTTCTTTGCTCCTGTCACAATTCGTATACCCCCTCTATGCAATCTGGATTTTTGGCTTCTCTTGTGCAATGTAAATTTAGTGATCACATTGTATATAATAATGCACCTGTGCCTACTCTTGAGTCAACTGTTTGGTGCTCACTCTCTCTCCCTAAGCCACCAATTCTCTTTCTAATCTGCAACAACTTTCACTATCGATTGCAATGTTACTTCTATCTCCCTTTTCTCATCTAAACAAAAGCTCAAAGCCAAAAAGCTTACCAAACACGATCGATCGCCAATATGCTCACATGCTACCTCCTCCATCCTACTGAGCCCCCTCTTACATTTCAGCTTCTAACTTTGGTTTAGTCACCCCTCCAAATGTCATCACCTCTTCAATCCTATCCACACCTGTAATTGGGCATGTTACTAAACGCATGAAAATGGAGTTGTTAAATGGCCAGAGTTTTACCCAATTATTATTTTTTGGAGTTTGGTTCACATTAGAGGCACTTTGTACTTCTAATTTGAGTTTCTATAATGCTAATGAGCGGAAGATGAACCTTTATGCTTCTAGCCATAATTATGATGCTTTTAAGATATGTTTAAGAGTGAGCTAGTTGGAGATTCTTTCTTCCTTCTAACTTACATGCAAAAATGAGTCTACATTGTTTTTTATGTATAAGGGAAAAAATGATTTTTCCCACTGATCCTGTTGCTTTAGTCCCTAGGTTTTAGCAGCATGTCCTGTAGTTCCTCGTGTAATGGCCCTAATTTCCGTGCTCTTTGAGTCGACTAATAACACCAAACGTCTAGCCTAAATTACACAGAAATACGAATCATTATTAGAAAGAAGTTAGAGGATGAGAAATAAAAAAAAGAAATATTAGAATAGAAGAAAACGAAGATCACAAACTCACAGCAGAATGAATAAAATATATTAGATAACATAAACTTTGAAATATAATTCAGTAACTTTATTTAAATACCATCATCATAGCACAACAGCTATTTCTGGAACAATTATAAACACCTGTTTCCAGGTACGAACATAATTAACAGCGGAAAAATATGATAGTCTATAGCTAACTGGTGAAGCCTCCTACTTCAAACTCCTCCAAGTGAATCTGTAAAATCCCGACTACTTGACTGCCCATACAAATTTGGTCACCCAAGAGTTTCAGGAAAACAAAACAAAATAAACTCTTGGTCAGTCATGGGACTGGTGTGAGTAAACTCAACCATTTGTTTAACTTTCAAAGTCCTTTCAAAAGAAATGATAATCGTAAGACCGATCCACACTTAAACACGAATAGTTTGTACCATATGATAACCAAAAATATTTTTGAGATCAAATCTGGTGATATTATAATAGTTTCTACATCAAATAAATAGCAATCTAGTGGAACGCTTGCATCTCACGCTCCATATATAATATTAAATCAAAAACCGCCACGCGCTTATTGTAGATTGGATTTCCAATATGACAAGTTATGGAACCACCTTCCGATAGTGTATCTCTAGAGGGGAATACACTGGGTTCAATAAGAACGTCTTGCAACCCGGCCCACACATGACCGACCACTCATTTCGCTTAAGTGTATCGAATATATATCACCAACAGTTGGAATCAGCAACGACTTCCCGAAAGGGACAACATCGATAGATTAAAGAAGCAAATGGAATTTCTCTTGATAGGTGATTATACATCCTAATGGGAGCGACCCACATAGCCATGCTGCTTGCCCGATTTTTGTCAATTCCCGGTTGTGAGGCTTGAGGTTTGAATTTTCTTCCAGAACATCTGGCCACCATTCACTTTGAATGTCACATTATCAAATCCATCAGAAATCACTAATTGATTCCCACAAAAATACTCAGATTGTTAGGCTAAAGAATTTTCCCTTCTTTGCCACCAACTTCATACGTTTGAAGGATCAACGTACGTAATCCCTTTGTAAATACTCTGTCAGACACTCGTCCTTACAAGTTGTCCTGGGTCTGGACAAATTGAAGGCACCATTCTATTAATCCATCTTGGGCAATTTCTACCTAAGGTTAATAGAACAGCCCTTGCATCCTACTTTGTCTTCAATTATCTTCAGCGTAAGTTGATATGTACGCTTATACCAATACAGAGTGGTTTTCAGATATTAAATCTGATCTCGGTCTCTCCATATTGACAACGGAGGTATAAAATAAATCAAAACTTCGATAGTAGGTGATTTAACTATCAAAGAAACATTCGTACAATCAACGGTCCTACTTCCAATTGGAAATCCTACCGATCAACCATCAACAACACTGTCCCCTTTTTATATTAATTCCTTATTATATTATCGATTCTAAAATCTATTTTCAATCTTCCATATCCTTTTCAAATCTCAATCTCGATTCTTGGAAGACATTTCCAACGTCATCATTTCTTTATTCGAGAAGATATCTCTTATTCCAATTTGAAAACATTTCTATATATTCATATATTCTTATTTCTATATTTTAGAAAATATACTTTATTAACATTGGAAGAAAAAAAACATTTCCAATATACAGAAAAATATTGGAGTTATCCCAAATCATTTCATTTTCTATACTTAGAAACCACCTCTGATTTACTTTGGAAAATGTTTCCAAGACCTTTTCATTTAGTTAAACCCATGTTACATAATAAACATCGTTGCTATAACTCAATTCATTAATTATTCATTTACTAATCGGATCCCTAATAAATCTTCACCACCCAACCAAACCATTCCTTAGTTAATTATGAAGTCAATCAAGTTGGGGTATAATTACCTCTCAGACCTTAACTGAACACATTCTTAATTTTGAAATAGTCAAAGCTCACAACTTCAAACAAAACATCGCTTACGCGACTCTCGGATTCAATCTAAGAATCCACTTCCTTTACGGAAAAACATTGATTATAACGGTAGCGTAATAATCGTTGTTTCCAAATATTTGATTTATAAGACATTTATTATAACGGCAGCGTTAAAATCGCTGTTTAGATTATTTTTTTTAAAAAAATATATTATAGTACAGCGCTAAAATCGCTGTTTAAATTTAAAAACATTTATTATAACAGTAGCATTATAATCGTTGTTTTGAATAAAGTACCGTGTGCGACACACACGCTTTCATTGCTCATTTTTAAAAGATAGTCAAAATGTCTGGATTTACACAATGCATACATATACCATTCTATTTGTCGAAACCCATAAGATAAAGGGTATATAAGGATAAAAATCTGCTTTCCACCTTCTTTACAACAAGACCTCGTTACTTGGAATTTATTTCAAAAAATCCATTTTATCAATGTTTAACACAATCTATCTTATGTGTTTTCCTTTGCGTTTAAAATCTTTATTTCAATTGTCGTGCTTTGCTTAACTCAATTAAAGTCATCACTTTGGTTTTAAAAACCTCATTTAAACCTTGTTTGGATTAATCACTTATACTAATCCGTTTACCATCTTTTTACCACGTAGCTTAGATTTCATTCTAAAACCATTAACATGTTTTAGTCTATTTTTAACCTATTAACCATCTTCCTTAAAAGTTTCATTCCATTTAATTTTCTTACTTAATTTAAAAATTAAGAAAAAGCCTTCTTTAAATCTCTGCATTTACCGAAAAATCCCATTTACAAATCTCATTTAAAACTTGGATTACAAATCCCTTTATGAGACTCTTATCATCTCCTTGATCAAATTATAATGCCACCGAATCATTTCTTAATTAAATATCCAATTAAAATCATCATTTTAATAATTATTAATTAAAATAACAATTAACCTTATTATTAACTATATTAAAAATAGTTGACTTTGCTATTAACTCAAAATAGTATAATTATCGCTTTTAAAAGCTTAATAAGTAATAATTAACTTTATTAACACAAACCAATTCGATAATTACTTCAGTTATAGTTAATCGAAGATTAACTAATATTTAACACCCTTCGTTAAATTCAAATTAATTACAAATATTGGTTTCAAAACCATTTTCCATTTTTCCATATAAATTCAAATTTGAATTTCTATTTCAATTTATCCAATGATAAATAATTCACTTAATTTATACTCTCGTTTTTAAACAACTTCTTGTTTCTCCATTAACATATTTTTAGTTTCAACTCTATTCGAAATTTCATTTCTATTTTTGGAAATAAATTCCCCTTTTTAAAACTCAAATTTTCATTCTCTATATTCGAAAATATTTTATGGTATTTAAATACCAAATTCTAGGGCCAGGGTAAACCAAACACAACATATCCAATCATGAGTTATGTAACACATCATACATCACAATCAAATAAAAACAGTAATATAATTGTTGAGGAATCCAGTTGGATCCCTCCAACCTGTTTCCCTGCATCCACAGATGTTAATTAACATAAATAACTTCAGTAATAGTAATTTCACATCCTATATAAAATATCACGGTAAACAGAATTGTTAAAGATCAGTGATATATCTATATCAATCAATTCAACCAATTTATCAACCATTCATCCAAACAATCATGACATACTATAAAATACCGTAAATAAATTTAAAAACTCGTTTATATAAAAATATAAATGAGTCTGAGTTAGTGAGTTTACTCACCTTGTTGTGCGGTTGATGGTTCTTGTAACGTCCCGTATTTTCCACCGTCAAATATTTTATTTAATTTATTATTTCAAATATTATATTGGGAATATTAATGGATTTTAATATTTAAATCGTTATTATAACGAGATCGAACGATATATATTTATATAATTGTAAAGCGAGCTCGAAATGGCCCGGCAGTTTGTTATATGTTATTTTATTTTTGGGACAAACTTGGAGAGAGAAAAAATTTGTTATAGCTAAATGGAAAATATAAATCAATACACTTGCCGCTTATACCTGTAATAGTAATAGAAAATTTAATGAGTGAATTTTTAAAAGCTAACTAAGCCAGTAATTATGGAAACAAATCAAAGAGTCATAAAAATTTAAACAACCGAGATTGGCAATACAAACTAACCATGAAATCGTGGAGAACATACGTTATATATGTGTTCACACTGTCTAACCAGTACAAGGATAAGAATCAAATTCTAGCAGACTTCCTTCAAAACAAATAAATGAATGTTATTTAGACGGACAGGAAAGAAAGAAAACAACATACGTATATATTTTTTTCTTTATACAAAATGCAAAGAAACAAAATGTACAAGAAAAAATTTATAAAAAAAAAATTAATGTCATGCCTTGTTGCTTTCAAGGACAGTAAAAGTAAAATTTGAACGAGCAGCTAAAGAACAGAAAATGAACAAACAAAAAAAAGTGATCAATACAAAGAAAACAAAAGAATAAACATATATATATATATATATAAAAATCTGTTTGTACAACTGCAAATACATAGAAGAAAGTAAATATTATCCTTGGCTGTACAATGCAAGATAGAATCAACATAACAATTCGTATTAAATGTGTGTCCTTGATAGTAATACATCTTTTTCCAAAGTCACAAATGAAACAGCAAAAAGAAAATATAAAATGAACAAGTCGATAGCTGCATAGTTCACCAAGTTTATATCTGAACACATCAGTACATGAATATCTAATGCAAGGCTTGAATTTCCCTGCAAATTAAGCATATGCATCCATAACGTTTCCATCACCATCAGTTTGATCACGTAATAGCTGAAATGAAAAGGAAAATAACCCATAAGAAACAGAAAATAAATCAATGAAGCAGCTAGCCAAAACAATACAATGCGTAGCCGTAGAAATAAATATACTCATACATCAAATCGCAAAAGCCAAATGTACAGCTAAATATTTTAACAACTAAGTGAACAGTAAAACAAAGAAGAACATAAAATTCATATTTTTAAAATGTCATGCACGTATTTCTTTCTTGAAACAGTGAAACAACTCCATAGGCACAGCTAAAAGCTTGACAGTACACAGCTAAGGTATATCTTGTTACATGGAGATCTATACAGCCAAATAAAACAACTAATCGGCTAAGGGACAACACAAGAACAGCTAGGGAAATCAAGCATAGGTAGATATATATTGAAACATCATTTCCATATATCAAAGGTACACTGTAAAAATATATATGTTGTCTGTACAATGCAAGCCAGAGGGAACAGATAGGTATAGTCATACGTCAAGACCATTTAGGGATGAACAGCTAAAGGGGAGGTGCAACATGAAAACTGAAAACATATACAACAAGAATAAAATCTAGAATGTGATCTAATGGACTTGAAAATTCATATAGATTTCAGCATGGTTGACACAGTAATGTACAACATGAACAGCAAGAAAAGAAGGAAAAAAATGAGATCATCAAATCTTAATCGAACAGATAATGCATATGTATGAACAGTAAAATCTGATCACTGTTTTTCATATACTTTAAGATCTAAACACAAAATCTTAAGAACAGGTATAAACAGCTAGAAATGTAAATACAAATTAGATGTACATTTTTGGCCAATTAAAACAATTCAATGAACAGAAGAATATGTGTATATATATTCATATATATCAATCTGTAACAAGACAAATCAAAACAGAAGATATATGCTTACAGTTTTCAAATCTTCGATCTTTCGATCGCAACAACTAAAGAAATGTTTCATACACAGAAAATCCATCAATATCTTGGTTAAAATCCCTCACATATCATCTTAGTTCCAGTGCACGAAAATCTGAAAAGGGGATATGGCCTAAGTATAGCCAATCCTATCTAGAAAAAGGATTGAAAGACAGTGATCCTATCTACAATCAAAACCACAAGTATAAATACGCTGGCACACAGTAGTGTTCATCACCCATTCGAACACAGTAAACCAAAGAAGGAAAATCCCATTCGAAAAACCAGAAAATCAAAACAAATATTAATGCAATTTAAAATCAAGGAAAAAAAACTTAGCTTTCATCTGTTGAAGCCCTTCGCTCGATGACACGTGATGACGATGGGGGGGCTTAATCGCGATGCCATGGTGATGGATCGAAGGGCGGAAACAGGTTGCGACGCCATGACTCTCGGTTGCTGAAATTAAATTAGGGATTAGGGTTTGTTTTTATTTCGGCTTTGGGAAAAATGATGGAGGCGGCTGAATCAAATGGAAGGGAGGATCGGGTTTAAGGGTTTTATGGTGAAATGGGTCGGGTTCTCCTTGGCCCGATAATTAAAGGTAAATCCCAACCTTTAAATTTTAAAGTAAACCATGTTTTAAAATTTTAATTCATTTTATAAATTTATTTACGCGATTTCTCACTCATACGATGTCAGATTTACGCACGGTCAGTTGCGTTGGGACCGCGGAGACGAGTACTTCGAGATGGAGCAGGTCTAGACCGGATCTAAAGTAACTGGAATTTTATTCGAATTAAACGTCAGTTTAATTTGACTAAAAAGCAGATATTTATCGACAGATTCAAATCGAGGTGAGTTCAACTCACTCAGCTCTTTCCATTTATATTGTATATAAATGGGGTTTTTTATTTTTCGTGTTCTGATAGTTAGTGGTTGACTGTTTGCCTGTTATATAAGTATTGGTTTAATTACTGGAAATTAAACGGTCGTTTAATTTCAGAAGAAATACCAATCGCTTTGATTTGACTCGAACAAGGGAATTTCCCTTGATTTATCACCTTTACAAACAAGCTGGAATTGTTTGAATTATTTGAATTGGTCGTAAATTTTATTGATCATTATTGTTGATGGTTGAACCGTATTTCAACATTTATTCTGATATGGACCAATGGATGGTATGTGTTGGGTAATTAGCATCACCTGGTCGAGAAATAAATCAATGTTTAAATATGAACTTTATCGACTGTAAGTCGACAGAGTTGAAGTTATAAATATATTTTAAAACTGGGATAAGTTTTGAAAGCTGTTACTTTAAATAAAGTTGTTAAAAAGGAAATAAATATTAATTATTTATTTAGTAAAGTTTATAAGTGATTATGGAATTTGTTTTATTAAACAGTTTCTTATGTTGATAAGAATTATAAACAAATGAAAATAACCTAATAGTAACGTATTTGAGTAATCGTGAACGATTAAATTAAGTTATTTAAATTAATTTTATTTTAATTGATTTAAAAGAGGAATTTAATAGAATTGGTTAAAAGAGTAACCATGTCTATGTTGACTCGGTTTACCATTTAAAACTAAGTTAGATTTTAAATTAGTAAAATAACTTAGCGAAGAATTGGTTCATCCTAGTAAGAGTTTAAAAAGGAAATTTATAATTTCAGTAAATAAAGGAGTTAATAAATTTTTAATGATTAATGTTGAAGTAAATAATCTCTTCCTGAATGTAATACATTTAAGTAAACAAGTTTGAAAAGAAATATGATCGAGTGTTGGAAAAAGGCTAGGGATGAGTTTTATTTGAACTCGAGTTTCATAGTGAAGCAATTAGAAGATTTAAGCGAATACATAGCTTAAATGAAGGGTCAGCCTGACGTTTGCATTAAGTAAAGAGAGATGGAGATATAAAGGGTTTATATTAAACTGGGAATTTATAAACAAGGTTTATAAATGGAAAGTGAATTAAAACGGTGTTTAAGTTGGAAATATTTAAAAAGGGTATTAAGTTAAATCGATGGATTCAAAAGGGAATTTTCTGAGAAAAAGGAAATTGGGAAATAGGGGTTTGTTTTTAGCATGGTAAACCAGGTTAGAAATGGGATTTGTAATTCAGTTTGTGAAACGAAGTCATTTGGATAAGTCGAGAGTAAATAAAGTGATGCGTAGTAAGGAATTATTTAAAGAACAAATCAAGCGATATTAATTATATTTAAAAAGTAAATTCCAAAGATAAGAAGTACTGTAAAGCGATATTGTAAATAGTGGAATGTGTTTAATATGGGTTCTTGAATTACAACCCTTATTTACCTAAGGATAGGAACGTTGTTGATCAAGGTCTGAGAGGTAATTAAAATACCCCAACTTGAACGACTTCGGGACTATCCAAAGATGATACTGGTAGGTAATGTCAAGAATGTGTGATAAGATTTCCAAAGTAAAGGAAATGATATGACATTTTATTCTTCCTAGTAACATAATTTAAAGGGGATTGGGTGATAAATTAAAAAAAAACACCAGGTGATGCTGAGTACTAGACCAGTGAATCTATTTTTGTGCTTTTATGGATGTTTACTTGATAGTTAAATAACCGACTATCAAGTCTGACCTTTACGATTGTTGGTATGGAAAGGCCGGGATCGAATAGGTATTCGAAAACCATTCCAACCAACAAATATGAAATATATAGAAGATATCAGACGACGATCGAGATGGAGCATGTGAAGGCCATAGATCTTCATGAAGCGGAAGAACCACTTAAAATCTCTGATTCGACTCGGAGATATACTAGGGTTTCATCGTGGTTGAAACTGTGGATTGCAAGGACGATTGCTATGGATCCATGGGGTGATTCCTATATTGGATGCAGTAGGAGAGTACCTTCGGTTCATCCTGTTCTTGGATGACTTGTATGGACGGATGTTTGACAGAGTATTTCTTAAGGGTCACGTACGTTTATTTTTACAAACGTATCTCTGTTAGTGGCGGAGAGGGGCACCTCTCTAGCTTAACGACCAGAATATTTTTATGGACGTCAATTAGTGATTTGGCGGATCTGACGATGTGGCATTCAAAGTGTATGATGACCAAATGTGTTCTGACCTCAAGCCTCATCAACCAGGAGATGACAAAAATCGGGCAGGCAGCATGGCTATGTGGGTCGCTCCCATTAGGGTGTATAATCACCTATCTAGAGAAAATCCATTTCATTCTTTAATATATTTCGATGTTGTCCCTTATCGGAAAACGGTGGTTTGAGTCCAACCGTTGGTGATATACATTCAATACACTCAAGTGAAATGAGTGGTCGGTCATGTGAGGGCCGGGTTGCATGACATTCTTGTTGAACCCTATGTATTCGCCTCTAGAGATATACGATTGGCAGGTGGTCCCATACCTTGTCATAATTGGAATCCAATCTCCAATAAGTGCCCACGGTTTTGTTTGTATACATATATGTGGAGCGTGAGATGCAAGCGTTCCACTAGATTGATATTTACTTGTATTTAGAGACTATTATAATATCAGAAAGGATATTGATTTCGAAAACTATTTTGGGTTATCGTAACGTAAAAGTCGTCCGTGTTTATGTGTGGTTCGGCCTTACGATTATCCTTTTTCTTTCGAAAGGATTTTAACTTAAAAATCAAGTTGTGTGATACCTTAATGTTGTGCGAGTTTTTCTCACTCTGGTTCACCAGACTGACACGGTGTTTTGTAAATGCTCGGGTTACCCGAGGTGTACATGTTCAGGTTATCAGGTACTGAGAAGTTCAAAGACGAGCTGGAGATGTTCAGACCATGAAATCTAGTTTTTATTCCGCTGTGTATATGAGTACAGATTATCAAAACTATCCAGATGTGTGTTGTACTCTGATATTGTAAGTATTTTTAAAATCTCTCAATAAAGATTTATTTCTGTATTATATTTTATTCCGCTGCGATGTGAGATTCTGTATTTGTTCTTCTTCTTCTATTCTAACTTTTCTTTCTTTCTTATCTCACCCTCTAATTTCTTTCTATAAACGTTCCAGTGTTTTTCGGTGTTGGAAGGTCGACATGAGTACGATAAGGGTATTCATGTCGATTTTAGGGGCCGGAAATCCCTGGGTCGTTACAGTGGTATCAGAGCTATTGGTTTAGTGATAACCTTGGCTCTATGGTGTGACTCGATAGAGATGGGGTTAGTAATACCCTAGATCGAGGTTGAGTGTATATATATATATATATATATATATGAGAGCGTATTTAAAATTTTTATATACAAATGATTTGTATTGTGTTTGTTGGTCGGTTCAAGTGTTGAGAAGCATTGGATTGTCCACGGATACGATATGGTTTTGAAAAGAGGAAATAATTTTACCCAAATTATACTTTTGTATAGAAAAGAAATAAAGTGTCAAATTATCGAGATATTGGTTTGTGTGTTTGATTGATGTGAATGAAATTCAAATTTGATTGAAATTTGAATTGAAACTTAACTTGGTCAAATTTAATTAAATTAATTAAATTTGGAATTTGAATTAATAATAATCAAATAGGAATAAATCGGGTATTAACCGATTAATGTTCAAATATGTGAAACCAAAATAAAATATTAAATTGAGCATAAATTCAATTATTTTGATTGAGATTGGTTGTTCATGGATGGTTGATTGGTATTGATTTGGTATTAGATTATAAATTCATCGACGGATTAATAAAAATTTGAATTATAATTAAATTCCACTGTAGTCAACTGGAGTGTAATCACATGGATTAAAGCTGAATAATTCCGTCCTGTGTTGCAAATGAATACTTCATGCTGGATTTTGGAAATTATTTATTTACTATATGAAATTGTTTTCGATTTTAAAAATAAATTGGATTTAGAAATTAATGGGTTTGTAACGTCCTTTCTTACCTTAGCAATTTCGAGGACGAAATTATTTTAAGGGGGAAGAATGAAACGTCCTGTATTTTCGACCGTCAAATATTTTATTTAATTTATTATTTCAAATATTATATTGGGAATATTAATGGATTTTAATATTTAAATCATTATTTTAAACGAGATCGAACGATATATGTTTATATAATTGTAAAGCCAACTTGAAATGGCCCGGCAGTTCGTTATATGTTATTTTATTTTTGGGACAAACTTGGAGAGAGAAAAAATCCATTATAGCCAAATGGAAAATATAAATCAATACACTTGCCGCTTATACCTGTAATAGTAATAGAAAATTTAATGAGTGAATTTTTAAAAGCAAACTAAGCCAGTAATTATAGAAACAAATCAAAGAGTCATAAGAATTTAAACAACCGAGATTGGCAATACAAACTAACCACGAATTCGTGGAGCACATATGTTATATATGTGTTCACACTGTCTAACCAGTACAAGGATAAGAATCAAATTCTAGCAGACTTCCTTCAAAACAAATAAATGAATGTTATTTAGACGGACAGGAAAGGAAGAAAACAACATATGTATATATTTTTGTCTTTATACAAAATGCAAAGAAACAAAATGTACAAGAAAAATTTTATAAAAAAAAAAAGTCAATGTCATGCCTTGTTGCTTTCAAGGACAGTAAAAGGAAAATTTGAACGAGCAGCTAAAGAACAGAATATGAACAAACAAAAAAAAAGTGATCAATACAAAGAAAACAAAAGAATAAACATATATATATATATATATATATAAATCTGTTTGTACAACTGCGAATACATAGAAGAAAGTAAATATTGTCCTTGGATGTACAATGCAAGATAGAATCAACATAACAATTCGTATTAAATATGTGTCCTTGATAGTAATACATCTTTTTCCAAAGTCACAAATGAAACAGCAAAAAGAAAATATAAAATGAACAAGTCGAAAGCTGTATAGTTCACCAAGTTTATATCTGAACACACCAGTACATGAATATCCAATGCAAGGCTTGAATTTCCCTGCTAATTAAGCATATGCATCCATAACGTTTCCATCACCATCAGTTTGATCACGTAATAGCTGAAATGAAAAGGAAAATAACCCATAAGAAACAGAAAATAAATCAATGAAGCAGCTAGCCAAAACAATACAATGCGTAGCCGTAGAAATAAATATACTCATACATCAAATCGCAAAAGCTAAATGTACAGCTAAATATTTTGACAACTAAGTGAACAGTAAAACAAAGAAGAACATAAAATTCATATTTTTAAAATGTCATGCACGTATTTCTTTCTTGAAACAGTGAAACAACTCCATAGGCACAGCTAAAAGCTTGACAGTACGCAGCTAAGGTATATCTTATTACACGGAGATCTATACAGCCAAATAAAACAACTAATCGGCTAAGGGACAACACAAGAACAGCTAGGGAAATCAAGCATGGGTACATATATATTGAAACATCAAATCCATATATCAAAGGTACACTGTAAAAATATATATGTTGTCTGTACAATGCAAGCCAGAGGGAACAGATAGGTATAGTCATACGTCAAGACCATTTAGGGATGAACAGCTAAAGGGGAGGTGCCACATGAAAACTGAAAACATATACAACAAGAATAAAATCTAGAATGTGATCTAATGGACTTGAATATTCATATAGATTTCAGAATGGTTGACACAGTAATTACAACATGAACAACAAGAAAAGAAGGAAAAAAAATGAGATCATCAAATCTTTATCGAACAGATAATGCACATGTGTGAGCAGTAAAATCTGATCACTGTTTTTCATGTACTTTAAGATCTAAACACAAAATCTTAAGAACAGGTATAAACAGCTAGAAATGTACAATGCAAATTAGATGTACATTTTTGGCCAATTAAAACAATTCAATGAACAGAAGAATATGTGTATATATATATTCATATACATCAATCTGTAACAAGACAAATCAAAACAGAAGATATCTGTTTACAGTTTTCAAATCTTCGATCAATCGATCGCAACCGCTAAAGAAATGTTTCATACACAAAAAATCCATCAACATCTTGGTTAAAATCCCTCACATATCATCTCAGTTCCAGTGCACGAAAATCTAAAAAGGGGATATGGCCTAAGTATAGCCGATCCTATCTAGAAAAAGGATTGAAAGACAGTGATCCTATCTACAATCAAAACCGCAAGTATAAATACGCTAGCATGCAGTAGTGTTCATCACCCATTCGAACACAGTAAACCAAAGAAGGAAAATCCCATTCGAAAAAATCGAAAATCAAAACAAATATTACTGCAAATTTAAAATCAAGGAAAAAAGAAAACTTAGCTTTCATCTGTTGAAGCCCTTCGCTCAATGACACGTGATGACGATGGTGGGGCTTAATCGCGACGCCATGGTGATGGATCGAAGGGCGGAAACAGGTTGCGACGCCATGACTCTCGGTTGCTGAAATTAAAATATGGATTAGGGTTGGTTTTTATTTCGGCTTTGGGAAAAATGATGGAGGCGGCTGAATCAAATGGAAGGGAGGATCGGGTTTAAGGGTTTTATGGTGAAATGGGTCGGGTTCTCCATGGGCCGATAACTAAAGGTAAAGTCCAACCTTTAAATTTTAAAGTAAACCATGTTTTAAAATTTTAATTCATTTTATAAATTTATTTACGCGATTTCTCACTCATACGATGTCAGATTTACGCACGGTCAGTTGCGTTGGGACCGTGGAGAGGAGTACTTCGAGATGGAGCAGGTCTAGACCGGTTCTAAAGTAACTGGAATTTTTATTCGAATTAAACGTCAGTTTATTTTGACTAAAAAACAGATATTTATCGATAGATTCAAATCGAGGTGAGTTCAACTCACTCGGCTCTTTCCATTTATATTGTATATAAATGGGGTTTTTTATTTTTCGTGTTCTGATTGTTAGTGGTTGACTGTTTGCCTGTTATATAAGTATTGGTTTAATTACTGGAAACTAAATGGTCGTTTAATTTCAGAAGAAATACCAATCGCTTTGATTTGACCCGAACAAGCGAATTTCACTTGATTTATCACCTTTATAAACATGCTGGAATTGTTTGAATTATTTGAATTGGTCGTAAATTTGATTGATCATTATTGTTGATGGTTGAACCGTATTTCAACATTTATTCTGATATGGACCAATGGATGGTATGTGTTGGGTAATTAGCATCACCTGGTTGAGAAATAAATCGATGTTTAAATATGAATTTTATCGACTGTAAGTCGACAGAGTTGAAGTTATAAATATATTTTATAACTGGAATAAGTTTTGAAAGCTGTTACTTTAAATAAAGTTGTTAAAAAGGAAATAAATATTAATTAATTATTTAGTAAAGTTTATAAGTGATTATGGAATTTGTTTTATTAAACAGTTTCTTATGTTGATAAGAATTATAAACAAATGAAAATAACCTAACAGTTACGTATTTGAGTAATCGTGAACGATTAAATTAAGTTATTTAAATTAATTTTATTTTAATTGATTTAAAAGAGGAATTAAATAGAATTGGTTAAAAGAGTAACCATGTCTATGTTGACTCGGTCGACCATTTAAAACTAAGTTAGATTTTAAATTAGTAAAATAACTTAGCGAATAATTGGTTAATCTTAGTAAGAGTTTAAAAAGGAAATTTATTATTTCAGTAAATAAAGGAGTTAATAAATTTTCAATGATTAATGTTGAAGTAAATAATCTCTTCCTGAATGTAATACATTTAAGTAAACAAGTTTGAAAAGAAATATGATCGAGTGTTGGAAAAAGGCTAGGGATGAGTTTTATTTGAACTCGAGTTTCATAGTGAAGCAATTAGAAGATTTAAGCGAATACATAGCTTAAATGAAGGGTCAACCTGACATTTGCATTAAGTAAAGAGAGATGGAGATATAAAGGGTTTATATTAAACCGGGAATTTATATACAAGGTTTATAAATGGAATGTGAATTAAAACGTTGTTTAAATTGGAAATATTTAAAAAGGTATTAAGTTAAATCGATGGATTCAAAAGGGAATTTTATGAGAAAAAGGAAACTGGGAAATAGGGGTTCGTTTTGAGCATGGTAAACCAGGTTAGAAATGGGATTTATAATTCAGTTTGTGAAACGAAGTCATTTGGATAAGTCGAGAGTAAATAAAGTGATGCGTAGTAAGGAATTATTTAAAGAACAAATCAAGCGATATTAATTATATTTAATCAAGTGATGTTTTTAATATGGGTTCTTGAATTACAACCCTTATTTACCTAAGGATAGGAACGTTGTTGATCAAGGTCTGAGAGGTAATTAAAATACCCCAACTTAAACGACTTCGGGACTATCCAAATTTGATACTGGTAGGTAATGTCAAGAATGTGTGATAAGATTTCCAAAGTAAAGGAAATGATATGAGATTTTATTCTTCCTAATAACATAATTAAAAAGGGATTGGGTGATAAATTTTAAAAAAAACACCAAGTGATGCTGAGTACTAGACCAGTGAATCTATTTTTGTGCTTTTGTGGATGTTTACTTGATAGTTAAATAACCGACTATCAAGTCTGACCTTTACGATTGTTGGTATGGAAAGACCGGGATCGAATAGGTATTCGAAAACCATTCCAACCAACAAATACGAAATATATAGAAGATATCAGACGACGATCGAGATGGAGCATGTGAAGGCCACAGATCTTCATAAAGCGGAAGAACCACTTAAAATCTCTGATTCGACCCGGAGATATACTGGGGTTCAGTCGTGGTTGAAACTGTCGATTGCAAGGACGATCGCTACTGATCCATGGGGTGATTCCTATATTGGATGCAGTAGGAGAGTACCTTCGGTTCATTCTATTCCTGGATGACTTGTATGGACGGATGTCTGACAGAGTATTTCTTAAGGGTCGCGTACGTTGATTTTTACAAACGTATCTCTGTTAGTGGCGGAGAGGGGCACCTCTCTAGCTTAACGACTAGAATATTTTTGCGGACGTCAATTAGTGATTTGGCGGATCTGACGATGTGGCATTTAAAGTGTATGATGACCAGATGTGTTCTGACCTCAAGCCACATCAACCAGGAGATGACAAAAATCGGGAAGGCAGCATGGCTATGTGGGTCGCTCCCATTAGGGTGTATAATCACCTATCTAGAGAAAATCCATTTCATTCTTTAATCTATTTCGATGTTGTCCCTTATCGGGAAACGGTGGTTTGAGTCCAACCGTTGGTGATATACATTCGATACACTCAAGCGAAATGAGTGGTCGGTCATGTGAGGGCCGGGTTGCAAGATGTTCTTGTTGAACCCAGTGTATTCGCCTCTAGAGATACACGATCGGCAGGTGGTCCCATACCTTGTCATAGTTGGATTCCAATCTCCAGTAAGTGCTCACGGTTTTGTTTGTATATATATACGTGGAGAGTGAGATGCAAGTGTTCCACTAGACTGATATTTACTTGTATTTAGACACTATTATAATACCAGAAAGGGTATTGATTTCAAAAACTGGTTTGGGTTATCGTAAGGTAAAAACCGTCCGTGTTTATGTGTGGTTCGGCCTTACGATTATCCTTTTTCTTTCGAAAGGATTTTAACTTAAAAATCAAGTTGTGTGATACCTTAATGTTGTGTGAGTTTTTCTCACTCTGGTTCACCAGACTGACCCGGTGTTTTGTAAATGCTCGGGTTAGCCCGAGGTGTACAGGTTCAGGTTACCAGGTACTGAGAAGTCCAGAGACGAGCTGGAGATGTTCAGACCATGAAATTTAGTATTTATTCCGTTGTGTATATGAGGACAGATTATCAAAACTGTTCAGATGTGTGTTGTACTCTGATATTGTAAGTATTTTTAAAAGCTCTCAATAAAGATTTATTTCTATATTATATTTTGTTCCGCTGCGATGTGATATTCTGTATTTGTTCTTCTTCTTCTATTCTAACTTTTCTTTCTTTCTTATCTCACCCTCTAATTTTTTTCTATAAACGTTCCAGTGTTTTTCGGTGTTGGAAGGTCGATATAAGTACGATAAGGGTATTTATGTCGATTTTCAGGGCCGGAAATCCCTAGGTCGTTACAGTTCTGCCTTGGTTTCATTTACAATCAAACAGCGTTTGATTTTTCTATGAAATCCAAGTAGCTCCGTTCTAAGTGAAATCGGTTCTGCAATGTTGATTTCTTTGTCACGATTCCAATATGACTTGTTTTCTTGAGATTTTGTTATCGTATGAAATAGATATTGACATCACGAGATTTGATTAGATTAGCGCCATCAACTATAAATCTTAAAACTAATTAATACTCTTAATGACATTTATATTAAACGTTAACCTTTCTTTCTTGATTTCTTTTGAACTCACGCCTATAAGTAAAACGCAGCACCACCGATCCTTTTTTCCCTTCCATCTCCATCGTCCTCCTCATAACCCGGCACCTCTTCGGCAAATCTTGAGGAGTACCCCTCCAAAATTACCACAAGATGCTCAACACCAAACCAAAGACTCAACTCGCACTCATCATTAAAGACACGTCTTCATACCATCATATGCCCCTACAGAATCGAACAGAACTTCCCACAACCTCATCACTGCATGTAGGCGATTACTTGCTTAAACATTTTTCCCAGATTCAATACTGCCACCTTTCTTCCCAATTACCAAAACAAGCTGTTGTCGTTAGTCTAGTTCTTCCTTGAAACAACACAACAAACAAATGTTTTCTTCCTGTTCAATAACAGAGACCGATATTCTATCGTTTTACCACAATAACCCAGTAAACCTTGAGTTCTAGATCCCAGCTTCACAACCACTTGTAATGCATTCACGCTTCTTATACTCCCTCCTTCCATGTTCTCAACAACATGCAACAAAAATTAAGCCTCACCTTTCTTGTAATGCCACGCAGACCTCCTAAGACCGCCATCACCACAAAACGTTGTGTCAAATGGAAACCACCACAGTCATCCTGAACTTCGAAGCCACAATTCAACGTTCCCCCATTGCGCAAACTTCCACTTCCTTTTTCCCATTTCAAAACGCGATATTTCCCAGTAAAATGAAAAACACGATACCAGTCCACCCAATTCAATGCGTGCTTTGCCACCTTCAGATCACTGGACATCGCCTAGACCTCCCCACGCCTTCCTCCCTTGACTCCACCTCCACATCCAACAATCCAGACCAAGTCCGGCATCCCAAAGCCATCGTAATAACCCCAAAAACCCATACCCTCAATTTTCATTCATCCTCACCTAACTCTCCTCTCCAGCCACCTTCAATCAGCACGCCACTGTCGAACAACTCACCGGCTTCACCTTAATCACCGCCTGAAACAATTCCGACCCTCTTATACCCAGTTCGCCAGAATCCACTCCCAATCTCCACTGTTCAAAAAGGGGCGCGAACAACTTTATCTTTGAGCTCAGCAGAATGTATAGCAAAATGAAGATCCGGTTTTTAGGATTCTGTTGGAACCAAAGTTTGCATTCTTTTAATTGAGATTAGGATTTCTTTTGATTTTCTATTTTTATCTTTTTGTGAATATGTTGGAGAGGCCGATCCCATTTTTTTCAAAAGGAAGAGCTTTCGTGGTTCTGAAGGGAAGAAAAGGAAGAGGGGTCGACTTGTCCTTTTATAGAGAATTGAATAGTTTGGCACGCGCAGCTTTAAAAGCCGTGGTACGCACGGAATAAAATAGCGTGCAAGACACAGTTCGTAACAGCTTGGGGAACACGGTGCTTTAGTTACAGCTTTACTTACCTGTTTAGAAGTGTTTATATGGTAGAACACTGTACCTTATGCGAGAGTATTGACTTAGCTAAACGTGCATGCTAATTATTGGTGATCCGTGTTTACGTGTGTATAACTTGCAAGTAGATCATTGTGCTTTTTTTTCGTACCTGATATTGTTACTGCTTAAATTTAACTGTACACATAAAAATCATTTTGCTATGCAATTCATTTATTATGGTCGATAAGAGTGTCTCCAAGAGTTCACGAAATGTATTTAAGGTTTATGCGGTATATGTTATACAGAATTCTGCTTATTTATGGACTGATACAGACAAAAAATAAATTATAATCGAGTCGAGCGATGAGTCACTATCCTAAAAATATAGTAAAAAAACTATTTAGCTTTTTTTGTGGAATTCCAAAACATCGATATTGGGTGTAAAATATTCCAAATAAAATGTTGCTTATTTTTCAAAATAAAAACTACAGAAAAATTCTATAAATTAAATTATAAATTATACGTTTAAATATTGTTTTATTAAATAAATTCCTTATAAATTTCCATTTATAATTCAAATAAAATCTTTAAAAAAAATTAAATATTCAAAATTCAACGGCTAAAAATCCAGGTCGTCACATTCCTTCCCCCTTAAAATAATTTCGTCCTCGAAATTGCTAAGCAGTAAAAATGTTATAACTCTAACTCCTCATAACCTACTTAGTTGAAATCTTACATTCCATATCTTCATAACCCAGTTCTTACTCGACCTTCGAATTCTCATAACAACACTCGACCATTCATAATTCTTCCCGAATGATCTGTCCATCATTTTTGGACAATCCATCATCACTTTCTTATCTTCAATCCATATGCTCTTCTCCATATCCACACCCATTCTAATTGATTTTAAATCCATTTATCAATTTCATTATTCCACTTGAAATTTTATTAAACAATTCTGGTTTTCTTATTTCAAATACAACCAATAACTCGATTTTAAATTATCAAAAATTTCTTGAAAATTTCTAACTCTTTAAATTTTCGAAAAATTTAGCCAGCATCTCCTTTGCGCGGCTCAATCAGTACAACCACAACTCGCCTTTCTAGGCCTTTTCCAATCCAAAAGAAAATCAAAAAGCCAAACGTCTTGCCCCATAGGCTCATAAAATCATCAAACCCAAGTAATATTGTAAACATGTACCTTTTTGTCGGGCATAATTCTATCTCTTGCATTTGCTTCCATTCAATATCTGCTCAGCATACATATATATTTCCAATCGGTTCCAAATCAATCCAACCTTTGGTCTTTAATTTTCTGTTTAGTTCACTTCTATTCACTAATCCAAACTAAGTTCTAATTTCAAAAATCAACCCTCTTATTTTGCTTGAGTTCAATTCCATCACTGTTTAATTCCAAACAACAACATCCAATATATATTCAACTTGTTTATACATAGGTCGAGTTCATATTAATATTTCGAATCACAACATTTTCTTTATTTAATTTCATCTGAATTATTTCTAATCCAGTCCAATTTTTATTTAACTTAACTTAAGTTAAAATTCAATTCATTTGATATATTTTTACCATTTCAATCTATTCAACTTATACAAGTAAAATTTTGATTTCAGAATTCAAATTTCCGGGTTTTATTTCAAATTATTTTGAAATCATATATATATTTATACACATAATTATAATCAACTCAATTCAAAACATTTGAATTTCTAAAAACATCTTGTCCTTTTCTAACAAATTTTCATTTCCAAATTACTATGGTAGCAATCCGTCACTCAGAAACTTGAAAATGAATACTGATAATGTCGCGACCCATTATCAGATTTATTTTCTCGCCACTGAAGTGATTTCAGTGCTTAATCCCTTTAAATTTAAACCATTCTTATTCAAAAATACTTTAAAGTAATGTTATATTACTTTATAATATTTCAGAAAATATTTTCTAAACACCTGGAATTTTAATCCCAATTCTGGTTTGAATTTAATCTTGGTTTATCTCATTTGTATACATTATCCGTATACAAATTATATAACCATTTCAATATTTCATAATTCCATTTGATTGTAATAACAATCAACACATCCATATTAATTCAGAAATTATTCCCTTTATATTAAAAAATAGTTTTTGGGCAAATTACTTTACTTACCCATTTTAAAACAATGCTGTATCGAATTGATTTGTTTGAGAGTTTAGAAACACCTATCGATACAGTAGTACATCCTGTATCGACCAGAATTCATAAACGACTCAACAAACCAGCCAATACAATATAAAACAATTTCATATCAAATCTACAAATACGCGCTCATACAAATACACTCAAACTCAACCTAGGGTATTGCTAACCCCATCTCTATCGAGTTACGCCACAGAGCCAAGGTTAATGCTCAACCTTCATCTCTGATACCAACTATAATGGCCCGAATTTCCGTACTCTTTGAGTCGACTAATAACACCACTCGTCCAACCCAAATTGCACAAAAATACATATCATTATTAGAAAGAAGTTAGAAGATGAGAAATAGAAAGAAAGAAATATTAGAATAGAAGAAAACAAAGATCACAAACTCACAGCGGAACGAATAAAATATATTAGATAACATAAACTTTGAAATATAATTCAGTAACTTTATATATATACACCATCATCAGAGCACAACAGCTATTTCTGGAACAGTTATAAACACCTGTTTCCAGATACGAACATAATAAACAGCGGAAAAATATGATAGTCTATAGCTAACTGGTGAAGCCTCCTGCTTCAAACTCCTCCAAGTGAATCTGTAAAATCCCGACTACTTGACTGCCCGTACAAATTTGGGCACCCAAGAGTTTAGAGAAAACAAAACAAAATAAACTCTGGATCAGTCATGGGACTGGTGTGAGTAAACTCCAACCATTCATTTAACTTTCAAAATCCTTTCAGAAGGAATGATAATCGTAAGACCGATCCACACATAAACACGAATGGTTTTTACGTTACGATAACCAAAAATATTTTTGATATCAAACTAGGTGATATTATAATAGTGTCTACATCAAATAAATAGCAATCTAGCGGAACGCTTGCATCTCACGCTCCATATATAATATTAAATCAAAAACCGCAGGGCGCTTATTGGAGATTGGATTTCCAACATGAGAAGGTATGGAACCACCTTCCGATAGTGTATCTCTAGAGGGGAATACACTGGGTTCAACAATAACGTCTTGCAACCCGGCCCACACATGACCAACCACTCATTTCGCTTGAGTGTATCGAATGTATATCACCAACGGTTAGGATCAGCAACCGCTGCCCGAAAGGGACAACATCGATAGATTAAAGAAGCAAATAGAATTTATCTAGATAGGTGATTTTACATCCTAATGGGAGCGACCCACATAGCCATGCTGCATGCCCGATTTTTGTCAATCCCCGGTTATGAGGCTTGAGGTTTGAATTATTTTCCACAACATCTGGCCACCATTCACTTTGAATGTCACATTGTCAGATCCATCGGAAATCACTTATTGATTCCCACAAAAATACTCAGATTGTTAGGCTAAAGACGTTTCCCTTCTTTGCCACCAACTTTGTACGTTTGAAGGAATCAACGTACGTAATCCCTTTGTAAATACTCTGTAAGACACTCGTTCTTACAAGTTGTCTTGGATCTGGAAAAACTGAAGGCACCGTTCTATTAATACATCTTGGGAAATTTCTACCTAGGGTTAACAGAACAGCCCTTGCATCTTACTCCATCTTCAATTATCTTCAGCGTAAGTTGATATGTACGCTTATACCAATACAGAGTGGTTTTCAGATATTAAATATGATTCCGGTCTTCCCATATTGACAACGGAGGTATAAAATAAATCAAAACTTCGATAGTCGGTGATTTAACTATCAAAGAAACATCCGTACAATCAACGGTCCTACTTATAATTAGAAATCCTACCGATCAACCATCAACAACACTGGCCCCTTTCAATATTAATTCCCTATTATATTATTGATTCTAAAATCCATTTTCAGTCTTCCATATCCTTTTCAAATCTCAATCTCGATTCTTGGAAGACATTTCCAACGTCATCATTTCTTTATTCAAGAAGATATCTCTTATTCCAATTTGAAAACATTTCTATATATTCATATATTCTTATTTCTATATTTTAGAAAATATAATTTATTAACATTGAAAAAAAAAACATTTCCAATATATAGAAAAATATTGGAGTTATCCCAAATCATTTCATTTTCTATACTTAGAAACCACCTCTGATTTACTTTGGAAAATGTTTCCAATACCTTTTCATTTAGTTAAACCCAAGTTACATAATAAACATCATTGCTATAACTCAATTCATTAATTATTCATTTACTAATCGGATCCCTAATCAATCTTCACCACCCAACCTTAACCATTCCTTAATTAATTATGAAGTCAATCAAGTTGGGGTATAATTACCTCTCAGACCTTAACTGAACAACATTCTTAACTTTGAAACAGTCAAAGCTCACAACTTCAAACAAAACATCGCTTATGCGACTCTCGGATTCAATCTAAGAATCCACTTCCTTTACAAAAAAAATTGATTATAACGGTAGCGTTATAATCGCTGTTTCCAAATATTTGATTTATAACATTTATTATAATGGCAGCGTTAAAATCACTGTTTAGATTTTAGGAAAAAATATTATAATACAACGCTAAAATCACTGTTTAGATTTAAAAACATTTATTATAATGGTAGCATTATAATCGTTGTTTTGAATAAAGTACGGTGTGCGACGCACACGCTTCCGTTGCTCATTTTTAAAAGATAGTCAGAATGTCCGGATTTACACAATGCATACATATACCATTCTGTTTGTCGGAACCCATAAGATAAAGGGTATATAAGGATAAAAATCCTCTTTCCACCTTCTTTACAACAAGACCTCCTTAGTTGAATTTTATTTCAAAAAATCCATTTTATCAATGTTTAACACGAACTATCTTATGTGTTTTCCTTTGCGTTTAAAATCTTTATTTCAATTGTAGTGCATTGCTTAACTCAATTAAAGTCATCACTTTTGTGACGACCCCAAAACCCCGTACTGCGGTGTTAAGGGTAATCTTTGGAATATAACACATAAACAGATAATAGAAGAATAGAAATAAACAAATACACCAGATAATGGATGAATAATACACTGGATAAACATAATCATCAGAGTTTCACAGTATACAGGATCATACTTAGTACAAATACAGTTCAGGTATACATAAAGGTCTACAGCGGAAAACAAACATAATCTGTACAATAGGATCTGAACAGCATAAAAGGAGATAAATGAAAGAATCCCTCTTCAGCTCCAGCTATCCAGAAAAAGCCTGCTAATACCTGAATACAAGGCTGCCCATGTAGAAAAAGGGGCACCCGAGTTTGCAAGTGAAACAAACTACGAGTCAGTCATGGGACTGGTATGAGAAATCTACATAACACATTTCTATAATATGGCTAATCACAGGACCACGCCACTTTCGCGGAACGGGTTTACTCCATTGGATTGCCAGTGCATTAAAACAATTAAATCTTTTAAACATCGCAATCCTTTTTATAAAAATGAAGCCCATATAAGACTCAAGTCCCATCACACAATGCAACGCAAACCGGAGGATAGAGTTTTACCTTATATCGACCAAAATATGCTTGATACGAATAAAACAAAGGAATTCTTAATCAGACTCCAACTGTAAATTAGCAAGAGGACGACCCCCTAAGTATTAATCCCGAAGGCCGAAACCAACATCAGATCAAAACCCAGGAAGCCACCCTTCTTAGCTCGTTTCCAGTTAGTTTCTAATTTCATACACAATCATAAATATCAATCATAGACGGCATTAATGCCCCATACCACTATGTCGCCATATATAGGTATACAATCAAAACCGCACAGTCACGTATTTGGAAATTGGATTTCCATCATGAACCAAGCCAAAAGATAGTCCTTACCGACTTCGAGACGCTCTAGCCCGTGTCTTAGGATCAGAACGCATCGACCCTTGGATCCTCAGGGCCAGTCCACAGATGTGGATTAAAATGTCGGAACACTGCGTTTCCCCGCCCTATGGGGCGTAAGTGAGCCAACGAATGACCCCATCGGTCCCGGATCGACCGATATAACCGAGGCGCCTCGCAACAGCAACACCCACATAGGTGAAAATAATATAAATGCCAGCCAGTTCAAGCACCGACACCACCTCTAGCTAGAAGGAAACGCATGCCCTCCCTGATGTCCTCTCCCGTTTCTGATTCATACTGGGGTGTGAGGCTCGCGAATTCACATTATACACAAAGCTACGCCACACAGGCGGTGCTTTGATCATCAACCACAAGACTTTTCTTTTCAACAGAAGTCCTGATCACAGCATCTTAGCATGCCACACAGGCAATTCACACCATGTAACTGATAGCTATCAATTACACAGAATGAATTCGAGTGTCAGACACACAGTCCATTTACAAGTCCGTTCTGGGTCTGAACGAAACCGAAGCCACTGTATACCTCGCATACCCATCGATCTCCATGTACGTCTGAACGATCACCACTCATTATCCATATTTCGGGATGCCTCCCAATCAGGACATCGGTTACCATCCAAACGAGGTGAAAATCTCCGGTCTTCGACCACCGTCTTCATCTTTGATTTATTGTCGTCGATTCAGTTATTTATAATGGGATAAACCCGGTCTTTCTGAGCTACTCGCGTATGTAATTAACAAGTGCTACACAAACACGACACACGCTTTATTCCAATTCATTAGTCACTAACCGTAAATCAGTAAGAGAATGATTTCCCAAATATTAGCCCCGAAGGACGAAACCAACATCAGATCAAAACCCAGGAAACCATTCGACTTAGCTAACCTTCAGTTAATTTCTAAATTTCATATTCCATATCGTTTATAATATTTTATAACGATTTATCGCTATTTTTATTTATTTTAAAATAGCCAATTTATTCAAACGACGCTTCGGGCCATAACGCGGTCGTGGCGCTGTTTTTCTTCAGATTTGATTTACTCATATCTGAAAATCTAACCGTTGGATCCTCACAAATTTATATCATTAGAAAGATCTTTTCAAAACGAATCCAACGGTTCCAGTTTTGGGAAAATCCGACGGTCGGATCTCCCGGTACAATCGTTTGAAGTTTCGATTTCAAAATACGAACTACAGCTCGTTATTCGATTTAATTTAATTATATATATATATATATAATCGATTCTGGCGCTGTTTTTCTTCAGATTTGAATTAAACATTCCAAACGATCCAACTGTTGGATTTTTACAAAGTTGGTGTCGTTGGAAAGATATTTCCAAAGCGAACCCGACGGTTTCGATTTCGGGAAAATACGATGGTCGGATCTCCCGCACTAGTCATTTGAAATCAAGGTTTCAAAACACGAACTGCATCGTTGTTATTCGATTTATTTTAATTATATATATATATATATATATAATCGATTCTTCGATTTCAAAACCATATGCTTTTCATACATTTGATAAAACTGATATTTTTATCTAACAGACATTTATTTCAACACTTCACCTTTTTTTTAACAATTCATGTATATAATAAAAATGTGATTTTTAATGTAAAACAATTTATTTCAAAACACGAATATTTTATATAGTTCATATAGATGATAAAAAATATGATTTTTATTATAAAACAATTTCTTTCAAAACACGACTATTTTATATAGTTCATATAGATGATAAAAATATGATTTTTATTATAAAACAATTTCTTTCGAACCCGAATACCATTCAACACATGAATTTCTATTCAACACATGAATGTTATTCAAAATTCGTATATATACAATAAAAAGGTGATTTTTATATTGTTAAAACAGTTTATTTAAAACACGAATATCATTCAACACATGAATTTCTATTCAACGAATGAATTTCGATTCAACACGTGAATATTTTCTATATTTTGTATATATAGAGTAAAAATGTGATTTTTATTGTTAAAACAATTTATTTAAAACACGAATACCATTCAACACATGAATTTCTATTCAACGAATGAATTTCGATTCAACGCATGAATGTTTTCTATAGTTTGTATATATAGAGTAAAAATGTGATTTCTATTGTTAAAACAATTTATTTAAAACACGAATACCATTCAACACATGAATTTCTATTCAATGAATGAATTTCGATTCAACACATGAATGTTTTCTATAGTTTGTATATATAGAGTAAAAATGTGATTTCTATTGTTAAAACAATTTATTTAAAACACGAATACCATTCAACACATGAATTTCTATTCAACGAATGAATTTCTATTCAACACATGAAGGTTATTCAATATATGAAAATAATTCTAGCACATGAATATTATTCAAAATTTCGGCAGCATAACGGCAGGGTAGTTAAAACCGGGGTCGTCCCTAGTACGGCTCCTCGCTCTACCTTAAAGCCTCGCAGCTTTTGACAATGGGGATTTCATGCATCTAGTTCGCATGCAGGCGGCATGTATATTTTTTTGCATTTCCACAAACTAATCCTATGTGGTTTCAACCAAATAATCCTCAACCACAAACGGGTATTTTTTTCAACCACAATCAATCAATTTCAACCACAAACAATTATGATCAACCATTCGCTATCAACCAATTTTCACACCAATCACAATCAATAAATATCGTCCATGGTTTGTGGACGAGGGGCGTATATATATATATATATACATATATATATATATATATTATATAAGCATTTCACTTCTATTCAACACAAATATAATTTTTACAACGCATATATAACTTATACATCGAACGTACAACTTATACAACGCTTATACATGAGGTGTACAACGCTTATATAACTCATACATCGATTATATAATTTATACATCGTCATTTTCCATATCGTTTATAAATTAAAATCTCACTTGGGGTTCCACTCCACCAAAAATAGCAGAAGTCTTAGAAAAATATGCGGTCTCTTCTAGAATGTAGAAGATGTCCACACGAGTCCACTGTCTCTTGTTTCACTGAATTTTGATTAGCATAGAAATGTGTTATTTTTATGCTCTTATATCTTATCTTTTGTATATAAATAAATATTACTTGGGTATTGTTTTGTTACGTTTACAGATATTCCAACCCAGCCCGCATGCAACCCGGAAAGTAGAGTAATGGAGATCAGATTGCGTTGCAGATGAAGATTTCACATCACATTGCTTTTTGGATAAGAAAATAATTGGTAGACGGGTTTTGCACCTCACAAATCAATGAAGAATTGTCAAAGAACCAAGAGGAAAAGAAGAAAGGCCAAAAATTTAGTAGATTTAACTAGGGCCCATTTGAGATTCTCATTGTAAACTAATTAGTAATATAATGGCTAGGCCCATTTGTAATTAGGGTTAGGGTTTGGTTCTCCTATAAATACCCTTGTAATCCCCTTGTAGCCACCATCCTGTATCATATTTTCTCTTCTTAATAAAGTTCTTCTTTTATTTTCTAGCATTTTTCTATTTTCTTAGCAATTAGTGTTGTCTACACGATTAGATTCGGTAGAGCACCAATTGTATTTTACAATTTTTTTTTACTTAGAGATTAGTCGTTTGATTAGTTTCAACGACAATCCTAATTTACCTTTTGTTGTTCTTCTTTTCTTGCAATTTTAATTTCTTCATTCTTGTTCTTACTTCGCTATTTACTTTTTTGTGATTAATCGTTCGATTAGATTCGACGATAATCATAAGTTTGCAATTTCAATTTTATTGTTTTCAAAACAAATCTCCAGGCTTCGTCTAACTCGCCCAAGAGATTAGATAAATAATTTAATTTTAATCTACCTCCCTGTGTTCGACCTGTATGCTACACACCTGTATGCTTGCAGAATTTATTACAAATGCCGCGCTTTTCTAATTCATAGACTAGCGTCGATCAAGTTTTTGGCGCCGTTGCCGGGGAGGTAACGTTTAAATTTTATTATTTATTTAATTTCTGATTCGTGTTAGTTTTTATTTTATTTTATTTTCCTTGTTTTTGTTTTCTTTTGTTTTTAGAAAAAAAGAAAAAAAAACACAATCTTATTTGCTGGATTTAGTATTGATCTTGATACTGTAATCTTTTGCAAAAAAAAAAAGAAAAAAAAAGAGTTGCAAAATTTATTTGATTTATTTCCTTCCTTCAATTACTTCCCTTCCCTGTCTTCTATATATCCTTTTTCTAAAAAAAAAAATATACTTGCCAATTCCTCTTTCATTTCTTACCACTTTCAAACCTTTCCAATTCATTTATTTCCTGTTACAATTCTTTTTCACCTTTTCTGGAAAAAAAAAAGAGAGAAAAAGAAAAATCTTTACAATTCTGTTTTACAAATTTTTTTCTTGTCTACATCCAGTTCTTTAAACCCATCGTGCTACCAGAAGCACCGAGACATCAAAGCATCCTCTCACCTACACCTCCACTATCTGCCTTGACATCCATCACCGCAACCAAACAACGAACCCGTGCATCCTTCCCTTGTCTAAAGTGTCTTTGCAAACCCACAGTCCTGATCACCTCACCAATCTCACCACTGTCACAAACCTCCGCAATCAACCATCTATCACGTTCATCTCACAGTTCAGCAAACACTGAGCAAGAACCCACTGCGAACAGCTCATCCAAATACCCAACGCCGTACATCAAGGCCCTGAACCATCTTCACGCTGTCAAAAAAAAAAAAAAAAATCCTCAACCCATACATCTTCTCTGCCGCCTCCTAGAAACCTCACATACAACTCCACATACCAGTGCAAATACCACGTCCACCTTCGTCAACCACCCTTCCGCCTATCAAAACCATACCAATACCCTGAAACAACATCACGTCACCCCCTCCCTTGTGTTTTCACAAGCCACAATTCACACCGTCACCACATCTGCAAATCGCAACCTCAAACCACGCCAAAACTCCACATACAGAAACTTCCAACCGCACCCAAAATCGAACGACTGTTCCTCCTAATCACGATTCCGATACCAGTTCGAAGGCCAACCCTAAGCCGAGTTTGCAAACTGTAGAATTCAAAACCACCGTGATTTTTCACCCCAACCCGAAATTCAAAATCAAAACCCTTCCCCATCCAGATCAGCAATTCGTGTAAAACTCCGTTCATCCAAATCACCCTAGCCAAAACTCGGACCTCCCCCTTCGAACACTTCGAATCACCGAATCCCAAATTCGAAAAACCAAATTCGAAAGCCAAGTCCGATTCGAGAACAAACCAGTTTTGCTCCAACTTCGAAAAAATAGAGAGGCGAGAATTTTGTGTTTTATTCGGTTCAATTATTTTGGTTTTTGCGATTGCAGTGTACTAATTTTCTCTCATTTTTTTTCGGGTTGACCTTGCCTTCTTTTGGGCGTGAAAAGTGGGATTAGCTTTCCCTTTTATTAAGGGTTATTCTGTTGTCTCAAGTCCTACTGGAAAATTTATAGTTGGCTTGAATTAGTTTGTTCTATTGCAGTCAATTGTGGGTTCCTGGCCTTCCAATTCTGTTGTGTTTTGAGTGTGAGGGCTGAGTGAGTCTTACTTTGAGTTTAGTTGTTGGGCCCTGTTTCTTATACTTAATTTGGCCCAGTTCTTTTGTTTTTTTTTTAAGCTCAGCTCTAATCTTTGTTGGGTTTAGTTATTTTTTTTTTCTTTTCATTTTTAGTTTAGTTTAGTTGTTTTCAAGTTTTTAGCGAAATTTAGTTTTCATCAAGTCAGTCTCTTTACTTTAGGTTTATTTGTTTATTCATCTCCTTTCCTTCATTCAAAAAAAAAAAAAAAAAAAAGAGAGCACTGAGTTTTTTTTTTTTTTTTTTGGCATAGTTCTTAATTTTTTTATTTTTTTTTGCTAAGTAGTTTTAGTTGTTTGATTCTTCTAGTCGAGTCAGTTGTCAGTTTATTTTTTTCCTTTTCTTTTCCAAGTCTTCTTTTTACTTTTCGATTGTTTTTATTCTCTTTTCTTTAAAAAAAAAAAGTTTCAAAACAGGTACAGCTGAAATTTTAAAAAAAAAAGGGTCTTAAAATTTTTTTTTTTTCGGGCTCCTAGCCCGAACCCGTGCCAAAGCGCAGTCAAGCAATTAATAGAAGGGGACAACAATAGAAAGCAGCGGACGATTCAAATGGGTTGGAGCGGTTGCACACCAAGTGGGGTGTGGACGCGCTAGCGCTTCCCAAATTCACTGGAGGACTGCCGATCAAGGTAAAAACTTTTAAAACTCTACAGGTGCTCTGCTGCAAAAGGAAAAAGGAAAAAAATATATAGACAATTGTTGTAAACATTTTCTGCAGGGGCAGCGGCTTGAATGTAAATTTTAATTCTGCAATTTATATTTCTGTGTTTGTTCTGTGACTGATATTTCTGAATTTGTGGTGAGGAACGGTTTTCCATAACTAATCACTCTCATCGATTTTCAATTTTAAAACGTGATTTTGATTTTCAAAATAATATAACTGAAAAGTGGTGTTCTGTGAAGTTGACTGTCTCATATAATTGGATCACGGATATATATTAGTTCAATTTATTGAACTTCTAGCAAAAGAGGTTGCATACTACCCGTAAAACATTGGTCGTATCCCTTAGTATTTATACTATACGTGAACGGCCATAAGACCCTCTTCCCCCTTCCAATTGAGTCAGTTAATTAATAGAGCACAACTCATTCTTTTATACTATTTTGAACTAAGAATAATTTCTGTCTTCTCTTGATTGCATTCAAATGTCTAATTCAAAAAAATCCTTGAGAGAAATGTGGGATAATGGTCGGAGTAGACGTCCTCTTGAAGAGTATGAATATGAAATACAACTCATGAAGCATGATTTCCCAAAATTTGGTGAAACAAATGTCACCAATTTTCAAAATTTTCAAAATGACCAACATTTTCAAGGTTATGATCGAAATGACGACTTCAATTCAAATTTCAATAATTTCGATTATGGGCCACATCCACATCAAAACGACTTTGAATTGCAACATACCTTTGATCAACATCAATATGGGGTGAGAAACCAATTCGGAAATAATTCTGCAAATGATTTTCAAATCGATCAAAATTTTCAAAATTACAACCCATATCCACATTTTGAATATGACCAAAATTGTAATTTTCCCTCGAATTTCGACAGTTTTGGTTACGAACATAATTTTCAAAATCAAAATGATTTCCAATACCATTTTTCTGAAAATTCAAACAACCACCACATTGGAAATAATTTTGATTGTGAAATTGATGTGGACTACAATTTTGAGAATCAAGAAATCCAAAACAAGAGCTTTCAAATCAACGATTCTGAAGAATATCATCTTAACATTCTTAGAGAGAGGGTAGAAAACCAAGATAGAAAGCTTGATGAACTCCTTTGCTTAATGAAATATTTTAAAGAACAACAAGAGCAACAAAATCAAATGAGCATTGAATCAGAAAATAATCCAATTTCTACTGACATTGAAAATTTTCAAATAACAACTTTGGAAGTTGAGAACAATCATCTTGATGAAGTTTTTCAAAATTCAGTAAACGATTTGGATTTCAACTCTTTTCAGGAAAAAGATTTAAACTCGGATTTTGATCTTCCTCTTTCAGACTGTGAGAAACTTGAAATTCTAGAAATTGAACAAAACGAAAATGTGGAATTTTTCAATTCAAATTGGGAAAAGAACTTTAATGAACATGAATTCTTTGGTTTATGTGAGGATGAAAGCCTTAATTCTGACTCCAATCCCGACAATCATTTGATTCTGACCCCAATCGAAAATCTTGATGCTCTTCCAATGGCAACCGAGGCCAACTCGTCTGAACCTTCCAAATCCCCACCTTCTTGTAATGTCGGCAACCCCGACAACATCTCTCCTTCTAATGTCGGCAACCCCGACGAAATCTCTTATCCTAATGTTGGAAATCCCAACCATTCATCTTCTATACCTTTACCTCGTTCACCTCCCTTGTCGACACCCTCTTCTTCGAATGACCAAGAACCCGGAATAGGACAGATCGACAAGGTAGAAACCATTGTTGATGACACGCCACATTTACCATTTCAGGAAGTTTCTCATACTTCAATTGACGTGTCCACGTTAGCTTTCGAAGAACTTTTCGTAGATGAACTAAAACTTTTAATTGACAAGGATGAAACAGAATCAAGCCACCAATCCAAATTTGAAAATTTTGATGAACGTGAAATTGTCGGTGTCGATAATACGTTGCCAATCAAGAAAGGCGATCACATAGTCTTGAACAACAGTCAGATTTCAACTTTCACTGAATTTATATATGATCACAAATTTTTGAGAAATTACATTGACAAATTTGTTGAATACATGAATTACTTTTGGAATGCTGGCTTGGTTGAAAAATTTCAGGTTAGGAAGACCCTAGATATTTATCTCCTGGACTACAAATCGAGGTATAAAGATGAGATGATTTTCAAAAACCTGCACTTATTAGAAAATATGCCTAGACATAGTAGGAATGGTATTCATCGGGCTAGAACCAAGTGTGGGGGGAAAAGTTGGTGGAACTCTTTGCATCGCATACATCGCAAACACATATATCATTGTACATATGATCCATTTCTCCGTATAGTTAAACTGCATTTCATTTTACAAATAATTTTGCATTTAATCCATCTCTGGGTACGATCTTTCAAATTTAGAAAAAAAATTACAGTGTGGACACTGTTTAGTTCTAGTGTGGGGGGAGTCTGCATTGCATTCTTTTGTTTTTTCTTTATTTTTCCTTCTTTTCATTTTCAGCCATTTAAATAGGACCATCATGCATTTAGATCATGCTAACATGCCAATTTTTTTTTTTTTGAAATACGACTCATTTTCAATTGATACAGCAAAATAAGTTTACAATTTTTAGCCAGTTGATAGTATTTTTTTCTCTCAACTTAGATCGAATAAGAAATATAATGAAAAGTTTAATTTTGAGGGATAATAGTGTAACCGGTACATAGGGAGATTCTTAGGTGATGGCCATGAAATCTATTCTATATTCTAGACTTTGTTTAAATAAGTGGAGGACTTAAAATACTTATATTGGCTTTTCAAGTCTTTAAAACTAAGTTGTGTTAAGTTGAATTCGCGTAACTCTCTTTTGTGCGTATATTTTCGATAATAATAATAATAGTATTCCAAGGGTATCCAACATTGCTTGTATATCGAGCGTTGGTGTGCAAACCCGCCAAGCTCTATCTGACACGTTGTTGACAATGTCAAAGTTGGAATATCTTGGTCTCATTTTATGGGATTGGACACCTAAGGATTACCGACACGTTGTTGAAAAAGTCAAAGTCGGCCTGCACAATCCGCCAAGCTCTTTACCTACTCTCCGTTAGTCCGCGAGGCAGTGCATGGGTGGTAAACCTTGGTCTTTTTAGTTAGGTGTATGTACTTAATCATAAATCTTAAAATTTTATAGAATAAAGAATAAGCGATGATACCCGAACACTTCTTGACCTTATTGATTTGACTAGCCATACATGAGAAAATTAGAATACCGCTTTACAAACTGTGCCAAGCAAACTAAGAATTTATTTCATGGCTGCACTATGTTATCGACCGAACTAACTGGCCAAACTGGAATTTAACATTTGAAAACTTGATTTATATTGAAAATTTGTGACAAGTCGAGGTATCTAAAATAAAATCAACTGGTTAGAAATTATTAACTTAATTTGTTATACCACCTTCCTGAAAAAAGTCGTGTTGTCATTTTTCGTTTTTATTTCTTGCATATGTCCTTTGCATCCATGTAGTTTCATTAGAATCACAGCATACTGCATTTGGATTTTGTGGGTAGTATCCGCTGAAAACCCTCACGAGACACCACTCGTCCTACTAGGGGCACCTAGAGGTTTAACGGCTTGTTGCATACGCTCAATGCAATCGTGTTTCCTACGAAAGTGTGACCTATCTAGTTAGTTTTTAATTTTTGTTTTACTCGAGGATGAGTAAAAGATAAGTGTGGGGGTATTTGATTAGCATAGAAATGTGTTATTTTTATGCTCTTATATCTTATCTTTTGTATATAAATAAATATTACTTGGGTATTGTTTTGTTACGTTTACAGATATTCCAACCCAGCCCGCATGCAACCCGGAAAGTAGAGTAATGGAGATCAGATTGCGTTGCAGATGAAGATTTCACATCACATTGCTTTTTGGATAAGAAAATAATTGGTAGACGGGTTTTGCACCTCACAAATCAATGAAGAATTGTCAAAGAACCAAGAGGAAAAGAAGAAAGGCCAAAAATTTAGTAGATTTAACTAGGGCCCATTTGAGATTCTCATTGTAAACTAATTAGTAATATAATGGCTAGGCCCATTTGTAATTAGGGTTAGGGTTTGGTTCTCCTATAAATACCCTTGTAATCCCCTTGTAGCCACCATCCTGTATCATATTTTCTCTTCTTAATAAAGTTCTTCTTTTATTTTCTAGCATTTTTCTATTTTCTTAGCAATTAGTGTTGTCTACACGATTAGATTCGGTAGAGCACCAATTGTATTTTACAATTTTTTTTTACTTAGAGATTAGTCGTTTGATTAGTTTCAACGACAATCCTAATTTACCTTTTGTTGTTCTTCTTTTCTTGCAATTTTAATTTCTTCATTCTTGTTCTTGCTTCGCTATTTACTTTTTTGTGATTAATCGTTCGATTAGATTCGACGATAATCATAAGTTTGCAATTTCAATTTTATTGTTTTCAAAACAAATCTCCAGGCTTCGTCTAACTCGCCCAAGAGATTAGATAAATAATTTAATTTTAATCTACCTCCCTGTGTTCGACCTGTATGCTACACACCTGTATGCTTGCAGAATTTATTACAAATGCCGCGCTTTTCTAATTCATAGACTAGCGTCGATCAAATTTCATTAAGAAACGAAAAAGATATGATTTTTACAGTGAAATCAAAAACGGTAACGCCTAGAAGTGCTATTATATTGTTAATTTAAAAATAGGCCGTTACCTTTCTTTGACTGTTCAAAACTAGGTTTTGCAATAACTTCTAATCCGTGTAGTGTCTTGACGATCGGACTACGCAGCGTCAAAGAGCTTGGAAGGGGCTTCTCGCGCGTGGTTGTGGCTCTCAGTTCGGTGGCGCGGTTAAGGGGTGGCGGCGCTCGAAAACCCGGAGGTTTGGGGGCATGATTCGTGAGGCACAGGCTATGATAGGGGGTGCCACTAGTATGGAATTGAAGAGGGAGGGGAGAGCTTCAAAAAGCTCCAAAGGAGCAAGGGCTAACGATGCACGGAATCGTCGGAATGTGGTCGGGAAAGTTTGATCACTGGCCGCCGTCGAGATCGGGGAGAGAGAAAATGGGGGGGGGGGGGGGCTCTGATGTGGACCAATGTCTTTTTTTTATAAAGTTTTAAAAATCCAAAAATACCCCTTGCCTCCTACGAACTCCAATCCAAACCCAACGACTGTCGTCCCTAGCGTATTACCCCCATTCCGAACACAATGGGATATGTTTCGTAGGCCCATTCGACTATTTCAGTCAGTTTTCCTTCAAATTAAAATATATAACATTCAATATTCGATTTGAACGTACATTTCAATTTTCCAGGGCCCCAAACTGATTCGAAAAATTCCAGAAAATTAAATCTAGCTATGTTTTGACGATACGGTCCCAACAAAACTAGTTTCGTCGAATTCTGAGACCGTTTGAAAAATGGCCCTTTTCTGGTCGATCCAATTTAACTATAATTGACCAAATCACATTTTCCTTTGCCACGCTCACATACTAGCTTCAAAAATTATGAAATTTGAAACTTAGCAATAGTTTAACATCCCGGACCCAACAAAAGTGGTTTCGTCGAATTCCGAGGTCGTTTGCAAAACGGCCATTTTCAAGGGCTATATAAACTCCATAGCGACCTTTCCGAAAATTCATTTGGCCATAACTTTTGCTTCGCGCTATGAAACTTCGATTTTCCAGATTTGTTAGAAATGTATTCACTAACATATTTAAATATTTTTGGTTTCACTAAAATCCGCTTTGTTTTGCACCCGGTACAGTCAGTCAAAATTTGAATTCAAATTTTGAAACTACCGCGCCATTTCAGGCCTTGTTCATAATTCAAAGTAATTATATTTATTTTCAACTTCGAATCAAACTTACTTTTCATCATTATTATTTAAAATATTTATTATAAATACTTAAAATTCACTATTTTAGCCAATTTAAAATTTTCAAACTGGTTCAGATTTTCCGGGTCGTTACAACTTTGGTTTTTAAAACCTCATTTAAACCTTGTTTGGATTAATCACTTATACTGATCCGTTTACCGTCTTTTCACTACTTAGCTTAGATTTCATTCTAAAACCATTAACACATTTTAGTTTATTATTAACCTATTAACCATCTGCCTTAAAAGTTTCATTCCATTGAATTTTCTTTACTTAATTTAAAAATTAAGAAAAAGCCTTATTTAAATCTCTGCATTTACCGAAAAATCCCATTTACAAATCTCATTTAAAACTTGGATTACAAATCCCCTTTATGAGACTCTTATCATCTCCTTGATCAAAATATAATGCCACCAAATCATTTCTTAATTGAATCTCCAATTAAAATCATCATTTTAATTATTATTAATTAAAATAACAATTAACATTATTATTAACTATATTAAAAATAGTTGACTTTGCTATTAACAAAAAATAGTACAATTATCGCTTTTAAAAGCTTATTAAATAATAATTAACTTTATTGACACTAACCAATTTGATAATTACTTTAGTTATAGTTAATCGAAGATTAACTAGTATTTAACACCCTTCGTTAAATTCAAATTAATTTCAAATATTGGTTTCAAAACCATTTTTCCATATAAATTCAAATTTGAATTTCTATTTCAATTTATCTAATGATAAATAATTCACTTAATTTATACTCTCGTTTTTAAACAACTTCTTGTTTCTCCATTTACATATTTTTAGTTTCAACTCTATTTGAAATTTCATTTCTATTTTTGGATATAAATTCCCCTTTTTAAAACTCTAATTTTCATTTTCTATATTCGAAAATATTTTACGGTATTTAAATACTAAATTCTAGGGCCAGGGTAAACCTAACACAACATATCCAATCATGAGTTATGTAACACATCAAATATCACAATTATATAAAAACAGTAATAGAAATGTTGAGGAATCCAGTTGGATCCCTCCAACATGTTTCTCTGCATCCACAGATGTTAATTAACATAAATAACATCAGTAATAGAAATTTCACATCCTATATGAAATATCATGGTAAACAGAATTATTAAAGATCAGTGATATATCTATATCAATCAATTCAACCAATTTATCAACCATTCATCCAAACAATCATGACACAGTATAAAATATTGTAAATAAATTTAAAAACTCGTTTATATAAAAATATAAACAAGTCAGAGTTAGTGAGTTTGCTCTCCTTGTTGTGCGGTTAATGGTTCTGCCTTGGTTTCATTTACAATCAAACAGCGTTTGATTTTTCTATGAAATCCAAGTAGCTCCGTTCTAAGTGAAATCAGTTCTACAATGTTGATTTCTTCGTCACGATTCCAATATGACTTGTTTTCGTGAGATTCTGTTAACGTATGAAATATATATTGATGTCACAAGATTTGATTTGATTAGCGCCATCAACTATAAATATTAAAACTAATTAATACTCTTAATGACGTTTATATTAAATGTTAACCTTTCTTTCTTAACTTCTTCTGAACTCACTCCTATAAGCAGAATGCAGAGCCCCCGATCCTTTTTTCCCTTCCATCTCCATCGACCTCTTCATAACCCTGCACCTCTTCGGAAAATCATTGAGGCGTACCCCTCCAAAATTACCACAAGATGCTCAACACCAAACCTAAGACTCAACTCGCCCTCATCATTAAAGACGCATCTTCATACCATCATATGCCCCTACAGAATCGAATAGAACTTCCCATAACCTCATCGCTGCATGTAGGCCATCATTTCCTTAAACATTGTTCCCAGATTCAATACTGCCACCTTTCTTCCTAATTACCAAAACAAGCTGTTGTCGTTAGTCTAATTCTTCCTTGAAACAACACAACAAACAAATGTTTTCTTCCTGTTCAATAACAGAGACCGATATTCTATCGTTTTACCCCAGTAACCCAGTAAACCTTGAATTCCAGATCCCAGCATCACAACCACTTGTCACGCATTCACGCTTCTTATACTCCCTCCTTCCATCTTCTCAACAACACGCAACAAAAATTAAGCCTCACCCATCTTGTAATGCCACGCAGACCTCCTAAGACCGCCATCACCACACAACGTTGTGTCAAATGGAAACCACCACGGTCATCCTGAACTTCGAAGCCACCATTCATTGTTCCCCCATCGCGCAAGCTTCCACTTCCTTTTTCCCATCTCAAAACGTGATATTTCCCAGTAAAATGAAAAACACGATACCAGTCCACCCAATTCAACGCATGCTCCGCCACTTTCAGATCACTGGACATCGCCTGGACCTCACCACGCCGTCCTCCTTTGACTCCACCTCCACATCCAACAATCCAGACCAAGTCTGGCGTCCGAAAACCTTTGTAATAACCCCAAAAACCCATACCCTCAATTTCCGTTCATCCTCACCTAACTCTCCTCTTCGGCCACCTTCAATCAGAACGCCACTGTTGAACAACTCACTAGCTTCTCCTTAAACACCGCCTGAATCAGTTCTGCCCTCTCATACCCAGTTCGCCAGAATCCACTCCCAATCTCCACTGTTCAAAAAGGGGCGCGAACAACTTTATCTTTGAGCTCAACAGAATGTATAGCAGAATAAAGATCCAGCTTTTACGATTCTGTTGGAACCAAGTTTGCGTTCTTTTAATTGAGTTTAGGATTTCTTTTGATTTTTTATTTTTATCTTTTTGTGAATATGTTGGAGAGGCTGATCCCATTTTTTCAGGAGGAAGAGCTTTCGTGGTTCTGAAGGGATGAAAAGGAAAAGGGGTCAACTTGTCCTTTTATAGAGAATTGAATAGTTTGGCACGCACTGCTTTAAAAGCCTTAGTGTGCATGGAATAAAATAGCGTGCAAGGCACGGTTCGTAACAGCTTGAGGAACGCTGTGCTTTAGTTACAGCTTTACTTACCTGTTTAGATGTGTTTATATGGTAGAATACTGTACCTTATGCGAGAGTATTGGCTTGGCTAAACGTGCATGCTAATTATTGGTGATCCATGTTTACGTGTGTATAACTTGCAAGTAGATCATTGTGCTTATTTTTTTTCGTACCTGATATTGTTACTGCTTAAATTTAACTGTACACATAAAAATCATTTTGCTATGCAATTCACTTATTATGGCCGATAAGAGTGTCTCGAAGAGTTCACGAAATGTATTTAAGGTTTATGCGGTATATGTTATACAGAATTCTGCTTATTTATGGACTGAAACAGACAAAAATAAAATTATAATCGAGTCAAGCGATGAGTCACTATCATAAAAATATAGTAAAATAAACTAGTTAGCTTATTTTGTGGAATCCCAAAACATCTTATGGGGTGTAAAATATTCCAAATAAAATGTTGCTTAATTTTTCAAAATAAAAATTACAGAAAAATTCTATAAATTAAATTATAAATTATACGTTTAAATATTGTTTTATTAAATAAATTCCTTATAAATTTCCATTTATAATTCAAATAAAATCTTTAAAACAAATTTAAATATTCAAAATTCAACGGATAAAAATCTGGGTCGTTACACCTCGTTTGTATGCTTTCGTGTTTTTCTTTTTAGTAGTTGTGCTTCTTATGTTTTGATGCACCATGTTCCTATATTTTATTTTTGCAAGTTTAGGCCGCACTCAATCGTATTTTGTATTTATTTATTTTTTGTAGCTTATTGGGGCACAAATATACTAAGATGAACATTAAAACAACATAAGCAAGATTTCCACAGAATTTAGTGCATCCTGCACTGCCTTATTAGCCTTCTCTAAAGTTCTGTTGTAAGTTTTTTAGGATAGGAAATAGGAGTTAGTACTATTTTTACTTAGCTTAAATCGACCAAAATCAAATACATTATTTCTGTCAACATATACCAGGCTTGTCAGCGATCAAAATGGTGTCTAGTCACATGCGTATACCTTATACATAATCACAATGGCCATCGGGATACATTTACGTCTGTTTTCTTGGGTTTGTTTATATATCAGTTATACTGAATTTTAGAAGTGAATAGGAGTTTAAAGACAAATGCTTACAGTAGATAGTATACAACATTCATGCCAAATGATCCATCATAAATTTGAATGAAACAGGGCTATAAACATAATATTAATAACCTATTGTGTCACATTTACAATAGCCGAATGCGAGCTAAATTGTTCAACTATGGACTGTGACAGTTAAATCCACCTAATCCAAATCCGTACAAGACAGATCTACCTCAAGCATATTTATTTATACTATAATTTATATGATGAAATATGACTGATATTCATTTAAACCCAATTTTGTCAAGCTCATTACAATTGTATTTATATTGTAGTTTACTATGCTTGTTCTTTATATGTATAGAATCTCCTAACGGGCCAAAATTATTTTTAAGGTGATAATAGAGATCTTTGTTCAGTCAACTAGAACATGGTCCAATCAACTACTCTTTTAATTCAAAAGCTTATGCCAAGTCATTATAGAGCCAAAAAATTGTTGTGATACCCCACGTCCGTTAATGTCACTCACTAAGGGAATACATTAAGTTTCGTGAAGCGTTGTAGGTAAATAGACACAGAATAATTATAAGACATATATAAATAAGATAGCAGCGGAAATTTCAAATTTTTATTTCATCATAAAACATAATACCGTAGTTCACAATACCATAAGTCATAAAACCATTACAACAAAATACTTCTGTCTTGCATCATCAGAATACATAGGTATTAAAGAAAAAACATTATTCCCCAATAAAAAGAGTAAGTCATAGTAGAGACAAAGACTTGAGCCATACTCCAGAAGTAGCTTCCAGCAAGATAATATCCAAGTCCTGACTAAGCGTGGGTGTTTCCTCCCTGAGAACCTGAGGGGGAAAACGGAAGAGAGAGGGAAAAACGAAGGGGTCAGACATAAAGTCTGGCGAGTCTAGTTACTTTTAGCCAGTAAATAAATAAAGGTGAACATGATAGGCATAAAGTGGGTAAGAGAGGTCACTATATAAATGGCAGGTGTGACAAGGTAGATAAGGTAAGGTGTACACATACTTCACTAATGACTACTCTTCACTATTACTAGTATAACTAAAGTTAGATGATCGCTTCCACAATAAGTTGGTAGACTTAGGGTATACGTCCGAGTGTACCCTAACCATTACCCTAATCGATCGGCTCCCTATTCTGTAGATACCCTGTGCTGGCCTCACAGTAGGAGGTATCACTTCCTAAAGTGGCAACCCAAGAGGTGCACAACCATATCTACTAGTGTCACGGTCATCTTAGCCCACTCTGCCCGGCCCATGCACGCACATGTCCCCGGTCGGTTTGTACCGTCCACACCGTCCGTCCCGTTTGGGTCTCTTACAATCTAACAGTAAGTGTGCCCTTATCTCCTTCTAGTACGAAGTTCTTTATTTGATGCCTACTCTGGGTTACTGATTGAAATGGGTTCCACACAATATGATACAAGCTCTCCCCTTTGTCTTGTATCCCCACTAGGTTTTTCACTGACTATGTATACCCATATGTGTCTTTAATTACATAGTCCTATACCAGTTATGCTTACCCTAAAGGGTGTCTTTAATTACATAACTTTATTCTATTTTCCACTGGCTATGTATACCATCAGGTGTCTTTAATTACATAACCTTATCGGGTTAAGTTTGTGGGCCAACATATCTATATATTACCCACCCTTTCTAATTTACTTAACCTACCCTTTAATTACATAGTACTAAGTTTGTGGGCCTATATTACTAACATTCCATTCTTAATTAATTTACCAATTAATTAATCCTATCCTTTTATAGGTGTCAATACCTATTTTGCAACAATAATTTGAATTACATATCCATAAATGGTCATATTCAAATTATGCCATTTTTACCCAAATTTACCTATGTCATTATAGGTGATTATTTCTATGTTTCCCTATTTGAATTATATGTCCAACTTATATAAACATTATATAAATTATGCCAATTATAAATCCCTTTTTTCCCCGTTGTCTAACTAACGTGATCGCACATATTTTGGCGTCATCGAGGCTACAAAGTAGCCTCGCCATAACAATAAAAAGGGAGTGACAAAGGTGACAGTTTCAGCACAGTTTTGGCATAAGCATGACAACAAGGTGAATGGACATGTAATCATCATAACAGGGTGAACATAGAGCTGATGAACTTGTGGCAATTACAGTGTCAAAGTCAACATAACATGGTCTAAACTTGTCATTTAGATGCCTAACAAAATTAGGGTGACATAGTAGCATGATTAGATCTAAAAGGGTAGCATCCCATGTCAAGTTTACAAAATATTGTGATTACTACAACATAACAGGTAAAAGGTGATTAGCATAAAGGATTAGATCTAAATTAACAAGTTCGCATTTCCCATAATATAGTTGCAAGTCAAGGTCTATATAGTCAGAATATTAGAATGTCCATAATCATATTGGATCCAGGGATAATGACATAATAAACTTGCATGAGTTCATGATTCACAACATATATCCAATTCGTACTCTATCATAATTCACATTTATCCATTTAAACCTAAAAGTGACTAGACACTCACAACGTTAGGTTCAGAAAATTTAGAGAGAGAGATCTGAATTCTGAATAGCTAAACTGATTGTAGTAGACTTTGATTTTGTTTCAATTTGCAACCCGATAGCATATGGCCTCTATGATCTCCAATGGAGAAAATAAGAGAATAGGGGACCATATTTATAGCCTAGAACCAATGAACCAGACCCAGAATCAAGTCCAGGTACGTAAAACGAATTCTACCCAAATCTGTCTTGGGGGGTCGACACCCCTATAGGGGGGTCGACACCCCTATAGGGGGGCCGACACCTATGTCGACACCCCCTAGGGGGGTCGACACCCACGAGCGGGAATTTTCCCGCTCAGCCCGCTTTGGCCCGATTTTGATTTTTGAATTGTTTTTAAAGATTCTGGAATTTATTATATATATATATATCTTGTGCGTAAACAAACTTCGAACCCTCATAACTTTTCATACGGTGTCCGTTTTACGCAAACCAAATGTCGATTCTGACCAGAATTTCGAGATGGACGCAATGGCATAGTCCGTTCCCTCTAATTTCGAATGTTAAATTAATTATTATTTAATTTATCCTCTTTTAATGTCGTTAAAATTTGGGGTGTTACAATTGTTGTAAGTTATTTATAGTATATCAGCAGGAATCATCAAAATAAAGAACTTTGATTAAATAATTAAACAGTTAAAGTAAACAAAAGATGTTGTAGGTTTGACAAATAAATAATAAATATACTTACCAATACCTATCCAGGCATTTCAATATTCAAGTCTGGCAAAAGGACATTTGACGTTGGTTCTTAAAAAAAATTGTAATGCAACAAAAGTTTCACCACGAAATATGTCAGTAAATGGTACCAACTTTGATGATATATGTTAGGAAATAAAGATATGAAAATGAATGTTTTCTTAATAGTTATTCAATATACTATTAAAATAAATTTGCAACAGACATGGAAGTATTCCTCATTTGTCACTTTAGGAATGCATGCTTATCAAGTGAAGATGTGCAAATTCCACTTGCCTAATTTAAGGCTTTAGGAAGCCTTTCAAGATCTTAATATTCTATTCAAGTTTTGGTAGGACCTAGCAGTTGTATACACTTAGCGTGCCTCTTTTATGTCAGCACATGACCACATACATATATTGAGGATGCATTCACCTACACTAAAAAATGCATAATTCATGATTGACATATTCAACAAAGAGTTTCATATATCTATCTAATGTAGTTTGAGCATATTCATAGCAGGTCACAAGAAAATGCATATAGCGTGGAATAACCTTCTACATATGCACGAAAGACATGAAGATGATGGCCTAAAGAACTAATATTGAAAAGGCTGAAATAGTTGTCCCATTTTCTATATTTAACCTACCTATATTACTGATTTTACGCACCTAATATATCATATGTATTTTAAAATATACTTTCTATATTTAACTCATAACATATATGTGCAGACCATGATCAGATACACAAAATAAGGAGTTGTCTCACTAATAACACATATAGTATATTTTACATAAGGACCGAAACATATATCTATACAAATTTCAGTGTTGTTTCAGGCAGTGACAACAAATTTAATGTACGTAATATTTGTTAGGTCCCCATCTTCTTTTTTTAACAAAGAAATCAAACTAATCTTAATCATCAAATTTCAAAAACAGTTCATCATCATTGTATACACATAAATTTCAACTTACATGTTAAGGGAAATCTGAAGTAATGAGTTGAAGCACGAACCTTTGGTCATGGATTAAAACTTACAATTCTTCCTTTCTTTTCTTCTCTGTTTTAATCGTTGTCTTTTGCATAAGTTTTCAAAAAAATCCAATGCAAACATGTGTAAATCTTCCATGCCTATATTCAAATACAAACAACTTAATGTATATACATAAATAATTGAAGAATATGATAGCCTAAATGAAATAAAAATATATGCTTTGTCATTATTTAATCAAGTTAAAATACAAATATAAACATAATGTGCATATAAAGCATTGCCCATGTCTAACCATATTAAAGACAACTTTATTTTGTATCTTTACATGTGCAGAATCTCGTGATGTCAAAATCACGACAATATGGAGTGGAAAAAACATATAATTATTGCAATTTAATTGCTAATATATATATATATATATATATATATATATATATATATATATCAATTCTTCACTTTATTCTAATATCAAGCTAAATGTCATATACTGTATTGGAGTAAAATGAAAACAGACATTTAGCTCCATGTGAACAGATTTGATGGCGTGCAGCGGCGTACGCCGAGATTTGAATCACTGGGGGCGGCACTAAAATAGAAATAAAAAATAACATATTTTCATAGCAAATACTAAACAAAGTTTTGAGTGATCTAAGGAGTTATGTATAATGTACCCATTTTTCAATCAAGAGTACTTTAGTCCTAACTTTACATTTTGTAACTTTTCAAACTCTCTTTCAAATAGGCTAGATATGCATTTCATTTCTTACTATAATAGCATAATACACAGATCAAATATATGGATGAAATAGAAAACCACACTTAATATATGATAAGGTACACTGATGTCAGCCACATAACCTGAATTTGCTTCAAACATAAACCTGAACTGCAAATTTTAAACTAGACACACATTAATGACTTTGCAACATAAACCCAGTAACTACTTAGAACAAGACTTCAAAGCAAAGACGACACATAAATACATAAATATGTACGTAATTGCCCTATAGTTGCCCATGCTCAACAAATTCCTTCACCTTCTACAGCAAAATCTATGTTACAAATATTGCAAAATTAGACAGCTTTCAAGAGGAAATACAAATAAGTAATCAATAACCAAACATTCGAAAATACTTCCAAGCTTTAGTAAAATACAAACCGCCTCGGTAATTGGTGTTGATGAAAATAACAATGGAGGACCCATAACCAGGCGCTATGGGTACATTATACATAGCCAACCATTATAGGTACATTACACACAACCAAGAAAAATTCAGTGGGGGCGGCGGCCCCCACTAGGCCTCACATAGGCACGCCCCTGATGGCGTGTAAATGGTGTTTGTTTAAAAAGAAATAATATCCATTAATACCTACTGAAGATTAAAAAAAATTAAAAACATAACAGAAAAAACACAAAAAAAGAACTAATAATGCATTTGAGATCACATTTATACACCAAAAGGATTGATGATGAAATTACGTAATTCCTTGAACTCCTGAGCTCAGTCATCATATAGTTGTTTTCATCTTCAAACTTCATACGCAGCAATTGAACATTCCAACAATCATAAATTTGAAAATTATTAGATAAATAAATGTGCTAAAACAATTGAGAACATTTTCGATGAATGCAAAATAGATAATGTTGTTTAAACAAAAAGTGAAAATAGAATCATGTTTTCATTGTTAGAACATCAGTTTCACATGTCTTCGCATTTCTCGGAATTCCCTCAACTCTTTTGTCATCATAGTGTATCTCAACTCGGACGCTTTTATTTAAGCTAACATTCACATTTTTAACTGGTTGGTAGATATGAATTTGAACACATAATTGATACATGATTCAACAAATAATAACATATTTATCAATTCCAGTTATTTGTATGAAACCATGTTTTTGCTTTTGAGGAAATAAGTACAGTACATCGAACACATCATAACCATTGATCTAACTTTATTCTTCCGATGGAACAAATAAATGTTATCATCATAAATAAATGAAATAAGCATTGCCTTTAAAATCTCAACCTTCTGTAGATAATGCAACTGAAATAATATTGTTGAATTATCAGTCAAATGGCTAAAGACACAATAATTGAATGGATGTGTGCCTTTTGAAGGACCTAAAAGATAATTTTATCATCTTTATCCTTTATTCCAACTATGATTCAGTGAACACTAAACATATCCAACAAAATCATCATGCCTCTCGGCCAAACTCAAATTTTGGCAAAATTTATATGTCCACATATACTGATGCACTGCTCAATCCAAAAAACTTAGATCGAATTCAAATTTTAAACACATATGAGAGAATCAGTCAATACAGAACAGTCGAGTATTCTATTATCTAGACAAACAAATTTTCGGTTATAAAAACCTATGTAAAATGAATAAAAATAGGTTTAATCTGACATTCATTTACCTGTAATTAATTTAAGCAGTTAAAAACAAAAGGCAATTAAGCATAAAAGCTGAAATAATATATCATAAATATCATAAACAGAAGTTTCACAAATCTAACACAAACACATCAGAGAGTTCAAAAATGCTAGTATAGAGAGTCAAAAGGACTGATGATTAGAAAATTAGGGCTTCAGAATGCACCTACTGTATGAGCTGAGTAAAATTGTTGGAGGATCCTGTATTGTGATAATTCAACTCGATTTCATTGAGAGATCACCCGCGAAGTACTGTGCTCATCACTAATTGAGGATATATGAATAAAAATTACAGATTGCTTCCATTTTTTCACCATTTGACCTAACTTCCTTTCTTTTTTGTGGCTCATGAGGAGAAATGTGAATGTGGGGGACATGGGTTGCGTCATTGGCTCATTGCTAGCTGAAAGGAGGAATCTGGTTGACGTGAAATTGCAGTGGTGTTTTTGGAATTTTAAGAAGACGCCAAGTAAAGAAATACTACAATGAATTTTCTTTATTAGTAGTAGAGATATGTCATTTTCTGTTTATATCTCTCATCCTATTTCAGTATATTATGATGAGTGGAGCTAGACTTTTATTGTTTCTTCTTATAAATAAAACACAGGTCAGACCGAGTAATTACAAGTTCGTACATTGGACTTCTAGCAAGGACCACCTTTTGACTTTTTTATCTACATTATTATTGCAGTAACTAAGGCTTTATGTACATGAGACATCTTTGTATACATATCCATTTAGCTAGAAATGTATTCTTTTGGTGTATAGTGGATCGACGATGGCCACTATCTTTATATTTACTCTTATGTGTTATATTCTATCTATTTCCGCCTTAGTGATGTGAATATTCATGCCTGACTCTGATTATATTTTTATGCATTTTATATTGATTTTGAATTATACATATCCATTGTGCAGTAGATTAGGAGTTGAATTAGATGTGTTGCATTACCTCATGAGATTTAAAAAGTAAGACCACATTATCTGACATATTTAACACTCGTTCAAAGCAAATATATATTCCTTAACAGCCTTATTAATCGCGTTAGTTGACACCATTGCTTGCAATGGCCTTGGCTAACGCGAGTATAGGGGTGGGGCGTTACACTTGGTATCAGAGCCAAGTTCGGGACAATATAAGATACAATGGCGAGGATCATTATACTAAGTTTCTAAGGAAATTGTGTTTAGGATTTTATTCGAGTCTTAGGACCCGTCATATCCTATCTTATATATCATCCTTTATTTGACCACTCGAGTTTGATTTGATTTCAGCTTTCTGAAATTTTGTCCTAGATAAACTTATAGTCCCGTCCCTTTCATGTATAGGAATTCGAAGTTATTTCCTAGTTTGAGTTGAAACTATTTTCCGGACTTAGTTTTGAACATTTTTAGAAAGAAAACTATAGCTTATCACGGTACCTTTCTTTCTATTTTTGTGATGTTGGCTTCCGCAATTAACTCACTTAAGCTCTTTTTAATGGTAATCATTCACATTCTTTTCGTTCAAGGAACTTGGGAATTCCATGTCCTTAGATGCTATAGGGTACTTTCTCTTTATCTATGTATGTCAATTTTCAAATCTATGTTTTGTGAAATTTTTTACATGCTTACCTTGAGTTTCCGTTACCTACATATTTTGCTATCGACACATCTTTAGCTTTCTTTGGGTAATGATTGAGTATTCTCATTTTCTTTGGAGTGTTACTTGTTCCAAATAAGTGATTTTTTATTTTCGATTGAATAATGAATTTAATTAAACGTCTTGGTTAAAATGAGTGGGTCGACACACTTGCATTTACTTCGTCAGTTGATTCTAGACTTAGTCAGTTGAAATTTGTTTTCATATTTGGATGAATTCTTAGGATCATCAATAATCACTTTGTGGAGTTCAAGTCCCCATTTTATGTAGTTTAGGCCCCCATTCGATGGAGTCTTCAGGCTCTCACTTTGTGAAGAGTTTACTTTCCTTTGATTGATCTTCAGATCGTTTTGATCTTTAACCTTTGTAGTTTAGCTACCTAGAGTTGTTCTCATGTGTAGTGTATCTTTATATGCATCCTTGAGAGATCTCTTGTATTGTATATCTTTATATACATCCTCGTTGATCATTTTTTTGTCTCATGTGTTGTGTATCTTTATATGCATCCTTGAGAGATCTCGTGTGTTATATATCTTTATATACATCCTCATTGACCATTTTTTGTTATCTCATATGTTGTGTATCTTTATATGCATACTTAAGAGATCTCGTGTGTTGTATATCTTTATATACATCCTTGTTGATCATTTTTGATTGTCCCATGTGTTGTGTATCTTTATATGCATCCTTGAGAGATCTTGTGTGTTGTATATCTTTATATACACCCTTGTTGATCATTTTTGGTTGTTCTCATGTGTTATGTATCTTTATATGCATCCTTAAGAGAGATCGTGTGTTGTATATCTTTATGTACATCGCCGGGAAACTAATGTGTTGTATATCTTTATATACATCGGTAAGGAATCGATCACATGCATTGTATATCTTTATATACATCGGCGTTTATTATTTTTGGTTAAGCTCGTGTAGTGTATTTCTTTATGTACATCGGCGGAAACCTTACGTGTTGTATATCTTTATATACATCGGTAATGTAACAAGCCGGATTCCGATAGATCGATTTTTTTTTTCAAAAATCCAATCTATCGAAACCCAAGTTGGGTGCTCTGGTATCCTGCAGAAAAAGACAGAGATAAAGAAACATGTCAGAACTCGTAAAGCATCTCACAGTGGAAGGAAATAAAGTATAATATTCAAATATTGCTTTACCTTATTAACAATACTACAAAACCAGTATCCAAAGCTATACCATCTCTGTCATGAACCTAACTTGGAAGTATGTAATGAGGAGGGGGTCAGAACATAAGTTTTGTGTGAGTGGACTTAAAATAAACTTTTGTATAATCCTACATATACCGTTCAGTTATATTTTCTTGGTTATTAGGTTGTTAACAATGTTAGCTCTCTAGGCTATACTCATGTCCCACTAGTAGGCTAACCTAATACAACATATATGTAGATACCCCGAACTCGTCAAATCCTTTCCATGTATATATACCGTCCCTTGCCGTATGTCGTACGGGCTTCATCATGTAAATCTATACTACTTTAGTGTAGTGCCATCATTCTCGAAATCGTTTGGACTGCCACTCTCGATCTTGCTAGATTCTGTGTATCACCTAGATCTAATCTAAGGTTTACTATCGAGCGCTTCCTAGATTCAACCAGGGTTTACGCTATCCAGGGCCACTGGGGTTTATGCTACCTATTGAACGCTTCTCGGATTCAGGGTTTACGCGACCTAGGTCCAACTAGGGATTATTCTACCCATCGAACGATGCCCCCTAGTCTAGGACACACTACCCAAAGCGATATATGCTCCTAAACTTTCCCCACGTACGTGTCGTGAATCGTTATCGATGTCTAGTTGCACATGTCCTCTATATGTGCGGCCCAAGTCCCGTGGCAGGGTTAATCAAGAAATACGGAACTCGGTCGGGAGCTTTAAGTTATCTGCCGATGCAGATGCTAAGGTCTATTTTTATCTGTGTGTGGCTATGGTCCCACTTGACCCCTCCCTCAACTAATGAAAGGCCCCCCCAGAAAATCAAGAATGAGAACTATACGCAGGCCCCCTATGCCCCACAAACCTATTGGCCAAACCTCACCCATAACTAGATAGCAAGTATATGGTCTGTGGGAGTTCTCCGCCGTTCCACTTCACGTACTCGATTGACTCAAGATGGTAGGTAGACGACGACGTGCTATCACAAGGCTAAACAAGATATCGCCCCCTCACACAGTGGCGTAGCCAGGAATTTTTCCTGGCGAGGGTACAACTGAAGAAAAAAAATATTGAAAGACAGTAATGTTAAAAAAAAAATATTGCTTGCAAAAATTTGGACACTAAACACCAATACTAACGTTGCTCCTCAGATATAGAAGATTTTGATACAAAGTGGCTTGATAGACTGGGTAGAACTAAAAAACATCAAGTCCTACTCCCTGGTCAAATATATATATATATATATATATATATATATATATATATATATATATAGACTATGTGTATATATGAGAATCTTGTATATGTCTTTCTAACCAGTTGCACTTGCATGCATGTATGAGAATCTGTTTAATTAAATGCTTAAAAAGATAATTTTGTATGCATCTTATTTGTTGAATAAGTCACAGTTGTCCCTATTTGCTGTACATGCCTAGGGTTTAGGATCTTTTTATATTTTCAAAATGTAGCAGCCTGTCACAAAAGGAGGCCAAATAATTCACGCCGCAGAAGGGCCTTCATTTCTATTGAATAGGATATCCAGCAAGACATTATTCCGAAACCTGCTTTTTATAATATTTCTTCCGCAATTTTTTTGTCGTGCTCTATATTCATGGCATGTGAAAATCCTGGGAGGGGCACGTGCCCTCCCCAGGTGCAGCGTGGCTCTGCCACTGGCCTCACACTGGTCCATCCTAGTCTTTAGGTTGCTTATATTGAGGCGTACTCTTGGTTCTTCTAACGCAGACCTTAACCTCTGTGAGCCCAAGAGGATCATCTGCAACCTCACAGAGGGATACCAAGAGTACCCTCACGTCCCCTCGAAGCCGCATGCTTCGTAACCCAGACCGTTGGAGCCTTCTTCATGATCAGATGGATGTTCGCTCCCCCTCGTGTTCTACTTGGTTTTCTTGACTAAGGTTTACTACTTAGTTCTCTTAACTAAGGTTTACTACTTAGTTTCCTAAATCGTTCGTTTTCTTAACTAAGGTTTACTACTTAGTCCTCTTAACCAAGGTTTACTACTTAGTTTCTCTTAATCATTCATTTTCTTAACTAAGGTTTACAACTTAGTCCTCTTAACTAAGGTTTACTAATTAGTTCTCTTTCTCGTTATTTACTTAGTTCTCTTAACTAAGGTTTATTAGTTGGTTCTCTTAACTAAGGTTTGATACTTAGTTTCTATTACTTAGTTCTCTTAACTAAGGTTTATTACTTGGTTCTCTTAACCAAGGTTTGATACTTAGTGTAACAACCCGAAAATCTGGGCCAGTTTAAAAATTTTATTTTGGCAATTTTAACGAATTTTGATTATTTAAAATGAATTATTTTAAATAATATCGACGAGAAATTTATTTTGAATTGAATTCGATCGTATATATTATATATGTCGTCGTTAGAATATAAATAATTATATATAATTATAAAAGGAATTGAAAATGGCGCGGTAGTTCGATAATTCGATTTTAAACTTCAATTGAACGTACCGGGTGCAAAACAATCCGGATTTTAGTGAAACCAAAAACAATAGGATCTAATTGATGATATCTTTCCAACGAATCTGAAAAATCGAAATTTCATAGCGGGAATCAAAAGATATGTCCAGTTGAAAATTCTGAATAGTCGCTATGGAATTCAGGCCCTTAAAAATGGACATTTTGCAAATGACCTCGGATTTCGACGAAACCACTTTTGTTGGATCCGGGATGTAAAGTTATTGCTAGATTTCAAATTTCATAATTTTTCGAATCATTATGTGAGCGTGGCGAAGTAAAACGCGTTTGACCAGTTTCAGTTGATTTTAATCGACTAGAAAATGGCCATTTTTCCAACGGTCTCAGAATTCGATGAAACTAGTTTTGTTAGGACGGTATCGTAAATACGAAGCTAGAAATTATTTTTCGAGAATTTTTAGAGTTAGTATGTGACCCTGGTAATTTGAAATATACGTTTGAAATTCAATATAGAGATTTAAATGTAAATTTAACGGAAACTGATTGTAACAGCCGTATCAGCCTGCGATACATATCCCATTGTGTTCGGAATGGGTGTAATACGCTAGGGACGACAGTCGGTGGGTTCGATTCTGAGTTCGAAAGAAAAAGTTACATTTTATTGAATCGAATTAAATAATTATATATATTCTATATAATATCTCTGGGGCCCCCCTCCTTAAAACCTAAATCAGATCGAAACTAAAAAAAAGAAAAAAAGGCGGGCGCCGATCTCAAGCCATCACCGTCGATCTCAATCCATCGCCGTAACCCCTCCCCCCCTTCCGTTGTCAACCGCCCCTCGACGAACTCCTCTCCTCCACCAGTTCCCCCTCTCGCGCATCACCCCTTCGATTGAATCTTGCCCAAACCCACGACACAGACCCCCCTTCGAGCCGCCAACCACCGCACTACCTTCACACCACCGCTGCAGCCACCGCAGGCCCCACCTCCGACTGCGCGAGCCACCCTCCACCTCAGATCTACAGTCCAGGGAAAAACGTGAGTTTTATTGTTTTTGATATCTGTTTTTTTATATAAACATTGTTTAATTTAGTTTGATTTATGTAACACCCCGAATTTTAGTTAATACTAAAATTCACTAATTACAGGATAAATAATCTCAGATGTGGGAATTGGGGGTAACGGGCTGCGTCATTGCGTTCGTCTCGGAAAAATACGCGAAATAGATTCCGAGTTTTCGAGAATCGGAGTCCGTATGGCCCGGTTATGGCCCAAAGAAGTTTTCCGAAAATTCAAAGTTAAAAAACAGATTTAGAAATGCAAAATCAGATTTCAAAATTGAAGCCAGTAGGGGGCCAGGCGGGAAGTTTCCCGCCCTACCCATGTCGACAGGGCTGTCGACAGGCCTGTCGACTGGGGAGTCGACTTGCCTGTCGACTTGCCTGTCGACCTGGGAGCGGCGTCCAGGGAACCTGGGTGCACCAGGTTGGGTTTTAGGCTGGCTTGGAGGGGTGGGTTCTAGAGATTTCCTAAATCTAACGGACCTAATCTAACCTAGGGTTAATCTAAGGGCCTAAAACACTCACCTAATCTATAAATACACCCTAAACCTACCCTAATCCATACTAAAAATAGTAATGATGGCCTCATGCCGCCAAAATCAAACTTGAGAGAGCCTCCACTAGTTTATGAAGGAAGTTGCAAGCTAATCACTCTCTAATCAATCTCTAATCATCACCATCTTCATATTTAGCAACTAAATCCACTTCATAAGTTTGCTAATCTTGGGTTTGGTGAGTTTCTATCACTTTAACATCAATTGCTAAAGTAAGTAGATTGGGTGTAATGAGACTTATGGTCTTAAATGCGGATTAGTGAGTTTGAATCATTTGTAATGATATGCTACTCTATATTTTTCCTATGTTTATGCATGTTTAACAAGTGGGTTTATGCATGTTTAATAAGTTGGTTTATGCATGTTTAACAAGTGGGTTTATGCATGTTTAATAAGTGGGTTTATGCATATCTAATAAGTGGGTTTATGCATGTTTAACAAGTGAGTTATGCAAGTTCATATGCAAGTTATGTGTATGATGTTATGTAAGTTATGTGTAAGTTGTTATACAAGTTCATATGAAGTTATGTATATGCTTAAATGCAAGTTTAACATGATATGCAAGTTATGCATGCTTATGCAAGTATGTGAATGCTTATGCAAGTTATGTATATGCTTAAATGCAAGTTTAACATGATATGCAAGTTATGCATGCTTATGCAAGTATGTGAATGCTTATGCAAGAATGTGAATGCTTATGCAAGTTATGTGTATGCTTAAATGCATGTTTAACATGTTATGCAAGTTATGAGAATGCTTATATGCAAGTTCAACATGTTATGCAAGATATGTGTATGATAATATGCAAGTTTGGGTTAAATGTAGTTGGGTTAATATATGCTCATATATGCAAGTTGACATCCTCTTAACCCATGACAAAGTTATATGCTAAGATTTGGTAAAACCCATGATATTTGTGATGGATCTTCCCTTTATTATGTCATGAAATGAGAACGATTTATGTGGGGAACGACGGGGTTAATAAATATGTTAATAAAAGTATGATTGGGTATGATTAAGCATACCATAAAAATAAATTAACATAAGTGGGAATTTACCTATTGAGTTAGGTCTACCCCATGGGAATTTACCTATTGAGTTAGGTCTACCCATGTTATGAAAATGTGTAACTAATTAGGGATAATTAATTATGGGGGTGATTAATTAGGTGTAATTAATCAACTAAGACACGAGGTTGGACCCTTTTGTAGCGGAAGTCTGCCCGGAACCGACCGGCCATCCAGCGGCTACAAATGATTGGCCCAATGTGGGAGGTCTTAGTCATAAAATAAATACGTGATTAAAGTAAAGACACGAGGTTAGACCCTTTTGATGACAGAAGTCTGCCCGGAACCAACCGGCATATCCAGCAGTCATAAAAGACGGTCTAATGTGAGAGGTCTTTATGAGGTCATGATCTTAATTAATTAATTAAGAAACACTTAACTATATTAGCATGTAGAGGGACATGAGGGGTTAAGTGGGTGCCTTGGGTGGCATGTGGAAATCTAGTGGGTTGCCTTGGGTGGCAATAGAAAATACGATTAGAATACTTAACCAAGTGGAAACATGTAATTAAACATGATTAAAGGGTTAAGTGGGATGCACTAGATAAAGGGACAAGCTTAGGTGGGTAGCTTGTGGGGGCCCATTTCAACCAGTAACCCATATGTATCTTATTGGGCTCGACCCATGTCGAGGACAGGACACGCGTACTGGGCTTGACTATAAGAGGCCAAAACGGGGTAGCGGTGGCAACGCAAGTCCAACGGGTTTCATATGCGTGTGTGGACCCGGGCTGGTAGGTAAGACGTTGTTGCATCATGTAGATATAAGCCGTGCACCGTTTGTTGTATCGGGTTGCCACTTTGGGGAGTGATACACCCCACTGTGGGGCCGGCACGGGTATCTACTGTAGGGAGCCGATCATTTGGGAGTAGTGGTTACACCTAGTGGAGATAGGGGCAGACGACACCTATGTAGTCAGCTAGGGGTATACGAGACTACTGGGGAAATTTTCTAAGTCCTTGGGAGGGATCAACCTTTAAGTAGAAATGACTGGTGTGGTGCAGTTAGTAATTATCCTTGGGTGGGTAGATGCGTCTTTACAGTTATCTTAGTTTATCCTAAGTCTACCAAGCTGCTTAGTGTAGCCATTCATCCCCAGACATTACCGTAGGTCAAGTTTATGTCTTCTCTGGTTACTTTAATGATTGTATTGTTAAAGTTATAGGACTCGCTCAGACTTGTCTGACCCCGTTGTTTTTATCTTTTTTTCCCAACCCTCAGGTCCTACGGTGGATCCTAGCAGTAGTGGAGCTTGATCAGAGTGCTGTTCCAGTCTTTAGGAGCTTGGATAGATGTAAAGCTCCAGTTACCCAGTTATCTTTTCTTTTGTCCTGGCTATTGTATGAGAGAGTGGGATTATGTACTTCTTTATTTTGATGGATATTGTACTTGACTTTTATTGTGGTTTTATGATGTAACCAGACATGTTTACTTCCGCTGTTATGAGATGATGTTTTAAAATTTCAAGTACTATTTATATCTGTCTTGTTGTAATTTTTCTGTTCTATATTCACTAAAATACTCCACCGATGCTATGGCATTCCCTTAGAGAGTGACCATTGCGGGCGTGGGGTGTTACACGTGGTATCAGAGCAAAGGTTACCGGAACAGATAAAATTTTTAGAAAACTATTTTTATAAAAACATTTTTGGAAGAGATATTTTCAAAAACATGTCTTTAAAGAGAAAAGTTTTTGAAAGAAAAGCATAATCCCCAATAGCCATATCTATATCCTTCGAATTCTCCGTTTTGAATCTTTCCTTTTTCGTTTCAGCATGGCTGAGGATCTTAACTTTCCGGAGGGTGTGACGGTACCAGTATGGTATAGGAGATTGATGGAGGCTAGGGCCACCACTGCAGGTCCAGCAAGTGTTCCTCCACCAACCGTAGCACCCGATCTTCCTCCTCCCCCTCCTCCTCGCACGGATACTTTTGCTAAGACTTGCAAGGAATTCAAAGCTATGGGAGGAAAACCTTTTCAAGGATCTGAAACTTTTGTGGAGGCTAGAGATTGGCTTAAAGATGTGGAAGAATTGATAGATATCTGTGAGATGGAAGAAGGAAAGAAAGTCAAGTTAGCTGCTTGGTTAATGAAAGGAGAGGCCTCATTCTGGTGGGAGGTCGCTAATGGAGAGCGCCCCGTTGACTCTTGGGCGGATTTTAGGCAAAGATTTGTGGCAAAGTTTCTCTCAAGGGTGGAGGAAAACTTGTATATGGAAAGATTCTTGACTTTAAAGCAAGGAAATCTCTCAGTGAAGGAATATGTCAACAAGTTTAATCAATTGGCAAGGTTTGGCCTAGATATGGTGAATACACCAGAGAAGAAGGCTTTGAGGTTCGTGAAAGGCTTGAATGAACCGATGCATGGGTTGGCTATGACTCATATCCCTATGGGGGCCACCTTTGAGAAGCTAGTTGACATGGCACTCATGCATGAAGAAGAGAAGGGTCCCAATGCTAATAGGGCACCCGAGAAGAAGGGAGATCAAAAGAGACCTCAGCAACAACAGCAAAATAAAGGTGGGAAAGGCAACGGTGGCAAGGGCAAGAAGAAGAAGTGTTTCAATTGTGGGACACCTGGCCACCTAAGCAAGGATTGTCGCAAGAAGAAGAAGACTGGCTGCTTCCACTGTGGCGAAGCAGGGCATTTAGTGAAGGATTGCCCTAAGAAGGGGCAAAGGACGGGGTCTACCTCAGGAGGACAGGTGCAAGCTCTTATGGCACCAGGTCAGGCTAGGGGGCAAGTACAGGCTCTCGCAGTCCCACCGATTCAAGAGAGAGGTAGAACTATTTCCGTTGAAAGTCTGGTTTTTCTATTTGATCATCCTGTCCGTACATTGTTTGATTCAGGCGCATCGCATTCGTTTATCTCATCATCATTAGTTGAGTCACTGCACTTAGACACCAGTCTGGTAGATGATCCCTTGGTTGTTTCAAACCCAATTGGGGGCTCCACTTATTTGTCCATGATATGTTTGGGTTTGAAGATTTCTATACTTAGCATTGAGTTTACATGTGATGCTTTTGTGTTGGGCTTCACGGGCTATGGGTTGATTTTGGGCATGGACTGGTTATCCAGTAATGGTGCCGTTCTGGAATGCGAAAGGAGAGTTGTTAGGCTCATGACCCGCTTGGGTAACACTCTCGAGATTTCTTGTAATCCCATGGATTCTGTTATGCTAAGTTATCTTGAATCGCTTGACGCTTCGGTCGAGAGTTTACAATCTGTTAAAGTGGTCCGGGAATATCCGGATGTGTTTGAGGAGGTGAAGGGCTTACCTCCGAAGCGGGAGATTGACTTCCGAATATATCTGGTGGATAATGCTAAACCTGTATCTTTACCAGTGCGCCACATGGCTCCTCGTGAGAGGAGGGAACTCCATAAGCAAGTAGGGGAGTTGCTTGAGAAGGGGTTCATAAGACGAAGTATATCGGAGTGGGGTGCTCCAGTAGTATTTGCTACAAAGGCGGATGGGTCCCTCATACTTTGTTTAGACTATAGAGAACTCAACAAGCTCACAAAGAAGAATAGACACCCATTGCCGAGGATTGATGATCTTTTCGATCAGTTGGTTGGCGCTTCGGTATTTTCTCAGTTGGACTTAGCCACGGGGTTTCATCAGTTGAGGGTGGCTGAGGATAGCATAGACAAGACTGCCTTTAGAACTCCGGATGGTTTCTATGAGTGGCTGGTGATGCCATTTGGGTTGACGAACGCCCCTGCATACTTTGTTGATTTGATGAGTAGGGTGTTCAGGGAGTTCCTTAATAAATTCGTGGTGGTCTTTGTGGATGACATCTTAGTATTTTCTAAGAGTGAAGAAGAGCGTGCCCTACATCTTGGGGAGGTATTGAAGACTCTTCGAGCACATAGCCTTAAGGCTAAATTCTCTAAATGTCACTTCTGGAGGAAGGAGGTGCGGTTCTTGGGGCACGTGGTCTCCAAGGAAGGGATAGCTGTGGATCCCGCGAAGGTAGTATCAATTCAGGATTGGAAGGTTCCGAAGAATGCTACCGAAGTAAGAAGTTTCTTGGGGTTGGCGGGTTACTATAGGAAGTTTATCAAAGACTTCGCGAAGATATCAGCCCCATTGACCCGCTTAACGAAGAAGAATCTTGTTTTCGCATGGGACGTAGATTGTGATGATGCGTTCCGACGGTTAAAGAGAGCTTTAACCACTGCTCCAGTTTTAGTGTTGCCAGATGGGAGCAAGCCATTTGTTGTCTATACTGATGCTTGTGGGACAGGACTAGGCGTAGTCTTAATGCAAGAGGGAAGGGTGATAGCCTATGGTGGAAGGCAGTTGAGAGTGCATGAGAAAAATTACCCTACCCATGATCTAGAGTTGGCCGCTATTGTTTTTGCGCTTAAGATTTGGCGCCATTATCTTCTTGGTGAGAGATTCGAATTGTTCACTGACCACAAATCATTGAAGTACTTGTTTTCTCAGAAGGATTTGAATCTGAGACAGCAAAGGTGGATGGAATTCTTAGCATCCTATGATTTTGAGATAGCGTATACCCCTGGCAAGGGTAACGTGGTGGCGGACGCCTTGAGCAGAAAGAGGTTGTCCTTGAGTCCATTGTTCGTGGAACAACGAAGCTTGGAATTTATCTCGATGTTTGATTTCAGACCTTCCGTTGATTATGTACCCGGTTTGCTAGCTTCCTTGGAGGTTAGACCTACTCTTTTGGGGCGGATTGGGGAAGCACAGAGGGACGACCCACAGTTGGTTGAGTTGGTGGAGAAGCTCATAAGGGGGGAGTCATCTAGCCATTTGAGTAGGTACACCCTAGACGATAGGGGGTGCTTGCGTAGAGACGGTAGACTTTGTGTACCGCAAGACGAGGGTTTGAGGAAGGTTATTCTTGATGATGCACACCGTTCTAGGATGACCATTCATCCCGGTGGGGACAAGATGTACCAAGACATGAAGAGGGTTTTCTTCTGGGCCGGTATGAAGAAAGATGTGGCTGAGTATGTCGCCCGATGCTTGGTGTGCCAACAAGTGAAGGCGGAGCAAAAGAAACCAGGTGGGTTGCTTCACCCATTGGAGGTTCCGCAATGGAAGTGGGATAGCGTCTCGATGGATTTTATTGACGGGTTACCCAGATCAAAAAAAGGTAATACGGGAATTTGGGTGGTGGTAGACAGACTTACTAAGAGCGCCCATTTCATACCTGTAAAGAGCAAGAGGACTGCTCCATGGCTAGCTTCAGTATATCTTCGAGAGATAGTTCGATTACATGGGGTACCCTCTAGCATAGTGAGTGATCGAGATCCTATCTTCACTAGCGAGTTCTGGAGAAGTTTGCAAGAAGCAGTGGGGACTCAACTGTGTCTGAGCACCGCATATCATCCTCAGACGGACGGCCAGACTGAGAGGGTGAATCGTGTTCTAGAAGACCTTTTGAGGCTTTGTATCTTAGATTTTGGAGGTACATGGGAAGAGCATCTTCCATTGGTGGAGTTCGCATATAATAACAGCTTTCAGTCCAGTATTGGTATGGCTCCTTTCGAAGCTCTCTATGGAAGGCCTTGTCGATCACCTACATGTTGGTGGGAATCTACGGATAAGATCTTGCTTGGGCCTGATACGATTAGGGAGACTTCTGAGAAGATTGACTTGATTCGAAGAAGGATGAAAGCAGCGCAGGATAGGCAAAAATCTTATGCGGACAAGAGGAGGACGGATCTTGAGTTTGAAGTTGGGGACATAGTCTTTGTCAAAGTGTCTCCATGTGGTTCGCTTTGGATCTGTTGGGAAGTTAGCACCAAGGTTCGTAGGGCCATTTCCCATTAAGGAAAGAATTGGACGGATGGCATATAGAGTGGAGTTGCCTGACAGACTTAGTGGTGTACATGATGTATTCCATGTGTCCCATTTGAGGAAGTGCTTACATGAGACCGCAGAGGTGGTAGAGCCGAGCTTGCTTAAAGAAGTGGAAGTAGAGCGTGATGCGACTATTCGACGAGCTCCTACTCGCATCCTTGGGTCAGAGACTAGGAAGTTGAGAAACAGAGAGGTTCAACTAGTCAAAGTGCAATGGGGAGAAGATGAGAGCAACGCAACTTGGGAGACGGAAGCGAAGATGCGTTCATTGTACCCATTTCTTTTTGAGGGTATGTCTTTACTTTCTCCTCTATCGTTGTCTAGTACTTATCTTATCTTTAGTATGTCCTCTCGTTAGTACTGTTTGACCTTTAGATAGGGTAAACCTATAGTTGAAACATGTGTTTGAGACATGTTATGGTTGATGGATGCAAGTGGATGCAAGTGTTTGCTAGTGGTTGCTCGTGGATGCATATACACACACTCTAGGCACTAGATCGGCTCAGTCACTTCATATTGCATATTGCATAAAATTGTGTGTAGGAAGCTATATTTATGGATGTATAATGATTGTGTTAACATATGGATGATGCATTTTGGTGAATGATTGTGCACTCATGTAGATATTGTATGTGTCGATAGGGTTCTCTCGCATACATAATGGATGCATGGCACTATCATGGTTTGCATATGTTCATACATTAGATAGGGAACATATACACACACTTTTTGCATACGCTCATACATCATTAGAAATTGTTTTAAGGACAATGGATGCCCATGTTTGATGGATTGAGTAGATGGTTGTTTGGATGGTAGGATATGCATTCTCCTTGGCTTAGAGATTTCGGGGACGAAATCCTTTAAGGAGGGGAGAATGTAACACCCCGAATTTTAGTTAATACTAAAATTTACTAATTACAGGATAAATAATCTCAGATGTGGGAATTGGGGGTAACGGGCTGCGTCATTGCGTTCGTCTCGGAAAAATACGCGAAATAGAGTCCGAGTTTTCGAGAATCGGAGTCCGTATGGCCCGGTTATGGCCCAAAGAAGTTTTCCGAAAATTCAAAGTTAAAAAACAGATTTAGAAATGCAAAATCAGATTTCAAAATTGAAGCCAGTAGGGGGCCAGGCGGGAAGTTTCCCGCCCTACCCATGTCGACAGGGCTGTCGACAGGCCTGTCGACTGGGGAGTCGACTTGCCTGTCGACTTGCCTGTCGACCTGGGCGCGGCGTCCAGGGAACCTGGGTGCACCAGGTTGGGTTTTAGGCTGGCTTGGAGGGGTGGGTTCTAGAGATTTCCTAAATCTAACGGACCTAATCTAACCTAGGGTTAATCTAAGGGCCTAAAACACTCACCTAATCTATAAATACACCCTAAACCTACCCTAATCCATACTAAAAATAGTAATGATGGCCTCATGCCGCCAAAATCAAACTTGAGAGAGCCTCCACTAGTTTATGAAGGAAGTTGCAAGCTAATCACTCTCTAATCAATCTCTAATCATCACCATCTTCATATTTAGCAACTAAATCCACTTCATAAGTTTGCTAATCTTGGGTTTGGTGAGTTTCTATCACTTTAACATCAATTGCTAAAGTAAGTAGATTGGGTGTAATGAGACTTATGGTCTTAAATGCGGATTAGTGAGTTTGAATCATTTGTAATGATATGCTACTCTATATTTTTCCTATGTTTATGCATGTTTAACAAGTGGGTTTATGCATGTTTAATAAGTTGGTTTATGCATGTTTAACAAGTGGGTTTATGCATGTTTAATAAGTGGGTTTATGCATATCTAATAAGTGGGTTTATGCATGTTTAACAAGTGAGTTATGCAAGTTCATATGCAAGTTATGTGTATGATGTTATGTAAGTTATGTGTAAGTTGTTATACAAGTTCATATGAAGTTATGTATATGCTTAAATGCAAGTTTAACATGATATGCAAGTTATGCATGCTTATGCAAGTATGTGAATGCTTATGCAAGTTATGTATATGCTTAAATGCAAGTTTAACATGATATGCAAGTTATGCATGCTTATGCAAGTATGTGAATGCTTATGCAAGTTATGTGTATGCTTAAATGCATGTTTAACATGTTATGCAAGTTATGAGAATGCTTATATGCAAGTTCAACATGTTATGCAAGATATGTGTATGATAATATGCAAGTTTGGGTTAAATGTAGTTGGGTTAATATATGCTCATATATGCAAGTTGACATCCTCTTAACCCATGACAAAGTTATATGCTAAGATTTGGTAAAACCCATGATATTTGTGATGGATCTTCCCTTTATTATGTCATGAAATGAGAACGATTTACGTGGGGAACGACGGGGTTAATAAATATGTTAATAAAAGTATGATTGGGTATGATTAAGCATACCATAAAAATAAATTAACATAAGTGGGAATTTACCTATTGAGTTAGGTCTACCCCATGGGAATTTACCTATTGAGTTAGGTCTACCCATGTTATGAAAAATGTGTAATTAATTAGGGATAATTAATTATGGGGGTGATTAATTAGGTGTAATTAATCAACTAAGACACGAGGTTGGACCCTTTTGTAGCGGAAGTCTGCCCGGAACCGACCGGCCATCCAGCGGCTACAAATGATTGGCCCAATGTGGGAGGTCTTAGTCATAAAATAAATACGTGATTAAAGTAAAGACACGAGGTTAGACCCTTTTGATGATAGAAGTCTGCCCGGAACCAACCGGCATATCCAGCAGTCATAAAAGACGGTCTAATGTGAGAGGTCTTTATGAGGTCATGATCTTAATTAATTAATTAAGAAACACTTAACCATATTAGCATGTAGAGGGACATGAGGGGTTAAGTGGGTGCCTTGGGTGGCATGTGGAAATCTAGTGGGTTGCCTTGGGGGGCAATAGAAAATACTATTAGAATACTTAACCAAGTGGAAACATGTAATTAAACATGATTAAAGGGTTAAGTGGGATGCACTAGATAAAGGGACAAGCTTAGGTGGGTAGCTTGTGGGGGCCCATTTCTACCAGTAACCCATATGTATCTTATTGGGCTCGACCCATGTCGAGGACGGGACACGCGTACTGGGCTTGACTATAAGAGGCCAAAACGGGGTAGCGGTGGCAACGCAAGTCCAACGGGTTTCATATGCGTGTGTGGACCCGGGCCGGTAGGTAAGACGTTGTTGCATCGTGTAGATATAAGCCGTGCACCGTTTGTTGTATCGGGTTGCCACTTTGGGGAGTGATACAGCCCACTGTGGGGCCGGCACGGGTATCTACGGTAGGGAGCCGATCATTTGGGAGTAGTGGTTACACCTAGTGGAGATAGGGGCAGACGGCACCTATGTAGTCAGCTAGGGGTATACGAGACTACTGGGGAAATTTTCTAAGTCCTTGGGAGGGATCAACCTTTAAGTAGAAATGACTGGTGTGGTGCAGTTAGTAATTATCCTTGGGTGGGTAGATGCGTCTTTACAGTTATCTTAGTTTATCCTAAGTCTACCAAGCTGCTTAGTGTAGCCATTCATCCCCAGACATTACCGTAGGTCAAGTTTATGTCTTCTCTGGTTACTTTAATGATTGTATTGTTAAAGTTATAGGACTCGCTCAGACTTGTCTGACCCCGTTGTTTTTATCTTTTTTTCCCAACCCTCAGGTCCTACGGTGGATCCTAGCAGTAGTGGAGCTTGATCAGAGTGCTGTTCCAGTCTTTAGGAGCTTGGATAGATGTAAAGCTCCAGTTACCCAGTTATCTTTTCTTTTGTCCTGGCTATTGTATGAGAGAGTGGGATTATGTACTTCTTTATTTTGATGGATATTGTACTTGACTTTTATTGTGGTTTTATGATGTAACCAGACATGTTTACTTCCGCTGTTATGAGATGATGTTTTAAAATTTCAAGTACTATTTATATCTGTTTTGTTGTAATTTTTCTGTTCTATATTCACTAAAATACTCCACTGATGCTATGGCTTTCCCTTAGAGAGTGACCATAGTGGGCGTGGGGTGTTACAATTTATCTCAGTTTTATTGATTTCAGGCTTTATTTAAATTAGTTTTCACTTAAATCGGTTCTTATATAAATCAGTTTTATTATATGGCATGTGATTTTTATCATGTAAAGATTGAATATTTTTATAAATGTAAAGATTGAATTTTTATTTCTAGAAAGACCTGATTTTTATATATTGAACATCGAAATAAAAATGTGATTTTTATACATTGAACATTGAAATAAAAATGTGATTTTTATTATATATACGTTGAATTAAAAATGTGACTTTTCTTTGTTTGAATAGCGAAGTGAAAATTCGATTTTTCTATATTGAACATCGAAGTAAAAATATGATTTTTATATACTGAACATCGAAGTAAAAATATGATTTTTATATATTGAACATCGAAGTAAAAATATGATTTTTATATATTGAATAGCGAAGTAAAAATATGATTTTTATATATTGAACATAGAAGCAAAAATATGATTTTTATATATTGAATAGCATAATAAAAATTCGATTTTTATATATTGAATAGCGAAGTAAAAATTCGATTTTTCTATATTAAACATCGAAGTAAAAATATGATTTTTATATATTGAACATCAAAATAAAAATATGATTTTTATATATTGAATAGCGAAGTAAAAATTTGATTTTTACATATGTAGAGAATACGGGCAACGAAGATGACTAAAGGGCGAAAACGACGAAGATTTCTATAAAAGAAGTGTCGTGAAGTTGGATAGCTATCGGTGAGAACTTCTCACTCTAAATTTCTTTTTCTAGTTATATATATATATATATATATATATATATATATATATATACTAGGATGCAGACGGTGCTTAGTAGCACCCGACACCCGTCATCCACAGACCATGGATGGCTTGTTTGTTAAATTGATTGGTTGTGTAGTTGGTTAGATTATTTGGTTTGAATTGAATTGTTTGGCGAAATGAAATTGATTTGATTGATGTGTGAATGGCGTGGGCCTTCACTAGACCGGGGATAAGGCTAGGCCTTGTCCCGTTTCTAGTATCGTGCCGTCATGCCGCCGAAATTTTCCAAAATAAGTTAGAAAAATAAAAATATCATTTTATTTAAAGAATGAACTGAATAGAAATTCATATGTTAAAATAAAATGTTTTATCGTTAAAAATATAATTTTTAACGTGAATATGAATATAGTGAATGTGAATAAATAAATATTCATTTACAAACCGGATGGTTTGTTTATATACACCGATTTGACTGACATTGATTGGGACGATAAATTTTACACATCGCCCAACTGCACAAATAAAATCTGTGTTTGATTGTTTGAAACCCCACACGGGTGTTGGGATGAAATATGAAGTTCACTCATCCTGATTGATTAAATATGTCGATCGATTGATTGACAGGCTGTTATAAGCGTTAGATATCTATATTTGATGCTTATACAGTGTAGTGCACTTTGGGTGATGGTTGATTATTTTTCAATGCTATTATATACATGTGTTGTATGAAAATCCATATAATTAATTTTATATGGTGATTGATTGGGCCTCATTCCAATTTAGAAAATAAAGAATAATATAAAATAAAGGTTCATGTGTTGACTGTACTCATCCGTTGAGATTAGTCATGTGTTGAACGAAATATTTTAATAATAAAACTTACATCTTTATCAATATAAAATAAAGGTTCATGTGTTGACTGTACTCATCCGTTGAGATTAGTCATGTGTTGAACGAAATATTTTGATAATAACAAATATTTTGATAATAGGAAATATTTGAAATAGAATATTTGAAAATAGAAATACATTAAGCCGTGTTGATTAGATTGACGCCATTTTGACGTGAACGATATTTATATCGATTTTATTCATTTCGAAATGAATTGAATTGAAAACGATTTCGAAATGAATTGAATTGAAAACGATTTCGAAATGAATTGAATATAAAACGATTTCGAAATAAATTGAATTGAAAACGATTTCGAAATGAATTGAATTGAAAACGATTTCGAAATGAATTGAATTGAAAACGATTTCGAAATGAATTGAATATAAAACGATTTCGAAATAAATTGAATTGAAAACGATTTCGAAATGAATTGAATTGAAAACGATTTCGAAATGAATTGAATTGAAAACGATTTCGAAATGAATTGAATATAAAACGATTTCGAAATGAATTGAATAGATAACGAATTTGATTTGAATAGAAAACGAATTTGATTTGATTTGAATATATAACGAATTTGATTTGATTTGAATATATAACGAATTTGATTTAAATGAAATATATAACGAATTTGATTCGAATAGAAAACCAATTTGAATTGAATCGAATAGAAAACCAATTTGAATTGAATCGAATAGAAAACCAATATGAATTGAATCGAATAGAAAACGACTTTGAATTGAATTGAAAACGAATTCAAATTGAATTGAAAGCAAATTGAAATGAATTCAAATTGAATTGAAATTTGAATTGAATAGAAATGAATTTTAAAACGAATTTATAAAGAAGAATTCAATTTTGATTTGAATTGAAATGGAAGTTAAAATTGCTTTTGAAACGAATTTAAATCTATTTATATAATTCGTTTTAAATAGAAATCGACGATATATATATTATATATATTATATATATAATATAATGGCCTGAATAGAACGCGCCGCGCCGCGGCAGTTCGTGAATTTCGACCATTTATTTCAAATGGACATTACGGGAGATCTGACCGTCGGATTCTCCTAAAACCGGAACCATTGGGTTCGCATTGAAAAGAGCTTTCTAACGAATATTTGAAATTCAAAATCTAACGGTTGGATTTGGAGATACGTCCAAATCAAATTCGAAAAAGGTCGCTATAAGTGCAGTTCGATGGCCGTTGATGGAAATCGACTGTACGGGCCTTGATAAAATTATTAAAAATAGTAATAATTGGTGTAAAATCATAAGAAATGATTTAGAAAGAATTGGGATGAAATACTCCATATTTATAAAGATAAAAATAGATTTTTATCGAAATGAACTAGTTTTGAACTAGAATTAGAATTCTATTTATTTTTAAATAAATAAATTGAATTTGAAATGGTTTTGAAAATGACCAGAATTTCCAATGATCGCGTTGGAATGGATTTGAATCGAAATTGTCTTCGGAATATTTCAATGTTGGAATTCGTGATTATACAGATGTTGTTATGGAAATTTGAAAGATATATTTATATCGTTATCTCCAATACGACATTTGTTAATCGTAGAATTTGATATTGAATATAAGCCAGGATATTTTCTATTCAAAGCCTTGTATTTAATATCAAATGTGATTTGGGTTTGTCGTGAATGGTGTCTTCATTAACACTGTTCTTGAACCCAGTTGAGAAAAGATTAAATCTTTTTATTTAGATTTAATGAAGTATACCAATTAAATAATATTTAATTGGAATTGAATTGATATTGATTTTTGGGTTTATCATGAACAGTGTTTTAAATAATACTCGTTCTTTAACCCGATAATTAATGGAATGTGATTTTGGGTTTATCGTGAACCGTGTTTTAAATGACACTGATTCTTTAACCCAGTTAATGATTAAAACTAAGTGGAGTTTTGATGAATCTTTAATTAGATTGAAATGATCGAGAATGGAGTATCACCAGTTTTGCTCCAGGCGATAGTTAAATCTTTAATTAGATTTGAACGTGAAATGGTAATTGAATTTACCGATAACACCGTGGTGTTAGATATGAAGTACTACCAGTTTTACTTCATGGGATGGATAGGTTGGGATTGGGAAATTAAAACAAATGATTACTTCGGTAAGGTTCGCTAATCCCGACTAGTTTTTGAATTGATATTCAAAAATAGATTAAAGAATAAATTCAAGAAATTTATCTTGGATAAAATTAATGGGAACCTTTCCCTATGAATGTGAAATTTAGAAACTAACTGTCGGTTAGCCAAGTAGAATGGTTTTCTGAATATTGATCTGATGTTGGTTTCGGCCTTCGGGGTTAATATTTGGGGAATTATTCTCTTGATTAATTTACAGTTAGTGACTGATAAATTGGAATGAGGCGTATGTTGTGTTTGTGTAACACTTATTTAAAATATACGCGAGTTATTTGGAAAGACCGGGTTTATCCCATTCTGAATAACTGATACGACGATAAGTCGAAGATGAAGATGGTGGTCGAAGACCAGAAGTCTTCACGTCGTTTGGGTGATTACTGATGATCTTGATTGGGCTGTACACCCAAGAAGATGGAAACAGTTGGTGATCGTCCAGACGTACTTGGAGATGGATGGATATGCGAGGAAAGTGCCTCCGGTTTCGTTCAGACCCAGAACGGACTTGTAAATGGATAGTGTGTCTGACGTTGTATTCCTTTATACTGTATTAGTGATCTCTGCTAAATATATATCTGTTTGGTGGCAGAGAATTTATTCTCTTGCTATACACCCTTCTCTAAGACGTACGAGCCTAGAGGTTATATATTGGCAGAAATCAGTGGTACAGTATGGACTGACAATGTGGCATGCTGAGTTGCATGGATCAAGGCTTTTGTTGAAAAGCAAAGTCTTGTGGTTGATGATCAAAGCACGGCCTTGTGTGGCGTAGCTCTGTGTAACGTTGATTCGCGAGTATCACACCCGGTATGAACTAAAAACGGGAGACGGACCTCAGGGAGGACATACGTTTCTTTCTAGTTAGGAGTGGCGTCAGTGCTTGAACTGGCTGACGAGTTTGACTCATGTGGATGTTGCTTATTATTACTTGCTGAAAAGCGAGGCGCCTCGTGATATCGGTTTCGGCCGATGCTTCTGGTCGGCTGACGGGCCAGGCTTACGCCCCAAAGGGCGGGGAAACGTAGTGTTCAGGCATAATAATCCACATCGGTGGACCGGCCCTGACGATCCAAGGGGCAGTTGCGGCTGTTCCTGAGGCTCGGACTAGACAGTCTCGAATCGGTGAGGATCTTGCCCCTAGCCTCGGTTCATACCATAAATGATAACCCAACTTCCAATACGACATTGCGGTTTTGATTGTAAACTTATATATGGCGACATAGTGGTATGGGTCATTCATGCCGTCTATGATTGATACTTATGATTTGAAGTTGTTTTATACACTATGCACTTATTATAGTATCAAATAATCTGTTTTAAACGTATCAAGCATTCTTTGGCTATTATAAGGTAAAAACCCTATCCCCCGGCTTGTGTTGCATTGTGTGATAGGACCTGGGTCTTATAATAGCTTCATTTTTCTTTATTTAGCATTGCGCTGTTGTTTTAGGCACTGGTAATCTTGGGAGGAAACCCGTTCCGTGTTATACGGCGTGGTCCCTTGATTTACCTAATGATTTAAAATAAAGATTAATAACTGTTTTCGTTCTCACACCAGTCACATGACTGACCTGGAGTTTATTGTTTTAACCTAAACTCTGGGTGCCCCTATTTTGACACGGGCAGCTAGTAGTTTTGGTTTTGCAGATTTATATTCACAGGATCCTGGTTTACAGCTGGAACGATATCCGGAAAGCTTTGTATCCGTGTATCTCTTCTAGTTGTGTATTGTATTATTTTCCGCTGCTATGTATTTAAATGTAATTTAAATCTCTGATATTTCTGTGTAATATTGATTCATTTATACTCTGTATATTCTTGTAATCTGATGCATTGTTGTAATATACAATGAAATGTTCTCCCGTCTGCATTCTAATTTGTCGTGTTCTCAAACGATAGGGCGTTTCGAACGGTCTGGGTCGGTTTAACGACTGGTTCGGACCGAGCGAAATTCCTTTTCGTCACACTTAGTTTCTGTTACTTAGTTCTCTTTAACTAAGGTTTGTTACTTAGTTCCTTTTTAACTAAGGTTTACCTATGAATTCAAGCATGACTTAAGTTCTCTTTATCAAATGATAGCGTGCGGGTGTTCTCCCACATTTCCAGCTTAGATTAACTTATTTCACGGTATAAGTCATCTCACCCTTCGAGTCTTGTATTACATCTTAAGTCATATTCATTTCTTATCCCTAGGATAAGTTTATCTATTATTTAATCTTATAATTCCCCACTTTTCCTTGCTTTGATACCGTTATATTGGTTAAGTTTGCCCATGTGTCCAAGTTGACTTAACCCCCAATCACGTATTCAATTCAACCCACGCGTCATGTCAAATTGGTCAAGTGTTATCCAGCAGTTCAAGTTGACTTAACCCACCCATATATCGAGTCAAATTGGTTAAGTGTTATCTAGCGGTTCATGTTGACTTAACCCACCCATATATCATGTCAAATTGGTTTAGTGTTATCTATCAGTTCGTGTTAACTTAACCTACCTATATATCTTGTCAAATTGGTTAAGTGTTATCTAGTGGTTCACGTTGACTTAACCCACCCATATATCGAGTCAAATTGGTTAAGTGTTGTATAGTATTTCGTGTTGACTTAACCTTACCATACTAGCATATGTCATTAGCATTAATTAATTATTAATGCCCAACCTCTTACATTAGACCTATTGTTGCGGTCACTGGATGTGCCGGTTGGTTCTTGGCAGGATTACACCACAACTCAATCTAACCTTGGGTTTCAAGCACGTTATGACAAACTTCTCACATTAGAACCTATTGTTTGCGGCCATTGGATATACAGGGCGGTTCCGGGCAGAATTACACCGCAAACTCATTCTAACCTCGAGTTAGCCATGTTTCTTCTTTAGCCTATTAACGAATTCACAAAAATGTTCATGTTCTTATTATGCCACTAGTGTCAATTTTCATGTTATATTTCTAAACTACCCATTTCTTTAACCAGTCAAACCCAAATTTAATTAAAACACTCATGCCTCAAATTTCAGGTTTTTGAATTAAATTTCACAATTACATGAGACAGATTAAACCCAAACTTATCCAATTCCAATTAGGTTTCTAGTTTATCTATTTCTTCACCAAATTAGGATTTTTATCTTTAAATCATTTTTCCCCAAATGCCCTATTCAAACTTTATTTACCTTTAGCGTAAGTTACTGCAAATTACCAATTTCACGATCCTTTCCCCTTATTTCCTTGAATTATATCAATATATACTTTGCCAATTACCCCAATATTTGCAATAATAATCATTATGCCACAAACCCCAAATTACAGATTATATTCCTCGACTGCATAAAATAGATTATGCCCAATATTTCCATAGTCCAACCATACGTATGTATAATAAGATTTTGTCTAGGTTCGAGATAACCTAGATCCAAAAATAAAATGGGGAAGGAGAATAAAAGAACAATTATTATAACATGAATCTTGAATTGAATTTATAACTAGGGAATGATGAACGATAATAATACTATTATACAACAAGTTTATTATAATTCCACTCACCTTGAATGGATTGGGGAAAATAAATGTTTTGTTGATGTAGAATGCCGATTTAATCTTCTTATTTGATTATTGGAGAAGAGCATGAATTGTTGATGAAGTACTTTGCTACTTGATTTGATTAAACTCCAAAATTGGTGAAGAACTTGCAATTTAATTTAGAGTTCTGGGGCGGCGGCCATGTTTGGTTGAAGTTTGGCGGCATGGAGGCGTCTTAAGGAATTGTTATGAATTAGGGTTAGGTCTTGCTATGTATTTATAGGTGTAGAGAGAGTTTTAGAGCCCTTAGATTGACCTAGAAGCCATCCGACATGTACAGCACGTCAAAACACGTCACAGGAGCTGAAATCGCCCAGATCTGGGGATAGGTCGACCCCCAGGTTGACCTGCCTAGGGGTAGCTCGATCCCCAGGTCGACCTGACCCCCAGGTCGACCTGCCTGGTTTTGGCGGGAAATTTCCCGCCCAGCTGCCTAGGTCGAATTTCGAACTGTTTTGAATTTTTGTTGAATCTTCTAAAGGCCATAACTCCTTCATACGGAGACCGATTTACGCAAACTTTGACTCTATTTCAAGCAGAATTTCGAGACGAACGCAATGGCGATGTCCGTTTTACTTAATTCCTGATATTTAAATTAAGTATCCTTATTTTATTATCTTTTCCGTTATGCACACTGTTACGAATTAGTTTTTCCTTCTCTTCCATATATTAATTAATTTTCATTATACATCACCATTATTTACCTATCTATGCATATACAAATATTTTTACATATTTTTGATTATATTAAAAATGCGGGGTGTTACATTCTCCCACCCTTAAAGAATTTTATCCCCGAAATTCGATAAGAGTAAAAATAGATAACCCCTCGCAATATCCTTCCATCAAGTGTGCATCCAATTGTTGCAAACTTTGTGCACATGTGCAAAGTGAGATACATCATAGTAAAGTATGTATGCCTAATTTGGATCCACCTGTATGTATGCAAATTTTAAGAACTCTTTCAAAACATGATGCTCACATCCTAAATATACTTGCAATTCTATATGAATGCAATATTCTTGAAAAATCAAAATATTTTTCAACCAAGTTTTCCCGCACTCTTATAGAATAAGAGCATAGTTCACCTAATTGTCGCATATAAAACCCTACCGTCCATCATTAAATTCGAAATTTAGAAAAACCTAATTTTCCAAATTCGATTTCCTTATGTTACGAAAAGATATAAAACGGAAAAATTCACATCCTCTGTTTTTCTTTTCTAATCGTACTTGGATTTTTATATGACTATTCTATGAAGATTTCCTATTTTCCTATCCAAGCACAACCACATAAGAAAATTTCTTCTCTTTTTCCACTTATCTTGGAAAAATTTCATATTTATTCATCTTTTTCTTAAGATTTCCATTTTCTTTTCCCATCACATTTGTTGCCTTACTGAATTTATTGTTTCTTGTTAGGTAGGCTTATCTCTTTCTTAGCTTATTTGACTTAATCCAATTACTTAAGTTTATTATTTCAAATATGCTTTTTCTGTTTTCAACTCAAACAGCATCCTACACAGCTACTACTATGAGCCAAGAATCTTAGGACTTTGTCATCTCAGACAATTGTGAGTCCACACAACAGGATCTACCCACTTACTTGCCCTTTACTACTTAGTAGTCACTACTAGTCCTTGTTGTGTATTACTAGCCTATCCTTTTTTTCTTTTTCTCCAGCAACAAACCTAGGTTTCTCAATGCTTATGCATTCTACGGGAAATTTTCCATTAGTTTAATATTAGCTACTCCCTGACTGTAAATTGGCAAGAGAGTATCTCCCTAAATATCAACCCTGAAGACCGAAATCAACATCAGATTGACACTCAGAGAATCACTCAACTCAACCAATCTCTAGTTGGTTCCAATTGTTTAATTCATAGCTTTAACTTTCTCTCGTTCTATTTAAGGCACTAATCCTTAACTACTCCATTTTTTTTGTTTTTTAAAAATGGTTTGGCCTCCTTTCTTTTCATTACATTTTTCTTTCAAAAAAAATTAAAAGTGTTAAAACTTTACTTTCTTCTCCAAAACTTGTTTTTGCCAAACCATAAAAACATGTCACAACATAAAAATGCAAAACATTTTTTTTCAAATCACAAAGCTGGAGTAGACAAGGATAACTATCGGGCTTACATTGTTTCTAATTACAATGTTAATTTAACTACTTGCTATAAGGTGCACACATCTATTCTATTCCTATAACTTATTTTGTCCACCCAACAAAATTTCTTAAATAAACAAAATTTATTGGTAACAGAATAGAATTTCAAAACTTCTTTTCATATATGAAAACTAGCAAGCTATTTATGCTCCATAGTATGCACCTTTTTATGAGAGAAATCTTTTAAAACAAGAAATCATTGTTTTACACAATATACCCCCACTTTACTTTAAAACACAACATGCATTTATCAAAATACTTTTAAGATTAAATCTTGGAAAATTCCACAAATCCTTTTACCAATTCAAGTTTTTAAAAGTTTATCATTGGGTTAGACTCAAAGTGGGTCTTCAACTCAACTAGGCTTTCCTAGGCACTTTCACGAATTCAATTCTCTTAACTATATATATTCCTAATCCGTTTTTCATATTTCAACCTTTTCTAATTTCTAAGGTTTCATTTCTAAAACCACTAATCTGAAATACTAATATTTCAGTTTCTATCCTATGGGATACTTTTCTTTCTCTAACTTTAAGTCATATTGTACATTTTCCCAACCACCTAATGGTTTCCAAATTCCTATGTTCATTCCTTGAGTGTACAAACTAGATATCCCAACTCTTTTCATGTCTAGTGGGCTACTATATGGATTTAGGTTTTTTTATATATATAATATATTTATATTTTAGAAAATACAACTACGTTCACTCATTATCTCCCTAGGATCACTAAACTGAAGCTCTAATGCCAGACGTAACAATCAGGATTCCGACAGACTGAATTTTTTTTTCAAAAATCCAATGTATCGAAACCCGAGTTGGGTGCTTTGGTATCGTGCAGAAAAAGACAGGGATAAAGAAACATGTCAGAACTCGTAAAGCATCTCACAGCGGAAAGAAATAAAATATAATATTCAAATATTGCTTTACCTTATTAACAATACTGCAAAACCAGTATCCAAAGCTATACCATCTCTGTCATGAACCTAACCGGGAAGTATGTAATGAGGAGGGGGTCAGAACATAAGTTATGTGTGAGTGGACTTAAAATAAACTTCTGTATAATCCTACATATACCGTTCAGTTACATTTTCTTAGTTATTAGGTTGTTAACAATGTTAGCTCTCTAGGCTATACTCATTTCCCACTAGTAGGTTAACCTAATACAATGTATATGGAGATACCCCCAACTCGTCTAATCCTTTCCATGTATATATACAGTCCCTTGCCGTATGTCGTACGGGCTTCGTCATGTAAATATATACTACTTTAGTGTAGTGACACCATTCTCGAAATCGTTTGGACTGCCACTCTCGATCTTGCTAGATTCCGTGTATCATCTAGATCTAATATAATGTTTACTATCGAGCGCTTCCTAGATTCAACCAGGGTTTACGCTACCCAGGGCCACTGGAGTTTATGCTACCTATTGAACGCTTCTCGGATTCAGGGTTTACGCGACCTAGGTCCAACTAGGGATTATGCTACCTATCGAACGATGCCCCCTAGTCTAGGACACACTACCCAGAGTGATATATGTTCCTAGACTTTCCCCACATACGTGTCGTGAATCGTTATCGATGTCTAGTTGCACATGTCCTCTATATGTGTGGCCCAAGTCCCGTGGCAGGGCTAATCAAGAAACACAGAACTCGGTCTAGAGCTTTAAGTTATCTGCCGACGCAGACGCTAAGGTCTGTTTTTATCTGTGTGTGGCTATGGTCCCACTTGACCCCTCCCTCAACTAATGAAAGGCACCCCAGAAAATCAAGAATGAGAACTATACGCAGGCCCCGTATGCCCCACAAACCTATTGGCCAAACCTCACCCATAACTAGATAGCAAGTATATGGTCTGTTGGAGTTCTCCGCCTTTCCGCTTCACGTACTTGATTGACTCAAGATGGTAGGTAGACGACGACGTGCTATCACATGGCTAAACAAGATATCGCCGCCTCACGCTGGTCCATCCTAGTCTTTAGGTTGCTTATATTGCAACCAAGGCATAATATTGGTTCTTCTAACGCAGACCTTAACCTCTGTGAGCCCAGGAGGATTATCTGCAGCCTCACATAGGGATACCAAGAGTACCCTCACGTCCCCTCGAAGCTGCGTGCTTCGTAACCCAGACCGTTGGAGCCTTCTTCATGATCAGATGGATGTTCGCTCCCCCTCGTGTTCTACTTGGTTTTCTTGACTAAGGTTTACTACTTAGTTCTCTTAACTAAGGTTTACTACTTAGTTTCCTGAATCGTTCGTTTTCTTAACTAAGGTTTACTACTTAGTCCTCTTAATCAAGGTTTACTACTTAGTTTCTCTTAATCGTTCATTTTCTTAACTAAGGTTTACAACTTAGTCCTCTTAACTAAGGTTTACTACTTAGTTCTCTTTCTCGTTATTTACTTAGTTCTCTTAACTAAGGTTGATTACTTGGTTCTCTTAACCAAGGTTTGATACTTAGTTTCTGTTACTAAGTTCTCTTAACTAAGGTTTATTACTTGGTTCTCTTAACCAAGGTTTGATACTTAGTTTTTGTTACTTAGTTCTTTTTAACTAAGGTTTGTTACTTAGTTCCTTTTTAACTAAGGTTTACGTATGAATTCAAGCATGACTTAAGTTCTCTTTATCAAATGATAGCGTGCGGGTGTTCTCCCACATTTCCAGCTTAGATTAACTTATTTCACGGTATAAGTCATCCCACCCTTCGAGTCTTGTATTACATCTTAAGTCATATTCATTTCTTATCTCTAGGACAAGTTTATCTATTATTTAATATTATCATTCCCCACTTTTCCTTGCTTTGATACTGTTATATTGGTTAAGTTTGTCCATGTGTCCAAGTTGACTTAGCCCCCAATCACGTATTCAATTCAACCCACGCGGCATGTCAAATTGGTTAAGTGTTATCCAGCAGCTCACGTTGACTTAACCTACCCATATATCGAGTCAAATTGGTTAAGTGTTATCTAGCAGTTCATGTTGACTTAACCCACCCATATATCATGTCAAATTGGTTAAGTGTTATCTATCGGTTCATGTTAACTTAACCTACCTATATATCATGTCAAATTGGTTAATTATTATCTAGCATTCCACGTTGACTTAACCCACCCATATATCGAGTTAAATGGGTTAAGTGTTGTCTAGTATTTCATGTTGAATTAACCTTACCATACTAGCATGTGTCATTATCATTAATTAATTATTAATGCCCAACCTCTCACATTAGACTTATTGTTACGATCACTGGATGTGCCGGTTGGTTCCGGGCAGGATTACAGGCAGGATTACACCACAACTCAATCTAACATCGGGTTTCAAGCACGTTATGACAAACTTCTCACATTAGAACCTATTGTTTTCGGCCACTGGATATGCTAGGCGGTTCCGGGCAGAATTACGCTGCAAACTCATTCTAACCTCGAGTTAGCCATGTTTTATCTTTAGCCTATTAACGAATTCACAAAAATGTTCATGTTCTTGTTATGCCACTAGTGTCAATTTTCATGTTATATTTCTAAACTTTCCATTTCTTTAACCAATCAAACCCAAATTTAATTAAAACACTCATGCCTCAAATTTCAGGTTTTTGAATCAAATTTCACAATTACATGAGACAGATTAAACCCAAACTTATCCAATTCCGATTAGGTTTCTAGTTTATCTATTTCTTCACCAAATTAGGTTTTTTATCTTTAAATCATTTTTCCCCAAATCCCCTATTCAAACTTTATTTACCTTTAGCTTAAGTTACTCCAAATTACCAATTTCACGATCCTTTCCCCTTATTTCCTTGAATTATATCAATATATGCTTTGCCAATTACCCCAATATTTGCAATAATAATCATTATGCCACAAAACCCAAATTACAGATTATATTCCTCGACTGCATAAAATAGATTATGCCCAATATTTCCATAGTCCAACCATATGTATGTATAATAAGATTTCGTCTAGGTTCGAGATAACCTAGATCCAAAAATAAAAAGGGGAAGGAGAATAAAAAGAACAATTATTATAACATGTATCTTGAATTGAATTTATAACTGGGGAATGATGAACGATAATAATACTATTATACAACAAGTTTATTATAATTCCACACACCTTGACTGGATTGGGGAAAATAAACGCTTTGTTGATGTAGAATGCTGATTTAATCTTCTTATTTGATTGTTGGAGAAGAACATGAATTGTTGATGAAGAACTTTGCTACTTGATTTGATTAAACTCCAAAGTTGATGAAGAACTTGCAATTTAATTTAGAGTTTTGGGGTGGCGGCCATGTTTGGTTGAAGTTTGGCGGCATGGAGGCGTCTTAAGGAATTGTTATGAATTAGGGTTAGGTCTTGCTCTGTATTTATAGGTGTAGAGAGTATTTTAGAGCCCTTAGATTGACATAGAAGCCATCCAACCCATACAGCACATCAAAATACGTCACAGGAGCTGAAATCGCCCAGATCTGGGTATAGGTCGACCCCCAGGTCGACCTCCTGGTCGACCCCCAGGTCGACCTCCTGGTCAACCTGACCCCCAGGTCGACCCCAGGTCGAACTGCCTGGTTTTGGCGGGAAATTACCTGCCCAGCTGCCTAGGTCGAATTTCGAGCTGTTTTGAATTTTTGTTGAATCTTCTAAAGGCCATAACTCCTTCATACGGAGTCCGATTTATGCAAACTTGGACTCTATTTCAAGAAGAATTTTGAGACGAATGCAATGGTGATGTCTGTTTTACTTAATTCCTGATATTTAAATTAAGTATCCTTATTTTATTATCTTTTCCGTTACGCACACTGTTATCGAATTAGTTTTTCCTTCTCTTCCATATATTAATTAATTTTCATTATACATCACCGTTATTTACCTATCTATGCATATACACATATTTTTAATTATATTAAAAATGCGGGGTGTTACAGGTAAGGAATCGATCACATGTGTTGTATATCTTTATATACATCGGTGTTGATCAATTTTGTTTGAGCTCGTGTGTTGTATATATTTGTGTACATCGGTGGGAGCCTTATATGTTGTATATCTTTATATACATCAGTAAGGAATCGACCACATGTGTTGTATATCTTTATATGCATCGGTGTTGATCATTTTCGTTTGAGCTCGTGTGGTGTATATCTTTATGTACATCGGCGGGAACCTTATGTGTTGTATATTTTTGTATACATCGGTAAGAAGTAGATCACATGTGATATATAGATTTTTATGCATCGGTGTTGGTCATTTTTGTTTGATCCCGTATGTTGTATATCTTTATATGCATCCTCATTGCTCATTTGTTGGATCATGTGTGTTGTATATCTTTATATACATCCTCGTTTATCATCTTTGATTATCTCATGTGTTGTATATCTTTACATACATCGATGAGAGATCGTATGCGTCGTATGCCTTTACATACGTCGATGTTGCGGTGGTTTGGAGATGTAACTTTAGGTGCATCAATGTTCCCTTGAGTTATATGTTTGCATACGGTTCAATGACGTAATTCCAGACATGTCCATGCTCCATTTGAGGACCATTTGCGAATAATTTTGTGGTTTATGGAATCGTACGCTCGTACTCGTTGTGGTTTGAGTGTCTCTCCATTTTATATTCTTTGAGATCTCTTTGAGTGATTTCTAAAATATGGATGATTAGAGTTTTCATTTGAAAATTTATCTCGAATCTTCTTTCGAAAAGTAATGAGCTACATTTTGCTTGTCTATCCTAGTCTCTTGTTTCCGGATTTCGATTCGTGACCTTCGGGCTCCCATGATAAAGCGAACCAATGGAATATTATGGCTTCACGACATCGGCAAGCTTAATAAATTCCATGTCTCGTATGAACGACCTATTCGATAGCTTAATAAATTCCATGTCTTGTTTCCGGAATTTCACGATTTTAGATAGTCGATATTTCCAATTTTTAATTTGATTGTTTAATTCGTTTATATTGAAAATGTAAGAGTCTAGGTTTATAATTTATAAGCTTATTGAATGTTAAACAAAATAATTAAATTTTATTAAAACGAGTTTTTCGCGTAGCGGTAGTTTGTAATTTTCGATTTGAACTTCAAATGAGTGTATAGAATCTAATACAAGTCGGAATTCTTTGAAACAAGAATTATATGGATCTATTAGATTTTAATTTTCTAATGAAAGAAAAGGATTTGAATTTCATCTAGTGAATTTTTAAATATGTCCAAAAAAATCGCGGTAAGGTAGTTTGCAATTAAAATATAAATAATTATTGAAATTGAGGGTATAGAATATATAGATTTTGAGTAAGAAAATCCAAATTTCTTAAAAACACTTTTAGGAAAAATAAGTTAGTTGCTTGTATATGTTGTTACTTTTTTTGAACATTATACAGGTACAAACTTAAGTTATGTAGTGGTTTATAACTCAAAGTTAAAATTTTATAAAATTATTCAAAAGTGAATTTTTTTTTTCGAGTAAATTTATTTCTATATTAATCTTTTTGATGTGTGGTTGTTATTAATACTGAATTTATCCTTAAGTAATTGCAAGGATGCAATTTCTTTAAGGGGGAAGTTTGTAACAACTGCATACACTACAACAGATTGACCATATTACAACGGTGGAAAACCGTTGTAATATACTTTTTACAATGATGGCATAAACGTCGTATATTAAGAAGTTGTAATAGACTAAAGTCTTTTACAACGGTTTTGCACCGTTGCAATATGTATATTTTACAACTTTTTTCCACCATTGTAATAAACTTTATTACTACTGTTAGGCACCGTTGTTACAATTTTTACAACTATTATGATATATTTTATTACAACTATTATTTTACAACTGTAATATATGCACAATTTATATAAATATTACTAATAAAAGAATTCATTCCAGAACATATTATCTAAAAAACTAAAGATATCAAACAAACTTAAAACATGAACCAAAACAATATATTAGATTTTTCAAACTCTCATCATTTTTTTACATAATACACTGAATTTGTAAATCATACAAATAGCTCAAGTACATAAAGCAAGTACAAATAGTTCTAGCATGCTCCCACCATATGCCAATCTCCATTTTGTCGATTGAACACCATTCCTGCTCCACATCGAATCCTCATTCATCTTCAACCTCAATCTCAACAAACCTAATACATCGACTTCAATATTTTGTAATGTGTACTAGTATCCTTTTCCTAGACTGTATATTCCACTATTATATATGTGTGTCTTTGGAGCAAACAATTTGCTAGAGTCTTCAAACAAAAGATGATAAACGCTCTACGTAATAAGTCTTAATTCATATTCGCCGGCCATCATTATGTACATTACCCAAGGGAGAGATTGCTATCTGCTCTTCTTGATTATTTTAAGGTATCGAACCTATGGAACAGTTCTTCAGTTCCATAAGAGACTATGGTAATAAAATGAACATGTTGAAAATTGAAATAGCATGTATACCTGAATTGCAAATACAGTAAAATACGAAATCTCGAATTTCACTCGAATGGGAGCCTTCTTCTCTAGTGTAGCTTCTTCGGAAGTGATACTGGGTAAATTGAACTCTGCGCTCATCAAATAGCCCTCGTTGGTCGGCATAACAAGTCAAAATCAATTAAAATTCTGGTTATCTTTTATTACTAGCTTCAACAACAACCCCTGCGTGCGCCTTATTCATAACTAACAAAATAAGATACATCATTGCTTGTGAATCGAGGCCAAATAAACTGGATATATATGATTGTGGCACCTTTTATGGCTTCAGGTGCAGATATTTCATTAGAAACAGGTGCTGAAGTGTTGTACCAAACTAAGCATGTCACCATGTTCTATTAGGCTATGGATAGCAGCTCCAACATCATGCAAAGCCAGTTTTGCTGAAGTTTCATCGTTGCATGGCAAGATCATAGCTCAATGTGTAGTTTCTTGGATCCTGACTAAACTTTTCAAGAGCTGCGCATGAATCACCATAGAATCTAGTGGAAAGAAGTTATTACAATCTTATCAGTAAATCAGTATAGAGGAAAGGTGTAATAAAGTTATAAAAAATGGTGCTTACTTGTATAGGTAATAGTACAGTCCAAAGTATCCCCAGAAAAGGCATGTCAATATCCAGCAAAGAGTCTTAAACCTGTTAACAAGGATGACCCCAATAATTAGCATGGTTTAGAGTTTGATTTGTGGTACTGGTGAAATTTTCTTTTTTGAAGAAGAAAGAAAGGAAGCTCTCTCGCTCTCAAAAACACAGCCTGAAGCATCTAAATCGGCAAATCGTTGCTCGGAAGAAGACACAGAAGAAAACCCTAATCTCGATTTGAGGGGGAGTAAAAGAATGAGAGAATACGGCTGATAACGATATTATATATTAATAGGTCAAAGCCCAATTATCAGCCCATTTTCATTTGTTGATTGCAATGCTGAGAATAATTCTGATTGTGGAAGATTTAACTACAGGAGAAAATGTCTCCTTGTAATCAAATCCTTGTTGTTGAGTGTATCCTTTTGCAACTAGCCTGGCTTTATATCTGTTTATGCTTCCATCAGGGTTCTTTTTGATTCTGTAGGTCCACTTGCACCCAATTATATTCTTGTTTACTGGTGGTTTGACTAGGGTCCAAGTTTTGTTTTGTATGAGTGCTTGATACTCTTCATCCATAGCTTCTTTCCATCTTGTATCTGTCTTAGCTTGTTCATAACTTGATGGCTCTTCTAGTAAAGTAGTAGCTGTGAAAAGTTTGGGCTTGAAGATCCCACTTTTTGCTCTAGTTACCATGGGATGTATAGATGTAGCTTGAGGCACATATACAGGTTGATCCCCATGACTTTCACTATCACTATTTCTTTCTTCAACTTCATTGTTTTGATCATCACTGTTGTTATAATTAATGTCATCTCTTTCAGGAGATTCTCTGCTATGGTTTGAATGTTGATCAGTGTCACTGCTTAATGATGCTGATCTGGCATTTCCATGCATTGGCTCACCTGCACTTATTATTTCAGAGTATACAGGTATAGATGGTATGGATATGCCTGTGTCATACACTTTATTTGTAGTTTTTATGTTTTCAGATTGATATGGGAAAATTCTCTCATTAAACACTACATGTCTGCTTATAAACAGTTTGCCATTCTCATCCAAACATTTATATCCCTTTTGATTATGAGCATAACCTATGAATGTACATGGTCTTGACCTGAAATCCAACTTATGTCTATTGTATGGTCTAGTATATGGGTAACATAAACATCCAAAGGTTTTTAGGTAATGATAGTCTGGTTTGACATTCAGTAACTTTTCATATGGATTATTTCCCTTAAGAACTTTAGTAGGCAACCTATTTATCAAATAAACAGCTGTACTGAATGATTCTGGCCAAAATTTTAAAGGCATTTTAGCATTAGCTAGGAGAGTCAAACCTGTTTCCACAATATGTCTGTGCTTCCTTTCCACAAGACCATTTTGTTCAGAGGTATATGGACATGTAGTTCTGTGAACTATTCCTCTTTTGGTGAAGTAGTCATTTAGTGGCTTGTATTCAGTTCCACCATCTGACTGAAAAATTTTTACACATGAATTTGTTTGTTTTTCCACTTGTGTTATGAAATGTATAACTATATTACATGTTTCAGACTTGCATTTCATAAAGTAAATCCATGTATATCTACTAAATGCATCTACAAAAGCTATGTAGTATTTGTATCCATAATCTGAGCTGATTGGTGCAGGACCCCATAAATCAGTAGCAATTAAATTCAGGGGTTCTGTATATTCAGATTCAGATGCATTAAAAGGTAATTTATGACTCTTTCCCATCTGACAATATTTACAAACATGATATGAGTCATATTTATCAAACTTGACATTGTTTTCAGTTAGAATAGACTTTACAATATCATAACTTGGATGACCAAGTTTGTTGTGCCATATATCTAAAGTACTAAAATGATTATCATCATTGATTTCACTGTGATTACACAGTACATTTTTCTTCACATCACTTTTGTAGTGATTGGTAGTGAATTTGTATAGTCCTTTGCTCTCATTGCCCTGCAATAAAATAGCTTTAGTAAGTATGTCCCTGATTAAGCAGTATCTTGGGTAAAATTCAAAATACACATGATTGTCATTAGCAAATTGGGAAACACTTAAGAGATTTTTCTTAATGTCAGGTACCCTTAATAATTTGTTTAGTATTAATTGTTTGTTACCATTGATATATCCACTACCAGTATGAGTAATAGAGATTGACTCACCATTTCCCATGCTAACTGACTTATTACCTTTGTACTCCCTGCATCCAATGTTGAGATTTTCCAGATTATTTGTTAGATGATTTGTAGCTCCTGAATCTGGATACCAACTTTCATCATTTATGTGATCACTTCTTGCAATATCTGACTGTGTCATATTGTCACTCTGAGCCCCTTGGTCTGGTTGAACATTTGCTATGTTTGCATTAGGGTTTCTCTGACTTGTATTGGCCTGATTCGGGGTGTAGTTCTGATTAAACCTAAAATAACACTTGAGTGCTGTGTGTCCTACCCTTTCACAGATTTGACACTTTGGCCTATTTCCTGTGTTGTTGTTTCTTCCCCTACCTCTGGCTCGGCCACTAAAACCACCTCTTTGTGTTTGATTGTTGTTTCTTGTGTCCTTTCCCTTAAGACTGTTGGCATAATTGATTGATAATTCTGATTCTTGAGGTTTCTTGCTTTCTAATCTTGCCTCATGTGCCAATAGTATTGAGTGTACCTCTTCTATTGGTGGTATAGTTCTTTGAGATGAAATGATAGCCTCTACAGCTTCATATTCATTTCCTAATCCATGCAAGATAGTCATAATGTGTTCAGATTCAGGTACCTTTTGTCCAGCAGCCTCTAGTTTGTCACATATATTTTTAGTCTTTGCAAGATATTCTCTCATACTGCTGTTATCCTTTCTTGAGTTATGTAACTGCCTTCTGTAATGCATGATTTTGGCAGAGGATTGAGAATTAAAATTCTTTTCAACATTATCCCATATTTCATTTGCAGAATTACATCCTATCACTTGTGGTAGGAGATTATTGCTTATTGATGACAGCAGCCATGCACTTATCAGTCTGTCTTGTCTATGATACTTTATGTATTCTTCATTTTGCACAAACTTGTTTTCTTGATCAGTTACAAGTTTTGCTGGAACTTGCAGGGTACCATATAAGTGTCCCTCTAGACCATATCCTTCAATGGCAGTTTGCACCTGAAACTTCCACAGCAGATAGTTATTTTCATCAAGCTTGATTGTGATGAGTTGACTTTGTGGACTTATCACAGTTTTGATTAGTTGATCAACTGCTGTTTGTGGAGGCGCAGGAGGATTTGATGATCCAGTTGATCCAAGAATAGAACCTTGTACAGGAGTTGATTCTACCATGATGAACTTAATAATGAACAGAGGGATCAGAAAATCTAACAGTTTAGAAATCAAGGCAGATCACCTTCCTGATGCCGATAATATTGACAGATGCTCAGGTATGATGCAATCAGTTGCCTATCAAATGATGACAACTGTTCTGATGTCTGGCACTGATGTGGCACTTTCTTGAGTCGATTTCTTGATTTTCTTGGTGACTGAAAGGTGATTATCCTTTGATTTTCTATTTTTACGGCTTGAGCAGATCAGATTTGTTGCAGTCAAATTCAATTTGGCGAGGCACTGATTTGATGATGAAGGCCAACTCTCAAGTGATGAGTTTTCAACTCAGATGAGAGGATAACCCAAATGATGACAATTTTCTGATGGGTTAGATTCTTTTTCCACACCAGAAATTGTTTTTGATTGAATTGCTGTTAAGCCTGTATGGCTCTGATACCAAAAAAAGACTTTTGAATTGTTTTCGAATTGATTTGAAAGTATCAGTTTTGTGATTGAAGCAATATTTTGTAATGATCTTGATACAGAGGAAACAGAATGTATTGCTAATCAGAGAAGATTGTTCAAAAATTATTTTTACAAGTATGTTACAAGGCTTTATATATAGGCTGAGATACAAATATCTCGTTATGGATCAACAAATGAAAATGGGCTGATAATTGGGCTTTGACCTATTAATATATAATATCGTTATCAGCCGTATTCTCTCATTCTTTTAGAAGGTATTGAGTTCTTACGTTCTGAAACTTATAGTAACGTGGAAAATGGTGCCAATGCTGCAAAATATTTAAAAACGGTTGACTTGTTAAATTAGAGAGAGATTGCAGTATACATCTCGAGGAAAGCAAAGTTTTGAAGCATTAAATTGTTTTATTTACCGAGCAAGATAAGAATGAACAGCATGTTTAGTGCAAATGTGACTATAGTCACCACCTTCTTACAAAATAAATGTACATGTCATAATTTATATGGAAAATTTGCTATAACAATATTGGCTTATATGTAAAGTTCTTGCATACGTACATAATTTTAATCCCTTTATTCAACAATCTCATACTCTTCAAGGCTTTGTTTTGTATGTTGTCTCCATCAAACCTGTGCAGGGTAGAATTCAATCTATTTGATCCATCAGTGCTAGAATATATCTGCGGATTACTTTGTAGCGCCTCGACTGAATTTGTAACGGTATATAGGGTCTCTGAAGCATTGTTAGCAGTTCCCATAATGATGTTCTTGACTATTTTTTCTCTTGCATTAAAGTTAGTGCTACCTCCTAGTGCTACTCCTAATGCAATTCTGTTATAAATGCACAACAATTATAATTTATCAACAAAAATACATATTTTATTGATAAAGCAAATAAATGAAGCAATACTTACATAGCTAGTAGGGTTAACAGCATTCCAAAATCAATAGGCCAACTAAACCACCCTGATTATGCTCCCTTTTAAATATGTCATTGCCTGAAATTTCCTGAAACTTTTGATTAACCATCCTCTTGCCTGCTGTTGTTTCCACGTCATTTCTTAATATAAGTTTGCTATGACCCCCAGATGGATTTGAAACTTTTACTGAATTGTGGATGCTTCTAGAGGAAGGTTCTCCAAAATCTAAGTGGCCTTTGAGCTCCAAGTTGTGGGCAGCTAATTGCCTAGGAGGAACCTCAGGGGGTGGGCTGAAAAATGTCATGCTTGCTTAGTTCCTTGCATTTTGCCTCGGAAAGTTGTTTATTGAGTTTGGCATCTCCTTCGGTTTTCAGATTACCACTCAGATCTCTCTGCTTTGCCACCTCGGGCAATGTGATGGGTTTCTACGCTGGCACGCTTTCATTGGAACCAAATGAGTTTTGGCTCATTCCGTTGACCGCTTGCTGGTAATAGCATATGCCTGTCCTGCTACTAGAATTTGCTGCATCAATGGATTCAGATGCACCATTTTCACAATCAACTTAAAAAATACCATTTCCAGTTATCTCTCTTAGCTTATATCCTGAACAAGGTTTAGCAACGCTTTTGAGCACATTTTCAGCTTCTTCCTCGCTCATCTGTCCCCCAAACATCACCGGACTTATTCCACTTGCTGGTTTGTTGCTTCGCCTTGGCACAGATTCAGAATCTGCAGCCACGGAGGAAGGAGGAACCTCAGACCACGTCAGAAGGTTGGCAGTAAAGGTATGTTGCTTGAGAATGGGAGTGTTTCGGTCCATTGCGTAACCTTTTCCCTGCTACTTTGTGAGTGACTAGCTTTTTTTTTTTTTTTTTCTTTGTGAGTAGAAAAGGAGTGATCTTCAGATTTTTCTTTTGGCATATGCTTGAAACCGAATTTCTGATAAATATCCGCATGTGCTTGGAGGTCTTCTTCACTGAACCACATGCTTGAACCACATGCTGGTAGATGAGTAGCGAGATCTAGAAAATCCATTTTCTCTTGATTTGCGTCAGTTGCAATGAGGATCTCGAAGCTCGAAAATAATATGTGAACATTTCGTATAATAGTCTTCACATTAAATCATCCAAAATCTACTTTCGCTCTTCCAAGCTCTCTTCATCTTAATACGTAATCCTTCTGGAAGGAGATCAATTCCAAATCCTGCAGGAGAAAATGGAAAGAAGAGTAAAAAGGAATCTGGAATTTTTTGAAGTAGAGATTAGGCTTGGGTTTAGCGTTGAAATGTCAAGGAGCTGGAAAATTAACTGAAAAAGAGAAGCGAATCCCTAACATAGGCGAAAAGAAAGCTGTGCGGAGGGAAACAAATTAGTATTGGAGCCAAAAATTTTGACTTTGGAGGAAAAATTTGGATTTGGAGCAAAAAGTCGAGTAGTGGACCGAATTACAGATTTGATTTTGGTATCCTGGAATGCCATTCGAACGATTAGTGAGAAATGCCAATAAGTGGTCCGCAAATTCTATTCAAACACCGCAAATTGCTTTACCTACACCATGGGATTTTAAATAAAATTTCAGACCAAAATGACCTTATTAAAAAAGAATCAATATTAAAGAATGAAAATATATACAATTCTCCCTTGTTTGCATAATGTATACTCAATATAATTTCTCTTTTAATGTTACTATATTATAAATTAATTTATATCACTGGTCAAATTTATTTTATATTTCTTTTGAGGATTAAAATATATTCATATTGTTACAAGCAACATTTATATATAGTCAGTTTTAACAGTTTTCACTTTAATTAAATATAAAAATTAAAATTTAAAACTAATTACTAAAGTTAATGTTATACAGAATACTAAATTCTTCAATCTTTCATACAAATCTAATCATGTGTAAATTCAACACCAAAATTTAACTAGTTTAACTTTCTAATATTTAAAAAAATAAGTCCAAATTTCCATCATCTAAAATTAAAAGTGATTTAAAAATAATGCAATCAAATAATTTAAGATGCTAGTGTTATTTTTTTTTTTTTTTTAAGTTTTAGGTAAATATATTGCAATGAATTCCTAGTTTTTTTGTGATTTAGTTTTAAGGTTAAAGAGAGGAAAGTGATGAAAATACAAAAGGGTAATTTTGTGAAAGACATGGTGTATGAAAAGAAATTTTTAGTGTATGCTATTTTATTTCATTTTACGGTGTATGCTAAGGAACTACAGGTGTATGAATAGAATTAGCCTAAGTGGAAATAGACATTAATAATAAATGATAGAGTAAAACAAATAAAATTACTATGTTAACCATTAAATATTTTTATATTAGATAAGAAATCTTTGTTGTTTTATTAATAGTAACTTAATTCCTTATAGTGTTTAGTAAACTAGTCTAGGCAATTAAATGAATTTTATTATTATGGGTCATCGGTTATATCATTAAATATTCACATCAACCTTGAAGTTCATTTATTGTAAGAAATAAAAAGTTAATTTAATGCCAATTTTTTGCAAAAGTGGGACCAAGAAGTTTTCTGAAATTATGAATATTTTATAAAGTTTCAAATTTATTTAAAAATTCTTTTTTTATATTTTGAATTTATAAAATTTCAAACTTGATATATTTTTTAAAATTTAGTTAAGCTTTTTTGAACTTCTTATACATTAAAATATAATTATCGATTATAATTTTTACATTAATTATTATATTTAAATAAAAATATTAATAATAAATAACAAAAAATAAAAGCTGTTAAATATAATCATTTATTATAATAGTGATAAAATAAATGTTGTAATAGATATCTATTACAACAGTCAAAATAAAAGAGTTATTGAAAATAAGTTTATTTCAACTTTCAGAAAAAAAGTTGTTTAAAACCTTTGTTACAATTGTCATTATGTGACAGTTGTAAAAATACAATTGTAATAAGGTCATTTTGTTGTAGTGATATTTAAGGATAATATATTTAAATATTTTATTTGAATACAAAGTCGTCAATCGAGTATAGGTCCAAAAAGTCCTTTTTTGCACACAGATAAATTTGGACTTGAAACCACCTCCATTGAGTTCAAAATGCCGTTTACGACAAGAAATACTGTAAACATCGATATATTTCGAGTTACAGAAATTTGGACTTAGGACTTGGGTTTAGGGTAGCCAACCTAGTCCACCCTTATAACTCCCATAGCTCTCTCCCCTTCCATTCACTTCCAACACTCAGCAAAATAAGAAAATGGGGAGTGGAGAATGGGAAATCAAAATTCCTAATCTAGGGTTAGCTTCTAGGAATCCAAATCATGGGAAATATCAAGGAAGAAACTTGGGTAAGCGTCTCCATCCTCTCCTTCTTGTTTTCTCTCCAATTTTTGAAATTTCTTATGACCTAATTCTTAGGAAACTCGTTTATATGTGTTTATATTGAAGATTAGCAAGCTAATTGGAAGAGAGGTTGTTCTAGCTAAGATTTGGATCGATTTCTTGCTTCTAACAAGCAAAGGTGAGTTCTTTGAACTCACGTCAATGCCTCAAGCTATAAGCTTGTCCAGTGTTCCCTTGGCACGTATATGTTGTGTGTGCATTGTGTGAATTGGTTTGTTTGGGTGTTAACTTCCAATTTACGAGTTTTGATTTCATTTATATGAATATCCTTGTGTAAACCCATGAATGGATGTTTGAACATGTGCTTTAGTGTGTTTGGAAGTGTTTTAAACATACCCAAGAGTCTAGAGCAAACATGTATCGATCCAGAGCCATTATGTGATGTTTTTCCCCTTGAAAAACATTCACAGAGCAGGTCAGATGTTTGAAATAAATTTCAGACGTCTAAACCGGTCTCCGAAAATTGGCAGAGACCAACTTAAGATGATTGAAACCCATTTTCATACGTTTGAATCAGGTCAGATGTATGAAAATAGGTTCAGACGTCTTATTTGGCCTGATGCACTAATTTTTTTTCACTATCGACCAGTGGAGACCACCGTCGACAGTTCAGGTACATTCAAGCTTATTCCCAGCCGAGTTTTGTCCCATTTGCTTTTTTCCACTGACTTTTCAGTTGCTCTAATCCATGTATTCAAACAACCCAGTTAGACGGACTTTCGATTGATTCGTGGTTAATGAATTTGTAATCGATAGTTGTGAGATTTAATTTATGTTATTAAAACATGAATTCTACGTTCGATCCTTATTTCCATCTCTATTATACAAGATTTGCCACTTTGAAATCATATAAAGGGTTTTAAATTATTAGTAGCACTACACCATAAAGCTTATTTTGTCACTCCCCTCTCCTTTAAATTTGATACGGTCTATAGCCGTATTAATTTAGAGAGGGCTCTGAGCCGTACCTATTTAGTTAGAAAAGGCTTGTAGCCTAATTAGAATTTGGCTCAATATTTGACCGTATAAAATTCCTTCACTTATACATGTAAAAATTTCCCACCTAGACGTGCTCCCACCTTTTTTTTCATTTCCCTCCACGCGATCTATTTCCCCTTTTTTTCTAATTTCCCACCTTACCCGTGCCCTCTGTCCAATATGCGATTGAAAAACTTGGTAATCAAAAAAATTCTGCTCTAATCAAATTCGAACGCGCTCAGATTTGTAAATCTGGTAAATCTTTATTTGATTCTATGATTATTTCTTTTCATACCATGTTTTAGGGTTACGTCTCGAACCTAAATATCCTGATTTTTGATTCGATGATTATTTTAGGGTTATGTCTTTGTTTGATTCCATGAATCGATGATTTTAGGGTTACGTTTTTATTTGATTTGATGATTTTATCTTATAGTTTAGGCCAGGTACCCATATAGTCGTTTACTGATCGTAAAAAAAAATCATATTTTTATTGCTCCTCTGTTAATCTTATTGAAACTATATCCAGCTAACCACAACATTTGTATCTCACACCTTTCCAATTTTGCCATTCAAATCATCTTCAGTCTTCTACTGGTGGCGGTGTCAATTAGCACCTTTGGCCTATCATTTCTGCTCAGATCTAAGGTATTATGTATGATTCGAAGATATAATAATATTGGTCCTTTCTATGATTGAATTGCTTTGGCATTATGTATGATTTTATAAATTATGACATGTTGCCACATTGGGTATGATTATTCTTTTATGTTTCCTGTTAATTAATGAATTAAGCCATCATTATCGATGACCCCATGAACGTGTGTCTCAATCCTATGAATTTACTGAACTTGTGTCAATCTTATGTCATAGTGGTCCATGACTCACTTTATTGGTGCTTTAGCCTTTTCGAAATCATCAGGCTAATTAAAGCACTTTACCGTTCTATCCAAATTTTGAACATAAAAAATCGATTTATAAGATGTGTTTTAATCGATCGATTTATAAGCTTGCATGGCAGTTACTGCGAAGTCCAAGGTACAGGTAAAACTATAAATGATGATGAACAATGTGGAAACTACTTAAAGATTGGAAGTCCCCAGTAAATGATTTGTCAGTCGGTAGCTAGCTTCATGCATTCAAATTGATTTTGTAATTTTTTGTATCAATGTGTTACAACATGATATGGTTATTGCACAAATATATAATTAATTAAAAAGCAGTCGATTAATAATATTTAATCATTATTGCGTACAAACAACCGACTTGGAAATAAGAGTTGCAGAGTACTACACATCATAAAGAGTAACCCGACAAAGTAGCTTCTTTATTAGTTTGAACTGGACAAAGCAACTTGAAGAACAGTTTGTGATGCCAAGGCATTTGTTGATGACAGGAACTCCTATCTAGAACAATCTATATGAGCTTGGGGCTTTGATGCATTTCTGCATGTCCTTAATCTTTGGAATTATTGAGCAATTTATATCAACATTCAAAGAAGCTGGTAGTTCATCAAACGTGCACTCGTATGTATCCTGCTGAACTAAGAGTTTTACGGTATTTGTTAAACCATGTCCGATTTCATTTTGTTTTATTGCCAAATCAAGACACTTATATGTACTTTCATACTTGATATATAGGTCACAATGCCGATAAAGTTAAGCGCCAATTTCAAATTCTGAAACATGTTTTAAAACCATTTATGCTTCGAAGAACCAAAGCTTTTCTTGTAGCGAGTGGATGCTTAATATTGTCTCCCCTTACATTTATGTGTTCAATGTACATTTATTTTTTTCTCCTTGCATGTACAACATCCTGTCATCGGTCACTAAATGACATTGTACCCTTCAATTCCCTTGTCCCCTTATCAAGTTTTCCATATAATTTTTTTTGACTAAGCTAATTTTTGCAGATATGATTTTTCATGTGGTATATAGATCATATTCACGAAATTTTACATCATTTCATAACTAACAATCTACTACAAATTACATTCCACAATCACTTTCTTGCACTGAGGGGGAGAATGGTGTATAAAATTGCTCAATTTTTGGTATGATAAACTGGATTATGTTAACTGATTGTGTTCCATTATTTTGATTATTGATTTATAGTTTTCTCTATTGATATCCAGGTAATACGTCTTCGAAAAGAATGTAGCCATCCTTATCTATTTAGTGGTATAGTTTTCTCTATTTAAACTGAGAGTAAGGCTCAGTTGAAACTGGGTTTAACGGTTCAGTTGAAACCGAGCGTAAGGCTTAGTTTCGCTGACCCGTAATGCTCAGTTGAAACTGAGCCTTTCGGCTCAGCGAAACTGAGCGGTAAGGCTCAGTTTTGCTTTGTTGACCTTGATTGAATGGTTGTGAAAATTTCCCTTTATTGGCCTTGATTTAATCGGCCACGATTGGATGATTTTCTCGACAATATTATGTGATTATTACCATGTACTCACGTGATTTATGGAATCGATTTTTTTCCCAAACATGTTTGCATACTTTGGAAAAAGAGAAAAAAAACTGGACTTGCTGTGTCTTTTGTAAACTGGAATATACTTGTTGTCGTGAACCTCTTGTTTCATTTCAGGAATGTTAAAGTAATTCTCGCCAAAAACTGTTTGCGAATTCCTTAACCCAAACTGTGATTTTCAAAAGAAAAGTAAAAATGTGTCTTTCCCAAGGATAAATAAGAAATATCTTAGTTTATGTGTGCATATATTCTAGGGTAGCCATGCATGTTCAATCAAAGGCACGAATAAGTACTATGTGATTTTGAACTTTTCATTTTTGTATATGCGTATTTGCTCATGTTACATAAATAACCACTTTTTACGATATTGTTATAAATTACGCTATTGTTTTCCACATTTTACGATAAACATCACTTGATGTTAATAATGAATTGCAGTATTCTACAACCATTATTCTAGACTATAGATTGAAGGGTACATATAGGCGTATTTGCTCGTGTTACATAAATAACCATGACCAACATATCGCGTATTTTTGGATTGAGATTTTAATCATTTGAACTTTGACTCAATTTTAGTCTTACTACTAAACAAGATTTGACAACATATCGCTGAGTTGAATTTCTCTAATGGCTGTTATGTTAAGCTTGAGTATGGAATATTAGCTTGTAGTTTTGCCCCTACCCCCCCCCCCCCTTTTTTCCCGGACAGGTTAATATTTAGGTGTCCTATTGGTTATATCTTGTTACACAGCTGGTATAAGTACCTAAGCATCACTTTATTGATTAAAATTATATGTACTTTCATTTATCTTAATTAAAATGGCGTATCTGTTACATTTACAGTGACCACGATCAAATCACATTTGCATTTACAGACCAACGTAATCTGCTTAAGCATAATGATAAACATGAATTCAAATCGAGTTCTTAAAATTTTACCAATTTTCTGCTCATGTTATCTACCATGTTTTATTTATTTTCGCTTCCTCCTTTTCAGGTTTATGGGTGCAGCATAACTCCAGAAGTATGTTGGTGGCTTAGGAGGTATAGGCGCTTCTGGTGTTGGTTCTACAGCTACATATGCTCCAAAAGATTTGAACAGAGAGATCACGCCGGAGAAGGTTAGTAGACCATTTCACATTTTGGGTTATGATGTTGGCATGTTTAACTAATCATATATTTGTGTTTGGTGATGAATAATTGCACTTCCCTTTGTTTGCTTCACCCTCCTTTTGCAAATATATCTACAAATGCGACGCTATCACTCTTCTTTTAAATTTAGTTGCTTATTTTGTTTTTTTACCATATCACTTTTCTTTATGCTTGAGTTGTGGTTTGCATAATTATACTAAGTTCCACTATCCTTTCAAAGAATCAGCGAAATCGAGCCTTTCGGCTCAGAGAAACTGAGCTGTAAGGCTCAGCTGAAACTGAGCTATTACGGCTCAGCAAAACTGAGCCATACGCTCAATTTCAACTGAGCCTTACGACACAGTTTCTCTGATATATCATGGGTTCTCTAGCGCATCCCTTCGTTCTCTTACATATGAGTAAAAGTATTGGTGTTTCTAATTGTTTATATAACTTACTAACAACAGCTTCAAAATGTAGCTACATTCCATGTTACCATTCCTTTATTATATTATATAAGCAAAAATCTACATGTAGGATGAAACATGCGATGTTACCATGAGTACAGTTAAGGTGTTATTGGTTCTTTTTTGGTATGTTTTACAAATTGACAGCATATCAATTTGGCATATGAGATTTCACATGTTCAGTTAAGGTGTTATTGGTTGTATAGTTTTAATTGTTAATGTCTCAAGTTTCTGGTTTTGGTCCTTTTTATGACCTGACAGCAGATTATTTTAGGGTATGATATTTAACGGGTTCATTTAATGGAAATTATCATGTACAAATATTAGCAATGCATAACATTCAATGTTAATTTTTCTTCTAAGTTGTAGGTATGTTTGCTATTTTAACTTGATTTATATGTATTCTCATTTCTTTGTCATAATATTTAATTAATGCGAGAGCGGACCATTTAATAAAATTACCGGATGTTATTCCGTGGGTGTACAGTCTAGCAACACTGCTTACTAGAAGTTATTATTTACGAACATAAATGGAGAATACACAAATACCAAGTAGTTTTCGAATTCATGTAAACCAATTCATATACGTCAAGAAATATCCACCTTTTTCGATTTCAAATGCAAATAAAATCTAATTTTTAAATTATTTCCACTGTGTATTTCATAAAAGCTCACCAAAATATTTATTTTATCTCAAGCTTTATGAGCTTTTATATTAATAACATCTATAGCTTCATATTATTTGGCAAACTGAAATTTAAGTGCAAGCAATGGAAATGAAGTTCAAGATTTTGAAATTATACCTCAGAAATCAATTGCATATTTTATTTGCCTTTAAACACGTATGATACCTCAGAAATCAATTGCATATTTTATTATACCTCAGAAATCAGAAATGAAGTCCAATGTCTACATTTTCGTATACTTTGCATAGAACAGATGGATGCAAATAATTGTTGTGTTTTACCTCTTTATTGGGTTCCAATGTCTGTTTGTATACTCAAATGATATATTGCTTTCAAATTTGTAACCAATGTTCTGTAATTTATTAAACTATACAAATAACCGTTTACTTCTCACATTCAATAAAAAAATGCATTTCTATAGACAAAACTATACATGGTCATATCATTAGTTTCTTATTTGATTTCAAATCTAAATACAAATTATATGTTCAAAATAAATAGTCATATATTCAAAATATGGGCCAATGGAATATACAAAATTGATATTTCAATCAATGCAAAAAAACAACCAGATATACACCACAATAATTTCTAAACCAAGAAACACAAACATGGCGTTGACAAATGGCACCATTGTAAACATAGGGAAAGCAGAGCACCTGGAAACAAGTGGAAAAGACAATAAAACTAGATTAATCAATTCACAACATAATAAAAGAATCTTTGGATTAACTTCATTGAGTTGGAGTTAGTAGAGGCCGGAAACTAGAATCTTCCATTGAGTGGTAAAGAGGATATTTGCAGGGTTTTCCAATAGATACGTAAATAACCATGACTAATATAACAAATCAAAAATATTTTCATTTTAACTATAAAAATGTCAAGATTACCATGTGAATCATATTAATATTAATTTTTTCTTTCTTTAAATTTAAAACCTCGTTAAAGATATAAGTTTAATGTAAAAAATATAGGATGACAGGTATAATTCATTTGAAGCTAAAATATAGGGTTTTAGTTTATTATTTAGGAACTAAATGCATGCAATTTGTTTGATACCTGAAAAGGAGCGATCAAATGATAACTGAAAAAGAGCATATTGTCCAAGGGGGTGGGCCCATTTGTTTGATGAGATTATATAGATAATAATTTTATTCTACGGATAGTAGCAATTTTTGAATTGTATCAGCATTAAAAATATAGGATGACAGGTATAATTCATTTGAAGCTAAAATATAGGGTTTTAGTTTATTATTTAGGAACTAAATGCATGCAATTTGTTTGATAACTGAAAAGGAGCGATCAAATGATAACTGAAAAAGAGCATATTGTCCGGGGGGGTAGGCCCATTTGTTTGATGAGATTATATAGATAATAATTTTATTCTACAGATAGTAGCAAATTTTGAATTGTATCAACATTAAATAAACTATAGTAATTTTTAGAAGTATGTACAACTTTAGCTCATAAACGTTATTCTGCAATAAACTTCTTTAGGTTGATTACATAGCAAATATATTATATTTACGTCTTATGTTATACTATATATGATATAGGAGGGCAACATGTCCCATAGTATAGACAAAACGTGGATATATGAATCTGATCAAAGAACTACATGCTATAGAGAGGGGATGGAGAAGTTTATTAGTTTCGTTGAAGAAAACGGTGGTAAGAAAGGAGTGTATTTATGCCCTTGCATTAAGTGCCAAAATCTGAAGACGATAAGATTAGAGGTCATTCATTTTCATTTGCTTAGATGGGATTTTATCCAATCATATAGCGTGTGGTATTTACATGGGGAAAAACAACCAGTTAGTTATGCCACAAATACCGATGAGGTTGAACATATTAGGATGGAAGATCTAGTCAATGATGCAGATAGATTTCATGATTTTCAACCTAATCTAGTCAATGATCATGCTAATGTTGGGCAGCAGTTTACGGATGATGGCAATTGGCAGGCCAATGAAAGTAAGAAGTATAAACCACTTTTTGAGAGCGCAAAAGAGCCATTGTATCCTTCATGTTCAAAAGGGTTAACGAAGCTGTGTGCCATTGTGAAACTGAATAGCTTGAAGACCCAATACAGCTTTTCAGATAATGGGGTGACTACACTTCTCGAATTAATAAAGGAGTTACTCCCCGAAGGTAACACACTGCCGACAAAATACTACGACGTGAAGAAGTTAATTAAGCAAGTTGGAATGAATTACAAAACTTATGATGCATGCATCAATGATTGCATATTGTACTGGAAAGATGATGCGAACAGAGTTTCTTGTACAAATTGTAGTGAACCAAGATATACGACATCATTTGACGAAGACAGAAAAGGCACCAAAGTACCTCGAAGGACATTAAGACATTTTACTTTAATTTCTAGATTGAAGAGATTATATACTATACCATGGATAGAAGAGGCAATGACCTGGCATGGTCGTACCAAGTCTAATCCACAAGTAATGCGTAATCCATGTGACACTTCTCAATGGAAATCCGCGGATTCTTTTGATAAAACATTTCCCGTCGAGTCACGAAATGTCACACTTGGAATAACAACAGATGGTTTCTGTCCACATGTTTCTCTGTCTAACCCTTATAGTTGTTGGCCAATAATTGTAGTACCATATAATCTTCCTCCGTCTATGTGCATGAAACGGGAGTTTTCAATGTTAACACTGTTGATTTCTGGACCAAAACAACCGGGAAAAGATATTGATGTTTATTTACAGCCGTTGATAGACGAGTTAAAACAGTTATGGGAAGGAGTCGTTACATATGATTCATTAAATAAATCCGAGTTTACAATGAGAGCTTGGGTGCTGTGGGCAATCCATGATCACCCTGCTCTTGGTACTTTATCGGGATGTATAACTCACGGTTACTTTGCATGTCCCGTTTGTGGGGAAAACACATGTTCTTATCATCTCCCTAAAAGTAAAAAGATGTGTTTTATGGGACATCGAATGTTTCTTCCTAACGGACACAAGTTTCGATACGACAAGACAAATTTCAATAACGAACAAGAACTTCGTCGTCCTAAACGACCATTGAATGGTTTTGAAGTTGAGAAGAAAGTAGCGAATATCAAAATGAAAGTCGGTAAAAAGAAAGAAGAAAATGGTCTAAAACGAAAAAAGCCAGCCATTCAAGAAGTTGACGATGTTTTTGGATGGTATAGGTGGTCTATCTTTTTTGATTTACCATATTGGAAAGCAAATATGATTCGACATAATATTGATGTTATGCGTACGGAGAAGAATGTCATAGAGCATCTCATAAGCACCATTATAGACCATAAAGATAAGTCAAAAGATGGCATCAATGCACGCAAGGATTTGAAAATCATGGCTATAAAACAAAAGTTGTGGGTGATGGAAGATCCTGAAACAAATAAAATAATCATACCCAAGGCAACTTTTACTTTGAGGAAAGAAGAAAAGATACGATTTTTCACTGTATTGAAAAATCTGAAAGTACCTAATAAATTCTCTTCTAACTTCCGCAATAATGTGACCATCAATCCTCCAGAACTAAGAAATATGAAGTCACATGATTATCACGTCATAATGCAGCATTTGCTTCCGGTACTGCTTCAACATTCTTATGCACAACACAAGGATCTGCAAAATGCTGTTCATCGTATTAGTTTATTCTTTAACATTTTGTGCTCAAAGGTGATCAATAGGGAACACCTTATAAAAGCAAAGGCTGGTTTGATAGAAGCAATGTGTGTTTTTGAAAAACATTTTCCACCTGCGTTTTTTGATATTAGTATCCATCTTATGATTCATTTAGCCGATCAGGCATTGATTGGTGGCCCTGTCAGATATAGATGGATGTATCCTTTTGAACGGTTTGTAACTAATTTCAGTTATGTACATTATTATTTGGTGTAAATAGCTATCCTATATAATATATAATTGATTACATTCACAGATTAATGAAAACATATAAAGGATATGTACGCAACAAAAGATACATTGAAGGGTGTATTGCAGAAGGATATATCGTACAAGAAGCTAGCCTTTACTGCATGGAATATATGCCAAACGGAGGTTATGGCAATCATAAACATACCCGCAAAGCATTTTTAGATGAGGATGATGAATTTGCTGGTGAGATACCTTTAGATAATGGTAAAAATATAATGTTAACCCAAGTGCAGTTTGAACAAGTGCGTAGATGGGTCCTTAATAAGTATGATGGATTGGATGAATGGAAGAAGTAAGTTCATGAATTTGTTTCAAATTTTCATTTTTTCAGTTGTGTTTATATATTAATTTCGATGTGTTTTCTATAGAAGGTATAAGTCCTATGTGAAAATCAATAGATTTCAACCACGACGAAAAGGTACAACCGTCGAAGTCATTCAAGCACCAGATTTTACCCTATGGTTACGTAATGAGGTATTACATCATCATAAGTATTTCACGTGTTTATAAGTTGACAATACAAACCATGCTTTTATTTTTTTTATTGTGTTTTATGTAGTTGGTGACTTGCAGCGATGCTGATCCAACTCTTTGGCGGCTAGCACACGGGCCGTTGTTCATGGCGCTTAGTTATACGAAGTACCAAGTGAATGGGTTTTTATTTTCCACGAAAATGTATGAAGATCGTATGTTCACACAGGATAGCGGTGTATGCATGAAAGAAATTACAAAATTTAGAGCGAGTGGTAAAGATAAAAATTATAAGGAAGCAGAAACAACGTATTACGGAATCATTCAACAGATACTTGAGTTGGATTACACTGACTTCAAACAAACGGTTTTTTATTGTGATTGGGTAAATGTCGAGGATAAGATCAATGGTTGCAAAATAGATTCTGTTTCAAACTTAATCATGGTCAATTTAGGAAAAATAAAGAACAAAGACAACATGAATGATGAACCATTTATTCTTGCATCAGAAGCGAGTCAAGTGTTCTACTCAAAAGATTCAAAAAATAACGGATGGTCTGTGGTTTTGCATACACCGAAACGGTTGACAACAAATGTGGATGACATTGAGTTTCCTACCGTCTACCAATCAGCTTTTGAAGACAATGAAAAATTAGAAAATGTATTCGGAAAGTCATGAATTGTTGACTGCTTTTTTTATCACATGTATTTGGAATGTAATGAATTGTTGAATGTTTTTTTTCCTCAAGGAAATCACATGTATTTGGAATGTCATGAATTGTTGGATGCTTTTTTTTGCATTATACATGGTGGTGATGATGATCACATGTATTAGTTATATTATATTTTGCAGGAAATTATGTCACAAAATCCAATATCATCACATGCATCATGTTCAAAAGAGCAAAAAGTTGATCAAAACCTAATTGGTATCCCAATATCATAAAATGCTTCAAAAGTTGCTACTATGCTTGGTAAACTAGTAAGAGCTCATGTGCCGATATCATACGTAAGTTGGAAAGAAATACCCAAAACATATAAGGACGACGTTTGGAACAAGTTGGTGGTAAGTTTTTACTTGAGCAATTTGGTAATATAGCATTTAAATGTCTACAGTCTATTTTTACAGTCTGACTCTTAATTTTTGCAGAAAATGTATGCGCTTGAGCCGCTTTCAAAGGAAATGTTTATAAAAAGAATGGCCGAGGCTTTTAGAAGACACAAGAAAAACTTAAGAGCAAGTTTTTATGATATTTTCGACAATGACGAAGAACGGTTGAAAAATTGTCCAACTGCAGTTGCTCAAGAAGATTGGAGTGAGTTCATAAAAAATGAAGCAACGCCTGATGCGAGCGGAAGAAGGAAGTCAGGCAAAAGAAATAGATTATTGCTCAATTATGGTCACCATGCAGGACGTAAAAGTCATGCTAGAATAGAACAAGAATTGGTTATTTATATTCATTTTATTTCAAAAATAGTAAAATCCCCCCAATTATGATAGGAAATATACATAAACTGGAATATATTGCAGACCGTTGCAGATCCATCTGCAAATATCAGCCGTCGTCAAGTATGGGAGAAGACACACACGAAAAAAGATGGTAGCATATCAGATGCCGCTTCTGTGTACTTCGTAAGTTAAACAAATATTAACTTGCGTATTATTTGAAATTTCATTATTCATTTAAGAATTATCATATCTTAGGATAAAATTGCAAAAATGAAGGAAAAGATCACCGATAGTGATGAAGAAAAACTGACAGTGGATGATGATATCTTATCACAAGTGTTTGGTAAGGATACGAAGGGTAGGAGCCGCGGTGTTGGGACCGTCATACCAATGACTAATGTTAAGGCTTGTGTTATTGCACAGAAACGATTCAAATGTGTTAGTCAAGACAACGATGACTTGAAAACGAGGGTGGGAAGTTTGGAGGGTACAATGGGAAATATGGCGGGGCGAATGGAGCTTCTGATTCAAATGGTGGGAGACATCGCTACTTCTGAAGGAATCCCCGCACCGTTAGATCGCCCTGATGGAGCACGCAACATACAACTCGGTTCTTCTAAAGTCGTTGCTTCTCAAGATACAACCAATGTTTCGAATAATCAAAAATGTGAAATTCTCAACTCTGATCTAGACATAGTAGCAATAGGTATTTATTACCAACTTTTTATTATTAGTTGATTTCGATGCAGTTATTTTGTTGGATAGATGTAGACAACTTTATTGCAACAGGTACTATATGTCGAGATTCTACATCATCCAGAATTCATGGGAAATATGTACCATCTACACATGAAAAATTGGTTTTGGACGATATACTGATGTCGGATGAGAAAACCACCAAAATAAATCGTCAATTTGCAGAGACTTTTGATGAAGTCGGAGTAGGTGGGTATGTGTGTCATTCGAAGAGCCTAATTCGATATCTTTAGACATTGGAGCAGGTATATATAATTTTACACTATATGTTATCAAGTCAAAAGAGTTCACATAAGAATAAACGAACCCATAACCAACTTTAATTCACTTATACATTGCTTGTATTGCTTATTTCAGGTATTGCATTTCTTATTCCAGTGGCGTTACCGAAGCAATTCTTCTTTCAGAGCTACTTCAGGTATGGTTTCGCTCTTATAAAATTTAGTTGCTTAAATTTTGTTTTCTCGACATGTTCCTTGGATGATGTTATGTCGGGAAATGAACACTCTGTTTTTCCAAACTGTTAGTGTTACCATTATATCATAAATCCTTGTTTCTTCATCGACTCAACAAGCATTATTCTGTTCCAAGAGCCGCTAACTCGGCTTTGTCGTCTATCACTACGACTTCTGGAAAAAACAGTTGTTCCCGACAGCGATTTCAAGTCTAGTTAAACTAGATATTAAACATTATATTTATGGATTTTTCAATTCAAGGTACTGTATCTTATATTTACCAGTTCCTGTTCACAATATTGAGAATGTAGCCTCAGACTATGGTATGAACATCCAATTATATTGATAATTAAGTTTGGGTTGTAGTAGTCATTCATCTGGTTGTTTTAAGGGCTGTTATTGTGACAGTTACAGCTGCATTTACCATTTTAACTGGTAAACTGAAGTTGTACAGTGTTACACTATGGTTATGCCAAAGGTTGGTGTGCCGATAAATTGTTAATTGTTACGCCATGATGTTCCTGAACTAAATCTAAAGTTTTTGCTTGCTTGGCTATAATATAAGTCATCAATAGCAGCTTATCTAGTAAGTTTTTTAACATCGGAAAATGCAATAATAATTCTTTTTAGCTGTGTTTATTTTTAGAAAAAATATGTTAATTAGAAATAACCAGGGTTGTCATGGTTTGGTAAATTTTTCATTACCCTGCCATTGGATTTTATGGTATAGGGTAAAAATCTGTAATATTTTTTCAAACCGAAAGTAATAATACTTTACTGGTATAATTAGTTGTGCATTAGATTTTGAGACAAGCAAAAACCTTAGATTTAGTTCAGAACATCATATCGAAGCAATTTCCAGTTTACCGATTACCATGCTTTTACAAAACCAACATTCCAACAAAATCAGTACAGCAGTAGTAAATTTATCGTTAAGGGTAAAAACTGGGAATATTTTATCAAACCAACAGTAATAATACTTCAGCAGTACAATTAGATGCAGTATAATTAGCTGCATTACATGCATTTTGAAACAAGCAAAAACTTTAGATTTAGCTTAAACTGAGCTACGGCTCAGTTTCGCTGAGCCTTCGGCTCAGCTGAAACTGAGCCGAAGGCTCAGCGAAACTGAGCCGTAATGCTCAGCTGAAACTGAGCCTTACGTCTCAGTTTCGCTGCATTGATTTTTTTAGTTACTATTTGAACCAGGTCTTATTGTTGTGGAGGCGAAACTAAACTGATGTTTGTTATTTTATTTTCTTTTCAGGCGTTGGAACAAGCATGAGTTGTATGGGCTCGACAACTGCAGTTTTGTTGATTTTTTTATAGAGAAAGAACTGTGAACATTATGTATTAACTGAAGTTATGATTTATGTATTAATCGAATTATTCTTAGCGTGTCTTCTTTATATACTGCTATATGAGTGTAGCGTATCTTCTTTATTGTGCATATATATATATATATATATATATATATATATATATATATATATATATATATATATCAATGGGTGCAGTGATTTTGTATGTTGCATATATGATATACCGATTTTGATACGGTTAAAAGCTGTATCTAATTCATTGTAGGAGTGAGGCATTAAACACGGTTTTTAGCCGTATCAGTATACCAGTTTAATACGGTTTTAAGCCGTATCAAACTGGTATACTGGTACGGCTAAAAACCGTATCAATGTATGAAATTAGCAGTGCAAGCATAACAATTTGAGGTGGTTTAAAGCCGTAGCAATTGTTCAGTTTGATACGGCTTAAAACCGTATCAAATTAGAAGTTGGAGAGTGCCCGCATGCTAATTTGATACGGTTTTAAACCGTATCAAACTGAACAATTACTACGGCTTTAAACCGTACCAATTTAGTAATTTAATACGGTTTTAAGCCGTACCAATTGACAAATTTGATAAGGTTCTAAACCGTATCAATTATGGATTTTGATATGGTTTAAAACCGTATCAAATATCTCAATTAATACGGTTTTGAACTGTATCAATTGAACAGAGACGCCATTTTTTGATACGGCTTAAAACTGTATCAAATCGCTTTTAATACGGCCATTAACACTGCCAAATTGGCATTTTTGGTGTAGTGTATATACCCAATCTTTTACTAAATGGTTTCTAACTCTACTTTATTGTATGAAGTTGTCTTCCAAAATTGGTTTCTAATCCGACTTTATTATATGAAGTTATTTTATAAATTGTTTTCCAATCTACTAGTATACAGTTATATAAATCTTTTCTCGTTCGTATGAGACATCTAATTGAATGCCTTAGTAAAAACAAGGACTATGAACCCTTATGCTTGCTTCAACGGTTAATTCTTGGACTCGTTTGATTGAAAACCGTGGCAATGATCATTTCGTATTTCTAGTAGAATATACAGCTTGTTCGTAAATATTCGAGTAGAGCAAGTGGTTTTAGGACATGTAGCACGACTCTTATATTTACTAGTTTAGCGTAGTTTATACTATACTTAATCAATTTTGATCACTTTGATGATCTTCGGGTCATCCTAAGGATCTTCGGATCATTCCAACCTTTGGGTCACTTTGATGATCTTCGGATCATCCTTAGGAACTTTAGTTCATCTTGAGACTCTTTGACTATCTAAGGAACTTAGGTTTATCTTGAGAGTCTTCGGACTATCAGAGGAACTTCGGTTTATCTTGAGAGTCTTCAGACGATAAGAGGAACTTTGGTTCCATCTTATCATAGGAACTTCGGTTCCGGTGGATCTTTGAACGGTCCGACCTTCGGTCATTCTGATGATCTTAGGATCATCTTGAGGAACTTTGGTTCATTTCTTGTTCTAATGGTTTTCGGATCATCCTGAGGAACTTCGGTTCATTTGATTTATCGATGATCTTCGAATCATCTTAGTGGGATCGCGACTCGTGGTCCTCAGACCATCCGAGGAGCTTCGGCTTAACAATATAGGCTAGCTGCCTAGAGATTGTGTCTCACCTTCCATGTATGTATTGATGAATCTTCAGACTCCCGCCTTGATTTAGGCATCCCCCTTCGCTGGGATCTTCTGGATTTCTAATTTATCGATTTCAAGAATCTGAGTTCTTTGATACCATATTATCATTCTTAGTTTCATTGATACTGAGATATTCTTATATAGCATTGAGATTTCTTTAGCATATCTTCTGGACATATCGATCTTTCACATTTACATGTGAACATTGTTGTTATTACTGATATGTCATTTTCTGTTTATAGCTCTTATCCTATTTCAGTTTATTATGATACGTACATCTAAATTGATCCGCTTATTGTTTATTCTTATAAATAACAGTCATCTCAGACCGAGTTATTACAGGTGCTTACATTGGACTTCTAGCAGGGACCACCATTTGGCTTTTTGTATCTACATTATTATTATAGTAATTTGGGCTTTATGTATATGAGTCATCTTTGTATACATATTCGTTTGGCTAGAAACCTATTCTTTTAATGTATAGTGAATCGACTATGACCACTATCTTTGTATTTACTCTTATGTGTTATATTCATATCTATTTCCGCCGTAGTGATGTGAATATCTGTGTCTGACTCTGATTACATTGTTATGTATTTTATGTTGATTCTGAATTATATATAGCCATTCTGTAGTGGATTTGAACTTGAATTAGATGTGTTAGATTTCCTTATGAGAATTAAAAAGTAAGACCACATTATCCAACATATTTAACACTCATTCAAAGCTAATATACAGATAGTCGCTCCTCAACAGCCTTATTCATCGGGTTAGTTGATACCATTGCTTGCAATGGCCTTGACCAACGCGAGTATAGAGGTGGGGCGTTACAAAGTGTATAACCGGAGCTATTGTTTAAACTTCCGAGATAAGTCTTCAAATTTGTGGACTGGATTTGGAGCAAGATTTGTGAACCATAATGACGCAACTCCTTCCAAGTACACCAGGAAATATCGGCATTTTAATTCATTAGTCGACCGAGTGTCATTCATATGGTAGTCGTACTTAAATAAAAATAAGTTGGGATCCGTTGTCCCGTTGTATACCAGAATTGTTGGTGGGACGAATTTCTTCGACTAATCATTTTTCAATATCTTACTAGTAAAGGGAGTTCTACTGAGAGAAAAACCCCGGTCTTCCTCCTCTTCTTTTCTGGCCAAACTCTCCTTTATAATCTGTTTGATCATTTATCAGATATACTCTTCACTATCGTTTTGCTCCACGGGGCAGACACCGAAGGCTTTTCTGGGCACCTGACTTATCAGACAACCTCGGTTAGCTGGCTGGTGTCCTGATCCTTCGATTCGCGGAGATGCCCTTCTGGTAGTGCTTACGATTTTCTAGGAAGAGTGTCTCATAAGTTGTTTCATCTTGTTCCCGTCAACCTCAATTCCTTCATTGTTGGCATTGGCATTTTTGCTTGGATTATCATTAGAAACTAACATCCTATCGAGATCATTGCCAGCATTAGCCTATCGACCCTGATTACCTCCCATACTTAAGTTTTTGGGAATAACGCGATCACTTCTTCCTGTGCTGACTTGGGCGACATTAGTATCGATTAGTCTGGGGGCATCTTTTGGATCTTCCCTCCTCTGATTTGAGGCTAAAGAATGTGTATGTTCCTCCAAATTAATTTCGATTCTATCGGTCTTCGGATTTGTTCTTGTGGTTTAAATAGCATCCAAATTTTCAATCAGCATTCGACTTGTAACCTCTAACCGTTAGTTTATTCCCTTTACTACATTGTCAAGTTCTCTTCGAGTAACAGCTTCTCAGGGGTTTGAGTTTCTCTAAGGTTATTAGTAATGGGGGAAACCTAAGTATTACTAGCTACGTTTTCGGAAGTTGCAGCTGTTTCGAATTTGCTCTTACTTGTGTTCTTCCTAGGAGGAGCCATGACATCTACCAAACTTCGAGTTCTTAAAGCGATTTTCTCCATGGATCTGCCTTGTAGACCTTGATGATCTATAGTAGAAGCACAGATCTAGGCCTTAGATTCAGTTCTCAGTGAAAACACCAAATGTTAACCCTAAAAACGGCGATAACACTTGATCAATTGTGAAAGCACCACCCCGTGATGGGGAAACAAAACAAAGCAGTAAAAGTAAATGTAAAACAAGAAAGAAATAGAAAGCAGGGAAAGAAGAAGATAATTTTATAGTGGTTCAGCTCGAGATCAATCCTAAATCCACTTTAAACAATATTATTATAATCCTTGCCATTGTAACACCCCACCTCCACCAGGGTGGCTCTTGCAAGCACTCTGACTTTGAAGGGGCGTTTGAATCAGGTAAACATGCATAATGATATATCAAGGCAGAACAAGAACATATGTATATATGTAAACAGAGTAAATAACATAGATAAAACAGCGGAAGATTTCAAAACATTTCAAAACAAGTCTGGTACAACATAGCTTTCCAAATAAACAAGTCTAGATAAAACAACGTCAACTGAAAAACTGAAATAAATAAGTGTTATCCCCAATTAAGTGGTAACCATAGCTAGCTTCATGTCGAAACCGTACATGAGCTGAAATCCCACAAGCAAGCAATCCGAAATCCAAGCTAAGCTCCAGTATTCCCTCCCTGAGAACCTTGGGGGGGGGGGGTGGAACGGAAGAAAAGAGGCGAAAGAAAACAGGCCAGTCAAAAAGACTGAGGTAGCCCTACTACAATCAATGTAAACTGATAAAGTTAACTGGCATGAGCAGCAGGGATGAACATAAGGATAACAATATACTAGCATGATGATTAACTAACAAGGTAGATAAAGGTGTAATCGCATAATCAGGATTAAGGTTTTGCACCACAGGTGTACTAGCAAACTAACATGACTTGAATAAACAAGTATTGATCCCTTGGCCCAAGCTTTGGCCCAATAACATGAAATGACCCTAATACAAGGTCCAACCAAACGGTCTAGTCGATCGGCTCCCTAAGCCTAACTCGTCACGTGTTGGTGTCAATACGGCCCAATCATAATTGTAGTCGAACTGTGCCGGGTCCACCCTTCGGGTGTATCAAGCCCTAGGGTGTCAACCCCTGGACACCATGAACATGAGTGCACAGTCCCGATCTACTGGTACCCGTGCATGTTTTCTCCAGCTACGGACTATGTGCACGACCAGAGTCCGCCCGGAACTACACCGGCGTACCCTCTGCCGTCGCTTTTGGTCACTTACCTCCAGTCCAGTAATCGTGCCCCCACCCTAGCCTAGTCCCTAGGGTCATGATGATACTAACTTGGGATTACTGCTGGAGTGGGCCCCCATTGTTAGGATTTTTCTAGTGGGTTAAGTACAGTTTAACCCTCTTGCTAATCCTGGATTAACTTGGTTAAGTGTAACGATGAGTTCACGACTTAACCCCGATTAATCTACCAAGCCCAAATTGGTTAAGTATTAAGTGGACCATGACTTAACCCTAATCACGAGGCATTAATTAATTTAATGCGCCTTAACCTCTCACATTAGACCTTGTTGTGGTTACTAGTTAAGCCGGTCGGGTCCGGGTAGCTTTACACCACAACTTGGTCTAACCTCGGGTTCAAGGTACAACATGACCAACTTCTCACATTGGGTCCTATTGTTTGTAGCAACTAGTTAAGCCGGTCGGTTCCGGGTAGGTTTACGCTACAAACTCAACCCAACCTCGAGTTGGCCACACTTATCTTTTCTAAGTGTCATGTCCATCATGTTTCCAAAACATGTTACAAGTTTTCAAGAAATTGGGTAGACCTAACTTAATAGGTAAATTCCCAATGGGTAGACCTAACTTAATAGGTAAATTCCCAAGCTTATGTTTTATGTCTTTTAAGTTTACCCAACCCCAAACGCAATCTCATCGCTTACATATCGCAATAGCGCATAAAGGATAGAAAGAGGGAACTTGGCATAATCATGACATAAAGGTATTGAAGCCACAAGCTTAACATGGTGGCATATGAAATGTTCATATGTTCATACACTTGCATATTACATTTTTAGGCCTCAAAAGCATGCATAAAACCAAACTTAGCATATTGGTGATACATGGTGCTAAATGACATGTAGAGATGGCCATAAGTTCGCATTTAGCCTCACATGCAAGTTATCATAAGAGATATGATAACTTACATGTTGCTAAAATGCAACCTTTGGCATAAAGCTTAAAGCTTTATGTTCATAAACCCAAAATAAGCTTGCATAACATGATAGCATGAACAAAATGTTCAACCCAAACTTGCATAACATAACTTGGCATACTTGCATATAAATTTGCATATCACAACATGATAAACTTGCATATAAACTTGCATATCACAACATGATAAACTTGCATATAAACTTGCATATCACAACATGATAAACTTGCATATAAACTTGCATATCATACATTTAACTTTAGAGTTTAAGTATGAAAGTAGAATAGGGCTTACAATGCTTAATAAGTCACAAAAATGTGACAAAGCCCTTATGAAATCAATTAAACCCAAAATGCAAGCAAAACCCTTGAGCCAAAATGATCAAGACTCTTTCTTTATGATGCAAATATATAAACTTGACTTGAATGCAAGCTAATGATGCTCATACAAGTTTGAAAACACTTGTATGCATGGAAAATCACTTAGGAATTTATTTAGGAATTTTATGAAGAGAGTGGAGGCCATGAGAGGATTGATTTTGCCATAGTTTAGTTGTATGAATGAATAATGATGATTTAGGGTAGGTTAGGGTCTTATTTATAGATTAGGCAAGTGTTTTAGGCCATAGGATTAAACCTAGATTCAATCCAAGCCATCAAAGCATGTCTTGGGGAAGAAGTCAAGTGTAGGAACCATCTAGGGCCTTTAGATTAAAGATGAACCATGAGAACCATTCAAATGCAAAATCTGCATTTGAGCGAATCGGCCCACGGGTTGACAGCCTAACACCCTGGATTAACCCCTAGTCGACCCAGCGGGCTCGGGTCGACCTCAAAAATCGGCCGGTTCGGTTATTCCCCTCTCCCAATTCGCTGTTTTGAACATTTTTGCATATTTATTTATTTAATTTTCAATTTTATATATATATATATATATATCAATATATATATATCTCTGCGCAACCCATTTCACTTAATTAAGTATACTTTAATTTGGGAATTTTTCGTGAAACTTCACGAGGCCATATCTTGGTCATACGGACTCCGATTTTCGAAAACTCAGACTCTATTTCGCGTATTTTTCCGAGACGAACGCAATGGCTTAGCCCATTTCCCTTGATTCAGATTTTACAGTTTAATTCTGCCTCCATTTATGTTATAACATGTTATTCAAAAATACGGGTTGTTACAGCCATGCCAGATACAACATGTTATATATGATAACAAAGATCTCCAAAGTAGAGAATAACAGATAATCACTAATACTATTGGTTATCGAATAATCATGATAACCAGCCTAGGTGACCTAAATTTGCTCTCTTTGGAGAGAAGCTTTACTGTAGAAGAAGAACAATGGCTGCTGGAAATGAGATATGTCTTACAGAGCTTTGGTAGAGCAAGAAAATCAATGCCCTTTCATGTTGGAGCCTAGGGGGTATTTATAGGTGTTTTGGAGAGAGTTGGGCTAGATCATCAACATGGAGCCTTGTACCAACATACCGACCCATCCGTTAAAATCGTGTGGCAAAATACGTTAACCTCATGGATCGGTACTGGTCCATGGAGTTAGCATATATTGTGCCTCAAACCCCATTATCGTGATCCCCATTCCTTGATTAGCTTCTATGCATAATTTGGTGTTGTCTAGACTTGATTTGATGTTGTATCAAACTTTAATTCTTACCTTCTCGATCCTGCATTTCAATCCATGGGATAATGATACTTAGAAAACTCTGATTGACTTGAGATCACACATATAGTCTCTAGGCTAAGTTGGGAGGACGTTGGGAAGGGTTATGTGCCCATCAGGACAGCAAACATGGGTGGGTAGCGAACCACCATAGACCGGTACCGGTCCACGTACATAGCTTTTCCGTGTATGAAAATTTTACAGAGGCTTGGCCTTACTCCTTTAGTCTTTCTGGTGAAGTCTCATCCAATTCCAAGATCATATGGTTTTGTTCTTCACTTCAATTCTGCAGGAATATTTGTCGGGTTAATAACTGAGTTAACATTGCTCATTACATCTATTTTCTTCTGAACTTGCAAGTACTTGTCTTCATCGTTGCTCATAAATTTTATGTGTGGTAATGACTTTTGCACTTGTGACAACATCAGTTTTGTTCTTCTTCTTGCTGTTTTATAGCCAATATGTATATAATCTTTATAGGGTCTTTGACTAAGCTCATCAAATTTGTTTTCTCCCTCGAAATGAGAATCCCTTCTAGACGACTCTGTCAGACTAGACGAGTAAATTGATTTTGATGCTTTTTTCTTTTACTTTGGTGGACTAGTAATTAGTAAGTCACAACAATTAAAAAATTTGATAATAATGTAATCTTTTAGTGTTATTTTCTATTGTGTATAGCTTCATGAACTCCTCATTCATCATTCTTTTCTGATAGCCCAAAAAAAACCGTTTTAATAATAAATTCTAATCAACTTGCTAAAAAAAATTATCAAATTCTCTTTGACATTCATTTCATCAGAGTTGACTTTTTTTATTTTATAAATCTATGACTCATAAAACGAAGTTTGAGACATATTTTTTTCTACCGACCTTGAATCACTGACAAGTTTCGACTTGATGTTGAAGATATTCATTATTATTTTTTAAAACTTACCTCCTGATTAGTCGTTGCCCTTAATCGAATCATTTGATAAATGATAATAGATATAGCAAAGATCGTTGTTCCAATTGCTACATCATGAAATGGTAAGTCACTTGCACGGTGTAGTAATTAACTATTCCCCAATGTCATCTTGACACTATAAGAACATATGACTATTCCAATGGCTTCTAGCCGTTGGCGGCCGTTGGAATAGCCATTGGAATAGTGTTCACGACTTCCAACGGCTTCCGTCAGAAGCAAAGGATTTTTTCCAACGGCTCCCAACAGCATAAACCATTCGAAACTGTTTAAAACAATGTCCATATTACCGTTGGAAACCGTTGATAGCTATTGGAAATACTGGGTACTTTTTGTATATAACAGCAAGCCAGCTTCTTTCCAGCCTCCCCAACTCATTCCATTTCTATTCCATTCGCATTTCCAATCTATTTCCAACCAATTCCACAATTATGCGACACATATATACCACTAACACCATAAACCATCAAAATAAAACGCATAAACATATATATATGCAACAAAAACTATTTACACATCCAAAAAATCATCCAAACATGTCCAAAAAGCGTATTAACATATACAAACATCCAAAACAACAATCCAAACGTGTCAACAAAGCGTACCAATATATAAAAACCATCAAAAACACATCCAAACTTGTCTCGTCATACATCAAAACAAAACACATCCCCAACCGAGCATCAAAGCACATACCTCAAGATGAATCGTCGCTATGATCACCAAAACAAAACACATCCCCAACCAAGCGTCAAAACACATACCTTTTGATTCAGCTGCTCAATCTGCATACCCTGCAGGCGATTCTGGTCCTACAGCTGATCAATCAACGCTTGCAACTCCTTAATTTCTTCCTTGTCTTGTGCCTTCTTGTCTTGTCGAACCTGCAAATACAAGTATCATATTAGTGAACATACAATGCTAACAATGCTAACATACAATTTCAAAGTCATTTTAACAATGCTAACATACAATTTTTATAACATGCAATTTTTATAACATACATTCATAACATGCAATTTTTATAACATACATTCATAACATGCAATTTTTATACAAATAATTTGTTATACAAGTAATTTTAATAAGTAATTTTCAATTACAAGTAATTGTTATAACGTAAAATTTCAAAGTCATTTTAACATTGCTAACATACATTCATAACATGCAATTTTTATACAAGTAATTTGTTATACAAGTAATTTTAATAAGTAGTTTTTATTTACAAGTAATTGTTATAACATACAATTTCAAAGTCATTTTAACAATGCTGACATACAATTTTTATAACATACATTCATAACATGCAATTTTTATACAAGTAATTTGTTATACAAGTAATTCTAATAAGTAATTTTTATTTATAAGTAATTGTTATAACATACAAATTCAAAGTCATTTTAACAATGCTAACATACAAGTAATTTGTTATACATACATCATTATTAGTGAACGAAGGCATTTCTAGTAGAAGTCAGTCTTAACAGAGAAAAAACACTTAATAATGTAGATGTGAATAATTTATATTATTCGAATATTACCATCGGGTTGCCAAATCCATAATGCCTGCTCCGCTGTGTTTTTTCCATAACAGCATCGAATAAGTTGTCTTCCTCCTCCTGCGTCAACTCATCACGATTCGAATCCTCAAGCTCATGAGCCTGTGCCTCCTGGAACTTTGCCTATAATGAAAAAAAACTTTTCATTTGACAAATAATAAAACGATGATTTTATTTTACAATAAACTAATCAATTCTTACTTGTAATATTTAAAATACACATACGTATGACTATGTCGCCTTGTCCTGATCATCCCACTCATATGTGACATTGTTTGTCTCGTCTACCTTCCTGGTTGCATCGTGTGAGTAAAGACATCCATGTATGACACGAAATGTCCATAAAATCATTCCTTCAGCTGGTATTTTGAATATTTAATTCCACATTGTCAATCACTGAACTAATCAATTTACAAATGTAATAATTAACAAATTTATCAAGTCCTCGCGGTGATGCTGGAAAGAGTTAGATCTCCCGCGATGAGTTACAGGATTCTTGTTCCTGTTTGCGGAGTTCCTTCTTACTCGGCCTGAAAATGTACATTGACAAATTATTTAAAATCGGCAAAAAAAATAAATTAGAATCGTTATAAACTTACCTTGCACTCAGGCGTGTCCCACCACACAACCATCTTCTCAAATACTTCATCGCCCATCCACTGTGGTTGCTTTCCTTATTTCTTAAGTTCATTCATCTTCTCTTTATAATTCATGGCGACCTTCGAGTTCCGGTGTCGCTGAACTAGCTTCATGTCAGTCTCCTGCACATCTACTGCTCGAGGAGAGAAATGAAGAAGCAGGTCGTGGTCTCTGGAACATATGCAGGAAAATTTCCAACGGTTTCCAACGGCCGCTAACAGTCTTTATTGCATCGGTTTCCAACGGCTCCCACGGATTCTAATTTGCTGTCGGCGACCGTTGGAAATAAGGTGTTGGAATACACTGTATCTCTAGTAGTGTGAGAAATATAGGGTGCGTTTGTTTCACCATATTTAGTTTTCGGTTTTCATTAATACAAAATTGCAAGAAATGCGTATAAAACCTGAAAAATGACTGTTTTAGAAAACAAAGTTAACAAATAAAATGAAAAACAATTTTTTTCGTTTTTCATGTTTTCGGAAACAACGAATAAACGACACACAATTCATACTTTCGTTGTCCTCCAACCTCTCTGTGGTTCTCTCCATGTTCCTTCCATCCCCTTCGTCATCAATTTATTCTCTTAATCTTATATAGCTAACGTTGAAAACTTAAAAATGCAAAAAAATAATAATTAAACCAAACGCCACCATAGCTTTTGGAGTACGTCGAATGTGTAAAATCTCCGAACGGTGTTGTTCAATTTTGTGTTGCATTAAGAGTATTGAGAAGGAAGAAAATTTGATGTGTAAATTTGAAGTATTGAGAATGTTATTTTATATTGGAAATAGAACCGGTGGAAGAGCCGATGAGGGAAAACGGTTTGAAGAGCTGTTGACCTAACCACGCTAATTAAATCAATGTTCAGAATTAATTCAGAACTCTGGATTGGTCCTTAAACGTTTATCTGAAAATTCAGGTGAATAGTTGTTGTTGGGGACGATAATTTCGAAATTTAGAATCTGAAGCCATCTAAGTGGTCACAGGCGTGTAAAGTGAAAAGTTTCAACTAAACGTTGCAAGAAGAAATCGAGTATGAATTTCTTTTCAGTTTGTTTTAGAAACGTAGACATCTTCAATTATGAATAGATGAGATCACTGAAAGTTTAACAATTTAATTCGTTGCTTAACCGTGAATAGAAAGCAGTTTCTGATAAATATGAATATGAATAGAAATACATAAGGTGAGACGAACGGAATGCGAGGAACCGTAAATTCATGCAGAATACGGGAAGTTTGTAATTAACACGATATTCCTAGTAGAACAACTTCCAATAAATCTCAAAAGTCTGAAACAATGAATGCATTAATTGAAGCATCTTTTCATCTTTTATAACACCTCTGTGATTCTAAAGATGTAATATATAAATAACCAGTTTTGCCTCAAAAATCCAGCACCCGAACACAAAATGAGTAATAAACCAATGAGCATGAAACTGGTCATCGAAAAAAAATCAAAAAGAGTATTATTTGCTGAAGCAAGCAAAGACGTAGTCGATTTCATATTCAGTTTGGTTGCATTACCCCTAGGCACCATTACCAAACTACTGACGAAAGAAAACATGCCAGGCTCAATTGGTTCCATTTACAGAAGCATTGAGGAGTTGGACGTAAATTATTTTCAGTCAAATGACCGGAACAAGAAAAACATGCTTGTTAATCCTAGCATTACAGTTTCTCCTATAAAGCATAATAATTTGTTGTTTGCATCAAACGCAGTTGGATTGCCAGGCAAATACTATCAATGTACGGACTGTCCTAGTGACTACTTTACGGATGTTAACAAAGGTAAATGTCCCAGCTGCAGCAATCTTAAAATGAGCAAAGAGACCGTGTTTATGTCGGTACCATCAGCAGCTGGCGATGGATTGGTAAAACGCATGGTGGTATATACCGTTCTGGATGATCTCTCCATTACTCCTATGTCAAGTGTATCAAATATGAAAATGCTAGAAAATATGAAGATAAAAGATTTTAGTGGATTAGAAGAGTTTACGGTCAGTATTGGAATTGAAGAGGTTTGTTGTTCCTTCTTTTGAATTGCATTTTTTTTCCCTTTTTTTTCATCCAGTTTTTTTGTCTATTCAGTTTTTAATTGCAATTGCTTCTAGGGTTTGAAGATTTTGAAGGCTTCCCTGGAATCGAATACGGTGCTGACTGATGTGTTTGTTAGATTGGAGGTGAAATGAAATCTGAGGGATCCGGCAGTGAACAATAGTTGATTATCTTACATCATTATTTCTGGATTGGTAACGTTTTGGTTGATCAATTACTTAATGGCTAATCGTGTACAAGCAACCTTTTGCAATATGATATGCGTACTGTTTCATGGTATTTAGTGTTGGTATAATTTTCTGTCAGATATGCATGCAACTGCATTGACTATGTAACATATACTACATGCAACTGTATTGACCAAGACATGGTTCTCTTTCTGAAACCAATGCATAAACTTAAATTCCCAAGATGTGATAGGTTCAAAGTGTTGCTTCCAAAACTACAGAACTCATCCACTAAAATCCTTGAGTTGCAAAATAATTAGTCTGGCAGATCAGTAAATAATTGGAATGGAACCAGTAACCTAGTTTTGGAGCCTTCCACGGTGGGGTAAACATAATAAAATGTCCCAACATCGATATTGAATTGCTCTAAAAATCATCATCAGGAAGCCACATCCCACTGGATGAAAACGTTCATGCATGGTGAACATTGTCAGTGCCAGCCCAATTAGTGCAGCTGCCCCAGCCCAAAACAGTGAACAAAGGATAAAAATAGCAAAAATTTACCCAAGAAGAGGCTTTAACCCTGGTTGCCCAAGAGAGAAGTCGAAGCTGTTACTATTGCACCAAAGAGTTATCTTATGACTACCTGGTATAGAACATTATTACAACAATAAAAGTAAATCAGTCAACCAACCACCACCTCCCTCCGACTGCTCCCCCCCTCCCTCCTAAGGCCCAGCTGCCCTAGACAAATGTCTTGCTGTAGGGTCGGGCCTGAAGTTGTATAAATGTCCCATGGAGGCAAGCAGACCCAAACCCACGCCAACAGGAGAGAAACAAAAGTGCTTCAACCAGTTGACCACGCACGATGCACGAATCTATGTAGTAACGGATATAATATCGCTATAAAACCAAAATCTATATTGCAAAAAAGTGAGACAAACATTAGACTTGAACCCAGTACCATAGAAATTAGAAAAGGAAGACATGCTATACCTGCACCGTGCTCAATTGGATTTTGAACTAGGTAGCGTTTGATTTTTAAACTGCCCAGTTAATGTTCGCATCCGCATCAGACCCTTCCGACGCATCGATGTGGGGCCCACACCATTTGCCTCTTCCAGCCTAACAGTTCAAAAGTTAGCTTTCGCGTCCATCGCAAGCCAACTGCTAATTTTTTACCCTTTTTATACATACTTATACAAATAATTAATAAAATAATAACTTTACCCCTTTCGTAAAAAAACATATTTTCGTTTCGTAATAATTTCCCTTCAAATAACCCTTCAAAATACCCCATCCATTTTCATTTTCCCGTTCAAAATTAAACGGACCCTTACAAATTTTTGCGGTATGATATGACATCATATTGGTTTTTCAATTTATTTATCTAAATATTTTTGAAGTGTTATTCCCTATTTTAGGCGAGTTTGTAAACTTGTTTCTTTGGTTGAAGCAAAGGTTTGTTGATTATTGTAAAGCTGAAAAGTAACCTGGGGACAGAAGATATGACAGAATATCCAAATCAATATAAAATCAACTTTGTGATATGCTATTATACTTTTCTTATATATTTGCATAATTATATTTGTTCGTCATCATCGGTCATGTGCATAGCTTTTTAACAATTGATATCAAAACTTGGAGTTCTAATGATCGTCACAATATCATAAGATAATGGTCAAAAAAGATGTTATGAAATGCACTAAGCAAAAAAAAAAAAAAAAAAAAAAAAAAAAAAAAAAAAAAAAAACAGTACAAACAAAACTACAACAAATGAGGACTATAAAAATATACTTTTTGATTAACAAGTTTTAGTAAGAAAATAAAAGTGACTTAGTTAGTCTAAAGATCCACTATTTTAAACGTTCCAAATCAACAATAAACCAAGCATGTCTAACATAAACCGTTCAAAAAGAAAAATTTATAATGAGATTTAAATATAATAAAAATAAAGATATGAGAAGAAAACAGGATCTCATAGTGGAAGAATAAAATATTATAATCATATAAGTGAATCATAAAGTTGTTTAATGTATACAATTTATTACAATATCAGAGTTAGACAATAACAGACATACCAAGTAATGCAGCGAAATAAAACTAGTAAATTACGAACAGATAATATTCATCTTTAGAATAATGTCTTTCGCTAAGCTGTACCAACTCAAACTAGACTTGAACATAATGTAAAACAATATACTAGAGTCTGGATTAAAATTTCTAATATAGGACAAATCAAACCAAATGAAATATGAGTATAGTACCATCAGATATATTTACAGGATTTTCCATCTTCTACCAGTATATATATTAGTGCAATAACTTGAGAGATGTTACACGATTTTCCGTCTTCTAAGGATTTGTTAAACAATACACACACACACACACACACACACACACACACATATATATGTATATATATATACACATATACATATTCATACACACACATACAAAAATATATATATATATATATATATATATATATATATATATATATATAATAGGATACACACACACACACACACACACACACACACACACACATATATATATATAGTCGGATACACATATATATAATCACTACACCAGAAATGCAAATTAGGCAGTGCTTTAAGCCATATCTAATGCGATTAGGCAGTGCTCTAGGCCATATAAAATTTTCGCGTGTTTAAACATTAGATACGGCTGATGACCGTATCTAATTGAAAATTAGATATGGCCATGAGTTGTATTTAATTCACCATTAGATACGGCCATGAGCCGTAGCTAATTTAAAAAAAAAACAATTAGCTTATGGTACAATATAAAAGGCATTACAACAAATTCATTAATGAAGAGTAGGGCACATGCAAAATGCAAAAATAAGAATAATAACATATTTCATATGATACAATATAATAACAGACATCCGCATACAAAATTAGTTGCTTATTTAATAAAATTCTTGACCAATACAATTCTGCACATGATTCACCACCAACCTCCTCTAATACTGCTATCAAGTTGCCTATTGGATAAAGCCATTCACTGGAACATGGTACCATCTTTGAGAGGCTGCTCCACAATTGGTCCGAACAAATAAAAATTAGCTACTAGCATTTGTTTGTAGAACAAATGATTAAATTATAGAAAGAGAAATATCAAGTGTAATTCATGTTGATGGGGAAAATAATGAAATAAGCATCAGGCCCATCACACATTTTTTCTCAAATATACATAGATGGGTAAAACAATGAAATTGATAGTTGTAGAAGAGTCTCATGCCCCTTATTATCTGTTATGGTATACTGCAAACCAATAGAAATAAGATGTACAAGCCGATCTATAGAAACACTATATTCATATGAAACAGATGAAATAAAAGAAGGCTGTTTCATTAACACTTGAAGTTGGCTTCATAAAAGATTAACTGAACACCAATTATTTGTTAAACTAGCAGGTACTTCCAACCAAGCCTAAATATAAGAAATAAAATAAATATATAAGATGGTCACAATATGGCATACCAAAGAGTATTAAAGTTTACTATTAACATATAAATTAGTTGTTATACAGCGACAACAATTAAAAACAATTCATTCTTTTTATCATCAATTTTGTTAATATTATCAACTATACGACACATGGTTTTAATGTGATTACTAAGTTATTAACATTTCTTTCAAGGTGTTACGTTAAGATGCTTGGTTGCTTAAATCATTGCTCCTTCAGCAAGCAAAGCTGGAGCAACTTGAATCTAACCACAATTTTTTTTACTCATCCTCTAGGCTAAAATAATAAGCAGGAAAGCAATGGTAGTTCAATACGGTTCATTGATGTCAACGAGTATATTAATCTTTAAAGCCGTAGGAATTTAGCTTCCATCTAATTAAAGCAAGCCAAGATTACCAATGTAGTGCAAATTTACGGGCTTAATTATATTAGATTAAGTTTTAGCATATTACTACATAATGAAAATAACGATTCACCAAAAAATAAAATAGAAATACTTGGTATCAGATCTCATTCAAACCAATTGAAATTTTGTGTGCATCTGTATTAGATTATGTAGAATTGGAATTGTAACAGACGATCTACTTACACAAATATAGATTAAACCATTTTAGATGTTCAGTAGCTGCTATGTCTAGCAGTAACAACAAGGTCATTATGAAACCAATCCATATGATTAGGTATTCAATATAAAGAAAAATTCTGCACCCATATTTTCTATACAAAAATTAATGGTTAAATAAGTTAATTAATAAATTGTTAATTCTAACTACAGTTTCTGCAAACCACTACTAGCTTTTGACAATGAGTTTTGCCTAAAGAAAAGCTTATGAATTTATTCTAAGTGTACAAAATATCATTTTGTGTTCTGTATTTGTGAGGATGGTTGTGATATTAATAGTATGGTAAAGGCAATGTCAGGATAAATGTGGCAGATACTGCCAGTTGTGGCTAAGGTTAAGACATTAAGTTAAACATTAAATTAACATGAATTAAACACATACTGGCAAGTAACTGTCCCTTTTCTTGGTAATACAATACTGAAATATTAGCCTTTTTTACAATATTTCAACGTCATTAATGTATGCAAAGGCGATCTTAAGAGTTTTAGCCCATTCAACATAATTAGATTGTCTAGCATACTAAATAATTTTACTTACCTAGTTTTCTTTACAAAATAAATACAAAAATAGTTGTGCTCATACTTTTTCAATATAAAACAGTACAAGCTAACATATGTATGACGTTTGAGGAAAGAAACTTTACATCCTAATAAATCTTAACTCATTGCTAAACCTACCTTTCAACTTATTAATAACCCGACAAGTTACAAGATGCATAGAGTATTGTTAGAAACCGTTTTAACATTATTTGCCGAAGAGGATTTAGGTAGTCATATAAGAAATATGTTACCTGTGAAACCTCTATCAAACTCATTCATGGTATGATGTGTACATTTATGAACAGATAAGGGAAACCTTTTTCCATTCTTCAATGATTGCTCCATTTCTTTCTTGAAAATTTCAAAGGATATGTGATGAAAGTATCCCAACATTGTTTGAAAGACAGGATATACTATCTGCAAAGATGCCAGATATACAAATAAAACAAAATCAACAAAGCACATTTAAGTACAAATGAAACATAAATTGATCGATCTATCATCAAGGAGACAGGACGTCCAAATCATTTTTATAATGATATACAAAGTTGTTACACATGCATGATGCATGTTCAACATAATCATTTTGTAAGCATAAGCTACTTGGTTCTGATTGCGCCTTTTGAAGTAAAGTACAAACATTTTTCACAAAGTAGACCATGTTTCTAATCCAAGTGAACTGAGTTGATTACATTAATGATTTCCAACACAGAACTTGTTTTTGATTTAAGACCTGTTGTATATACAGATGAAAGATTGTGCACTAAGCTATCTTTAGTTATCAATAGTGGACATAAATACCTGTTATAGAATTTAACTATTACAAAAACAATGAAAAATAAAGACATGGTAATAATAATCAGTAAAGAAAAATAAAGTGGTGCATTACAAAATCGAATAATGTACCTATGTTTCAAACTGGAAATAAACATGTGGCAGTGGGACAGTTGATTGATCCTTAAAATATAAATGTAATTATTTCATTCAGGTTTGTCTATTGCAATTATCCATTTACACCTATTGCAATTATTTTACTTATGGCCACAATAGAGAATTGACAACTATTGAAGTATAAGTAAAGAAGAGTGTGGTCTCACCTGTAAAGCTCTAGCTTCCAATTGTTGTTGTTCTGATGTCCTAATGCCTTCATCAAAGTAAATACTCCCTGCATCATACCTATACTCCCAAAAAACAAGCTTACGAAATTTAATTCATATATTTTTTATCTCCTTTTTGGGGTCAACATGTATGCCATAATCCATAAGAGTTCATTCGAATATATGAAACAAGACGTACGGACAAATCAATAGAAACACTATATTCATATGAAACAGATGAAATAAAAGGAGATTGTTTCATTTTAATCAATTAATAGGCACAAGCAAAATTGCAATGACACTTCATTCACTTTCATCTTACAAACAAGTATAGCTTCTCAAACTAGCTTATAAATATGGAAAACGGTTAAACTCCTAATATTTTTGCCACAACCATTTTACTTAATCTCTCTTCTTTCTTTGTCCAATTTTCTGCCTTTACTTTTTAATTGTTTTTCTTCACTTTAATAGCTATTGTTTTTGTTTTGTATATACCCGGACAAGTAGATTACACCTCACTTTCAAGTAGCTAGCTACAATAACTTTGGTAGAAAATCATATGAATTACCTCAATTCAAGCGGCAAACAAATTACCCAATTTCAAACTCAAATCAAGTAATAAACCCAACAAAAATTAATTAAATACAACTCAAACTGAAAATAATTTGACTTTTGAATTACCTTTGAGAGATGGAAGTTTTAGTCATAGACTGGAGTCATTGGTTAAGGCGATGTTAAGGCATTAGGATTTTGAGCAAAACTCCAGGACTGGAGTAACAACTTACGGGTAATTAGGTGGCAGAGTATTGAGCAAAACTCGGGTGAAATCAAGGATGCATTGCTGGTTAATTTTCTAATTTGTTCCAAGGAATTCAAAGGGGGAAAGAGTTGAAATAAAATAAAGAATAATATAGTGAGAGGTGTATTGGGGAACCGGAGGAGAGGAGAATGCACAGGAGATAATTTTGGGAATAAGGGTTACTGAAGGGAGGAGAAGATTACGAGGCCGACTACTAAATCTTGGGGGAAATATAATAACGTGGATTTGATATGGCTCAAAGTTGTATCAAAATGTAATGATCTATATCTTCTAAGATGTAGGGTTAGATTTTAAGTGTGGGAGGTGATGCAGATTGCAAAGAAAATTTGATACGGCTATAAGATGTATCAAATTTGATATGGCTTAAAGCCATATCAAATCTCCACATTTTGGTGTGTCTGATTTGTTATTTTGGTGTAGTGAATGTCTATTAATAAAAATATATTACAATAGCATTAAATCTTTACATTAATCCACCTTAACATATTTTATAATGCTAAATCGAACTCGTTGTGGGCTTGTATAAGAATAAAATATAACAAGGCTCGTGAGGCAAAGCTCAAGGTAGGATTCTTCAAGTTTACTCTTTCTTGCTGGTAGTAACCTCATAACGACCGACTGGACACAACACTCTTAAATCAAATCAAGGTGTACTAATCGAAACATAAGTCAATCGGGTAATACAAAGAGGTGTGTCCGTTAGTAGTAAATAACCTTAATAGCAAGGCATATGCTCATGTTTTAGTTATTTTAATTATGACACAACTGTCAAGGCTATCCATCATCGTTCACTTACTTTATTCCCGTAGACATTCGCCAATTCAACCACTTCATTATATAACATTTTCCACGTACCTAGTTGTTAAAGTGGTTCCGATATTAACAAAGAGTATGTCAATATCCAACCCCGGTCTCTTTAACAATCAAACTTCATTTTACGGGGCGTGGTCATTTCATATCAAAAACTAATTAAGTTCAAAACTCGATTTCACATTATCATATAACAAAACAGTTCAATATTGGATTCAGACTTTCAACGGTTCATTATCATATTCAAATTCTGAGTTAAAGCTTGCATGTCATAATTACTATTTTCAAATGTAATCTAATATTCAACACGGTTTGAGCTCATAATAGCATAGTTTGAAAATATAGACTTTTTATTCAATTTATATATAATAATTAAATTTGAAATATAACAGTTTGATTAAAAATATTTATATATGGAATAGTATGAAAATAATTTGTATAAAAGAAAGTATTTTAAATAAAAATATAAAATAATACTTAAAAAATGATTTTAATGTAATAATGTAGAATAAAATAGCTTATTTCCTTTTAAACCATTTGAACCCAATTCCAGTTTCAGAATCCACTTTAAACAGCTTCAATTTCATATTGAATCTAAAATAAATTTCAAATCATTGAATCTTCAATTTATCTTCAATCTAAATTCTGATTTTCAATTTAAAATCAACTTCAATTTAACCTGTTGAGATCCAAATTTCCAATGTAAACATATGAGATAGTGACTTTTCAAAACATAATTTCATTTCTTCAACACCATTTATCTCATTACTTGCAGCGACCCTGATTTTTTATCATTTAATTTTGAATATTCACTATTGTTTTAAATATTGAGTCGATAATATAAATGGATTCTTATATCGAGTTTACCAATTTAATAATCAAATTATGATTTTATTTCGAATATATCAAACTGCAGTAATAAGAGAAACAATTAAATAATTAAATATGAATTGAAATGGTTTATAATGTGAATATAAATTTTTAGTTGGATTAGAATTGGGTTAGTAAGTTTGCATGACGAGAAGTTTGAATTACTATGTAAATTTAGAAAATCGTTGATTTAATTGACATGTTAAAATAACTACCCCGTGTACAGTCTCAGATTTCGATGGAATCAGTTCTATTTAATCCTTAATTGTATATTATTATGGGATCTAAAATTTTGTAGCATTCGGATTTATCGTTGGCCCGTGCGATTATAAAATGCCTAGAAATGATTAAATTGAAGTTTATTTAAATCGTCAATTTAATAATGTTATTCTATATATATGTTCGAATCAAATTTTAGAATCTATTTTGTTGACTTCAGAATGCATCATAACTTTGTAACGTCGGTTGTTGCGACTAGATAGGGGTTCACGATTTCAAATTATGAGCCATGAGATATTTTAGGATATTTTATTATATATTTAATCTAATCAAGAATCCATCTGAATCTAATCAAATAAATTAAAAGTTGCAAGTGCCATCCAGATGATCTAACGCACACCCTAAGTCAAACAACGTAGACCCTAAAAGCTTATGTAATGTCCCATATTTTTACGGTATAATAATTAATTTATTTAATTATTTAATTAGTGATTTAGAGAATTAAAAGGTTGTTAATTTAATAACTTTGAATATTTAATTAATATAAATAATAGAATAATATATTTAATTATGGAATAATCAGAAATAGTGGAATTCGCAATATAATGTGAACTGGACAATTTAAAATATCTAATCCAGCTTAGAATTTGAATTATAATAACGAATACATTTAAATAACGACAGTTTGAACGTATGATTATATTATAATTATAATCGAGCTCGAAATGGCGCTCCAGATCGTAGTTTGGCGATTCGAACTTTAAACAAATATACAGAAGCCGTTTTAAATCGAATTTCTGTGAAACAAGAAACGTTCAGAGCTAGTGAAGTATATTTTTCTAATGGAAGAGAAAAATCGGGATTTTGTCGTGTAGATTTTGATTTATGTCCAAATAAATTTTAGAAAAGTCGCTATGGAATTCCTTCATAATTTATATCGATTTATTAATATTTATTTAATTATTTTTAAATATATTAATATTTATGGGTTTATTTAGAACCATAGAAAATAGCCTTTTTCCAAACGGTATCGGCATTCGTAGGAACTAGAATTTTTGGGTCCGAAATATTATAACATAGCAGTATAACAAATTTCGTGGAATTCAGAGTTGTTACAAAGCCGTGCGAGCTTAAAATGCTTAACCAAATATAAGTGATTTTAATATTAAAAATATCTAGATATTTTGCCTAACAAAACATCTCCACCTCTTTGCATATAAATAGATGTTAACTCCTTCCCTCCTTACAACCTAATTATCATCTTTTGTGAACGAAATAAAGGAGCCGCCACTTCCACTAATTCTTCTGAAATTAAATCCCACCCAAAACTCAATGAAAACAAGAGACTTTAGATCCGTTGTACTCGGGTGCTCGAGCTCTTCACATCAATAGTAGTGGTTTTTGGTGCGACGCATTTCTAGTGGATGCGATTTTCTGTAGCTGGGCGCTAGGGCTGGTGGCTGCAGTTGAGAGGGGAAGAGATAGGCTACGGCGATGATGGCAGTGGCTTTCTACTGCGAAGAGGAGTCGATTGGCAAAATATGAGGAAGTTCGGTGGAAATTATTGACGATGCCTGTAGCGTGAGCTACAAGGGAGGCGTGGGGTCGGATTTCATCACATAGGGCAGGAGAAATGGTGAAGGAGGTCGGCAGGTGCAGATTGACGAGGGGGATGCAATGGCGATGTCGATTTAGTGGTTCATCGAACCAGGGTGGGTGAGGTGAAGTGCGACAGCAATGGCACCGCCACTTTTGTGCTACATGTCGGTTTTTGGGGAGTACGCCAGAGGAAGGGTGGTGATGACGGGCAGGTGCGGGAATAGGTGGCGAGTTGGTTGGTGGCATCGGCTATGGCAATTGATGAACGGAGGAGGAGGTACGGTGGGTCAAAGCAATGGTCAACGACATGAAAACGGGTTTACAAAAGAAGAGGGAATCGGTTTTTGAATTATGGAAGAAAGAAAGAGCGGGTCGGGTTTTAACGTGTTGGGTGGGCTGATGTTGATAGGGTAAGGCCCATTTAGGAATTAAAATCCAAGTTTTATTTTAAATTAAAGTGTATTAATTTGTGTAAGTCATAACTTGATCATAAGAAATCAGAATTGCGCAAATTCAGATCCGTTGGGAACGTATGGACGAGCGCTACACAATGGGACCGACTGGGAGTGAATTAGAGCTCGTTACAATTTATAGCAAAATAAATTGTCCTTCTGAATCAAGCGATGGTTATCGTTATTAACGATGATCATCAATGTGAGTAAAACTCACCAACTCTGAATAGTTATATTTTTACAACATATTTTTAGAACTGATAATTATATGTTGATTGCTGTGTGTTAACTGTTTGGTTGAATTGCTTATGTATTGGTTGAAATTATAGATAATGATATATATATATATATATATATATAAATCGTTAATCAAATATTGATTCTGTTTAGCAAAATATTTCATATTGAAATAAAATCGATGTGAATTATATTGTTTTACATCTGTGATGCAGGGAAACAGGTTGGAGGAATCCAATTGGATTCCTCAATATTTATAATACTGTTCTGTTCATATATTGTAATATATGATGTGATATATAATCTGTTGTCGAATATGTGTGTTTGAACGATTTCGATCATTGTTATTTGGTATTTTAAATACCGTAAGAAATACTGGGATGTAGAAAAGGGGATTTTCAAAGTGCATTTTGAAAATGAATTATTAATATAAAATCAACAGGTTTTATATATAAAGGGAAAAGAATTTTATAAAAGAAATATAAAAGGAATTTATTGAGGAAAATAAATAGAAATATAAAAGGAATTTATTGGGAAAATAAATAGAAATATAAAAGGAATTTATTGGAAAATGAAAAGAATGTTATATAAGGAAATATTTGGCAAACGAATAGAATTTTACATCAGGAATGTTTAGACCCATGCTTCACACATGGGTATAACATGATATGGATTTAAAGCAAGGATTTTAAATAGAATCTGTTCTAACCGATAGAATGAGAAGATAAATTTATAAATAATATTTTATAAATTAAATAAAATATTTATCATTGGATAAATGGAATATATAAGTCAGGATGTATATAGAGAAGTAAGAATCTATTTCAACATCGATATTTGAAACTGAATATGGACGAAGAGAAAATTGGATAGGGTTAATCAGTTAGAGTTAGTTAGTTAGAGTTAATCACTTAAAGTTAATCGATTAGAGTTAATCGAATTTAGTTATTCAAGAGGAGTTAATCGAATTTAGTTATTCGAGAGGAGTTAATCGAATTTAGTTATTCGAGAGGAGTTAATCGAATTTAGTTATTCGAGAGGAGTTAATCGAATTTAGTTATTCGAAAGGAGTTAATCGAATTTAGTTATTCTAAAGGAGTTAATAGAATATAGTTATTCGAGGGGAGTTAGTCGAATATAGTTATTCGAGAGGAGTTAGTCGAATATAGTTATTCGAGAGGAGTTAGTCGAATATAGTTATTCGAGAGGAGTTAATCGAATATAGTTATTCGAGAGGAGTTAATCGAATTTAGTTATTCGAGAGGAGTTAATCGAATTTAGTTATTCGAGAGAGGTTAATCGAATTTAGTTATTCAAGAGGCATTAATCGAATTTAGTTATTCGAGAGGAGTTAATTGAATTTAGTTATTCGAGAGGAGTTAATTGAATTTAGTTATTCGAGAGGAGTTAATCGAATATTAGTTATTCGAAGTGAGTTAATCGAATATTAGCTATTCGAAGGGAGTTAATTGTCGAATTCGATTATATCGAATTGAGGAAAGTACTTATACTTTTTGGTTTTTAAATCAAGATTTATTTATTTATAAATTAGGTGTTTATTTATTTATTCAAATTAAAGAATAAAAGTTATATTTGAAGTTAGATATTTCGAAAGTAGGGTTTATAACATTAGCGTTATAATAAATGTTTTTCATAAAAGAAGTGGATTCATAATCTGAATCCGAGAATTTGCATAAGCAAATGATTGTAGAAATTGGAGCGGTGAGCTTTGTCTATGGCAAGGTTAAGAATGTTGTTCAGTTAAGGTCTGAGAGGTAATTATACCTCAACTTGATTGACTTCCTTACTTACCTAAGAAATAGTTGAGGTTCGATGGCGAGAGTTAGTTAGAAATACAGTTAAGTAATAAGCGATTTATGGATTGAGCGGTCATAACGATGTTTTATACAACGTTAGTTCGAAATCCACATAAATGAGTTTTGGAAATGTTTTCCAAATATAGAATCATAGATATTTTCTAAACATATAAAATGGAATGTTTTATTTATAAGGAGTTAAGAAATGGAGTTAAGCAATATTAGAAACTGACTGCAGATTAGTTAAGTTGAATGGTTTTCTAAGTGCCTATCTGATGTTTGTTTAGAACTTCGGGATTGATACTTAAGGAATTGTTCTCATGCTAGTTTACAGTCAGAGACTTATAATTGCGGAAGAGTAGTGATACGTAAATAAGCTATGGAAAAGTTTTCCATTGTTTGTAACATATATTTTCTAAACATAGAAAATAAGGAAATATAAATGAATATATATATATATATATATATGGTTGATGATTTGATCGATAATTCCATTTGGAAATAAGATCGTTGTGTGTGCACGAACATTTTTCAATTGATTGTTAAATCACCGACTATCAAAGTTTTTGACCATTTTAACGTTGTTAATATGGAGAGACCGATTGGATTATTATCCGAAGAAACACTCCGTATTGGCATAAGCGTTGCAAACCCAGTATGCTGAATATATTGAAGACGGAGTAAAGTGCAAGGGCTATTGTAAAAATCTTAGGTAAAGATTGCCTAAGATGGATGTACTGAATAGTGCCTTCGGTTTGTCCAGCCCCAGGACAACTTGTATGGATGAATGTCTGACAGAGTATTCCTAACGAACCATATATGTTGATCTCTTCAAACTACGTTTGGTGGCGGAGGAATTCGTTTCTCTTAGCTTCATACCCGTGATACCGTTAGGGAAATCAATAATGATTTGGCGGGTATGACGATGTAGTATTCCAAGTAACCGAAGATATGATATGTAAAAAGATAAGCGTAGCTTCTAGCCTCACATCCGAAAATGACAAAAGTCAAGCAGGAAGCATGGCTATGTAGGTCGCACCTATTAGGGTGTATAATCACCTATCTAGAGAATATTCATTTGCTTCTTAAATCTATCAATGTTGTACCTTATAGGGAAACGGTTGCTGATCCCAACCGTTGGTGATATACATTCGATACACTCAAGAGAAATGAGTAGTCGGTCATGTATGGCCGGATTGCAAGATGTTCTTATTGAACCCAGTGTGTTCTTCTCTAGAGGTACACTATCAAAAGGTGGTTCCATACCTTGTCATAGTTGGCAATCCATTATCCAATATGTGCTCGCGGTTTTGATTTTATACTATATATGTAGAACGTGAGATGAAAGCATTTTTGCTAGATGATTATTATATTGTGGTTGATAGACACTATTATAATGTCAGTGAGTTTTGATATAATGACTATTTTGGATTCTTGTAACGTCCCAGGATTTTCTGCCGTTTAAATTTCAATATTTAAGTCTATATTGGGGATATAATGGATTTTCAATTGAATTTATTTATTTAAAATAGAGTTCGAATATATATATTTATATATTAATTAAAACGAGCTCGAAACGTCGCGGTAGTTCGAAATTTTCGATTTAAACTTTAACTGGATATACAGGATCCGATATAAGTCGGATTTTTGTGAAACGAGAAACGTGAGAACCGTATTGATGATAATTTTCATATGAAAGAGAAAATTCCAGATTTCGTATTGTAAATTGTAAGTTATGGCCAAATCAAAATTTGAAATAATCGCTGTGGAAAATCGTTATTAAAATATAAGCCGTTAAATAGCCGTTTTGCAAACGGACTCATATTTCGACGAAATCAGTTTCATTGGAACTGTATCGTTAAATTATTGTATGGTGTTGAATGGCGTGGCAAACCGATGCCGTATGTGACCACGGTAGTCAAAAATGCCCGTTCAATTTGTAAAGCGCGTAATTAATTAAATAAAGGGTTATTTGGGTACAACTTGAGCAGACGATCGAATTAAGCCGTGGAACTAATTCCGTTGAGTTCGTATCGTCGAGTATAGTCAGGATAGGTATATAGTTTGCTATTTTTGGAGATCGGGTAATCTGGCGTTAAAAATGGCATTGCGGTGCGCGTAAAAATAGCCTACCGGGGAAGCAGTCTCAGAGTGCAACGAAACTGGTGCCGTTGGGTTCATATTGAAGAATTATTTTAGGATATCAAGGTTTCGAGTTGATTTGGTTTATCTGATGATCGTGAAAAGATTGAATGTGTGTTTAATTCTGGTTTTATAAGGGAAATTTTTTCATACGACCTCGGATTTCGACGAGACTTATCCCATTGGATCCGGAATATCTTTTTACATCAAGATTAGCCTTTTTATCAGAAAACAGAAGTTGTTTGAAGTAGTTTTTGTGTGTTATTTCGTGCGTAAGTAGTATCCTTTTAACAATGTCAAACCCATATCCCTATTTACTCTAGATTTCCTGTATGAAATTACAAAATCACATCTCTGCACAGACCGATACATGATTTGAAAACACACCCACCTACTACTGGTTGAAATCCAAACGTCTCCAGTCTACGAAAACTCATGCACGGTCATTGGAAAGGAAACCTCAGAACATCACCGAAATAAAAGTACCATGTAAACCTATTCCACTACTGCTTTCCTACTAGTCTAACCCTTGGCTGCCAAGACTCCTCCTATTATAAATACCCATGGCTCGAGCATGGTCCTTAAATGAAAACGCAGATCCAATATTTATATAAAAAAAAGATATATACAAAGGACGGAAGGAAGACAACGTGAGGGGGGTCTTCTCGAAGGTAGAGCTGTGGATGTCGACTGGGACGGTGCGTTGTAAGCGGGATGGCAGAGTTCCAAACAGAGAAGGACTAATGAAGTGGGGGTTGCGAAATGAAGGGAAGTAGCGTGTATTTTATGAGGTGAGAGGGATGCATGGCATAAGGGGAGGCTTGCTTCTTGGAACATGAAATATGGGTTACAGGAGGAACAGTAAATGGTATGTTTATGCCTAATCATTTGCTAACCATACTTAAGTAAATTAGGATTAAGGATGAATAATCTTTTTTTTAATGTAACATTGCTGACCGTATAAGTGGTGTTTAAACAACATATTATTTAGGGATATAATAGGAATCTACATAGATTAGGTGACCACTATTTTGGTATAGCGTGATGTCTTCTACCCGTATGCAGTACTAAATATGCCGAACCAATTATAATATTGTAACATGTTACAAAATCATTTACCATATATTGTTAAAATCACTGTATAGTTACAACTAAATTATGTCCAATATGTGTTCTAATTATTATGCCTAGCCTGGTAAGTTACATTGTGCCCAATTAAAAATGAAAGATGTCAACAGACCTTGTCAACTGAAATAAGGGAGTAAATAGGGTATTAGCCTGTTTTAGTTTTAGTAGAAGAACCGTATTTGCGTCATTTTTCTAAACCAAAAGTAAAGGAAAGGGAACAAAATGGTGACGAAGGAGAATAGCAGTATTCAATGTGCGTAAAAAAGAGAGAGAGAGAGAGAGAAAATATAGATCGAGCCTGTTAATTTAAATGAAATGTGATTGGAGTTAAATTAATTTAGTTCATTTGAATTTTGTAATGATTATAGCTTGTACGCACCTTAACAGAATTCGACTCGAATATGTGACGTTGGAACCGTACCAACAAGCACGACGTAATGGAGCGGATATTGTGGACGAAGTGGAACGCAGTTGGAAGCTGGGGAAAACAAATCGTTTTAACAAAGAATGGAATCAATGTGAGTTAAACTCACTCAGTTTTTCCATTTATTTTCTATATAAATTGGGTTTTTATTTTGTGTGCTCTGCTTGCTGATGGTTGACCGTTTGCTAGTTACATAATTATTGTTGATTTAACTGATTAAATTAAACCATCATTTAATTTCAGTAAAATACCAAATCGTTATTTTTAATGATTGATTCCAATAAAGGTAACTTACCTTGTTGGTCACGTTTGTAAAATAAACGTGTTTAATGGTTTGAATTGTTTAAACTGGTTGAATTGTTTTGTTTATTGGTTGATGTTAAATGGTCGTTATTTATTATTATCATATATGAACTGATCTGATGGAGTGATTGATTTGAGTATTGGTTGTTGACTGAAATTTCAACACCTGTGTAGTTTAAACCAATAGACAGTATTGGTTGGGTATTTGGCAACATATGGACTATAAAATAAATCGTTTTATAAATGTTGATTTTCCGTCAGGCAAATCGACAGGGATGAGGTTATAAAATTTATTTTATAACCAGTGATAGATTTTGAAACATATGTTTTAAGATAAAAGATTATAAAAAGGGAAAATAAATAAATGTTTTACTTAATCTTTGATTTATTATTAATAAATTTTATAATGTCAACTTTGATGAAAATCTGATTTATAAGTACGAGGATGAGAAATAAATCGAATAGTATTGTTTAATTTTAATAAGATTTTAAAAAAAGGGAAATTGAATAATTATTTAAGTGAATAAAGGGATTAACTACGAAAGTAGTTAACGACCAAAGTAAGTTATTATTTTATTAATTTAGAGAACTACTTTTTAATTGAGATTCATTTGAAAAGTAATCGGAATTGAAATGGAACCCAATTGAATGTTGAAAGGGAATTACGAACGAGTTTTATATTTAAAACCCGAATTTGTATAACAAGTTATAAAAAAGGAAATTTAAGCGAAGATAAAGAGGCAGAGTTAAAAGTGATGTTACTTAATTAGTGAATTAAGAATTTATGGTATAGTAGAGAAAGAGATTTTCAAAAGGAAAGAAGGTTTATGAAACCAAACTTTTGAATAAAATAGTTAAATGAAAGTTGTGTTGAGATTAGATGAGATATTAGTTTTATATTACAACTCGTACTTATCTTTGGATATGAACGTTGTTAATCAAGGTCTGTGAGGTAATTAAAATACCCCAACTTGAACGACATCAGGACTGATATTACTTGTAATGGTGAAAGGGATTAGTGTTAATTTATTTCCATTAGTGAAATAATAGATGTAAAGGTTGGGTTTTATCCAACAGTAATAAACACTGGGTTCTGTCAGGTAATAAATAAAAGATAGTTCGTAATGTTGTTTATGAATTATTTTAAAGGTGAAAAGTGAGAACGGTAGATGATATAGGATTTTTACTTAGTATTAAAATGAATTTATGTAAAGAATAACCTTATGTTATGTAAGAAGCGAAAGGCTATATTTATAACATCGAAATATTTAAAAGTTTTAAATTTACATTTTTGTTTAATTTAAAAGGCCCAGTGGTGTTGAATACTGGACAAGTGAGCCCATTTGATTGACATAATTGAAACACTGTTTATGTTGATAGTTAAATCACCGACTATCAAATCTGTCCAATACGATTGTTGGTACGGAAAGATCGGGGTCGAATTTATATTCGAAAACCATTCCGACCAACAAATACGTGGAGATATTAGAAGATGATCGAGATGGAGCATTGAAGACCGTAGAATTTCGTAAACGGAAGGACTGCTAATAATTGCTGGTCTGCAGCCAGAGATGTACTGTGGTTCTGTCGTGGTTGGAATCTACAGGTTGCAAGGACTTCTCGCTACTGATCCATGGGGTGATTCCTATATTGGATGCAGTAGGAGAGTGCTTTCGGTTCATCCAGTTCTTGGATGACTTGTATGGACGAATGTCTGACGGAGTATTTCATTAAAACCACGTACATTGATTTTTACAAATATACCGAGTTGGTGACGAAGAATGGCCCTTCTTTAAAACCCGGAGTATATTTGTGGACGTCAATTAGTGATTTGACGGATCTGACGATGTGGCATTCAAAGTGTATGATGGCCAGATGTGTTCTAACCTCGAAAGCCTCATCAACTGGGAAATGACAAAAATCGGGCAGGCAACATGGCTATGTGGGTCGCTCCCATTAGGGTGTATAATCACCTATCTAGAGAAATTCCATTTGCTTCTTTAATTTATATTCGATGTTGTCCCTTGTCGGGAAACGGTGGTTTGAGTCCAATCGTTGGTGATATACATTTGATACACCCAAGTGAAATGAGTGGTCGGTCATGTGAGGGTCGGGTTGCAAGTCGTTCTTGTTAAACCTAGTGTATTCGTCTCTAGAGATACATAATCGGCAGGTGGTCCCATACCTTGTCAAGGTCGGAATCCAATCCCCAATAAGCGTCCGTGGTTTTGTTTGTATACTATATACGTAGAGCGTGAGATGCAAGCGTTCTACTAGATTCTATTTACTTGTATTTAGACATTATTATAATATCAGACAAGATATTGGTTTCAAAAATGTTTTGTGTTGTCGTAAGGTAAAAACTGTCCGTGTTTATGTGTGGATTTGGTCTTACGATTATCCTTTTCTTTCAAAAGGATTTGACTTTAAAATCAAGTTGTGTGATACTCTAAATACGGTGCGAGTTTTTCTCACTCTGGTTCACAAGACTGACCCCGTGTTTTGTAAATGCTCGGGTTAGCCCGGGATGTACAGGTTCAGGTTATCGATTACTGCGAAGAGACGAGCTGGAAGAGTCCAGAGGTAATATAGCTACTATTCCGCTGTGTGTTGTATATGGGAACAAGTTATTATCACTGTCCCGTTGTATGATGTACTCTGATATTGTTAGTTTTATTTAAATCTCTCAATAAAGTTATTTCTGTATTATATTTTGTTTCGCTGCGATGTGAGACTCTAATTCAGTGTTGTATTGGTTCTTCTTCTTCTATTCTAATATTTCTTTCTTTCTTATCTCACCCTCTAATTTCTTTCTTATGACGTCCCAGTGTTTTCAGGGTTTGGAAGGTCGGCATGAGTTATGGGAAAGGTATTTATGTCGATTTTCAGGGCCGGAAACTGTTGGGTCGTTACAGTTGGTATCAGAGCTATTGGTTTAGTAATAACCTTGGCTCTATGGTGTAACTCGATAGAGATTGGGTTAGTAATACCCTAGATCGAGATTGAGTGTGTATATATGAGAGTGTATTTGTAAATTTTTATATAAAAATGGTTTGTATTGTGTTTGTTGATCGGTTCAAGTGTTGAGAAGCATAGAACTGGCAATGGATACAGTAGTGTTTTGAAAAGAGGGTAAATGAAATAATTTTACCCAAACTATATTTTTGTATGGAAAAGAAATAATTTTATCAAATTTTGGAGATACTAGTGTGTTTGATTTATTTGAAAGGAATTCAAATCGGATTGAAAATTTGAATTGAGACTTAACTTTGTTAAGTGAAGTTAAATTAAAATAATACCTAAATTTAATAAAACAGGTTTGGAAATTTGAAATTAAATGCATAAATAATAAACAAATCTGTGAAACCAAAATAAAATATTAATATTGAATATGAAATCAGTTGATTTGGTTGATTTGTTGTGTATTGGTTGTTGATTGTGAATTGGTTTTTTGATTTATAATAAATTAGATTTGGAAAATTAATGGGTTTGTAACGGCCTTTCTTACCTTAGCAATTTCGAGGACGAAATTATTTTAAGGGGGGAAGAATGTAACATCCCAGGATTTTCTGCCGTTTAAATTTGAATATTTAAGTCTATATTGGGGATATAATGGATTTTTAATCGAATTTATTTATTTAAAATAGAGTTCGAATATATATATTTATATATTAATTAAAACGAGCTCGAAACGTCGTGGTAGTTCGAAATTTTCGATTTAAAATTTAACTAGATATACAGGATCCGATATATGTCGGATTTCTGTGAAACGAGAAACGTTGGAACCGTATTGATGATAATTTTCATATGAAAGAGAAAATTCCAGATTTCATATTGTAAATTGTAAGTTATGGCCAAATCAAAATTTGAAATAATCGCTGTAGAAAATCGTTATTAAAATATAAGCCGTTAAATAGCCGTTTTGCAAATGGACTCAGATTTCGACGAAATTAGTTTCATTGGAACTGTACGTTAAATTATTGTACGGTGTTGAATGGTGTGGCAAACCGATGTCGTATGTGACCACGGTAGTCATAAACACCCGCTCAATTTCTATAGCGCGTAATTAATTAAATAAAGGGTTATTTGGGTACAACTTGAGCAGACGATCGAATTAAGCCGTGGAACTAATTCGTTGAGTTCGTATCGTCGATTATAGTCAGGATAGGTATATAGTTTGCTATTTTTGGAAACCTGGTAATTTGGCGTTAAAAATGGCATTGCGGTGCGCGTAAAAACAGCCTACCGGGGAAACAGTCTCAGAATGCGACGAAACTGGTGCCGTTGGGTTCCTATTGAAGAATTATTTTAGGATATCAAGGTTTCGAGTTGATATGGTTTATCTGATGATCGTGAAAAAATTAATCGTGTGTTTATTTCTGGTTTTATTAGGGAAAATTTTCATACGACCTCGGATTTCGATGAGACTTGTCCCATTGGATCCGGAATATCTTTTTACACCAAAATTAGCCTTTTTATCAGAAAACAGAAATCGTTTGAAGTAGTTTTTGTGTGTTACTTCACGCGTAAGTTTCGTGAAATATAAAGTATCCTTTAAACAATGTCAAACCCATATCCCTATTTACTCAAGATTTCCTATTTGAAATTTCAAAATCACATCACTGCACAGACCGATACATGATTTGAAAACACACCCACCTACTACTGATTGAAATCCAAACGTCTCCAGCCTACGAAAACTCATGCGCAATCATTGGAAAGGAAACATCAGAACATCACCGAAATAAAAGTACCATGTAAACCTATTCCACTACTGCTTTCCTATTAGTCTAACCCTTGGCTGCCAAGACTCCTCCTATTATAAATACCCATGGCTCGAGCATGGTCCTTAAATGAAAATGCAGATCCAATATTTATAAAACAAAGAGATATATACAAAGGACGGAAGGAAGACAACGTGAGGGGGGGTCTGCTCGAAGGTGGAGCTGTGGATGTCGAGTGGGACGGTGCACTGTAAGTGGGATGGCAGAGTTCCAAAGGGAGAAGGACTATTGAAGTGGGGGTTGCGAAATGAAGGGAAATAGCGTGTATTTTACGAGGAGAGAGGGATGCATGGCGTAAGGGGAGGCTTGCTTCCTGGAACATGAAATATGGGTTACAAGAGGAACAGTAAATAGTATGTTTATGCCTAATCATTTGGTAACCATACTTAAGTAAATTAGGATTAAGGATGACTAATCTTTTTTTTAACGTAACATGGCTGACCGTATAAGTGGTGTTTAAACAACATATTATTTAGGGATATAATAGGAATCTTCATAGATTAGGTGACCACTATTTTGGTATAGCGTGATGTCTTCTACCCGTATGCAGTACTAAATATGCCGAACCAATTATAATATGGTAACATGTTACAAAACCATTTACCATATATTGTTAAAATCACTGTATAGTTACAACTAAATTATGTCCAATATGTGTTCTAATTATTATGCCTTGCCTGGTATGTTACATTGTGCCCAATTAAAAATGAAAGATGTCAACAGACCTTGTCGACTGAAATAAGGGAGTAAATAGGGTATTAGCCTGTTTTAGTTTTAGTAGAAGAACCGTATTTGCGCCATTTTTCTAAACCAGAAGTAAAGGAAAGGGAACAAAATGGTAACGAAGGAGAATAGCAGTATTCAATGTGCGTAAAAAATGAGAGAGAAAATATAGATCGAGCCTGTTAATTTAAATGAAACGTGATTGGAGTTAAATTAATTTAGTTCATTTGAATTTTGTAATGATTATAGCTTGTACGCACCTTAACATAATTCGACTCGAATATGAGACGTTGGAACCGTACCAACAAGCACGATGTAATGGAGCGAATATTATGGACGAAGTGGAACGCAGTTGGAAGCTGGGGAGAACAAATCGTTTTAACAAAGAATGGAATCAATGAGTGTTAAACTCACTCAGTTTTTCCCATTTATATTTTATATAAATTGGATTTTTATTTTGTGTGCTCTACTTGCTGATGGTTGACCGTTTGCTAGTTACATAATTATTGTTGATTTAACTGATGAAATTAAACCATCATTTAATTTCAGTAAAATACCAAATCGTTATTTTTAATGATTGATTCCAATAAAGATAACTTACCTTGTTGGTCACGTTTGTAAAATAAACGTGTTTAATGGTTTGAATTGTTTAAACTGGTTGAATTGTTTTGTTTATTGGTTGATGTTAAATGGTCGTTATTTATTATTATCATATATGAACTGATCCGATGGGGTGATTGATTTGAGTATTGGTTGTTGACTGAAATTTCAAAACCTATGTAGTTTAAACCAATATACGGTATTGGTTGGGTATTTGGCAACATACGGCCTATAAAATCAATCGTTTTATAAATGTTGATTTACCGTCAGGCAAATCGACAGGGATGAGGTTATAAAATTTATTTTATAATTAGTGATAGATTTTGAAACATATGTTTTAAAATAAAAGTTTATAAAAAGGGAAAATAAATAAATGTTTAATTTAATCTTTGATTTATTATTAATAAATATTATAAAGTCAACTTTGATGAGAATCAGATTTATAAGTACGAGGATGAGAAATAAATCGAATAGTATTGTTTAATTTTAATAAGATTTTAAAAATAGGGAAATTGAATAATTATTTTAGTGAATAAAGGGATTAACTACGAAAGTAGTTAACGAACAAAGTAAGTTATTATTTTATTAATTTAGAGAAATACTTTTTAATTGAGATTCATTTGAAAAGTAATCGGAATTGAAATGGAACCCAATTGAATGTTGAAAGGGAATTACGAACGAGTTTTATATTTAAAACCCGAATTTGTATAACAAGTTATAAAAAAGGAAATTTAAGCGAAGATAAAGAGGCAGAGTTAAAAGTGATGTTACTTAATTAGTGAATTAAGAATTTATGGTATAGTAGAGAAAGAGATTTTCAAAAGGAAAGAAGGTTTATGAAACCAAACTTTTGAATAAAACAGTTAAATGAAGGTTGTGTTGAGATTAGATGAGATATTAGTTTTATATTACAACTCGTACTTATCTTTGGATATGAACGTTGTTGATCAAGGTCTGTGAGGTAATTAAAATACCCCAACTTGAACGACATCAGGACTGATATTACTTGTAATGGTGAAAGGGATTAGTGTTAATTTATTTCCATTAGTGAAATAATAGATGTAAAGGTTGGGTTTTATCCAACAGGAATAAACACTGGGTTATGTCAGGTAATAAATAAAAGATAGTTCGTAATGTTGTTTATGAATTGTTTTGAAGGTGAAAAGTGAAAACGGGAGATGATATAGAATTTTTACTTAGTACTAAAATGAATTTATGTAAAGAATAACCCTTTGTTATGTAAGAAGCGAAAGGCTATATTTATAACATCGAAATATTTAAAAGTTTTAAATTTACATTTTTGTTTAATTTAAAAGGCCAAGTGGTGTTGAATACTGGACAAGTGAGCCCATTTGATTGACAAAATTGAACACTGTTTATGTTGATTGTTAAATCACCGACTATCAAATCTGTCCAATACGATTGTTGGTACGGAAAGACCGGTGTAACACCCCGCCTCCGCTAGGGTCACTCGCAAAGGAATGCACTAGCTTTAGAGGGGCATTATTGGTAAACATGCACAGAAATATCACAAGACAGAACATATGAAATAGCGGAAGTAAAATCAAATTTTCATAACATGAATAAATAAGGTCTAAAGCCATTTACATCAGAGTACATCAAAACCTGTCTTGCAATAGTAAAGAAGCATAAAGACATTTTCATAAATTATTCCCCAAGTAAAAACAGTAAAGTAGCCATTAGCCAAGAAAAGTCCAAGCCATCCATGATGACCTTCAAGCAGAAGAAGTCCGAACTAAACAACAGTATTTCCTCCCTGTAACCTTGGGGGGGGGGGGACGGAAGAAAAGAGGCGAAGCAAAACGGGTCAGTCAAAAAGACTGAGTAAGCCCTATCTACTATTAGCATAAAAACTAGTAAAGTTAACTGACATGAGTAACTGAGATGAACATAAGCATGATAACAAGATAGATAAGCTAAATCAAAATAACAGGATGAACTACTGAACTCAGATAAACTAAGGTGTCATGATAAATTACGATGTCAAGATAAAACAAGGTATCACATCGTCAGGTTTCTATCAAGTATAATATCCCCAAGATATCTGTCACGTATAAAGCCCCGTGATATATATCCTGTATTTTAGCTCTGCACCTACCGTACTAGTATCCCCACCGTGTCATGTGTCAACCAAGAATGATCCTCACTCAAAAGTCGTGTAATGGTCCATGTCAACCTAATATATCGCATATATAGGTTACTCAACTTGTATGTTTTATTCCATGTAAATGTTCAGTCCCTTGCCGTAGACCATACGGGCTTTCCCATGAGATTCTATATTACTTTAACATAGTTCCATGATCCTTAAGATCGGTTTGGACTGTTACCCTAAACCTAGCTAGGGTCTTCCAACATGAATTATTGTTTGTACAACTAGGACTTATGCTACCTAGGGCTGCTAGGGATTATGCTTACCTATTGCACGTTTTCGTATCTCGGTTTGGGTTCAACCACCTAGGGCCACTAGGGATTACGCTAACCGCCAACCGCGCCCTTTTTCCCACGCATTCATCGTGAATCGCTTTTCCATGACTGTATGCACATGTATCACATCGTGCCATCCGAGTCCTGTCACAGGGCAAATCAAGAAATACAGGACTCGGTCGGGAGCTTTCGATTTATCTGCCGATGCAGATGCTAAGGTCTGTTTTTCTAATACGTGGCTATGGTCCCACGAGACCACTCCCTCAACTAGTGAAAGACAAGACAGGATAAATCCTGTATGAGAACACAACACTGGCCAACCCACATCCAAGCCTTACCGCAACCATAATTAGATAGCAATTATGGTCTATTGGGTGTTCTCTGCCTTTCCGTACGTACACGCTTGACCAAAGATGGTAGGTAGCCTGACGAAATGCTATCTAGGGTACGACCGTGTATCGTCGACTATCCCCTATCCATCCCCGTCTTTAGGTCGCTCGTATAGCAACCAAGGCATACTCTCGGTTCTTCTAACGCAGACCTTAACCTCTCATGAGCCTAGTATAATCACCTGGCAGCTCATAGAGGGATACCAAGAATATCCTCACGTTCCCCGAAGCCGCTGCTTCGTTACCCAGTTCGCTGGAGCCTTTATCTAAATCAGATACTTGCTCCTACTCGTATACTTAAACGATGACCTACCGTATCAGGTTACTCATCTATCTATGAACTGGTCTAAATTTCCTTGACTAAGAATCATTACTTAGTTATTCTTCAACTAAGGTTTACCACTTAGCATTGTTCCCGTTATCCTTGTTAACTACGGTTATCCACCTAATCCTCAGAACTAGGGTTTACATAATGGATTAAGTGTCACTTAAGTTCATGACTTAACCCGTCTACAAATCCAGTCAAAATTGGCTAAGTATCCAAGTTCAAGGCTTAACCCTACAAACCATGCTCAAGTTGGTTAAGTATATTAAGCAATTCACGACTTAACCTCGTCCAATTATCATTCTAGATTGGTTAAGTATATATTAACTTGACCCTATCAATTTACTTAGTCAAATCGGTCAAGTGTATTCAAGCGATTCGTGACTTAGCCTTATCATGTTTTCACGTTATATTGGTTAAGTATTGGTTAACTTAACCACAATAAATTTACGAGTTAGATTGGATAAGTATAGGTCACTTAACCACATCAATTCATCATGTTTAGATTAGTTAAGTGTTTAACTTAACCCCATTAAACTACCAAGTGGGATTAATTAAGTCTAGGCTAACTTAACCCCATCCGATTTCCATGTTTAGACTAGTTGAGTCTAATCTTAACCCCATTCTTTAACCGTATTTTTCGGTTAAGCGTCATTAAGAAAACTTACTTAACCTTACCAAGTTATCGCGTTGGATTGATTAAGTGTTGGTTAACTTCACCCCATCCACTAGTCATATAAAAATGGTTAAGTGTCATTAGGCAAATCAAGTTACTTAACCTACCCAACCTTGTCATGTTTTGTTAAGTATCATTAGCCTAATCAAATTACTTAACCCATTTGTCCATGTCATATTTGGTTAAGAGTCATTAATCAAATTAACTTAACCCTATCATGTGGCATTAATTACTTAATGCACCTTCACCTCTCACATTAGACCTTGTTGTGGTTACTAGTTAAGCCGGTCGGTTCCGGGTAGCTTTACACCACAACTTGGTCTAACCTCGGGTTCAAGCACAACATGACCAACTTCTCACATTGGGTCCTGTTGTTTGCAACTACTAGTTAGGCCGGTCGGTTCCGGGTAGTTTTACGTTGCAAACACAACCCAACCTCGAGTTGGCCACACTTATATTATCTAAGTGTCATGTCCATCATGTTTCCCAAAACATGTTACAAGTTTTCAAGCATTTGGGTAGACCTAACTTAATAGGTAAATTCCCAAAAGGTAGACCTAACTTAATAGGTAAATTCCCAAGCTTATGTTTTTATGCATACTTACATGTCAACTTCCATGTTATATTTCAAGTCATGTTTTCAAGTTGTATTTTCATGTCATTAGAAATTACCCATAACATAACCCAACGCTTTTAAACTCGCATATACGTTCGCGACAACGTAATGGATTAAAAGAAGAGACTTGGCAAAGGCATGACAAAAATGGATATTAAGCCACAAGTTAATCATGGTGGCAAATGAGGCACAAATGTGTTCATTAACTTGCATGTTACATTCTTAAGCCTCAAAACATGCATAAACCCAAACTTGGCACATAAGCGAATCATGGTGACAAAAGATATGGAATGATGACTAGTAACTCGCATATATCATCAAATAAGGGTTATGAATTCATATGCAAGTTGACATAAAGGTTATGAGGGTTCTCATGTTGCCTAATGCAACATTTCAACATAAAGGTTGTAGCTTTTAGCTCACAAGATCAAGATAATGACTTCATAAACTTGCATGACATGATAGCATGTATCATACTCAATGATCAAACCCAAACTTGCAACATGAACATTTAACTTCATAGTTAATATCTAAGAGTAGGGAAAGGGCTTACATTGCTATGAAGGCACAAAAGATATGACAAAGCCCTTATGCAATCAAATAGACCCAAAATGCAAGCTCTAACATAAAAACCCTTGAGCCAAAATGATCAAAACCCTTGCTTTATGATGCAAAGATAGAAACTTGACTTGAATGCAAGCTAATGACACTCATACAAGCTTGAAAACACTTGTATGCATGGAAAATCTCTCATAGAAACCATTTAGAAATTTTATGAAGAGAGTGGAGGCCATGAGAGGTAAAATTTTGCCATAGTTTAGTTGCATGAATGAATAATGAGGATTTAGGATAGGTTAGGGTCTTATTTATAGATTAGGCAAGTGTTTTAGGCCATAGGATTAAACCTAGATCAATCCAAGCCATCAAAGCATGTCTTGGGGAAGAAGTCAAGTGTAGGAACCATCTAGGGCCTTTAGATTAAAGATGAACCATGAGAACCATCCAAATGCAAAATCTGCATTTGAGCGAATCGGCCCACGGGTTGACAGCCAAACACCCTGGATTAACCCCTAGTCGACCCAGCGGGCTAGGGTCGACCTCAAAAATCGGCCTGTTCGGTTATTCCTCTCTCCCAATTCGCTGTTTTGAACATTTTTGCATATTTATTTATTTAATTTTCAATTATATATATATATATCAATATATATATTTCTCTGCGCAACCCATTTCACTTAATTAAGTATACTTTAATTTGGGAATTTTTCGTGAAACTTCGCGAGGCCATATCTTGGTCATACGGACTCCAATTTTCGAAAACTCGGACTCTATTTCGCGTATTTTTCCGAGACGAACGCAATGGCATAGCCCGTTTCCCTTGATTAAGAATTTACAGTTTAATTCTTCCTCCATTTATGTTATAACAAGTTATTGAAAATACGGGTTGTTACAACCGGGGTCTAATTTATATTCGAAAACCATTCCGACCAACAAATACGTGGAGATATTAGAAGATGATCGAGATGGAGCATTGAAGACCGTAGAATTTCGTAAACGGAAGGACTGCTAATAATCGCTGGTCTGCAGCCAGAGATGTACTGTGGTTCTGTCGTGGTTGGAATCTATGGGTTGCAAGGACTTCTCGCTACTGATCCATGGGGTGATTCCTATATTGGATGCGGTAGGGGAGTGCTTTCGGTTCATCCTGTTCCTGGATGACTTTTATGGACGAATGTCTGACGGAGTATTTCCTTAAAACCACGTACATTGATTTTTACAAATATACTGAGTTGGTGGCGAGGAATGGCCCTTCTTTAAAACCCGGAGTATATTTGTGGACGTCAGTTAGTGATTTGATGGATCTGACGATGTGGCATTCCAAGTGTATGATGGCCACATGTGTTCTAACCTCAAAGCCTCATCAACCGGGAAATGACAAAAATCGGGCAGGCAGCATGGCTATGTGGGTCGCTCCCATTAGGGTGTATAATCACCTATCTAGAGAAATTCCATTTGCTTCTTTAATTTATATTCGATGCTGTCCCTTGTCGGGAAACGGTGGTTTGAGTCCAACCTTTGGTGATATACATTCGATACACTCAAGCGAAATGAGTGGTCGGTCATGTGAGGGCCGGGTTGCAAGACGTTCTTGTTAAGCCCAGTGTATTCGTCTCTAGAGATACACAATCGGAAGGTGGTCCCATACCTTGTAAAGGTCGGAATCTAATCCCCAATAAGCGCCTGCGGTTTTGTTTGTATAAAATATACGTAGAGCGTGAGATGCAAGCGTTCTACTAGATTATATTTACTTGTATTTAGACATTATTATAATATCAGACAAGATATTGGTTTCAAAAATGTTTTGGGTTATCGTAAGGTAAAATCCGTCCGTGTTTATGTGTGGATTTGGTCTTACGATTATCCTTTTCTTTCAAAAGGATTTGACTTTAAAATCAAGTTGTGTGATACTCTAAATACGGTGCGAGTTTTTCTCACTCTAGTTCACCAAACTGACCCAGTGTTTTGCAAATGCTCGGGTTAGCCTAGGATGTACAGGTTCAGGTTATCGAATACTGTGAAGAGACGAGCTGGAAGAGTCCAGACGTAATATAGTTACTATTTCGCTGTGTGTTGTATATGGGAACAAGTTATTAGCATTGTCCCGTTGTATGATGTACTCTGGTATTGTAAGTTTTATTTAAATCTCTCAATAAAGTTATTTCTGTATTATATTTTGTTCCGCTGCGATGTGAGACTCTAATTCAGTGTTGTATTGGTTCTTCTTCTTCTATTCTAATATTTCTTTCTTTCTTATCTCACCCTCTAATTTCTTTCTTATGACGTTCCAGTGTTTTCCGTGTTTGGAAGGTCGGCATGAGTTACGGGAAAGGTATTTATATCGATTTTCTGGGCCGGAAACTACTGGGTCGTTACAATTCTCATAATGAAAAAACTCGTTCCGTTATATGGCGTGGTCTTATGAGATATCGTTTAATTACTCAAACTGTTTTAAACTGTTTTACTCACACCAGTCCCATGACTGACCCGGAGTTTATTTTGTTTTGTTTTCCCTAAACTCTTGGGTGCCCAATTTTGTACGGGAAGTCAAGTAGTCAGGATTTTACAGATATACTTGGAGAGCTTGGAGCAGGAGGCTTCAGGATTATATAGCTATAGTTGTTTCCGCTGTGTTGTAAGTGTTGTACTCTGATAATGTTACTGTATACATATACTAGTTTTATTTCAAAGTTATGTATCTGTTATATGTTATTCGTTCCGCTGTGAGATTCGTGTTACTCTGATGTTGTATGTTCTTCTTCCATTCTAAGTTCCTATCTTATCTATTCTCACCCTCTGTTTTCTTTCTATTACTTTCCTGATTTCCAGTGCAATGTAGGTTGGACTTGTGTTATTTGGTCAGCTCAAATTGTACCGGAATTTCGGGACACTACAGTTGGTATTAGAGCTTAAGGTTAAGTAATTACCTTGGCTCTGTGGCGTTACTCAGTAGAGATGGGGTTAGTAATACCCTAGATGGATTTGAGTGTATATATATGAGAGTGTATTTGTTATTTGATATAAAAATTTGTTTTATATTGTGGAGCTTTATTGGTTGAGTAGCTTATGAATTCTGGTCGATGGTGGGCCACCACAATATCGATAGGGGTTTCTAAACGCTCGAATACGGTGAACTGACACGGTATGTTTGTGAACAAGGGGTAAATGAAATAATTTTACCCAATTATATTTTGATATAAAATAGGTATGGATATTTGAAATATGATAATATTGGATGTGTTGGTTGTGATTATAATCAGATAAGAATATAATTGAAATGTTTATGTAAATAACCAATCAGAATTCAGATAAGTGTTACGAAATGAATTAAATCTAAATTTAAATCAGAATTGAAATTACAACTCTGAAAAAGGTTGGAAAAGTGTTGTAAACGGAATTGGATTGAATATATGAAAATTTTAAAATACTGGGAGATTTTAAATTGTTTTACAAGCACTGTGAATGGTATTTTGAAATGTATTTCAAAATGGAAGTGCATAGAAATGGTTTTGAAAGTGATATAGTATTGAACTCACTTCGATAGCTGGGAAATAACCCTGATGATGAATCGCGACATCATCAGTGCTCATTTTCAAGTTCTAAGTGACGGATTACTACCAAAGATATTGTTTTGAATTATTTTGAGGCAACGAGTTGTTTTGGATCCTAAAAAGGAAAGTTTGATTTTAGGATATGGTAAACTGTTTAAAATTCCCAAAGAGAGATTGTTCGATTTAAAAACAAATTAAATAGAAATTTGTGAAAGCAAATTTGAAATCGAAATAAAGGCAGTTCAGTGGTAATTGAATTGAATTGGATTAGAATGGTAGTTGAGATTGATAATGGAATTTGGTTTGGATAAACGAATGGTTGTGTTGGAGATAAAAGTGATTTGAGTTTGATTGGGATGACATTGGTATATGCAAAATTGATGACAGGTGAAAGGGTATAATGATATGCCCGACCAAAAAGGTACAAGTTTATATTTGGTATAAGCATGTGATTTATGAGCCGAATTGGCAAGCCGCTTAGCTATTTGATTTTCTTTTGGGTTGGAGAAGGCCCAAAGAGGCGAGTCATAGTTGTACCGATTGACTAGTACAAAGGAGGTGCTGGCGAAATTTTTCGAAAAGTTAAGGTGTTAGAAAATTTTCAGGATTTTTGAAAATTTTCGTTAGTAAGAATTAATTAATATTTTAATTGAAATAAATTGGTTCGATTGAATCTGAAGTTAATAAGCAAGCCAAATAATTTTTAACGCAGTTAATAGAGTTTGTTTTCTACCTTAGCAATTTTGAGGAAGAAATTATTTTAAGGATGGAAGAATGTAATGTCCCGTATTTTTATGGTATAATAATTAATTTAATCAGTGATTTAGAGAATTAAAAGGTTGTTAATTAAATAACTTTGAATATTTAATTAATATAAACAATAGAATAATATATTTAATTCTGGAATAATCAGGAATAGTGGAATTCGCAATATAATGTGAACTGGACAATTTAAAATATTTAATTTAGCTTAGAATTTGAATTATAATAACGAATACATTTAAATAACGACAGTTTGAACGTCTGATTGTATTATAATTATAATCGAGCTCGAAATTGCGCTGTAGTTCGTAATTTGGCGATTCGAACTTTAAACGAATATACAGAAGCCGTTTTAAATCGGATTTCTGTGAAACAAGAAACGTTCAGAGCTGGTGAAGTATATATTTCTAATGGAAGAGAAAAATCTGGATTTCGTTGTGTAGATTTTGATTATGTCCAAATCAAATTTTAGAAAAGTCGCTATGGAATTCCTTTATAATTTATATCGATTTATTAATATTTATCTAATTGTTTTTAAATATATTAATACTTATGGGTTTATTTAGAACCATAGAAAATAGCCTTTTTGCAAACGATATCGGAATTCGTCGGAGCTAGAATTTTTGGGTTCGAAATATTATAACATAGCAGTATAACAAATTTCGTGGAATTCGGAGTTGTTACGAAGCCGTGTGAGCTTAAAATGCTTAATCGAATATAAGTGATTTTAATATTAAAAATATCTAGATATTTTGCCCAACAAAATATCTCTACCTCTTTGCATATAAATAGATGTTAACTCCTTCCCTCCTTACAACCTAATTATCATCTCCTGTGAACGAAATAAAGGAGCCGCCACTTCCACTAATTCTCCTGAAATTAAATCCCACCCAAAACTCAATGAAAACAAGAGACTTTAGATCCGTTGTACTCGGGTGCTCGAGCTCTTCACATCAGTAGTAGTGGTTTTTAGTGCAGCGCATTTCTGGTGGATGCGGTTTTCTATAGCGTGGACGCTAGGGCTGGTGGCTGCAGTTGAGAGGGGAAGAGATAGACTACGGCGATGATGGCAGTGGCTTTCTCGTGCGTAGAGGAGTCGATTGGCAAAATATGGGGAAGTCCGGTGGAAATTATTGACGATGCCTATGGCATGAGCCACAGGGGAGGCGTGGGGTCGGATTTCATCATAAGGGGCCGGAGAAATGGTGAAGGTGGTCGGCAGGTGCAGATTGACGAGGGGGATGCAATGGCGATGTCGGTTTTGTGGTTCATTGAACTAGGGTGGGTAAAGTAAAATGCGACAGCAATGGCATCGCCACTTTTGTGCTACAGGTTGGTTTTGGGGGGAGTACGCCGAAGGAAGGGTGGTGGTGACGGGCAGGTGCGGGAATAGGTGGCGAGTTGGCTGGTGGCATCGGCTGTGGCAGTTGATTAACGGAGGAGGAGGTATGGTGGGTCAAAGCAATGGTCAACGACATGAAAAGGGGTTTACAGGAGAAGAGGGAATCGGTTTTTAAATTGGGGAAGAAAGAAAGAGCGGGTCGGGTTTTAACGTGTTAGATGGGCTGATGTTGATAGGGTAAGGTCCATTTAGGAATTAAAATCCAAGTTTTATTTTAAATTAAAGTGTATTAATTTGTGTAAGTCATAACTTGATCATACGAAATCAGAATTGCGCAAATTCAGACCCGTTGGGATCGTATGGACGAGCGCTACACAATGGGACTAACTGGAAGTGAATTAGAGCTCGTTACAATTTATTGCAAAATAATTTGTCCGTCTGAATCAAGCGATGGTTATCGTTATTAACGATGATCGTCCAATGTGAGTAAAACTCACCAACTCTGAATAGTTATATTTTTACAACATATTTTTAGAACTGATAATTATCTGTTGATTGCTGTGTGTTAACTATTTGGTTGAATTGCTTATGTATTGGTTGAAATTATAGATAATGATATATATATATATATATATATATAAATCGTTAATCAAATATTGATTCTGTTTAGCAGAATATTTCATATTTTAATGAAATCGATGTTAATTATATTGTTTAACATCTGTGATGCAGGGAAACAGGTTGGAGGAATCCAACTGAATTCCTCAATATTTATAATACTTTTCTGTTCATATATTGTAATATATGATGTGATATATAATCTATTGTCGAATATGTGTGTTTGAATGGTTTCGATCATTGTTATTTTGTATTTTAAATACCGTAAGAAATACTGGGATGTAGAAAAGGGGATTTTCAAAGTGTATTTTGAAAATGAATTATTTATATAAAACCAACGGGTTTTGTAATAAAAGGAAAAGAATTTTATAAAAGAAATATAAAAGGAATTTATTGAGGAAAATAAATAGAAATATAAAAGGAATTTATTGGGAAAATAAATGGAAATATAAAAGGAATTTATTGGAAAATGAAAAGAATGTTATATAAGGAAAAATTTGGCAAATGAATAGAATTTTACATTAGGAAAGTTTAGACCCGTGCTTCGCACACGGGTATAATATGATATGGATTTAAAGCAAGGATTTTAAATAGAATCTGTTCTAACCGATAGATTGAGAAGATAAATTTATAAATAATATTTTAAAATTAAAAAAAAATTATCATTGGATACATGGAATATATAAGTCAGGACTTATATAGAGAAGTAAGAATCGATTTCAACATCGATATTTGAAACTAAATATGGACGAAGAGAAAATTGGACAGGGTTAATCAGTTAGAGTTAATCACTTAAAGTTAATCGATTAGAGTTAATCAGTTAGAGTAAATCGAATTTAGTTATTCGAGAGGAGTTAATCGAATTTAGTTATTCGAGAGGAGTTAATCGAATTTAGTTATTCGAGAGGAGTTAATCGAATTTAGTTATTCGAGAGGAGTTAATCAAATTTAGTTATTCGAAAGGAGTATATCGAATTTAGTTATTCGAGAGGAGTTAATCGAATTTAGTTATTCAAGAGGAGTTAATCGAATGTAGTTATTCGAGAGGAGTTAATCGAATGTAGTTATTCGAGTGGAGTTAATCGAATCTAGTTATTCGAGAGGAGTTAATCGAATTTAGTTATTCGAGAGGAGTTTATCGAATTTAGTTATTCGAGAGGAGTTTATCGAATTTAGTTATTCGAGAGGAGTTAATCGAATTTAGTTATTCGAGAGGAGTTAATCGAATTTAGTTATTCGAGAGGAGTTAATCGAATTTAGTTATTCGAGAGGAGTTAATCGAATTTAGTTATTCGTGAGGAGTTAATCGAATTTAGTTATTCGAGAGGAGTTAATCGAATATTAGTTATTCGAAGTGAGTTAATCGAATATTAGTTATTCGAAGGGAGTTAATCGTCTAATTCGATGATATCGAATTGGGGAAAGTACTTATACTTTCCAGTTTTTAAATCAAGATTTATTTATTTATAAATTAGGTGTTTATTTATTTATTAAAAATAAAAATAAAATTTATATTTGAAGTTAAATATTTCGAAAGTAGGGTTTATAACGTTAGCGTTATAATAAATGTTTTTCATAAAAGAAGTGGATTCATAATCTGAATCCGAGAATTTGCATGAGCAAATGATTGTAGAAATTGGAGCGGTGAGCTTTGTATCTGGCAAGGTTAAGAACGTTGTTCAGTTAATGTCTGAGAGGTAATTGTACCCCAACTTGATTGACTTCCTTACTTAACTAAGAAATAGTTGAGGTTCGATGGTGAGAGTTAGTTAGAAATACAGTTAAGTAATAAGCGATTTATGGATTGAGCGGTTGTAACGATGTTTTATACAACGTTAGTTTGAAATCCACATAAATGAGTTTTGGAAACATTTTCCAAATATAGAACCAGGGATATTTTCTAAACCTAGAAAATGGAATGTGTAATAACCCGGAAATTCTGAGCCAATTTAAATTTTTTATTTTGGCGATTTTAGTGAATTTTGAATATTTAAAATGAATTATTTTAAATAATATCGAAGAGAAATTTATTTTGAATAAAATTCGAACGTATATATTTATATAGATCGACGTTAGAATATAAATATTTATTTTAAATTATAAAAGGAATTGAAAATGGCGCGGTAGTTCGAAAATTCGATTTCAAATTTCAATTGAACATACCGGGTGCAAAATAAACCGGATTTCAGCGAAACCAGAAATATTAGAATCTAATTGATAATATCTTTCCAATGAATCTGAAAAATCAAAATTTCATAGCGGGAATCGAAAGTTACGTCCAATTGAAAAGTCAGAATAGTCGCTATGGAATTCTGGCCCTTAAAAATGGAAATTTTGCAAACGACCTCTTTTTTCGACGAAAACACTTTTGTTGGATCCGGGATGTCAAGTTATTGCTAGGTTTCAAAATTCGTAATTTTTGGAATCAATATGTGAGCGTGGAAAAGGAAAACGCGTTTGACTAGTTTTAGTTGATTTTAATCGACTGGAAAATGACCATTTTTCAAACGGTCTCAGAAATTGACGAAATTAGTTTGGTTAGGACCGTATCGTCAATAGAAGCTAGAAAATATTTTTGGGAATTTTTAGGGCTCGTATGTGGCCCCGGTAAATTGAAATGTGCGCTCAAATTCAATATATAGAGTTATATTTTGATTTTAACGAAAACTGATCGAAACCATCGAATCAGCCTATGATACATATCCCATTGTGTTCGGAATGGGGGTAATTAGCTATGAACGACAGTCGGTGGGTTCGATTTCGAGGTCAAAATTAAAAGTTGCTTTTTGAAATTAAATAATTAAAAAAACCTCTCTCTCTCCCCTTATCCCCTCTCAGCCCCCCCCCCCCCCCGGATTTCATTTTCAACAGAAATAAAAAGAGAAAAAAAATGGAAGGGGGGATTGTGATCTCGTTGCCCCCCAGTGAATCACTGCCGCCCACCAGAGAAGCCGCCGCCGATCTCCTCGATCCCCCTCCCTCCTCGCGCGTTCGAAGACCCCCCCCCCCCCCCCCGACTGCGTGAACCGCAGGACCCACCGCGAGAGCCCCACAACACCACAGACCCGGCGCCACCCTGCTACCACCAGCGACCCCCTCCCCCGACGCCTCAATACCCCTCTCCGCCTCCTGCGCCGCCTTAGCAGCCCACTCCCTCTTTGAACAACCAAAGTAAGTTTTTTATTTTATTCTATTTACTTGTTTATTTTTATTTAAAAATAATTAGTTTATAGAAATAAAAAAAATAGGGTTTCGATACTATAGTGAAGTAAAGATGCAATATTTAGCATGGAAAAAATTTGGTTATAAAAGTATAATCATTTATATAGTAGCTTTAAAAAGACTAGATTTTTAATTATAAAGATTTGATCTTTAGAAGTAAAAAAAATATAATTTTTATATATGTATGAAGCTAAAAATATAATTTTTATATATGTACGATAGCAAAAATATGATTTTTATATTATATAGATAATAAAAATTCGATCTTTATTTCATAGGAAGAATAAAAATATGATTTTTATTCATGTAGAGTGATAAAAATATAATTTTTATTATATTACTAGCAAGATAAAAATATAATTTTTATCATGGAAGTAGCGTTGTAAAGGAGTGATTTTAACATATGTAGCAGAGATATAAAAATACGATTTTTATATAGAGAATGGCGAGAGAAAAATAGAATTTTTATCTATATAGTTCGGTGTAAAAATAGAATTTTTATCTATACAGTACCAGTGTAAAAATAGAATTTTTATATACATAGCTACAACATAAAAATGTGATTTTTATATTGTAGTGGCTACGGACAATGAAATTGACAAAAGGCGATCACGGCGAAGATTTCTACATATGAAAAGTCGTGGCGTTTGGTTTAGCTTGGGTGAGAACTCCTCACTTTTATTTTTATTTCTAGTTTGAAATATATACTAGGATTCATACGGTGCTTAGTAGCACCCGACACCCGTCGTCCACAGACCATGGATGGCTTGTTTGTTTGATTGTTGTGTGGTGAAATTTGATTATGTGATGTGGAATGAAAAAATATATTTTATAGTGGAAAATATTTTATAGTTAAAAATATGATTTTTAACGTGTATATAAAATAAATAGTAATAAACAAATCGGACGATTTGTTTATATACACTGATTTGACTGATATTGATTGGGACGATAAATTTTACACATCGCCCAACTGCACAAATAAAAATCTGTGTTAGTTGATTTGAAACCCCACACGGGTATTGGGATGATATTTGACGTACACTAATCTCGATTGTTTAGTTGTATGTCAATCGATGGGTTGACAGACTGTGTAAGCGTTAGTTATTTATATTTAATGCTTATGTAGTTGTGTGGTGCACTCTGGATGATGGTTGATTATTTATCGTTGCTATTATATACATGTGTTGTAGAAAATCCATTTAATTAACATTATATGGTAATTGATTGGGTCTCATTCTAATTTAGAAAATAAATTCATGTGTTGAATAGAAAATAAATTCATGTGTTGAATATAATAAACATTCATGTGTTGAATAATAGCCGTGTTGATTAGATTGACGCCATTTTGACGTGAACGATATTTATATCGATTATATTCGTTTTTATAATGGATATAGAAAAAGAAGTGATTTCAAAATATAATGTTTTGAAAATATTATCATTTATATAGTAATGATATGAAATATTCAATTTTGATTTGAAATTGAATATGAAGTTGAAATCGTTTTGAAAACCAATTCAAAATGATTTATAAAATATGTTTTGAAAGGAAATCGACAAAATATATATAATATATATATATATATATAAATATATATATATATATATATATATATATATATAATATAATGGCCTGAATAGAACGCGCCGCGCTGCGGCTGTTCGCGAATTTCGACCATTGACTTCGAATTGACATTGCGGGAGATCCGACCGTCAGATTCTCCTAAAACTGGAACCGTTGGGTTCATAACGAAAAGAGCTTTCTAACAAATATTGGAAATTTGAAATCTAACGGTTGGATTTGGAATTATGTCCAAATCAAATTTGGAAAAGGTCGTCGCTGTAAGTGCAGTTCGATGGCCGTTGATGGAAATCAACTGTATGGGCCTTGATAAAATTATTAAAAATGGTAATAATTTGTGTTAAATCATAAGAAATGATTTGGGAAGAATTGGGATGAAAAACTCCATATTTGAAAAGATAAAAAATAGATTTTTATCGAATTGAACAAGAATTATAATTCTATTTATTTTTAAAAGAAATAAAGTGAATTTGAAATGGTTTTGAAAATAACCAGAATTTCCAATAATTGAATTGGAATGGATTTGAATCGAAATTGTCTTTGGAATATTTCGATGTTGGATTTCGTGATTATACAGATATTGTTATGGAAATTTGAAAAATATATTTATATCGTTATTTCCAATACGTTATTTGTTGGTCGTAGAATTTGATATTGAATATAAGCCGATATATTTTCTATTCAGAGCCTTGTATTTAATATCAAATGTGATTTGGGTTTGTCGTGAATGGTGTCTTCATTAACACTGTTCTTAAACCCAGTTGAGAAAAGGATTAAATCTTTTTATTTAGATTTAATGGAGTGTACCAATTAAATGGTATTTAATTGGAATTGAATTTGAATTGATTTTTGGGTTTATCGTGAACATTGTTTTAAATAACACTTGTTCTTTAACCCGATAATTAATGAATGTGATTTTGGGTTTTTAGTGAACCGTGTTTTAAATGACATTGGTTCTTTAACCCAGTTAAAGACAGGATACTGATTTCTGTGAAGATTAAAACTAAGTGGGGTTTTAATGAATCTTTAATTAGATTGAAATGGTCGAGAATGGAGTATCACCAGTTTTGCTCCATGCGATAGTTTAATCTTTAATTAGATTTGAACGTGATATGGTAATTGAATTTACCGATAACACCGTGGTGTTAGATATGAAGTATGACCAGTTTTACTTCATGGGATGAATAGGTTGGGATTAGGAAATAAAATATATGATTACTTCGGTCTGGTTCGCTAATCCCGACTAGTTTGAATTGATATTCAAAAGAATATTAAAGAATAAATTTAAAGAATTTATCTTTAGTAAAATTAATGGGAACCTTTCCCAAAGTATGATAATATGTGAATAAAAGAATATTCTGAATTGGAATGAGGCGTATGTTGTGTTTGTGTAACACTTGTTTATTATACACACGAGTTATTTAGAAAGACCGGGTTTATCCCATTCTGAATAACTGATTCGACGAGGTGTCGAGGATGAAGACGGTGGTCGAAGACCGGAAGTCTTCACGTTGTTTGGGTGATTACTGATGATCTTGATTGGGCCGTACACCCAAGAGGAGGGAATTAGTTAGTGATCGTCCAGACGTACTAGGAGATCGATGGATATGCGAGGTACCAGGTGCCTCCGGTTTCGTTCAGACCCAGAACGGACTTGGAAATGGACTGTGTGTCTGACATTGGATTTTTTTTCTGTGTGATTGATTTCTATTAAATATATATCTGTTTGGCGGCAGAGAATTTATTCTCTTGCTTAACGCCCTTCTCTGAGACGTACGAGCTCAGAGGTTATATATTAATGGATATCAAACGCATGGAGTGAATTTCCTGTGTGGCATTCCTAAGTGGCAATATGATCAAGGCTTCTGTTGAAAAGAAGAGTCTTGTGGTTGATGATCAAAGCACAGCCTGTGTGGCATAGCTTTTTGTAGCGTTGATTCGCGAGCCTCACACCCAGGTTGCGAACCGGAAACGGGAGAGGACCTCAGGGAGGGCATGCGTTTCCTTGTAGCTAGAAGTGGCGTCAGTGGTTTTACACACCCTGATGAGTTTGACTTATGTGGTTGTTGCTGTTGCGAGGCGCCTCGGATATATCAGTGACTGTGTGGAGCCAATGGAGTCATTTGGCTCATTTACGCCCCAAAGGATGGGGAAACGCAGTGTTCAGGCATTTTAATCCACATCGGTGGACCGGCCCTGTCGCTCCAAGGGTCACTCGAGCTCTGATCCTGAGACTCGGGCTAGACAGTCTCGAATCGGTAGAGGACTATCTTTTGCCTCGGTACACAGAAGGAAATCCAACTTCCAATACATGACTTTGCGGTTTTATTTGTAGAGCCTAGTATTGCGACAAAGTGGGATGGGGCACTTATGCCGTCTATGATTGATACTTATGATTGAAATTGTTTTATACACTATGCACTTATAATAGTATCAAATGATTTGTTTTTAGCGTATCAAGCATTCTTTGGCTATTACAAGGTAAAAACCCTATCCTCATGCTTGCGTTGCATTGTGTGATAGGACCTGGGTCTTATAATAGCTTCATTTTTCTTTATTTAGCATTGCGCTGTTTGTTTTATGCACTGGTATTCTTGGGAGGAAACCCGTTCCGTGTTATACGGCGTGGTTCCTTGATTTACCTAACTTTAAAATAAAGATTAATAACTGTTTTAGTTCTCACACCAGTCACATGACTGACTTGGAGTTTATTGTTTTAACCTAAACTCTGGGTGCCCTTATTTTGACACGGGCAGCTAGTAGTTTTGGTTTTGCAGATTTATATTCACAGGAACCTGGTTTACAACTGGAACGATACTCGGAAAGCTCTGTATCCGTGTATTACTTTCAATTGTGTATTGTATTATTTTTCCGCTGCTATGTAATTTATTGTAATATCTGATATTTTATGTTGTATAATATTTGTTTATACTATGTATATTCTTGTATTCTGATGGAATTGTTGTAATATACAATGCAATGTTCTTCTGTTTGCGTTCCGATGTGTCTTGTCCTCAACTCAATCCGTGATTTCCCGTAAGGGGGATTTCAGGTCGTTTCATCGTGCTATCAGAGCTTTGGTTTACAAAGCTCGAGAACAAGACACGTTAGAACCAAACGAAAGAATTCATCAGAAATTGGATTAGTAATATCCAATATGAATGACTCGTTAGAGATGGGATCAGTAGTATCCTAGAACGAGTGTGAAGAGTATATTTTTAAATTGAAAACAATTTTTGTTTTGAAAATTTAAATCGAATTATTCGTATTTGAATAATTTATTTGTATTGATTTGGACAATCAAGTATATATAGATTTTGCATATACGTCTGATCCACATGTATTCGAAGTTTTAATATACTGGATAGATATAGAGTCACACTCTAGTCGCCCGGAGATGATTCTGATGATTGTAGCTACATCATCAGAATTAGTGTTCGAGTTTCGAAGGTGTGATATTTATATATTTCCCATTGACTGGTGTGAGAAACAAAACTAGATATGGCTTATTGTTGTGATTTGGCATCAAAAATCTGATTTTTGGATATGTATTAAAGTTATGTGTTTGAAAAGCTAATCAACTAATTGATTGATGGTTGTGTTGTCTAATTATTGTTTGATTAAGTAAATGTTGAACCTTTAGCCAAATTGTATCAAATTATGGATTGTATTGAAAATTTGTCGCATTTGCATATATATACATGTACTTACATCGAACCGGTCATAGCAAGGAGGCTAGAGAAGAGGAATAAAATTGTTTGCCCGACAAATAGGTACATGTTTATTGTATTTCTTGGGTTTTTGATGATTTTATGAGCCGATTGGCAAGCCGCTTGGCTGTTTCTTTTTCTTTTTGGATTAATGAGGGCCATAGGAGGCTATATGAAATATCCCGAAGTCCCCGGTGCAGGAGAAGTTATGGTGAAATTTTTCGAAAATTTAGGGTGTTAGCCAAATTTTTGAAAAATTTGAAAAGTTCTTAGAAACTGAAAAGTTGGAGAACTTAAGCCGTAAAGAAAATAATGAAAGTTGAGTTGATTAGTTAAACAACTTTCGGCTTCTTTCCTTTTCGGAGACGAAAAGTTTTAAGTGGGGGAGATTGTAATAACCCGGAAATTCTAAGCCAATTTAAAATTTTTATTTTGGCGATTTTAGTGAATTTTGAATATTTAAAATGAATTATTTTAAATAATATCGAACAGAAATTTATTTTGAATAGAATTCGAACGTATATATTTATATAGATCGGCGTTAGAATATAAATATTTATTTTAAATTATAAAAGGAATTGAAAATGGCGCGGTAGTTCGAAAATTCGATTTCAAATTTCAATTAAACATACCGGGTGCAAAATAAACCGGATTTCAGCGAAACCAAAAATATTAGAATCTAATTGATAATATCTTTCCAACGAATCCGAAAAATCAAAATTTCATAGCGGGAATCGAATGATACGCCCAGTTGAAAATTCAGAATAGTCGCTATGGAATTCCGGCCCTTAAAAATCGAATATTTTCAAACGACCTCTGTTTTCGATGAAACCACTTTTGTTAGATCCGGGATGTCAAGTTATTGCTAGGTTTCAAAATTTGTAATTTTTCGAATCAATATGTGAGTGTGGCAAAGGAAAACGCGTTTGACCAGTTTCAGTTGATTTTAATTGACTGGAAAATGGCCAATTTTCAAACTGTCTCAGAAATTGACGAAATTAGTTTGGTTAGGACCGTTTGTCAATACGAAGCTAGAAAATATTTTTCGGGAATTTTTAGGGCCCGTATGTGCCCCTTGTAAATTTTATATGCGCTCAAATTCAATATATAGAGTTATATTTTGATTTTAACGAAAACTTATCGAAACGATCGAATCATCCTGCGATACATATCCCATTGTGTTCGTAATGGGGGTAATTAGCTATGAAGCACAATCGGTGGGTTCGATTTCGAGGTCGAAATAAAAAGTTGCTTTTCGAAATTAAATAAAAAAATTATGGAAGGGGGGATCGCGATCTTGTCGCCCCCCCAGGGAATCACTACCGCCCACCAGAGAAGCCACCGCCAATCTCCTCGACCCCCTTCCCTCCTCGCGCGTTCGAAGACCGCCCCCTGCCTGCGCGAACCGCAGGACCTACCGCGAGACCCCCACAACACCACAGACCCGACGCCACCCTGCTACCACCAGCGACCCCCTCCCCCGACGCCTCAGTACCCCTCTCCGCCTCCTGCGCCGCCCTAGCAGCCCACTCCCTCTTTGAACAACCAAAGTAAGTTTTTTATTTTATTTCATTTACTTGTTTATTTTTATTTAAAAATAATTAGTTTATAGAAATAAAAAAATAGGGTTTTGATACTATAGTGAAGTAAAGATGCAATTTTTAGCATGGAAAAAATTTGGTTATAAAAGTATGATCATTTATATAGTAGCTTTAAAAAGACTAGATTTTTAATTATAAAGATTTGATCTTTAGAAGTTAAAAAAAATATAATTTTAATATATGTATGAAGCTAAAAATATAATTTTTATATATGTACGATAGCAAAAATATGATTTTTATATTATATAGATAATAAAAATTCGATCTTTATTTCATAGGAAGAATGAAAATAAGATTTTTATTCATGTAGAGTGATAAAAATATAATTTTTATTATATTACTAGCAAGATAAAAATATAATTTTTATCATGGAAGTAGCGTTGTAAAGGAGTGATTTTAACATATGTAGCAGAGATATAAAAATACGATTTTTATATACAGAATGGCGAGGGAAAAATAGAATTTTTATCTATATAGTAGCGGTGTAAAAATAGAATTTTTATCTATACAGTACCAGTGTAAAAATAGAATTTTTATATAGATGGCTACAACATTAAAATGTGATTTTTATATTGTAGTGGCTACGGACAATGAAATTGACAAAAGGCGATCACGGCGAAGATTTCTACATATGAAGAGTTGTGGCATTTGGTTTAGCTTGGGTGAGAACTCCTCACTTTTATTTTTATTTCTAGTTTGAAATATATACTAGGATTCATATGGTGCTTAGTAGCACCCGACACCCGTCGTCCACAGACCATGGATGACTTGTTTGTTTGATTGCTGTGTGGTGAAATTTGATTGTGTGATGTGGAATGAAATAAAATATTTTATAGTGGAAAATATTTTATAGTTAAAAATATGATTTTTAACGTGTATATAAAATAAATAGTAATAAACAAATCGGACGATTTGTTTATATACACTGATTTGACTGATATTGATTGGGACGATAAATTTTACACATCGCCCAACTGCACAAATAAAAATCTGTGTTAGTTGATTTGAAACCGCACACGGGTACTGGGATGATATTTGACGTACACTAATCCCGATTGTTTAGTTGTATGTCAATCGATGGGTGACCGACTGTGTAAGCGTTAGTTATTTATATTTTATGCTTATGCAGTTGTGTGGTGCGCTCTGGATGATGGTTGATTATTTATCGTTGCTAGTATATACATGTGTTGTAGAAAATACATATAATTAACATTATATGGTAATTGATTGGGCCTCATTCCAATTTAGAAAATAAATTCATGTGTTGAATAGAAAATAAATTCATGTGTTGAATAGAATAAACATTCATGTGTTGAATAAAAGCTGTGTTGATTAGATTGACGCCATTTTGACGTGAACGATATTTATATCGATTATATTCGTTTTTATAATGAATATAGAAAAAGAAGTGATTTCAAAATATAACGTTTTGAAAATATTATCATTTATATAGTAATGATATGAAATATTCAATTTTGATTTGAAATTGAATATGAAGTTGAAATCGTTTTGAAAACGAATTTAAAATGATTTATAAAATACGTTTTGAAAGGAAATCGACGAAATATATATAATATATATATAATATAATGGCATGAATAGAATGCGACGCGCTGCGGCGGTTCGCGAATTTCGACAATTGACTTCGAATTGATGTTGCGGGAGATCCGACCGTCGGATTCTCCTAAAACTGGAACCGTTGGGTTCGTATCGAAAAGAGCTTTCTAACGAATATTGGAAATTTGAAATCTAACGGTTGGATTTGGAATTATGTACAAATCAAATTTGGAAAAGGTCGCTGTAAGTGCTGTTCGATGGCCATTGATGGAAATCGACTGTACGGGCCTTGATAAAATTATTAAAAATGGTAATAAATTGTGTAAAATCATAAGAAATGATTTGGGAAGAATTGGGATGAAAAACTCCATATTTGAAAAGATAAAAATAGATTTTTATCGAAATGAACTAGTTTTGAACTAGAATTATAATTCTATTTATTTTTTAAAGAAATAAAGTGGATTTGAAATGGTTTTGAAAATAACCAGAATTTCCAATAATTGAATTGGAATGGATTTAAATCGAAATTGTCTTTGGAATATTTCGATGTTGGATTTCGTGATTATACAGATATTGTTATGGAAATTTGAAAAATATATTTATATCGTTATTTTCAATACGTTATTTGTTGGTCGTAGAATTTGATATTGAATATAAGCCGATATATTTTCTATTCAGAGCCTTGTATTTAATATCAAATGTGATTTGGGTTTGTCGTGAATGGTGTCTTCATTAACACTGTTCTTAAACCCAGTTGAGAAAAAGATTAAATCTTTTTATTTAGATTTAATGAAGTGTACCAATTAAATGGTATTTAATTGGAATTGAATTTGAATTGATTTTTGGGTTTATCGTGAACATTGTTTTAAATAACACTTGTTCTTTAACCCGATAATTAATGAATGTGATTTTGGGTTTTTAGTGAACCGTGTTTTAAATGACACTGGTTCTTTAACCCAGTTAAAGACAGGATATTGATTTCTGTGAAGATTAAAACTAAGTGGGGTTTTAATGAATCTTTAATTAGATCGAAATGGTCGAGAATGGAGTATCACCAGTTTTGCTCCATGCGATAGTTAAATCTATAATTAGATTTGAACGTGAAATGGTAATTGAATTTACCGATAACACCATGGTGTTAGATATGATGTATGACCAGTTTTACTTCATGGGATAAATAGGTTGGGACTAGGAAATAAAATAAATGATTACTTCGGTCTGGTTCGCTAATCCCGACTAGTTTGAATTGTTATTCAAAAGAAGATTAAAGAATAAATTTAAAGAATTTATCTTTGATAAAATTAATGGGAACCTTTCCCAAAGTATGAGAATATGTGAATAAAAGAATATTCTGAATTGGAATGAGGCGTATGTTGTGTTTGTGCAACACTTGTTTATTATATATGCGAGTTATTCAAAAAGACTGGGTTTATCCCATTCTGAATAACTGATTCAACGTGGTGTCGAGGATGAAGGCGATGGTCGAAGACCGGAAGTCTTCACGTCGTTTGGGTGATTACTGATGATCTTGTTTGGGTCGTACACCCTAGAGGAGGGAATCAATTAGTGATCGTCCAGACGTACTTGGAGATCGATGGATATGCGAGGTACCAGGTGCCTCCAGTTTCGTTCAGACCCGGAACGGACTTGTAAATGGACTGTGTGTCTGACATTGGATTTTATTCTGTGTGATTGATTTCTATTAAATATATATCTGTTAGGCGGCGGAGAATTTATTCTCTTGCTTAACGCCCTTCTCTGAGACGTACGAGCTCAGAGGTTATATATTAATGGATATCAAACGCATGGAGTGAATTGCCTGTGTGGCATGCCAAAGTGGAAATATGATCAAGGCTTCTGTTGAAAAGCAGAGTCTTGTGGTTGATGATCAAAGCACAGCCTGTATGGCATAGCTTTGTGTAGCATTGATTCGCGAGCCTCACACCCCTGTTGTGAAACAGAAACGAGAGAGGATCTCAGGGAGGGCATGCGTTTCCTTCTAGCTAGAAGTGGCGTCAGTGGTTTTACACGCCCTAACGAGTTTGACTTATGTGGTTGTTGCTGTTGCGAGGCGCCTCGGATATATCGGTGACTGTGTGGAGCCGATGGAGTCATTTGGCTCATTTACGCCCCAAAGGGTGGGGAAACGCAGTGTTCAGGTATTTTAATCCATATCGGTGGACCGGCCCTGTCGCTCCAAGGGTCACTCGAGCTCTGATCCTGAGACTCGGGCTAGACAGTCTCGAATCGATAGAGGACTATCTTTTGCCTCGGTTCACAGATGGAAATCCAACTTCCAATACGTGACTTTGCGGTTTTATTTGTAGAGCCTAGTATGGTGACATAGTGGGATGGGGCACTTATGCCGTCTATAATTGATACTTATGATTGAAATTGTTTTATACACTATGCACTTATAATAGTATCAAATGATTTGTTTTTAGCGTATCAAGCATTCTTTGGCTATTATAAGGTAAAAACTCTATCCTCCGGCTTGCGTTGCATTGTGTGATGGGACCTGGGTCTTATAATAGCTTCATTTTTCTTTATTTAGCATTGCGCTGTTTGTTTTATGCAATGGTATTCTTGGGAGGAAACCCGTTCCGTGTTATGCGGCGTGGTCCCTTGATTTACCTAACTTTAAAATAAAGATTAATAACTGTTTTAGTTCTCACACCAGTCACATGACTGACCTGGAGTTTATTGTTTTAACCTAAACTCTGGGTGCCCTTATTTTGACATGGGCAGCTAGTAGTTTTGGTTTTGCAGATTTATATTCACAGGAACTTGGTTTACAGCTGGAAAGATACTCGGAAAGCTCTGTATCCGTGTATTACTTTCAGTTGTGTATTGTATTATTTTTCCACTACTATGTAATTCATTGTAATCTCTGATATTTTCTGTTGTATAATATTTGTTTATACTCTGTATATTCTTGTATTCTGATGGAATTGTTGTAATATACAATGCAATGTTCTTCTGTTTGCGTTCCGATGTGTCTTGTCCTCAACTCAATCCGTGATTTCCCGTAAGGGGGATTTCGGGTCGTTTCAGATTGTTTTATTTATAAGTAGTTAAGAAATGGAGTTAAGCTAAATTAGAAACTGACTGGAGATTAGTTAAATTGAATGGTTTTCTAAGTGCCTATCTGATGTTGGTTTCGACCTTTGGGATTGATACTTAGGGAATTGTTCTCATACTAGTTTACAGTCAGAGACTGATAGTTGTGGAAGAATAGTAATACGTAAATAAGCTATGGAAATGTTTTCCAATGTTCATAACATATATTTTCTAAACATAGACAATAAGGAAATATGAATGAATGTATGTATGTATATATATGGTTGATGATTTGATTGATATTCCATTTGGAAATAAGATCGTTGTGTGTGCACGGACATTTTTCATTTGATAGTTAAATTACCGACTATCAACGTTTTTGACCATTTTTAACGTTGTTAATATGGAGAGACAGGCTGAATTATTATCCGAAGAACCACTCCGTATTGGCATAAGCATTGCAAACCAAGTATGTTGAATATATTGAAGACGGAGTAAAGTGCAAGGGCTATTGTAAAAATCTTAGGTAGAGATTGCCTAAGATGGATGTACTGAATAGTGGCTTCGGTTTGTCCAATCCCAGGACAACTTGTAGGGCCGAATGTCTGACAGAGTATTCCTAACGAATCATATATGTTGTTCTCTTCAAACGTAATACGTTTGGTGGCGGAGGAATTCGTTTCTCTTAGCTTCATATCTGTGATACCGTTAGGGAAATCGATAATGATTTGGTAGGTATGACGATGTGGTATTCCAAGTAACTGAAGATATGATATGTAAAAAGATAAGCATAGCTTCTAGCCTCACATCCGGATATGACAAAAGTGGGGTAGGCAGCATGGCTATGTAGGTCGCACCTATTAGGGTGTATAATCACCTATCTAGAGAATATTCATTTGCTTCTTAAATCTATCAATGCCGTCCCTTATCGGGAAACGGTTGTTGATCCCAACCGTTGGTGATATACATTCGATACACTCAAGAGAAATGAGTGGTCGGTCATGTGTGGCCGGGTTGCAAGATGTTCCAGTTGAACCCAGTGTATTCCTCTCTAGAGGTACACTATCAGAAGGTGGTTCCATACCTTGTCATAGTTGGTAATCCATTATCCAATAAGTGCTCACGGTTTTGATTTTATACTATATATGAACGTGGGATGAAAGCATTTCTGCTAGATTATTATTATATTATGGTTGATAGACACTATTATAATGTCAGTGAGTTTTGATATAAAGACTATTTTGGATTCTCATAAGGGAAAAACCCGTTCCATTATACGGCACGGTCTTATGAGATATCGTTTAATTGCTCAAACTGTTTTAAACTGTTTTACTCACACCAGTCCCATGACTGACCCGAAGTTTATTTTGTTTTGTTTTCCCTAAACTCTTGGGTGCCCAATTTTGTAGGGCAGTCAAGTAGTCAGGATTTTACAGATATACTTGGAGAGCTTGGAGCAGGAGGCTTCATGATTATATAGCTATAGTTTTTCCGCTGTGTTGTAAGTGTTGTACTCTAATAATGTTACGGTATACATTTACTAGTTTTATTTCAAAGTTATGTATCTGTTATATGTTGTTCGTTCTGATGTGAGATTCGTGTTACTCTGATGTTGTATGTTCTTCTTCTTCTTCTATTCTAAGTTTCTTTCTTATCTATTCTCACCCTCTGTTTTCTTTCTATTAGTTTTCTGGTTTCCAGTGCAATGTGGGTTGGACTTGTGTTATTTGGTCAGCTCAAATTGTACCTGAATTTCGGGACACTACAGCTTAAATAATCCAGCTCTGAAATGTGTGTAGCATATACCTAGTTGAAGAAAAAACGTAAGCCCGAATTCTGAAAGCTTCACCCTAAAGTCTTAAATCACGCAGGGGCTTTAATTAAAAAGCTGACTGAAGCCTTCACCAATTAAATGAATGCACATGCATGTTAAAATTTTCATACCTATATAGGTCTATAAATCACATGCCTAGCTTGAAAAACGAAGCCACCTTATTTTGTTCTGTGAAAACGACTTCTTTTCCTTCCCTTTATATATATGTGTGTTCTCCTTCTTCCTCTATTTCATTTCAACATAAGAAAGAAAAAGAAAATGATCCTTTTTCTCCTTCCACTTCATTTCTTTCGTTTGCATATTCCACTTTTCCCCAAACCGAGTTTCTTCACCTTCGAGCTCTCTGCGTCGCCTACCCACTGACACAAACTATGAGCCGAGATTCGCGAACGAAATCAAGATAAGAATTGGGAAAGGAAAGTAAGGGCCTACAGCTATTTTGTACTTGATGGTGAAGAAAACAATGGCCATTGATTGGAAACGATGACATGTGGTGATGTGGATCTCATATGGCAGTGGTCCTTATGAGGTTGAGGGATGTTTCAGGTGGCATTTCAAGTTGCTATGGTGGATGTCGTGGGGATTTTGGAAGGAAGTGTGATGGGATTTCATGGTGGAGTGACTTAGCAGTGTTGTTGCTACAGAGGAAGCGGTGATATGGGATGTAGAGGTTGATCCGAGTTTTGTTTTTTGGTGGTGTGGCAGTAATCGAAGGAAGTTGATAGTGTGTTCGTAGTTTGAGAAACCGTGACGTAGGGATGGAGAACGCAATGATGAGGGAAGTTGTTGGTTCGTCCAAATGGTGATAGAGAGTATAGAGATGTTTCGGTGGGAGTTGATGGGGAAAGTGTTGGTTTATAGCAATTCTGGGTGATGAGTTGAGTTGTAGTGTAGTGAGGTAAAAATTTAGTTACCTAAATTTATTAAGAATGTTTAATATATATATATATATTCAAAATTTTATGAAAAAATAAATTATATATCATATCCATTCTATGTCCAAATCAAACACGGTTTGTTGTGTTTGACTCGGATCACCATTATCCATGCTTAGAAGCTGTATTCGATGGATTTGGAACTCATTGGGAAATTTTGGTTAAGTTAATCATCTATTTAATTTAATCGAAAATAATTTGTTGTTTCCACAAATAAAAATCAAGATGAGTAAACTCACTCTCTGGTTCGTTTGTAATGTTATTATGAACGAAAATTTTATTTATTATTTAATTTGTATATGTTGTTTGTTGGCTGTTTGGATGCATTGATAAATGATTGATTAGTTGTGGCTAATATATATATATATATATATATATATATACATATATGTATATATATTATATTTAGGTTTGGTAGTTGGATATTCCCGCAACTTTTGGCGGATGAGACCCTATGCTCCCCGTATTATAGCGGATGACGTTCTATACTGCGATATCCTGCCTTTAAGAGAGATTGGTATTATTTATGTTGTCTAATACTTGTGGATGTAGGAAAAATAGTTTGGAGGGATCCAACAGGATTCCCCAATAATTTTATTGTTGTTTCCATATATAGTGTTATATGATGGGATAAAAAAAATTGTGATTGATTATTAAGTGTTTGAATGTTCGAATAGCACTAGACTTAAAATATTGGTATTTTAAATGCCGTAAAAATATATTCGAATGAAAGGAAAAGAAATCGAGTCTAAAAAGAAAATTCTATTTTTTCAAAATAGAAATTGAATTTTGGATGGGATTGAAAATATAAACTTTCTAAATAAAATAGGTAGTTAAATCTATAAACGATGTCTTAAATAGAGTAAAATAAATTATCGTTGCATAATTTGGGAATGTAAATTCAAATGTGAATGTAAAGGGAAAGGGGATTCATTTCGGAAAAAGGGAACGATGAAATTTATTCTAATGTTTTGAATGTATATTGAATTGGAATAAATCCAAATGGATTTTATGATTTGAATTCGACTATGTTGAATTTATAAAAATAAATTATTCTAAGAAAAGATATTTGCATTTTATTTAGTAGAAACTTTGATTTAAAATTAAAAAAATTAAATAGTTGATATTTCCAGTATTTAAAAATATGGAAAATAGATTCTATGTTTATAGACATAAATTAATTGTAATAAAATATTTTCGAATGTAAAATAAAAAGAAAATTTGAGATTTAAAAGGGATTTTTTTTCCAAAATAGGAATTGAATTTCAAATAAATTTTGAAATGGAAACTTGTTTTGATGTATAAAACCAGGAAGTAAATTTATAAATGACGTTTATGAATAAAGTGAGATAATTATCATTGGATAATTTGGAATTATAAATTCCAGTATGAATTTAAGAAGGAATTGGAAATCTTTCGAAAAAGGAATGATAGATTTTATTTCGGAGTTCGGAATACAAACTGAATTGAGATAAGTCCAAGGAATTGTAATTGTAATTCGATAATGTCAAATTTTATAAAATATTTTTATTCCAAGGGAATTGGAATATAATATAGAAGCCGAGTTTGTAAAAGAATTTATATATGAGTTATGTAATTTGAAGGAAATAATCAACGATTTTAGTTAATTGGAGTTTTTAAGTTAAATTTAGCTTAAACTATATTAATGGAGTTGGAATTTTATTAAATGAAGTTAAATGTTTATATTTAAATTTAATTAAAATGTGCTAGCCGCGGCGTGGTAGTTCGTAGTTTTGCGTTTCGAACTTCAATTGACTTTAAAGAACTCAATATAAGTCAGGATTCTTTGAAATAAGAATCGTCCGAACCTATTGAATAATAATTTTCTAATGAAAGAGAAAAATATGGATTTCATCTTATAGATTTTGGGTTATGTCAAAATCAAAAATCAAATTTCTAGAAAATCAGCGGTATAATCATTTATAAACCATAACAATTTATTTAATAAAATAGAAGGATTTTAAGTAAATAAATTTCTGATTTCCATTAGAAAAATCCGTACTTAAGTTATAAAATAAATATGAACTCAAGTGGAGCAAATGAGTTAATTTTTGAAAAAAAAAATTAGATTTTTAATTATTGAATGAAGTTAACTTACTAGAAATTACTTGATTAAAGTAGTTTTTGGATCGAGCTTAACCTTAGTTTAGGAAATTAGATTTGTGGATTTAAATTTGAAATCGAATATGAAAGTTGAGTTAGAAATGGAATTCGATTGGTTTATATGTAAAATTAATATTTGAACATGATATGTTCAAATAAAAAGGGGATTAGGAAAAGAGATAATAGGAGAATTAATTAGCGAATTGTATTAAAAATGATAGGATTAATTTGAAATAAATTGGAATTGGATGAATAAATGTTAAACAGACATGGAATGAAGTGGATGAAGGAAATAAATATAATGTTCATCGAGAAGATACATATTTAATTCAATATGAGATTTTATGAGCCAATTTGGCAAGCCGCTTGGTTTTTTGATTTTCTTTTTGAATGGAAAGGGCATAGAGAGGCGATTTGTGGTTGTGCGGATTGAGCCATACAGAGGAGACAATGGCGAAATTTTCCGGAAATTTAAGGAGATAGAAAAGTTTAAGAAAGTTTGATAACTAAAATCGTTTTATCGATCATATATAGAATTTGGAACCAAATTGATTAATAAAATTTAAGGTGTTGTAATAGACCTTTTTTTAGTTATAAATAGAAACACATGGGCTATAATACTATTATTATATTAAATGAATTCCAAAAAGGAAACAATTAAGATTTAATATGAGATTTAAATACAGTAAGTTAAATGCAGTATTTTGAGTTGTTGTAACAATTTTTTATGCAACATTCGTTTTAACCCAAGTAAATGTGAATTGGAAACGTTTTTCTAAATAAAATTAGGAATATTTTCTAAGTATAGAAAATAATAAATTGATGGGAATTTGGAAATGTTTTCCAAGTATCGTAAGAGGCCAAAGCAGTTTTGAATGTATACCTCGATAAAGATATTTGAGTTGTATATTGGGAAATGATTTAATTAACGAAATATTAATTCAAAAGGGCTCAGTGATTGTTTGATAGTATTCCTTTTAGAAATAAGATCTTTGGGTGAGTGGTTGTTTCTTCGATAGTTAAATAACCGACTATCAAAGTGCTGACCAATTAAATGTTATCGTTGTCAGTATAGAGGGACCGGTTGGATTTATTATCCGAAAACAACTCTGTATTGGCATAAGCATTGCGAACCAGAGTATTTTGAAGATAATCAAAAATGGAGTAAAGAGCAAGATCTTTTTCTGTTAATCCTAGGTAAAAATTGCCTAAGATGGATCAATGGAGAGAATGCCTTTGGTTTTGTTCAGTCCCAGAATGAACTTGTATATACGAATGTCTGATTGGTCATTTCCAAATGATCATGTACGTTGATTTTCTCAAGCGTAATTCTGTTTGGTGGTGGAGAGGACACCTTCTCTTAGCTTAACACTCAAAATATTTTTGTGGACGTCTATTAGTGGTTTGATGGATGTGACGATGTGGCAGTCAAAGTGAATGACGATGTGATGTTCTTAAAGGTAATCGTGATCTCAAGCCCCATCAATCGGGAAATGACAGAGATCGGGCAGATAGCATGGCTATGTGGGTCATTTCGACTAGGGTGTATTGTCACCATTTACAGAAAATTCATTTATTTCTTCTTCTGTCTCTTCTATATGCTTACAGGATACGATTGCTGATCATAACCGTAGGAGATAATATATTCGATACACTCAAGTTGAATGAGTGGTCGGTCAAGCGTTGTCGGGTTTCAAGATGTTCGTTTTGAACCCAAGTGTATCCTTTCTAGGCTACATTGATCGGGAGGTGGTCCCATACCTTGTCATGTTGAAAATCCATACTCCAATACGAGCAGTACGTTTTCAGTTGTTAACTAATTATGTTGGAAAGTAAGATGCAAGTTTTCCGGCTATATTAATATTTATTTGTGGACTGATTTACACAATTATATTATCATTGGATTTCGATATAAAATGTGATTTGTGTTATCATAACGTAAAAACCATATATATTTATGTGTGGATCGTTCTTACGATTATCTTTTCTTTCAAAAGGATTTTGAAAGGTAAATCAAGTGGTTGCAATTTACTCACACCAGTCCCATGACTAACCCAAAGTATATTTTGTTTTGTTTTAACCTAAGCTCGTGGATGCCCAAATTTGTATGAGCAGTCAAGTAGTTCAGGTATTTTCCGATATACTTGGATGGGCTTGGAGCAAGAGGCTGCTGCGTTAGACATCTACTATTTATTTCCATTGTGATGTGTTGTGTTGTACTCTGATGATGGTATGTATATATTATACAGTCTGGTTTTTCAAAAGATGTTATATATATATATATATAATATTATTCTACTACGATATGAGCTTCTATTTTGTTATTTCCATTCTTCCTCTATCTTTTTCTTCTTTATTTATAATGATTTGAATTTCTATGCAATTTGGGTTTGACATGTGATGTATTTAGTCAACTCAAAGGGTACAGATTTGTGGGCCGTTACAGTTGGTACCAGAGCTTAGGTTGAGCGAATATGTAGGCTTTGTTGGGGGTTTACTCATTAGAGATAGGGTTTGTAATACCATAGAATGAGTTGAGTGTGTATATACGAGAGCGCGTATTTGTTAGTTGATATAAAAATAGTTTTTATATTGTGTTGGTTTGTCTATTGGGTGACTTATGGATTTTGGTCGAATCATGGGACGCCACGACTTCGATAGGAGTTAATATACACTTGAACAGAGAAATGCGACATAATATTGTTTTAAAGTAGGTAAATGAAATAAATTTACCCAAAATTCTATTTTGATGTGAAAGAATATTTTTTGAAATTATTAAAATATATGGATGTGTTGGTTGTCATTATAATCAAATGAGAATATAAAATTGGAATAATAATATATAACCAAATATAATTTGTATAAGATGAAATGAGATGAACTGGAATTGGATTAAAACCAAAATTTGGAATTTAAAGACCGGGAGATTGGAAAAATATTTTCTGAAATATATTCAAGTAATATAGCTTTGTTTGAATAGATATTTTTAATAAAATCCATCTTAGATGGATTTTTAGAGTGATAAAGCATTGAGCTCACTTCAGTCGTTGGAAAATAATTCAGATGATGATGGCCACATCATTTGTATTTATTTTCGAGTTTCTAAGTAATGGATAGCTACCATAATAAAAATTTCCAATGGAAATCATTTGAGAAAACGAGTTGGTTTAAGTAAAATTCAAATGTTTTGAATTTGAGATGGTCATAAATATCTATATATATTTATGTGATTTCTAAAGGATTTGAAATAAAAACCCAAGAATTCGAATTCTGGAATTTAAATTTAACTTAAGCAAGTTAAATGGATTAAAATGGATAAATTTATTTGGAATCAATTTAAAATTAGCCAGAGATATAAGTGGCTATTTTATTAAACAAATAATACATAATATGCATAGAAAAAATTTCGTTTTTCGTAAACAAAGTAAATATATTGATTAGAATGAATTTGAATGCATATGAATGGAATATGAATTTGATGTGAATATATTGGTTGAAAATCATTCGAATAAAATTAATGTGAGCATATATGGTGTGCAATATAAATGAAAACCAAAAGTTTTGTTGGAGCTAAATCTGTACAAATATGAAGAGTTAAGTTTCAACATAAGAGAGTTTTTGAAAATTTAATGGGTTTGTAGAATTTTTCCTACCTTAGTAATTTTGGGAACGAAATTCTTTTAAGCGGGAAGGGATGTAACGACCCGGATTATCTATCATTTAAATTTGAATATTTAATATTGTTTTAAATATTTAATTGATAATATAAATAGATTTTTATATCGAGTTCATCGATTTAATAATCGAAATACGATTTGATTTCATATATATCGAAATATCGTAATATGTGAAATGATAAAATAATTGAATATGAATTGAAATGGTTTCTAATGTGAATATAAAATTTTAATTGGATTAGAATTAGGTTAGTAAGTTTGTATGACGAGAAATTTAAATTATTACGTTAATTTACAAAATTGTTGATTTAATTGACATGTTAAAATAACAATCAGGGGTACAGTTTCATATTTCGATGGAATCAATTATATTTAATCTGTAATAGTATATTATTATGGGATCTCAAATTTCGTAGCATTTGGATTTATTATTTGACCATGCCATTATAAAACTCCTAGAAATAATTTAATCGATGTTTATTTAAATCGTCAATTTAATAGTGTTATTCCATATATCCTTTCGAATCAAATTACAAAATCTATTCTGTTGAGTTCAGAATTGCGTTATAACCATGTAACATCGGCTGTTGTGACTAGATAAAGGTTTAGGATTTCAAATTATGAACCAATAGATATTTTAAAATATTTTATTATATACATATAATCTAATCAAGAATCTATCTGAATCTAACCAAATAAATAAAAAGCTACAAGTGCCACCCTGATAATCTAACCCCTACCCTAAGTCAAACAATGCAAACTCTAAAACTTAAATAACGCAGCTCTAAAATGTGTGTAGCACAGTCCTGGTTGAAGAAAAACAAATGCAAGCCTAAAATCTGAAAGCTTCACACTAAAGCCTTAAATCACACTGCATCTTTAATTTAAAAGCTAACCAAAGTCTTCATCAATTAAATGAACGCACATGCATATCGGAAATTTCACACCTACGCAGGCTTATAAATCATATGCCTAACATAAAAATAAATCCAACCTATTCTGTTACGTGAAAACGATTTCTTTTCCTTCCCTTTATATATGTGCATTCTCCTTTTTCTCCTATTTCAACTTCTACTTCATTTCTTTCGTTTGCAAATTCCACTTTTCCCTAAATCAAATTTCTTCACCTTCGATGCCCTCTGCACCGCCTACCCACTCACTCAAACAGCGAGCCAAGATTCGTGGACGAAATCGAGATAAGAATCAGGAAAATAAAATGAGGGTTCGCGACAGTTTTGTACTCGATGGTGAACACATCGATGGCCATTGATTGTAAACAATGGCATGTGGTGATGTGGATCTCGTATGGCAGTAGTCCCTTTGAGGTTGTGGGGTGTTCAAGGTGGCTTTTTGGTTGCGGTGGTAGAAGTCGTAGGTGTTGGTGGAAGGCAATGCGATGGGATTTCAGGGTGGAGTGACTTAGCAGTGTTGCTGCTATAGAGGAGGGGGTGCGATGGGATGTAGAGGTCAATCGGAGTTTTGTTTTCCTGGTGGTCCGACAGTAATCAGAGGAAGTTGATGGCATTTTCGGAGTTTGAGAAACCATGATCTAATGCTGGAGAACACAATAATGAGGGAGGATGTGGGTTCGTTCGAATGGTGACAGGGAGTGTGGAGATGTTTCGGGGGGAGTTGATGGGGAAAGAGTTGGTTTAGAGCAGTTCTAGGTGATGATTAGTTAATTAAATTTATTTAGAATGTTTATTATATATATATATATATATATTCGAAACATTTATGAAAAAAAATAAGATACCATATCCATTATAGGTCCGAATCAAACATGGTCTGTTGTGTTTGACTAGCATCACCGTTATCCATGCTTAGAAGCTGAATTGGAAGGATTTGGAGCTCACTGGGAATTTTCAGTTAAAACATCTGTTTAATTTAACCGAAAATAAATTGGTATTTCGACAATTAAAAATCAAGGTGAGTAAACTAACACTCTGGTTCGTTTATAATTTAATTATGAACAAAAAATTATTTAGTATCAAATTTTTATTTGTTGTTTGTTGGCTGTTTGGATGTGCTGATAAATGATTGATAATTTGGCTATTATATACAATTTTTTTTTGAAAATGGGTAAACTGCCTCGTTAAAAACCTGTGCTAGATATCAGCGTAATATTTAGACAAGAAAAAAGAGTGCGGTGTTTTATTGACAGTTTATCAATAAAAAGGTACAATAGTTTGTACAAAAGGCAAGCAAAACAACAAACAATACGTGCTGCCTCTACCCATTTGATCAAGGAAAATAAAATATATAAATAATAAAACATACGAAGCCCATAAACAATGAGGCCCAAAATAGTCAATACTTTAATTGAAGGAAACCCATCCAACAAAGCCATGGGGTCTTCAATGAACTTAATCCTCAAAACGTAAAATGCTCCGCAAATTAGGTTAACATGAGCACCTTCCCCAATTCGTGAAAGACGGCTGGAGCATCAACTTAGCCTTCATCGAAGCTTTCAATACCCCGTAATCGCATATCAGCCGATCCTTTCTTCTTCCCGGATTTCCTCAGTAAGTATCTAACATCTAATTCGATTAAATTCCATCTTCGAAATTTGGTTGTCTGCTGATTATGAACACGATTATTTCTCTCCATCCCGATGTGATAAATAGTGACTACTAGACAGCAGAAGGTCGCATCTTGTCTGAAATCCGTATTATTGAAAGTACTTTTCAAAACTGCCATTTCATCATCAAGGAGTAATGGTCTGTCAGTGGCTAGAGGCACGTCAATCTTTATCTTGCATCTTGTCCATAGGTATGAAGAATAAGTACATTGAAAAAAAGGTGATCTTTATTCTCATGTTCTTCATTGCATAACACACAAGTAGGATCAATATCATAACCCCAGCTTATCATGATGTCTTTCGTACTAAGACGGTTTAGACATGCTTTGTAGGCACAAACAAAAATTTCAGGACTGTTAATGTTATGCCAAATAACTTTACACCAATCAAGTTCAGGGTTGTGATCTCTGGAAATGTCCCAAGCGGATTGAAATGAGAAATCTTTAGGTATACCATTCCAGCTCCAGTAATCCTCATTCATGTTTGAATGAATCTTCAGTTCGCTTATTTGTGAAGAAAGAAGTCTCGTTGCTGGTAAGATATTTGGGTTAAACACCCCATCTTGAATGATGCTATTTACATAAAGCCTATCTCCTCCAAAAAGGTCTACACTATCCCATCCAAGAATATTCACCATAGTAGAACTGTTTATCTAGTGGTCAAACCAAAGCAGCGTACTTTGACCATTACCAACACATCTTTTAATACATTTTAGGCTCAAATTTCTATGTCTTAGGGTAGTTTTCCAAGTGTAGGAGTTATTGTTGTCAATCGCCATAGCCTAGAAAAAATTGCCCATACAATATCTATTAAGCATCCATCTTTTCCACATGCTGTTGCCGTTTACAAAGTGCCAGAGAAGTTTGAGAGCTGCAGCAACTTTAATATCTTTGAAATTCCATAGTCCAATACCCCCCCTCATCCTTAGGAGAGTATAACGTATCCCAAGAAATTTTATGCTTTTTCCCAGACCAAATAAAATTAGCACATAGTTTGTTTATTTTGCTTATAGTCGCTTCTGGGATTTGATACGTTAACATCCAAAAAAAGCACCATAGGAGTAATGACAGTTTTAATTAGTTCAATTTTACCTGCCATAGAAAGAAGTCTATTATCCCAGTCGTCCATTTTTCTCCTGATTTTATCTATCAGTTCCCCACAATCTAAAAAATGAAGATAATTATACGATAATGGCACCTCCAAATATTTAACAGGAAGCATCCCTTCTTTCATGTTCAACTCCTGTAAGATTTGATTCTTATTGTCCACCCCTCTACTAAAAAACACTTTCGACTTCAGGTTATTCATTCTAAGGCCTGCATATGTATTTAATTGCTCCAGAATATTTTTAATAGCCTCCACACCCTTTATTTTGGATGTGCTAAAAATCATCAAGTCGCCGGCATATATTAAGTGTGTAATTTTGGGATCCTCCTTGTATATAGGTTGTAAATGACTGGCTTCCATGACTTTGCACATCATAATCGAAAAAAACACCATAGCAACACAAAAAAGGTAAGGTGATAGGGGGTCCCCTTGTTTAAGTTCTCTTTTGCTAAAAATAAAGCTTTTGGGCTACCTTGTGCCAAAATAGAAAAAGTAGGCATTGTTATACAGGTTCTGATAATTTTAACAACCTGCCTAGGAAAACGCATCATCTGAATCATATGGAATATAAAATTTCTATTTATTATATCGTATGGTTTTTGCAGATCAATTTTAATGCATATTTTCCCGCTTCCTTTTCGACTAAAGAATTGAATTTGTTCATGAGCTAAGAGGATATTTTCAGCAATATATCTACCCGGGATGAAAGCAGATTGGTTCTTTGATATCAAGTGCTTCAGGTATGGCTTTATCCTATTGCAAATGACTTTGGAAATGATTTTATAGATAACATTACAGCAGGCGATAGGTCTATAGTCAGAAATTTGTTTGGGATTTTCTATCTTTGGGATAAGGGTGAGGAAAGTATGGTTTATCCCCTTTGCAAGTTTTCCCGTTCTAAAGACTTCTTACACCACTTCCAAAATTCCATACTTTATATAATCCTAATGAAACTTGTTGAATTTTGAGGTGAAACCATCAGGGCCTGGGCTTTTGTCGTTTGGGATAGAAAAAACCGCTTTGTGAATTTCCTTCATCGTAATACAAGAAGTGAGATGTCATCTACCTCTGTCATTAATTATAAATCTACAATTAAAATGAGGAAAGTTATCATACATAGGAAGTTCAAAATTATATATATCATTACAATATTGAATAGCTTCCCTTTCAAAATCAACCACATCAAAAGTGTAATCCCCATTACTCATGAACAGGTTGCTCCTGTTATTAATGTATTTTCTCAGCGACATTTTAGCATGAAAAAATTTGGTGCATGAGTTGCCATATGATAGCCAATTTATTTTTGCCTTCTATTTATCAGTCATCATGTCACATACAACAAAAACACCATATTACAACTTTAATTTTACAACTGTGCGAAAAGCACAGTTGTAATAAATGCTTTTTTACAACTTTGCAGAACGCACTGTTGTAATAAATGTTTTTTACAACTGTGAAAAAATCACTGTTGTAATAAACATATATATATCACAACTTTTCATTTTATTCGTTGTAATAGAGATGCCTAGTACAAACTTCATGTTTATAATATCTATATTTAATAACTAATTATATTGATATTTAATAATAATTAATAATAAACTTGAGAATCAATCATATTTGTCAATTATTATTAAATAATTAGTAGTTAATAAGTAGTAATTTATTTTTAATAATTAATGTATGTTAACTACTTATTAATTAATAGTTAGTAATATTCTTATTTTTTCGGATAGAAAAAGAAAAACGTTTTTATGCAGAACGATGGAAAAGTGGTGGTGTATCAAAACGATGAAACTCAAAGGCGGTAAATCTGAAATTTTGGCTCCGAAACAATTCACGTCATGTTGTATTTTTGGAGCCTTCTATGGGCTGAGACCTCTCGTGTTCTCTTCAAAAAACCTGCCCATCCTCAAAAAATCGATCCCCAATTCCTCAAAAAACTTTTCCTCCCTCAAAATTTTCTTCCAGTCAAAATTCTTTTTCCCCAATTCGATTGATGGCCTCTGACCGTAACCCTCCTTCACCAACGTCAACCGCAGCCACCGCTCAGTCTCCGCACCTTCATCCTTCAACTTCGTTCACCTTGCCGTCGTTCCAGAGTCATCGCCGTTCACTAACCCCAGCTTGCCACCAAACGCTCCGCGTTGTTGCCAACGCCAAACGAAATTCCGCCCTAAAATCGAAGGTCGTACCTCCTTTAGTCGCAACCGGAGGCGCCACCTGAACTGCAGCGACTGCCACGCCTAGGTCCAGCCGACCTCGACAACCTGTTTCCGCCTTTTTTCTCTGTCCTTCAACCCGATACTGTTTTTCGTTGGTATGGATTCTTCCCACTTATTAGATTTGTTCATTAAAGCTCTTGGATGACATAAAATTATTGATTGTTGCTATTTATTGACTTGATCTGGTTTAGCATCATATTTATCGAAAATTTCATGGAGTAGGAACAGGAAAATAAAGGTGTAAATTCCACTGCATAACAAGTTGAGCAACCTCAGTACTATTTTTTGTGGTGTGCTTACTGAAGCAATGCGAGTATCTAAGTCAACAAAGTAATGCACACACCACACAAATATATAGGTAAGTCCATAGTGTGGAATGGTTTGCATAATGACGTGCAGTGAGTTAAATAATGTAATATGCATAGCTAAGTCAATTTAGTAATCTTTACAGCTGGAGGAGGATTACAAGTTTTCCTGCATAAATAAAATGGCAAGTCATCTGAATATGCAATGAGACTGCGGCTTTTGCGGAAGCAGTGGTCCAAATATACTTGGATAAATGCTGGTGAGTTGTTACTTGTTGTCGCTTAAAGCGAGGGAAGATGGTAGATAATCTTCTGCAGTTTTTCCTACTGCAAAGCGCACAGCGGATGTAATGACCCGCATTCTACGCATCGGAGGATCGTAGAATATTTATTTCTTTCTCATATGAAGTCTGATGGTCATGTAACTTTGAGAAATGTCTATTAGAGTCATTTCCCATGCTTATGATTTTTGTTGATTTTAAAATGACCATTTTGCCCCTAGTTGATCTTGTTTTGGCCATAACTTTTGATTGGAAAGGAATTTTGACCTAAAACCACTTCCATTAGATTCGTTTGATGGTTTACCTTTCCGTAGAGTGGTCATAATAGCCAAACGGACTTACCGTTTGGGAAATATGGCTGAAATAAGGTTTGGAGGGTGAAAACTGCTTAACCGGGCCAAATCGGGTGATTAGTGAGTAGGCCCATAACCCATTTCGGGATTAGGGTTATGGGAAGGCTGAAATGAGATAGAGAATCATTCCATTTCAGTTTTCTAGCCTCCACTTATCACCAAGGAACCCTAAAAATGACCTCCAACCTCTAAATCACCTCCAAATCATCTTTTGATCAAGGATTAAGCTTAGCAACATCTAATCAAGGGAGATCTACACCAAATCAATATTGGAGCTGCTGTTTAGCATTGGGATTCACATCAAATCATAGCTTTATTTCAGATCTTAGTTTATTTGTGGCTAAGGTGAGTGATTTGCATAGTTTTACACTAATTATGGCTAGTTAAGGGTAATTAGTGTTAATTAGCGAATTTAATCATGATAAAATTCGGGGAAAATGTTCATGAATTCTTAAATGATGTTTTAGACCTCTGATATGAATTTGGGTAAATTTGGTTAAGTTTTTCTAATCCTATCATTAGTTTCACCTAAACATGCTTAAGGGGAAATATGGGATTTTGGGTATGTTTGATCCATTTTAACCTATCATGTTGATGTTTTGATGTTTGTGGTTGATTATGCATCTTGCTATGACTGTATGATACGCTTTGTGATTGATTTCAATAGTTAGAATGGTCGAAAACGTCGTCGAATGGCGTAAACACTTGCTGGAACAGTTTCAGAAAACAGTGCAGGTTTCGGATCGGATCGGATATGGGGCTCGGATCGGATATGTTGAACTGGGCAAGGGATTCGATCGGATCGGAACCTGACACTTGAGAAAATTGGGAAAAAGGAAGGCCACGCTAACTGAACTGGGATCGGATCGGATTAAGGAGGACGGATCGGAGCGGAAGCACGAAGATGGATCGGATTGGAGCACGTGAAGGATGAGGAGGCGGATCGAAGCGGAAGCACGAACTGGAGGAGGATGGCACCTGACCCGACCCGAGGAGAAACATCCGACCCGAACCGTACGAAAAGAAGACCCGACCCGAACCGATGAAGGATACCCGACCCGAACCGATGGCTTGAGGAGGAACCCGACCTGACCCAGTATTAACCAATAACCCGAGATGCAAAGGTAGTCCAATATGGGAAGTTAGAGCTGAGGATCAAGTTGGGAACCGATGAGTTCACTTCATGGTTGGACTTTGCTGCGGGACGTGTGCTAAGGAGTTGTCGACCTTCATAACTTTGATTCACCACTAAAAATGAATGATGGGCTACTTATCAGTGCAGTAGTGTCATTATGACTCGAGGGGCAAGGTGATGGTAGCAAGACTACGTTATCAGTGCAGTAGAGTCATTACGACTCGAGGGGCAAGGTGATGCGTAGTAAGACTATGAGCCAACGCAGATGGGGTGAATAACTCCATGGGGCAAGTGGACATAGTAAGGATTGGTAAGACTATGAGCCAGCACAGATGGGGTGAATAACTCCATGGGGCAAGTGGACATAGTAAGGATTGGTAAGGCTATGAGCCAGCGCAGATGGGGTGAATAACTCCATGGGGCAAGTGGAAATAGCAAAGGATTAGTGGCTACGTTATCAGTGCAGTGAAGCCATTTTATGACTTCATGGGGCAAAGTGATCGTAGCAAGGGTGGGTGATCGAAGTGGTAAATATCGTATGCTTTACGCACTGAGTGAGAGATGTGAGGATGGATGTTATGTTTGATTGTTTACCATCACTATGACATGCACACCCCCACCTCCGTATCTTTACACTGTTTGATATGGCACCTTAGAGTGTTGTACAGTATGTAGTGCTAACTCTTTGGTTGCAGGTCTAGGTTCAGGTATGTTTTATTCTACCTGTTATTGTTCACTTTAGATGCTTATCGCTCATACCAGGCTTTATGTCTGACCCAGAGTTTTATGTCTCCTCTTATTACTCTAGGTGCTCACACGAGCAAACTAGAGACAGGTTAGCTGGTGATGCGCGAGTAGCTGATTCGGAGGCGGGCAGGAGGCTTCCACGTATTATATATATATTCTCCCTGTGTCGTTGGTGGTCGCTACTTGGGCATTAGTAGTGTACCTCCTTTATCTTGCTTTTGCTTTGAGACAGTTTGAAAAGTTGTAATAAGCTGTATTTTGGATTTCCGCTGCTATGATGCTTAGTTCTGGTTTTTAGCTTATGCACTGTCTCTCCTATTTTATGTCAAGTATGTTATTATTATATTTTATTTTATGCGCTGTGAGACATTCTACAGGCTCTTTGTATGTTCATTTCCTTCTTCCCTTTCCTTCTGACGACCCGTTCCGCGCTAACCGGACATGTGTAGAGTAAATGCCGGTTGGTGCGGGGCGGGCCGTCACACTTGGTATCAGAGCCCTAGGTTGCGTAGTTAACCTAGGGAAAGACACTAGGGAGAGATAGTACGTATATGAGAGCGCGTATTTGTGATTACTTTGGTTTTCAAAAGCTAAATATGTATATACTATTAGTAGTATAAGAATGATGTCGCACTGCACTAGCACCACTATGGGGTCGTTAATCGTTTCCCTTTTTCAGATTGACGATGAGCCGAGACACGAGGGGTGCTGGTAGAGGGACCAACCAGGGGAATGCCGCTGACATGAGGGCGATGTTTACTAACCTCATGAGAGACATGCTTAGAGAAGTGCAAGGGGCAGTTCCCAATCCCGGAGTTGGTGTTGGCCCGGTAGTGCAGGCGCCTAGGGTCGATTTCGCCAAGTTGTGCAAGGATTACACTAATCTTGATGGGAAGCCGTTCCACGGAACGGAGTCGGCCACAGATGTTCAAGATTGGATGGATAGCTGTGACTGTATCTTCGATGACTTGGGTCTTGAGGATGCGATGAAGAGAAGGCTAGCGTCTCGTCAGCTACAAGGGCGAGCGATGAATTGGTGGAATGCCGTTAGAACAGCTATTCCAGAAGATCAGGTTACTTGGGATCAATTCAAGGCTCGCTTTAGCGAGAAGTTTATTCCAGCTGCCCAGAAGTCAGTGTTGTTCAAGAGGTTCTTGGAACTCAAGCAGAACGGAAGGGCAGTTTCTGATTATATTGCTGAGCTCGACACTTTGTCAAAGTATGGACTGTCTCTTATCGACACTCCTGAGAAGAAGAATGAGAAGTTCATTACTGGCTTGGATGGATACTTGGGGGAAAGGCTTATCAACCACGTCGATGAGACTTTTGAATCGATTGTGGGGAAGGCTTTGAGATCAGAGAGTCTTTACCCAAAGTCAAAGACTGAGGCTGCATCTGCAGAAGGGCCAAAGCCGCAAGCAGGCGGTGGAGGCAAGAATAATTCTCAGAATAAGAGGAAGCAGGACCAATCTAAAGGTGGCCAGAAAAAGAGCAAGAAGGATGTTGAGTGCTTTAACTGTGGTAAGAAGGGCCATAATGCTAAAGATTGTCGGGCCAAGCCAGCGGATAAGAAGTGCTTCAACTGTGGTCAAGTGGGACATTTAAAGGATAAGTGTCCGCAACCTCTTAAGGAGAAGCAGATTGTGAAAGCATATAATATTGATGCTGTTCCTTCTTCGTCGAATGCCCCAACTGCTGCGGAGAAAGGAAATAATGTTGTTATTCAAGGTATGCTTTCTATTTATGATGTACCAGTTCGAGTTTTGTTTGATACTGGGGCTTCCCGTTCCTTCATATCTAGTGACCTGTTAGATAGGTTGGGACTGGAACCCGAGATAGTCGATAGACCATTGGTTGGGACTGGAACCCGAGATAGTCGATAGACCATTGGTTGTGACGAACCCGATTGGTGGTTCGATTAGCCTTAGTATGATTTGCAGGAATTTGGTCTTATCGAGTCATGGATGTATGTTTGTTTGTGATTGCTTTGTTTTGGGCTTTACTGGGTATGGCATTATATTGGGAGTCGATGGGCTCCAAAGATACGGGGTGGTGGTAGACTGTGAGGGCTTTTTGGTGACAATGTGGGCGGATGATGGGCGGAGGGTAGTGTTTGGTAGTCTACCTAGTGATGGGGTTATGGCTAGTTTTGTAAATTCCCTCGACATCCCGCAGGATGAGTTGTCAGATGTGCCCGTGGTTGGCCAGTATCCGGACGCCTTCGAGTAGGTGACCGGGCTTCCACCACACCGAGAGATTGAGTTCCGTATTGATTTAGTGAAAGATGCCAGACCTATATTGATGCCACTTCGTCGTATGGCACCAAGGGAGCAACGAGAGCTCGGGGTGCAAGTCAGCAATATTTTGAAGAAGGTTTTTAGAAGGAGTGTCTCTGAGTGGGGAGCACCAGTTGTGTTTCCACTAAGGCAGATGGTTCCCTTCGTTTGTGTGTGGACTATCGCGAGTTGAATAAGGTAACGAGGAAGAATAAGTATCCTCTACCGCGGATAGATGATTTGTTTGATCAACTGGAAGGAGCCAGAGTGTTCTTCCAGTTGGACCTCGCGACAGGATTTCATCAGCTACGAGTAGCGGATGAGAGTGTTCTGAAAACGGCATTTAGGACGCCGTCTGGATTTTATGAGTGGTTGGTCATGCCATTTGGGTTGACCAATGCACCAGCCTACTTTGTGGATCTTATGAATCGAGTATTCAGAGATCAGTTGAATAAGTTTGTTCTTGTGTTCGTGGATGATATCCTTGTTTACTCAAAGATAGAGGAGGAACACAAGGGACACTTAAGGATAGTGATGGAGGTGTTGAGGAAACACCAATTGAAAGCGAAATTCTCTAAGTGTCATTTTTGGAGAAGGGAAGTAAGATTCTTGGGTCATGTTGTTCTAGAAAGTGGTATTGTCGTGGACCTTGCGAAGGTGGCTACGGTACAAGATTGGCCCACGCCCAAAATGTAACGGATGTAAGAAGTTTCTTGGGATTAGCTGGATATTATCGTAAGTTTATCCAGGACTTCTCCAAGATAGCAGCACCATTGACCCAATTGACTAAGAAGAATCAGTCCTTCGTCTTGGACGGAGTGTGTGAGGATGCCTTCAAGAGTCTAAAGGAGAAGTTGACGCGTGCGCCAGTGTTAGTCATTCCTAAAGGGAATGAAGAGATGACGGTATACACGGATGCTTGTGGTACCGGTCTGGGTGTAGTATTGATGCAAGGAGGTAGGGTTGTAGCTTATGCTAGTCGACAGCTAAAGCCACATGAGAAGAAGTATCCTACCCATGATTTGGAATTGGCAGCGATTGTATTTGCGCTGAAGATGTGGAGACACTATCTCTTGGGAGAAAGATTTGAGTTGTTTACCGATCATAAATCGTTAAAGTATCTCTTCTCTTAGAAAGATCTGAATCACCGTTAGCAAAGATGGTTAGAGTTCTTGGCTTCGTATGATTTTGATATCGCATATACACCTGAGAAAGGTAATGCGGTAGCCAATGCCTTGAGTAGGAGACATGCCAGCTTAGGGGCAATGTTTCTTGAGTGGAAGCAACTGGAGTATATCGCGGGGTTTGATTTCAGACCAAAGTGCGACTTAGATCTAGTTATGTTAGCAAGTTTGGCGATCAGACCCACTTTGATTGAGCGGATCGGCTCTAGTCAGAGGGACGATCCTAACCTATTGGAAATCATCTCCAAGTTAGAGATGGGTATCGATGAGGAGATGAATGTGTATGGGCTTGATCGAGATGGATGGCTTCGAAAGAATGGAAGACTAGTTGTGCCCAACGTAAATGGTTTGAGAGATGAAGTGCTTAGAGAATGTCATCACTCAAAACTAAGTGTACATCCCGGTGGTAATAAGATGTATCGAGACATGAAGCAAACCTACTACTGGGAAGGGATGAAAAGAGACGTTGGGAAGTTTATATCCAAATGCATGAATTGCCAGCTAGTTAAAGCCGAGCAAAAGAAGCCTAGTGGGTTGTTGCAACCATTAAATATTCCAGAATGGAAATGGGAGCAAGTCTCGATGGATTTCATCGATGGCTTACCAAGGACTAGATCGGGATATGATAGCATTTGGGTAATTGTGGATTGATTGACTAAAAGTGCAAGATTTATACCAGTCAAATCGACCAGAACGGCAGCCAAGTTGGCAGAATTGTATATGAAGTGGGTAGTGAGATTTCATGGAGTACCTAAAAGCATTGTGAGTGACCAAGACCCGTTGTTTACTAGTGGGTTTTGGAAGAGCTTACCAGAGGCTCTAGGGTCAGGATTACATCTTAGTACCGCATATCATCCTCAGACCGACGGTCAGACGGAGAGGGTGAATCGTATATTGGAAGATCTCTTGAGAGCTTGTATATTGGATTTTGGTGGATCATGGGATGACCATTTGCATCTAGTAGAGTTTGCATATAATAATAGCTACCAATCCAGTATCGGTATGGCTCCATATGAAGCTTTGTACGGAAGACTGTGCAACTCACCATCATGTTGGATAGAAACTGGCGAGAAGTTTGTGCTTGGACCAGATGTGGTGAGGGAAACTTCCGATAAGATTAAGATCATTCAACAACGAATGAAGGCTACCCAAGATAGGCAGAAGAGTTATGCTGATAAGAGGAGAAGAAACTTGAAATTCTCCGTTGGTGACTTGGTGTTCATCAAGATCTCTCCGTTAAAGAGCGTGATTCGATTTGGCAGGAGAGGCATATTAGCACCAAGATTTGTTGGCCCATTCCCTGTTCTTGAACTAGTCGGGAATTTGGCATATAGAGTTGGCTTACCAGAGAAAATGGCGGGAGTTCACGATGTATTTCATGTTTCCCAACTAAGGAAGTTCGTTCACGACTTAGATATGACTATTTCACCTGATCAGTTAGAGGACTTCGAAGTAGAACCCGAGGCGGTTGGGAACCGCAAGCCGTTTCGTATTGTGGGGCACGATACGAAGCAACTTCGAAGGAAGGCGGTGAAGCTAGTCAAGGTTCAGTGGGGCGAGGACGAGAATGATTGTACTTGGGAGACAGAGGAGAGCATTAGGAAGGCATATCCAAAACTCTTTGCCTAGTAAGACTTACTATGCAATTTAGTTTTCCACATGCTAGGGTAGACTTGTTTTGCTTGATTGCATGTTTGATTGTTGTTTTATGATTGATAGGCATGCAAGACCTTTGTGTGTGTTTTGATTAGGGAATTTCGGGGGCGAAATTTCTTAAGGGGGGGAGAGTGTAATGACCCGCATTCTACGCATCGGAGGATCGTAGAATATTTATTTCTTTCTCATATGAAGTCGTATGGTCATGTAACATTGGGAAACGTCTAGTAGAGTCATTTCCCATGCTTATGATTTTTGTCGATTTTAAAATGACCATTTTGCCCCTAGTTGATCTTGTTTTGGCCATAAATTTTGATTGGAAAGGAATTTTGACCTAAAACCACTTCCATTGGATTCGTTTGATGGTTTACCTTTCCGTAGAGTGGTCATAATAGCTAAACGGACTTACCGTTTGGGGGATATGACTGAAATAAGGTTTGGAAGGTGAAAAACTGCTTAACCGGACCAAATCTGGTGATTAGTGAGTAGTCCCATAACCCATTTCGGGATTAGGGTTATGGGAAGGCTGAAATGAGATAGAGAATCATTCCATTTCAGTTTTCTAGCCTCCACTTATCACCAAGGAACCCTAAAAATGGCCTCCAACCTCTAAATCACCTCCAAATCATCTTTTGATCAAGGATTAAGCTTAGCAACATCTAATCAAGGGAGATCTACACCAAATCAACATTGGAGCTGCTGTTTAGCATTGGGATTCACATCAAATCAGAGCTTTATTTTAGATCTTAGTTTATTTGTGGCTAAGGTGAGTGATTTGCATAGTTTTACACTAATTATGGCTAGTTAAGGGTAATTAGTGTTAATTAGCGAATTTAAGCATGATAAAATTCGGGAAAAATGTTCATGAATTCTTAAATGATGTTTTAGACCTATGATATGAATTTGGGTTAATTTGGTAAGTTTTGTTAATCCTATCATTAGTTTCACCTAAACATGCTTAAGGGGAAATGTGGGATTTTGGGTATGTTTGATCCATTTTAACCTATCATGTTGATGTTTTGATGTTTGTGGTTGATTATGCATCTTGCTATGACTGTATGATATGCTTTGTGATTGATTTCAATAGTTAGAATGGTCGAAAACGTCGTCGAATGGCATAAACACTTGCTGGAACAGTTTCAACAGTGCAGGTTTCGGATCAGATCGGATATGGGGCTCGGATCGGATATGTTGAACTGGGAAAGGGATTCGATCGGATCGGAACCTGACACTTGAGAAAATGGCAAAAAGGAAGGCCACGCTAACCGAACTGGGATCGGATCGGATAAAGGAGGACGGATCGGAGCGGAAGCACGAAGATGGATCGGATTGGAGCACGTGAAGGATGAGGAGGCGGATCGGAGCGGAAGCACGAACTGGAGGGGGATGGCACCCGACCCAACCCGAGGAGAAACACCCGACCCGAACCGTACCAGAAGAAGACCCGACCCGAACCGATGAAGGATACCCGACCCGAACCGATGGCTTGAGGAGGAACCCGACCCGACCCAGTATTAACCAATAACCCGAGATGCAAAGGTAGTCTAATATGGGAAGTTAGAGCATAGGATCCAGTTGGGAACCGATGAGTTCACTTCATGGTTGGACTTTGCTGCACGACGTGTGCTAAGGAGTTGTCGACGTTCATAACTTCGATTCACCACTAAAAAGGAATGATGGGCTACTTATCAGTGCAGTAGAGTCATTATGACTCGAGGGGCAAGGTGATGGTAGCAAGACTACGTTATCAGTGCAGTAGAGTCATTACGACTCGAGGGGTAAGGTGATGCGTAGTAAGACTATGAGCCAGCGCAGATGGGATGAATAACTCCATGGGGCAAGTGGACATAGTAAGGATTGGTAAGACTATGAGCCAGCGCAGATGGGGTGAATAACTCCATGGGGCAAGTGGACATAGTAAGGATTGGAAAGGCTATGAGCCAGCGCAGATGGGGTGAATAACTCCATGGGGCAAGTGGACATAGCAAAGGATTAGTGGCTATGTTATCAGTGCAGTGAAGCCATTTTATGACTTCATGGGGCAAAGTGATTGTAGCAAGGGTGGGTGATCGAAGTGGTGAATATCGTATGCTTTACGCACTGAGTGAGAGATGTGAGGATGGATGTTATGTTTGATTGTTTACCATCACTATGACATGCACACCCCCACCTCCGTATCTTTACACTGTTTGATATGGCACCTTAGAGTGTTGTACAGTATGTAGTGCTAACTCTTTAGTTGCAGGTCCAGGTTCAGGTATGTTTTAGTCTACCTGTTATTGTTCACTTTAGATGCTTATCGCTCATACCAGGCTTTATGTCTGACCCAGAGTTTTATGTCTCCTCTTATTACTCTGGGTGCTCACACGAGCAGACTAGAGACAGGTTAGCTGGTGATGCGCGAGTAGCTGATTCGGAGGCGGGTAGGAGGCTTCCACGTATTATATATATATATATATATATTCTCCCTGTGTCGTTGGTGGTCGCTACTTGGGCATTAGTAGTGTACCTCCTTTATCTTGCTTTTGCTTTGAGACAGTTTGAAAAGTTGTAATAAGCTGTATTTTGGATTTCCGCTGCTATGATGCTTAGTTCTGGTTTTTAGCTTATGCACTGTCTCTCCTGTTTTATGTCAAGTATGTTATTATTATATTTTGTTCTATGCGCTGTGAGACATTCTACAGGTTCTTTGTATGTTCATTTCCTTCTTCCCTTTCCTTCTGACGACCCGTTCCGTGCTAACCGGACATGTGTACAGCGCACTTTTGGAGTAAATGTCGGGTGGTGCGGGGCGGGCCGTCACAGCGGAAGTTTTATCCAATCATTTCACCAAGGAAGGATTGTTGAGTCTCGTTGAGTACAATGAGAAGAATTTTTTTGAGTCCGGACTTAAGGATATGAAATCAGCATTGACAACTCATATTGCTGAAGATACCGAGATATCTGAAGTTATTGAGACTGTTAAACAGCTGGTAAAAGATGCTAAGGTTCCTGATATTGAGGTTGTACGGAGGATGCTGTTCAGTGGTCTGGAAAAAATCAGCAGCAAAACGTGAAATTTGCACTTCGCCAGGTGAAAACTTGGTCTGAACTTTTATATATAATAACTAATAATGTTTGTTATTTCTGCCCACCTCTTCACTGTAGTAAAAAATGTTGAAATTCAGTGTGGATTCTACTTGTACTATGTTTATATGTTGATGCCTGATGTTATGTACTGATGTAGATCATGGTCTTCAAGCTAAAGAAATGGCTTAAGTACAGTCTGCATGTGAACTGGCGCATAGTTAAGTGCACAACAGGTCCATCAAATGAATGCACTAAGATGTAGATGACAAGCCAACATATCAATAGGGTGTTGGAGTGGTAATTTCATGGTGAAGATGGGAGGCCTTTTGCAATTAGTTTTAGCATAAGTGTTCAGAACCTTTTTGCAATGGAGAATGAACAGCTAAATCATCAGGAGTGTAACAAATCGCTTCAGGTTAGCTATATGATTAAGCATGTGCATGCAATATGTCATTATGTCGAATAGTTTCACGAACTTGACATGTTGCACATGCATTTAACCATTATGAGAAGCAGCAAAAAACTACATTTTTTTTTCTCGTTACTGATATTCCATTATAAAAACTGCATTTACATGTGCATATGAGCATGTTGAATAGTTTCACGAATGTATGTTGCACGTGCATTTGATTGATATTACATTTTTCTCATTATTTAGGGTCAAAATTCTCTGCAAAAGACCATAATAAGCACTATAATGACATGGATTGGGCATTCTTTCGAAAGTTCAATGTCAGACTATGATCCTTAATCAATCTGGGCAAATTCACAATGATTCTGCTAGTGCTTTTGGGAAGTATTCTAACATTGCTTTTACATCCTCAAACGCCCATGAGGTTACATAGAAGGTAAGACCTCTATTATTTTTCCATATGTTCCTTTTTTTCTAATGTTATTCATATTTTCCAACTGTATAATTAGATAAAGATATACATATTCATATCATTTTTAATTAAACAAAAATATACAAAATTGCTGTTAGTTGTTAATGACTCCTTAGCTGGTGGGATATTTAGAAGTCAATTGTTTATGTGAATGTTATATTTGAGAATTGGAATCTTAAAATCATGGGTTTCAAATGCATTGTATCATTACTAAGTGGGTTATAACCATATGGCTATGCCGCCTAGTCTAAGTGTTTCATCGATAACCTGCATAATTTCTTCTGATTAATTGGATGTTTCAGTTTCACTTTTTTTTTAATTAAAAAGGTTAATCTTACACATTGAGTAAAAAACATGGCTTTATAATCCTCCCAAGTAAGCATGCTTCCATGTTTAACTCTTATAGTTTCATGTTCATCCTATTAGATATTTGCAATGCAAACTTATGTTAGTTCAGTTTCTAAGTTTACAGAGAAAGATTGTATATTTGACTACGTACTATTAATTGTTGTAGGGCTTCTCGACATTGATTGAGGAAGTACACAGCAAAAAGCATAGTCTTTGCGGTAGTTTCATTTCCAGCAAATAAAAGGTTGACGATGAAGTTCGATATTGCTTGTACTAAGTTGCTTTGTAACGGTCAAGTATGTAATAATGTACGAAATGTTGTCTAAAACTTATTATTTGTAATACTGAATATTTGAGTATTTTAATAAATTAGTTTGCAAATAACTGTAATATCGGATTTGCTTATGGAGTATTGCTATATTTAGTGTATTGTTCATTTCAGTTGCAAAAGATGTTTATTTTTTTTTAAAACCAAATGTCAATCACAACGGTGCATAACAGTTGTAGTAGATTTTATTACAACGGTGCATAACTGTTGTAATAAAGTTTATTACAACGGTGTAAAAAAATTGTAAAATATACATATTACAACGGTGTTGCAACAGTGCAAAAAAGTTGTAAAAGACATTAGTCTATTACAACTTCTTAATACACGACGGTTTGTCCACCGTTGTAAAATGTATATTACAACGGTGTTCCACCGTTGTAATAGGGTCATTTTGTTGTAGTGTCAATAGTGCTTTATTCCTTCCAATTAGTATACGCCTTACGAAGCTGGTCATACAGTCTATTATCGTCTGGATGATTGTCAATTTCTGCAAGAATACTATTATATCTCTTTTCTAACAGCATAGTCAAATCTCCACCCTTAAAACTGTTGTAGTTCCAGTTCTTTAAGTAAATTTTGATCATTTTAAGGAATTGTTGAAACTTGTAAATTTTTGAACCCTTTTTTCCTCCAAGTATATTTGACGCCTAATATAGGAATATTCATTAAACCAGAGTTAGCAATGCATTCCAACAATCCTGACATGTGTCGGAAAGGGACCCAAGCTCCACCTTTTTTATCTTTAATAGAGAAAATATTGTTGAAATCCCCTAAAACAATCTAAGGAATATTCACATTCATAGACTTTTTAGTAATCTCACACCATAATTTTTCACGATCTAACAAGAAGTTGCTTGCATATATGAAGGTGAATTTTGCAGCAAAATCCTCCAACATTATTTGCAGTAATAGATATGTGTTGAACAGACCTGGAGTCAACGTTAACAGTCCAACAATTAAAATCCCAAAGAATTAAAATGTGACCTTTACTACCACAGCAGTTATTATCAGCAAATTTCCATTTGTCTTTAATGTGAATGTTCAATTTACTTAGCATTCATCACAGAGCTTGTTCTCTAGGAGGCCCACCATAGAAGGCCTGAATTTGTTTAGTAATTTGAGTACTTCAAATTCTTTATTTGGAGCATTCAAACCCCTAACATTCCACGCTACAATATTCATTTAACCTTGCTCTGGCTCCTTGTCGAAACTTTAGGAGGAGCATGTTGAGTGGTTCTGGGGTTTCATTTTTTGTTTTGTTTACCAATGTTTTCCATTTCTTCATTGAATTTGTTGTTTTCCTCTATGTTCTCTAATACATCAATATCTTTTGCAGGTTGACTTTCCTCTGTCAAATTATCAGAGCTAGCAATGTGTTCTGCAATCTTATCTTCCTCTGATTCCGACCAGTCTTCTACAATGCCTTCCACCAGATCAACTATATTATCAGGAGCAATGATTCTCGGCCCATGATCTGCAGACGTGCCTGTTATATGTGTCTCAATATTTTTTGTGGCATGCATCGTATCTTCAAATACACTCATGTATTGTTCATTTCTGATTGTAATATTTTCATTTGATATATAATTCAGGGTTCATGCAAGCAGAGTGTGTACCAATGCGTGATTGAATAGACTTATCTTTTGATTTATCTCTGTCATTTGAAGAAGCTGGACTTTTATTATTTTCAATGTCCGCAGCATCTAATGGACCGCAAATCCGTACCCTTTGAGTTGACACATAACACCACACGTCCAACCCAAATGACACAGAAATACGAATCATTAGTAGAAATAAGTTAGAGGATGAGGAATAGAAAGAAAGAAATGTTAGAATAGAAGAAAACGAAGATCACAAACTCACAGCGGAACGAATAAAATATATTAGGTAACATAAACTTTGAAATACAATTCGTTAACTTTATATACATACCATCATCAGAGCACAACAGCTATTTCTGGAACATTTATAAACACCTGTTTCCAGATACAAACATGGTACATAGCGGAATATATGATAGTCTATAGCTAACTGGTGAAGCCTCCTGCTTCAAACTCCTCCAAGTGAATCTATAAAATCCCGACTACTTGACTTCCCATACAAATTTGGGCACCCAAGAGTTTAGGGAAAACAAACAAAATAAACTCTGGGTCAGTCATGGGACTGGTGTGAGTAAACTCCAACCATTTGTTAAACTTTCAAAATCTTTTCGAAAGAAAGGATAATACTAAGACCAGCCCACACATAAACATGGACGGTTTTTACCTCACTATAACCCAAAACACTTTGATACGAAAATCTAGTAATATTATAATAGTATCTAAATCAAATAAATAACAATCTAGCGGAACGTTTGCATCTCACACTCCATATATAATATAAAATCAAAAACCGCAAGGCGCATATTGGAGATTGGAATCCGACTATGACAAGGTATGCAACCACCTTCCGATAGTGTATCTCTAAAGGGGAATACACTTGGTTCAACAAGAACATCTTGCAACCCGGCCCACACATGACCGACCACTCATTTCGCTTGAGTGTATCGAATGTATATCACCAACGGTTGGGATCAGCAACCGTTTCCCGAATGGGACAGCATCGATAGATTAAAGAAGTAAAAGGAATTTCTCTAGATATGTAATTATACACCCTAATGGGAATGACCCACATAGCCATGCTGCCTGCCCGATTTTTGTCATTTCCCGGTTGTTGAGGCCTGAGGCTACGATTACTTATCCTTTCTTGATAGCACAATCACTTGGAATGCCACATTGTCAGATCCGTTAATCACTAATTGAATTGCACAAATATATTCTGGATATTATGCTAAGAGAATAAATTCTCCGCCACCATATATATTTTTACAGACCAACATATGCGATCACTGGAAATACTCTGTCAGACACTCGTCCATACACGTTCGTTCTGGGACTGAACGAAACCGAAGGCACAATTTCTATTTATAGAAAAAGTCCTTGCACTTTACTCCGTCTTCGATTATCTTCATATAATATGATTCGCAACGCTACTGCCAATACGGACTGGTTCACGGATAATAATCCAACTGGTCTCTCCATACTAACAACGGTATTGGCAAACACTTCGATAGTCGGTTATTTAATTATCGAAGAAAAACTGACATCCATTCATAGCATCGAAGAAATCACTGGGGCATTTAATTGATATTTCATTAATTAAATCACTTCTTCATTTCCATACAAATATTTGTTAACTCGATATTTTCCCTAATCATCTTCTTGGCCTCTTACGCTATTTGAAAAAACATTTCCATATATCATCTTCCTTTATTTTCTATACTTAGAAAATATATTTTATTTATAATTGGAAAACATTCCAATTACTTATCTCTTTCACGCCAGTTCATTTTTAGAATTAGGAAATATTTATTATTATATTTCCAAAATGCCATTTATTTTGGGTTAAAACAAAGGTTATGTAAAACATCGTTACAACAACCCAAAATACTGCATTCGACCGAATCTCTTTTAAACATTTCTCTCCGAAACTGAATCTTGCTATTTATCAGCTAATAATGAAATCAATCGAGTTGGGGTATAATTACCTCTCAGACCTTGACTGAAAATATTATTAACTTCAAAACAGACAAGATCGCTAACTCGAATAACCAACACCATATTAAACCAATTTTCCATTTCTAAAACGTATATACATTTCTCTTTCTAGTTTTACCAGATTTAATTATAGATTTCCTTTTTATTTATAATATTCTATTTTTAAGTTTGTTTCCTTATCGAATTCTATATATATCGATACATTGATTTCTAACTATCAAATTTTCTTAAAAATATTCTAACTCCTAAAATTTCCGGAAAAATTCGCCATAACCTCCTTTGTACGGGCAAATAGTTCAAATCTCAACTCGCCTCTCTAGGCCCTTTCCATTCAAAAAGAAAATCAAAAAGCCAAGTGGCTTGCCGATTCGGCGCATAACACCTCATATGGAATTTAAACGTGTACCTTTTTGTCGGGCACATAAATTATAATCTTCATTCTCTTCATTCCATACCTGTTTAACACATGTTCACCTGTTTTCAATTCAATTCAACTCAATCCAATCTTTTGAATTCAGTTTCGCCCATTTATTCTTTAATTAGCTTCTTAGCCTATTTCATTTGTTATTTGAACGTATCATGTTCGTATGTATTTTAGTTTGCTTATAAATCAATTGAATCCCATTTTCATTTCAAGTTTCATATTCGATTTCGAATATGAAATTCACATGTCTCATTTACTTATCAACAGAAATATCTCGATCTAAAATTCGGTTAACAAATTATTCTTCCACTTAGTTAATTTTATTCAAAAATAAATAACTGATTTTGTTTCAAAAATCAACCCATTTACTCCACTCGAGTTCATATTTATTTTACAACTCAAGTCCAGATTTTTCAAATGGAAATTCAGATTTTTATTTACTTAAAAATCCTTATATTTATTTATATAAACCATTATGGTTTTTAAATGATTTTTGCGCTGCTTTTCTGAAAATTTGATTTTGACATAACTCAAAATCTATCAGACGAAATTCAGATTTTTCTCTTTCATTAGAAAACTATTATTCAACCGGTCATGACGATTCTTGTTTCAAAGAATTCCGACTTAATTTGAGTTCTATATACTCAATTGAAGTTCGAAACGCCAATTTACGAACTGCCGCGTTACGGCGAGTTCGTTTTAATTATATTTATATATATAAATGTTTAAACTTCGTTTATAAATAAATTTCAACTCCATTCTAATATATTTTTAATATATATCAAATTAGTTTCCCAATTCAACATAATATTTTCGATTATCTATAATTGTCGATTTTTTCTTACTCGGTAACATATTTATTTATACTTCGATCTTCTATATTTAATTCCAATTCCTTTTATAAATAAATTATTTATATAATTCGATATAATCGAATTTCAATTATAAAACCTTTTGATTTTTCTCAATTCATCTTATATTTCGAATTCAGAAATATAATCAATCGTTTTGTTTCAAAACAATTCCCAACTTACTTTTAAATTCCTATTTGAATTTAAATGGTTCAAATTATCCAAATTATAATTTGTTTCACCAAATTTATTACACTATTTATAAATTCAACTTCCTTATTTCATATATTTAATCAAGTTCACTTTTCAAATTTCTATTTGAAACTCCGTCCCTTTGATATTCTGAATTGCAGAATAAAAACAGTTGTTCCCTTTCGAATGATTTCACATTCTACTTTTAAATCCATATTTGAATTTGAATATTCAAATTATCTCTTGATAATTAATTCATTATATTTATAAACACCATTTTATAAATTTCCTTGTTTTATATTTTTAAACAAGTCTATTTCGAAATCTATTTACAACCAAAATCTTATTTTGAAATTTCTATTTATAATAACTTATATATATATATATATATATATATAACACCCAATTTATTTTCATATTCAATATAATTTCTATTTAAATAAATTCAAATAAATCGAATTCAAATCACAAATCCTTACGGATTTATTTTAGTTCAATTTATATTATGAACATCAGAATGAATCCCATCGTTTATTTCTTTAAAACGATTTCCTCATTTCTATCTTTAAATTCACATTTGAATTTAAATATTCAAATTATCCAATGATAATTTTTCCACTTTATTTATAAAGTTGTTTATAAATTCATTTCAATTCTCTACATTATTTAATTTATAAACAACGTTTAAAATTTCACTTCAAATCCCGCATTATTAATTTGTAAGCAACATTTATAAATTCACTACTTGTTTTATATATTCAAAACAAGTTAGTATATTTATAGCCCAGTTGAAATTCAAATTCTATTTTAGATAAATAGATTTTTTTCTTTAAATTTCAAAATATCCTTTCCTTGATATTTATATATATAACATTTTAGCCCAGTGATATTTAAACAATCAAACCACTCAATTATCAATCAACACATCATATATAATAATATAAGTGAAAACAAACAAATAACAATATTTTTGAGGAATCTAGTTGGATTCCTCCAACCTGTTTTTCCTACATCCACAGACGTTAGCCAACATAAATAATACCCATCCTACTTCGAGGCAGAATATCGCGGTTTAGAAGGTCATCCACTATCATAGCGTGGGGCGTATAGAGTCATTCGCTAATGATACTGCGGGCATCCGCTAATGGTACTGCGGGAATCCAACCAATCACCAATATATATATATATATAATAGCCACAAACACAAATCCTACATAACTTATACATTTTTAACTACCAAAAAATATTTTAATGCAACCAAACAACCATCAATTATTTTTAATGACTAAATTTAATTCTAAATAAATAAATTGAGTGAGATTTACTCACCAGGGTTTTTATTTGTAGATCCGATCCAATTTAAATTAAATCGAACAAATGTTTGATTTAATTTAAAATTCCCAACTGGTTCCGAAACTTTCCAAATCAACTCTAGCTCGTACAATTTGTAGTTATAAACCCAACATGATTTACGGCGTTCGCATCTGATTCTACATGAACAATTTTTATTTTATTTTTATAACCAATGGAAACTAACATGATTAAATAAATTTAAATTAGAAAATAAAAATTTATTAATGTAAATACCTTATCAAACTAATCCATCACTAGTTGCCACTGTTTCGCCTTTACTGTTTTAACCATCAGGAAAGATCGAAGAAAACATGAGCCTCAGTAGCCAAACTCTGACCCAAACTACATCACGAAGGATTGATTCCAAGTTTTACCAATTATCATAAACACCAGTAACATTTGAACATCTTTCAGAAGCCATCGCAACCCACTTTCCTTGAAGAACCATCGTGACTTTCCAGATTTCAACCACAAGCCTTGTTGCCTCGCACATATCAACATTGACCACCATTTCAACATCGCAACCACTTGATCGCACCTTCACATTACCGATCTCCAACTTCACAGTGTTCAACAGCAAACTCCGATCACCCCATCGCACTGCTCATCCCATCGCGGTCTTCATCTCTTCCTTCCGAGCACCACAACTTCACGTTCGAACCTCTACAGCAAACGCGACTTCAGCTTCCTCCAAAAACACAGACGAGTATTCCCAAAACCAGACTTGTCGGACTTCGATTTGCCACTCTACCGAACTCCTCTATCATCCGTCGCCCCTTCTTTTGTAACCACGACGAACCCGAACTCAATGCCCTAGCAACAATCGTGAGCCCTTCTGCTTCTATAGGCTTTGATTGAAATTCCCAAATTACAACGTTGAACACTTCAGACGCCCTTTTTCAAAAGTATCTGACCCAAAAGAATAGCGCTTGCATAGATTAAGCGCCATAGGAATTCACAGATTCAAGTTTTCGGGATTTGATATTTTAGTAGTGGAGGCCATTTTGATTTGTATTGAAGCTTTCGAGCTTCGGTTTAGAAATGAAAATGAGGTATCCGATTTTTATGTTGAAGATCTAAGGGAAACAGGTTTATTTCATTTTCAGAAGGAAGAAAATTAAAGAGAAACCATCGCGATTTATAGGCAACAAAGGGGACAAGTTTTTAATGTGTGGTCGACCAAAGTACATGACAATGTCTTTTTATAGGAATAAAAAAGATTTCGATTTTGATTGTAAATATAATTTGATTTGATTTGATATAAAGAGATTTTTATTTCTTTTAAACAGATTCAGATTTGATCTTCGATTCGATTTTGATCTTATCCATTAAAATATCTCAGGGTTCACACACGAACCGCAATTTTAACATAATCACCATCGCAATTCTGAACTGAACAGTATATATATTCTGAAAATAAATTTTAACCTATATGCTATTTTAAATTCAGAACCAATCAATTCGCTGGTAATAAAATATTTTTATTATCGTCTATATTCAAATACAATTAATATTGATCATCTGAATTGTTTTGATTCGGTTTTTTTACTTCGGTTTCAATTATTTACGGTTTATGATAATTCGGTATACACGAATTAAATTATATTTGATTATAAATCGATAAATTCTATATAAATATCCATTTACATTGTCAATTCAATATTTAAAACTATGTTAAATATTTAAATTAAACTGTTCGAAAATCCGGGTCGTTGCATTCTTCAGCCTTAAAAGAATTTCATCCCCAAAATTAGTAAGGCAGGAAAAATGCCTTTAACCCATTTACTTTTCAAAACTCATTTATGTTGAACTCAACTCTTTATTTTTCAACACATTTAATTTCCACCAAAACTTTTTGTTTCATTCATATTCCACACCATATAAGCTTACATTCATTTAATCATAATGATTCAATATCTTCACATCCAATTCATATTCCATTCGAATTGATTCTGATCAATTTATTCACTTCGATCTATTTAACATTCTTAAGTTAAATTTAAATTTCAGGATTCAAATTCCCGGCTTTTCATTTCAGATCCTTTTGAAATCATATGAATATATACACATATGTTCCTAACCATCTCAAATTCAAAACATTTGAATTTCCAAAACAACTTATTTTCTTATAACAAATTTCCATAAAAAAACCTTTCTAAGGTAGCAATACATCACTTAGAAACTCGAAAATGAACACTGATGATGCTGCAGTCATCATCAGAATTATTTCCCAGCGACTGAAATGAGTTCAGTGCTTTATCACTTTCATAACCCATTCACAATCCATTTAAAACAAAGCTATATTGTTTTAATATACTACGAAAAATATTTTTCAAATCTCCTAGGATTTAAATTCCAAATTCAGATTGAATCCAATTTTAATTCATTTCATTTGTATATTTCATTCTTGTAGAAATTCTATTTGGTTATATATAACCATTTCAACTTTATAATCTCATTGGATTAAAATATTAACATCCAACACATCCATATAATATAATAATTTCAGAAAATTATTTCTTCTATATCAAAATATAGTTTTGGGTAAAATTATTTCATTTACCCATTTTAAAACCATATTATGTTGTATCTTCTTTTCAAGTGTTCAGAAATTCCTATCGACTTCGTAGCTTCCCACGATTCGATAAAAATTCATAAACCACTCAACAGACAAGTCAACACAACATAAAACATTTGTTTTAATTAATTAACAAATATGTGCTCTCGTATATATATATATATATATATACACACACACACACACACTCAATTCATTCGAGGGTACTACTGACCTTATCTCTAATGAGCACAACCCCACCAAAGCCTAGGTGTTCGCTCAACCTAAGCTCTGATACCAACTGTAATGGCCCATAAATCCGTACCCTTTGAGTTGACTCATAACACCACGCGTCCAACCCAAATGACATAGAAATATGAATCATTAGTAGAAAAAAGTTAGAGGATAAGGAATAGAAAGAAACAAATGTTAGAATAGAAGAAAACGAAGATCACAAGCTCATAGCGGAACGAATAAAATATATTAGGTAACATAAACTTTGAAATACAATTCGGTAACTTTATATACATACCATCATCAGAGCACAACAACTATTTCTGGAACTCCAGATACAAACATGGTACACAGCGGAATGTATGATAGTCTATAGCTAACTAGCGAAGCCTCCTGCTTCAAACTCCTCCAAGTGAATCTGTAAAATCCCGATTACTCGACTGCCCATACAAATTTGGGCACTCAAGAGTTTAGGGAAAACAAATAAAATAAACTCTGGGTTAGTCATGGGACTGGTGTGAGTAAACTCTAACCATTTGTTTAACTTTCAAAATCTTTTCGAAAGAAAGGATAATAGTAAGACCAACCCACACATAAACATGGACGGTTTTTACCTTACTATAACCCAAAACACTTTGATACGAAAATCTAGTGATATTATAATAGTGTCTAAATCAAATAAATAACATTCTAGCGGAACGCTTGCATCTCGCTCCATATATTAAATAACATTCTAGCGGAACGCTTGCATCTCGCTCCATATATAATATAAAATCAAAAACTGCAGGGCGCTTATTGGAGATTGGAATCCGACTATGACAAGGTATGGTACCACCTTCCGATAGTGCATATCTAGAGGGGAATACACTGGGTTCGACAAGAGCATCTTACAACCCGGCCCACACATGACTAACCACTCATTTCGCTTGAGTGTATCGAATGTATATCACCAACGGTTGGGATCAACAACCGTTTCCCGAATGGGACAGCGTCGATAGATTAAAGAAGTAAAAGGAATTTCTCTAGATACGTGATTATTCACCCTAATGGGAGCGACCCATATAGCCTTGTTGCCTGCCCGATTTTTGTCATTTCCCGATTGTTGAGGCCTGAGGCTACGATTACTTATCCTTTCTTGATAGCACAATCACTTTGAATGCCACATTGTCAGATCCGTTAATCACTAATTGATTTGCACAAATATATTCCGGATATTATGCTAAAATAATAAATTCTCTATCTCCATATATATTTTTACAGACCAACATATGCAATCACTGGAAATACTCTGTCAGACACTCGTCTATACACGTTCGTTATTGGACTGAACGAAACCGAAGGGATAATTTCTATATATAGAAAAAGTTCTTGCACTTTACTCCGTCTTCGATTATCTTCATATAATCTGATTCGCAACGCTACTTCCAATACGGAATGGTTCACGGATAATAATCCAACCGGTCTCTCCATATTGACAACGATATTGGCAAACACTTCGATAGTCGGTTATTTAACTATCGAAGAAAAACAAACATCCATTCATAGCATCGAACAAATCACTGGGGCATTTAATTGATATTTCATTAATTAAATCACTTCTTCATTTCCTTACAAATATTTGTTAACTCGATATTTTCCCTAATCATCTTCTTGGCCTCTTACGCTATTTGAAAAAACATTTCCATATATCATCTTCCTTTATTTTCTATACTTAGAAAATATATTTTATTTATAATTGGAAAACATTCCAATTACTTATCTCTTTCACGCCAGTTCATTTTTAGAGTTTGGAAATATTTATTATTATATTTCCAAAATACCATTTATTTTGGGTTAAAACAAATGTTATGTAAAACATCGTTACAACAACCCAAAATACTGCATTCGACCGAATGTCTTTTAACATTTCTCTCCGAGACTGAATCTTGCTATTTATCAGCTAATAATGAAATCAATCGAGTTGGGGTATAATTACCTCTCAGACCTTGACTGAAAATATTATTAACTTCAAAACAGACAAGACCGCTAACTCGAATAATCAACACCATATTAAACCAATTTTCCATTTCTAAAACGTATATACATTTCTCTTTCTAGTTTTACCATATTTAATTATAGATTTCCTTTTTGTTTATAATATTCTATTTTTAAGTTTGTTTCCTTATCGAATTCTATATATATCAATACATTGATTTCTAACTATCAAATTTTCTTAAAAATATTCTAACTCCTAAAATTTCCGGAAATATTCGCCATAACCTCCTTTGTACGGGCAAATAGTTCAAACCTCAACTCGCCACTCTAGGCCCTTTCCATTCAAAAAGAAAATCAAAAAGCCAAGTGGCTTGCCGATTCGGCGCATAAAACCTCATATGGAGTTTAAACGTGTACCTTTTTGTCGAGCACATAAATTATAATCTTCATTCTCTTCATTCCATACCTGTTTAACACATGTTCACCTATTTTCAATTCAATTCAACTCAATCCAATCGTTTGAATTTAGTTTCGCCCATTTATTCTTTAATTAGCTTCTTAGCCTATTTCACTTGTTATTTGAACGTATCATGTTCGTATGTATTTTAGTTTGCTTATAAATCAATTGAATCCCATCTTCATTACAGGTTTCATATTCGATTTCGAATATGAAATTAGTCTCCTTAACATATCAACAGAAATATTTCGATCTAAAATTCGATTAACAAATTATTCTTCCACTTAGTTAATTTTATTCAAAAATAAATAACTGATTTTGTTTCAAAAATCAACCCATTTACTCCACTCGAGTTCATATTTATTTTATAACTCAAGTCCAGATTTTTCAAATGGAAATTCAGATTTTATTTACTTAAAAATCCTTATATTTATTTATATAAACCATTATGGTTTTTAAATGATTTTGGGGCTACTTTCCTGAAAATTTGATTTTGACATAACTCAAAATCTATCAGACGAAATCCATATTTTTCTCTTTCATTAGAAAACTATTATTCAACCGGTCCTGATGATTCTTGTTTCATAGAATTCCGAATTAATTTGAGTTCTATATACTCAATTGAAGTTCGAAACGCCAATTTACGAACTGCCGCGCTGCGGCGAGTTCGTTTTAATTATATATATATAAACGTTTAAACTTCGTTTATAAATAAATTTCAACTGCATTCTAATATATTTTTAATATATATCAAATTAGTTTCCCAATTCAACATAATATTTTCGATTATCTATAATTGTCGATTTTTTCTTACTCGGTAACATATTTACTTATACTTTGATCTTCTATATTTAATTCCAATTCCTTTTATAAATAAATTATTTATAAAATTCGATATAATAAAATTTCAATTATAAACCCGTTGGATTTTTCTCAATTCATCTTATATTCTGAATTCAGAAATATATTCAATCGTTTTGTTTCAAAACACTTCCCAACTTACTTTTAAATTCCTATTTGAATTTAAATGGTTCAAATTATCCAAATGATAATTTATTTCACCAGATTTATAACACTATTTATAAATTCAACTTCCTTATTTCATATATTTAAACAAGTTCCCTTTTCAAATTTCTATTTGAAATTCCATCCCTTTGATATTCCGAATTGCGGAATAAAAACAGTCGTTCTCTTTCGAATGATTTCATAATCTATTTTTAAATTCATATTTGAATTTGAATATTCAAATTATCTCTTGATAATTAATTCATTATATTTATAAACACCATGTTATAAATTTCCTTGTTTTATATTTTTAAACAAGTCTATTTCAAAATCTATTTACAACCAAAATCTTATTTTGAAATTCTATTTATAATTACTTTTATATATAACACCCAATTTATTTTCATATTCAATTTAAATTCTATTTAAATCGAATTCAAGTAACAAATCCTTACGGAGTTATTTTAGTTCAATTTATATTATGAACATCAGAATGAATCCCATCGTTTATTTCTTTAAAACGATTTCCCCATTTCTATCTTTAAATTCACATTTGAATTTAAATATTCAAATTACCCAATAATAATTTTTCCATTTTATTTATAAACATTGTTTATAAATTCATTTCAATTCTATGCATTATTTAATTTATAAATAACGTTTAAAATTTCACTTCAAATCCCGCATTATTAATTTATAAACAACATTTATAAATTCACTACTTGTTTTATATATTCAAAACAAGTTAATATATTTATAGCCCAATTGAAATTCAAATTCTATTTTAGATAAATAGATTTTTTTTTCTTTAAATTTCAAAATATCCTTTCCTTGATATTTATATATATAACATTTCAGCCCCAGTGATATTTAAACAATCAAACCACTCAATTATCAATCAACAAATCATATATAATAATATATGTGAAAACAAACAAATAACAATATTTTTGAGGAATCCAGTTGGATTCCTCCAACCTGTTTTTCCTGCATCCACAGACGTTAGCCAACATAAATAATACCCATCATGCTTCGAGGATGGATATCGTGGTATAGAAGGTTATCCACTATCATAGCGTAGGGCATAAAGGGTCGTCCGCTAATGATACTGCGGGCATCCGCTAATGGTACTGCGGGAATCCAACCAATCACCAATATATATATATATATAATAGCCACAAACACAAATCCAGCATAAGTAATATATTTTTGACAGCCAAAAAATATTTTAATGCAACCAAACAACCATCAATTATTTTTAATAACTAAAAATAATTCTAAATAAATAAATTGAGTGAGATTTACTCACTAGGGTTTTTATTTGCAGATCCAATCCAATTTAAATTAAATCGAACAAATGTTTGATTTAATTTAAAATTCCCAGTTGGTTCCGAAATTTTCCAAATCAACTCTAGCTCGTACAATTTGTAGTTATAAACCCAACGTGATTTATGACATTCGCATCCGATTCTACATGAACAATTTTTATTTTATTTTTATTACCAATGGAACTAGCATGATTAAATAAATTTAAATTAGAAAATAAAAATTTATTAATGTAATTAACTTATCAAACTAATCCATCACTAGTTGCCATTGTTTCGCCTTTACTGTTTTAACCATCAGGCAAGATCGAAGAAAACATGAGCCTCAGTAGCCAAACTCTGACCCAAACTACATCACGAAGGATTGATTCAAAATTTTCCCAATTATCGTGACCACCAATAACATTTGAACCTCTTTCAGAAGCCATCGCAACCCACTTTACTCCAAGAACCATCGCGACTTTCCAGATTTCAACCACAAGCCCTATTGCCTCGCACATATCAACATCGACCACCATTTCAACATCGCAACCACTTGATCGCACCTTCACAGTATCGATCTCCGACTTCACAGTGTTCAACAAAAAACTCAGATCACCCCATCGCACTGCTCATCCCATCGCCCTCTTCATCTCTTCCTTCCGAGCACCACAACTTCACATTCGAACCTCTACAGCAAACGCGACTTCGGCTTCTTCCAAAAACACAGACGAGTATTCCCAAAACAAGACTTGTTGGACTTCGATTTGCCACTCTAACCAACTCCTCTATCATCCGTCGCCCATTCTTCTGTAACCACGACGAACCCGAACTCGATGCCCTAGCAACAATCGCGACCCCTTCTACTGCTGCGGGCTTTGATCGAAATCCCCAAATTACAAAGTCGAACACTTCAGACCCCCTTTTCCAAAAGTACCTGACCCAAAAGAATAGTGCTCGCATAGATTAAGCGCCATAGGAATTCACGGATTCAAGTTTTCGGGATTTGAGATTTTAGTAGTGGAGGCCATTTTGATTTGTGTTTAAGCTTTCGAGCTTCAATTTAGAAATGAAAAGGAGGTATCTGATTTTAATGTTTAGGATCTAAGGGAAACAGATTTATTTCATTTTTAGAAGGAAGAAAATTAAAGAGAAACCATCGCGATTTATAGGCAACGAAGGGGACAAGTTTTTAATGTGTGGTCGGCCAAAGTACATGACAATATCTTTCTAAAGGAATTAAAAAGATTTTGTTTTTGATTTTAAATGTAGTATAATTTAATTCGATTTGACATAAAGAGATTTATATTTCTTTTAAACAGATTCTGATTTGATCTTCGATTCGATTTTGATCTTATCCATTAAAATATCTCAGGGTTCACACATAAACCGCTATTTTAACGTAACCACTATCGCAATTCTGAACTGAACAGTATATATATTCTGAAATTAAACTTTAACCTATATGCTATTTTAAATTCAGAACCAATCAATTCGTTGGTAATAAAATATTTTTATTATCGTCTATATTCAAATACAATTAATATTGATCATCTGAATTGTTTCGATTCAGTTTTTTTTACTTCGGTTTCAATTATTTACGGTTTATGATAATTCGATATACACGAATTAAATTATATTTGATTATAAATCGATAAATTCTATATAAATATCCATTTACATTATCAATTCAATATTTAAAACCATGTTAAATATTTAAAATAAACTATTCGAAAATCCGGGTCGTTACACAGTAGTTGCATTATTATTATTCAAATTTGTCTCGTTATGGTTCGTTGTGTCATTTGATATCATGCAACCATCCTTTGAAAGTTTTGTCCTAGTAATAGCCACTACTTGAGTGACATTTGTGTCATTGTTTGCCAATTCTCCCTCTACGTTTAAATTACTAGTCATGTTGATGCCTGCCAAATTAGTAGGTTGTATATGATTATCATTCCCCTCGGCGTCATCATTTATAATGTTAATTTCATTCTCAAACTCATTATTAATCATATCCCCGCTATTAATTCTACACTTTCTAACCCATATTTCTTTCAGTTTTGCTTTACATTGAGAATTGTTGTGTCCTAAAAAACCACACGTTTTACAACTTGTCGGTTTGTAGGGATACTCCACACTAACTTTTAGCTCTTCGCCGTTGTACATGGTCACGTCAACCTCATTTGAAACACCGATTTTGCATCCATCTCAATGAGTATTTTTTCATATACTGCTCTGGATTCGTCTGCAGTGATTTTGTCCATTTTAATTGGTCTTCCCAAAACGCTCGCGATGGCGCTTCTTTATCCCATAGTTCTAGTTCGAGGTTCGAAAACTTAACCCATAGCGGTATTGTAGACAATAAGTCCTTCCTAAATCTCATTTCCATACACTATTTCTTCATTATAATAATTTTGTTATTAAACAGATATGGCCCTCCTTTCAAAATGTTCTCACAGTCAGAATTATTATCAAATCTTATAAAAAAAATCATTTTCTTTTGACAACAGCCGAAAATTCCCGGTTGGCTTCCAGACTCGTTCCACATAATTTTTGAGATGTAGGTGGTACGGTTAAGATCCGTAGACGTTAAAGATAATAGAGTTCTTCCACTTATCTACAGATCTGTACGCAGCGGTTATTGGGATCGAAGCTTTTTTCTTCGAATCAATCACCATTGGTTCAATAAAACTCAGAACCACGAACATGTTCTCCGATTGTCCAGTTCCACCTTAGCCGCTTGGATCCAAGATCTGGATTTCCTCTCTGCGACGTCTGCCACCAGTTTAGCCCAATCAAATTTGCGATGAGCCTTTTGACCCTTAGATCCAGTTCGAGCATTCGCTCCCCCTTGTTCTGCAGACTAGGAGGACGTACCGCTGCAGTAGCAGTATTTTGGAGATCTGGCGATCCCCCGTCTCCCCTCAGGTCATTCGCGACACGATGAGTCGAAGCCCTAATTGGTCTGGCACCCCTGCCTACGTCGATCCACTCATTCTTGGCCGATGATTCTATCCGGCCCTCATCTCCCTGCGCAATCTCTTTTCCAGGCCTCTGATCAGGAGGTCTACCGTTCTCGTTAATTGCTCTAATCGCGTCAGCCATGAGTTTCATGGAAGCCATGCTATTATATATATATTGGTTATATTTAGACTTGGTAGTTGGATATTCCAGCAATTTTTAGCGGATGAAACCCTATGCTTCCCGCATAATAGCGGATGACTGTTTATACCGCGATATCCTTCTTTGAAGCAGGATTGGTATTATTTATGTTGTCTAATATTTGTGAATGCAGGAAAAATAAGTTAGAGTGATCCAATAGGATTCCTTAACAATTTTATTGTTGTTTCCATATATAGTGTTACATTATGTGATAAAAAGAATCTATGACTGATTATTGGGTGTTTGAATGTTCAAATAGCACTGACCCTAAAATATTGGTAAATAAATATTGTAAAAATATATTTGAATGAAAGAAAAAAAATCGAGTTTAAAAGGAAAAATCAATTTTTCCAAAATATAAATTGAATTTTGGATGGGCTTGAAAATATAAACTTTTTTAAATAAAACAGGTAGTTAAATCTATAAACAATGTTTTAAAATGAAGTGAAATAAATTATCATTGGATAATTTGGGAACTTAAATTCAAATGTGAATGTGAAGGGAAAAGATTATCGTTTCGGAAAAAGAGAACGATGAAATTTATTCCGATGTTCCGAATGTAAATTGAATTGGACTTGAACCTAGTACCATAGAAATTACAAAAAGAAGACATGTTATACGTGCACCGTGCTCTGTTGGATTTTGAATTACAAGTTGTTGCGGTATGATATGACATCATATTGGGTTTTCATTTTATATCTTTATAAAAGAAAAATTAGAAGTGTTATTTGGTTGTTTAGGCGGAGTTTATAAACATGTTCCTTCAATGAAGTAAGGGTTTGTTGATTAGTGAAAAGCTAAGAAGCAGCTTAGGAACAGAAGATATGACGAAATATCCGAGTCATTATAAAATCAACTTTTTGATGTACTATTACACTATATTTTTAAATTTTCATAATTATATTTGTTCATCATCATCAATCATGCACACAACTTTTGAGCAATTAGTATCAGAGCTTGGAGTTCTAATGATCATCACAATATCATTAAATAATGGTCAAAAAAAGATGTTATCAAAATGCAGCAAGCAAAGAAACTAGTGCAAACAAAGCTACGACAAATGAGGACTATAAAAATACGCTTTTTGATTTACAAGTTTTAGTAAAATAAAAAAAGTGACTTAGTTAATCTAAAGATCCATTATTTTAAACGATCGAGATCGACAATAAACCAAACATGTCTAACATAAACCATTCACAAAGACAAATAGTTAATGAGATTTAAATATAAAAAATTAAAGTTATGAGAACAAAAGGAATGTCACAATGGAAGAATAAACTATAATAATCATATAAGTAAATCATAAACTTGTTTACTGTATACAGTTAATTACAATATCAGAGTTTGACAATCAATAGACATACCAAGTAATGCAGCGATATAATACTAGTAAAGTACGAACAGATAATCTTCATCCTCACCTTCAGAGTAATGTCTTTCGCTAAGCTGAACCAACTCAAACTAAACCTGAACATAATGTAAAATAATATACACGAGTCAGGATTAAAATTTCTATTGTAGGTTAAATCAAAACAAATGAAATATGAGTATAGTAGCATCATATATATTTACATGATTTTCCATCTCCTACTAGTGTATATATTAGTGCAATAACTTAAGAGATGTTACAGGATCATCCATCTCCTAAGGATCTGTTAAACTATATATACATACATTTTTGTTTGAATTTGTTCAGGAGGGAAATCGACCGAGGCCGTAAAACTCTCCCTAGTGCACCTAGCCTAGTCCGCAAGCACCACATAAGTGGTTGATCTTAGCGTATGCACATGGTAAGCTCTTAGCATGTCATTTCGAGTTTCAAACTCATGCCACTGTTACCATGGCGCAAAGTCCAAACCGTTGGGCTACTGCTGCGGACATATATATACATACATATATATAGTAGGATATGCCTTATATGTAATGTCTATTAAAAAAATACAATAGCATTAAAGCTTTACATTAATCCATCTTAACATATTTCATAATGCTAAACTGGACTTGTACTGGGCTTGTATAAGAATAAAATATGATAAGGCACATGAGGCAATGCTCAAGGTAGCATTCTTCAAGTTTACTCATTCTTGATGGTAGTAACCTCATACTGACCGACTACGTACAACACCATTAAATCAAATCAAGGTGCACATATCGAATCATAAGTCAAACGAGTAATACAAAGAGGTGTGTCCGCTAGAACTAACTAACCTCAATAGCAAAACATATGCTCATGTTTTAGTCATTTTAATTATAACACAACTGTTAAGGCTATTCATCATCGTTCACTTACTTCATTCAGGTAAATATTCGCCAATTCATCCATTTCATTATATAACATTCTCTATGTACGTACTTGTTGAAGTGGTTCCGACATTGGTAAAGAGTATGTCAATATCCAACATCAGACACTTTTGTTATTTTGTTTATTTTTTGTTCACTCCAGTAGACATTCGCTATTTTGTTTATTTTTTGGTACCTACAACATATATTTTTCTAGAATTTTATTCACATATTGAAATCTCTTTTCCTAGGTATTATGCTGCATTTTTACAATTATACTTCTGCTTTTTCCCTTGCTCATAGCTTTATGGACAATCAAAAGGGATGAGATGCTCATAAATTTGTGTGTTGATTACTTTTTTGACTGATTGAATTCAGTTGACGATTTTTTTGCGTTTGTGGTGGCAGTATTCAACGGGACTTTATTTCAACATCATCCCATGCATAAATAAAGAATAAATATGACAACTTGAAGCATTACTAGGGCGATTGTGAAAATTTTCTACAGAAGATAGAAGGAAGGAGTACTTCGAATGTAGAGAACCATCAAATATATCATTTCAATGAGTGGTCTAACACTGTTGCGAGCAAAGATAGGAGATTAAGAAGAAACGTTCTTTTCAAATTCAAAATGTTGAATCTACCATTTAAAAATTGTATAACAAAGGATAACTACAACTATAGTATAAGTCCGGCTCTAGTAGGTCCTCCAAGTTAGCCTTTCAATATCATAAATACAGCTCTGTATGACACTTGGGTGGTGGTAGACGCCATGCCTGCTCTACGCAAATGTAGCAAACAAATCAAGCATGACAATTTAATTAGCATTTGATTGGCTGCTCATTTGTTCAGAGCTGGCATTTTATGAATGCCATACATCATTGTTGTTTTGTACTGTCTGTTGTTACACATGTTCAGTGGTGGGAGATAGTGATGGTTTTTGCGACGATCCCGCTAATATGGATGTGGTGGAGACGCTGCCTGGTGACTAGATACTTAGATTTATGTTGTACTAATTAGGTGTATTTTGTAATCATCGGTAATTTTTTGTTTAAATTTTCAAGTGATCTTTGGGTTGGAGGCGTTAGTAGCTTTGCTTTGTTGGATTGATTGGCTGGGGCTGTTCACCTTTTGGGGTACTTCAGATGTCAGAGGCCATTAGTAGGTCGAAGACGAGCCAAATGATTTGGTGCTGGAAAATTCATAGCCTTTTTATTAGCATTTCCTTGTTTGTTAGGGCTCTGCCTTTGTGGTGGTTTCTGTTGGAAATATTGGGTGAATTATTAAAATATTGAGATAAGTGTATGAATGGCTCCTTTATTGAATAGTCCCATATCATGGGATTATATGGAAGAGGCAAGTATTTATACTTGTTTCTAAGAAATCATGTTGGGGCCTTGGGCTCCCAATACATGCTTAGTTGTGAGGAGGGAGGCCATGCATCATGACCACCACACACGCGCGCGCAATCGACTGACTCGACTCGACCCGGTCAGGCCCGGTTCGGTTCGATTCGGGCTCGGGCTTGGGCTAGGCTTTGTGTGTAAACACTTATATTTTGGGCCAGAAAACACTGCATTTTTCGAACTATGTTTTTAAATACGAAAATATTTCTGAGCCGACTTTTATTTTGAAGCGGTAAACTATTGACCCGATATTTTAGCAGATTTTATTACTGCAAAGTATTTTCGTCCAACCCTAATCCCCATTTATATATTACCTTCTTTTGTAGGCGAAAAAAATATATAACTTGCCTCCGCCGTTAAAATTATAATCCATAAATTTTCGAGTAGTTATTTTAATTTCGAAAGTGCAAATTTGCACTGATTTGTAGTGCAAAGCAAATCAGTTATTAATTCCAAAGGCTGTTTTATTCTAAAGGCGACAGCGAAAGTACGAACTGGTTTTGCACCACCGACCAGATCGCCGAATCGTCATAAAGAAAGCGACCAAGTACGTGACCCAGCCATTGTTTCCCAACAATTTGAAGACGATCTGAAACAATGGATTCGACATCAAACATGGATGATGATGCTCCTCCCTCTGCCTTCCAGATCCCATTGGTGACTGCTGCCCACTTTCGTTTCGAAGGTCTGCACTTCAAACGATGGCGTCAAAAGATGGATTTTTACCTGATGATGAGAAAGGTGGCTGCTGCTCTGACCACCAACAAACCGCAGTTGCTAGACAAACCTGACGGAACTGATGAAGCACAGATGGCTTCCTGGACTGAACAATCAAAACAGCAACAGAAATGGATTGAGCAGGATTATTTGTGCAGAAATTTCATTCTCGGTGGCCTCAGCAATGATCTGTATGATTACTACAACTCGGACGACAAGACAACGAAGGAGATCTGGGAAACGCTGAAGAAGAAATATGATACAGAGGAGGCAGGGGCAAAGAAGTATGCTATGAGCCGCTATCTCAAGTATCAGATGGCAGATGACAGGTGTAACAACCCATATTTTTGAATAACATGTTATAACATAAATGGAGGTAGAATTAAACTGTAAAATCTGAATCAAGGGAAACGGGCTATGCCATTGCGTTCGTCTCGGAAAAATACGCGAAATAGAGTCCGAGTTTTCAAAAATCGAAGTCCGTATGACCAAGATATGGCCTCGCGAAGTTTCACGAAAAATTCCCAAATTAAAGTATACTTAATTAAGTGAAATGGGTTGCGCAGGGAAATATATATATATATATTGATATATATATATATATATATATATAATTGAAAATTAAATAAATAAATATGCAAAAATGTTCAAAACAGCGAATTGGGAGAGGGGAATAACCAAACCGGCCGATTTTTGAGGTCGACCCGAGCTCGCTGGGTCGACTAGGGGTTAATTCAGGGTGTTTGGCTGTCAACCCGTGGGCCGATTCGCTCAAATGCATATTTTGCATTTGGATGGTTCTCATGGTTCATCTTTAATCTAAAGGCCCTAGATGGTTCCTACACTTGACTTCTTCCTCAAGACATGCTTTGATGGCTTGGATCGAATCTAGGTTTAATCCTATGGCCTAAAACACTTGCCTAATCTATAAATAAGACCCTAACCTACCCTAAATCATCATTATTCATTCATACAACTAAACTATGGCAAAATCAATCCTTTCATGGCCTCCACTCTCTTCATAAAATTCCTAAATAAATTCCTAAGTGATTTTCCATGCATACAAGCGTTTTCAAACTTGTATGAGCATCATTAGCTTGCATTCAAGTCAAGTTTATATATTTGCATCATAAAGAAAGAGTCTTGATCATTTTGGCTCAAGGGTTTTGCTTGCATTTTGGGTTTAATTGATTTCATAAGGGCTTTGTCATATTTTTGTGACTTCTTAAGCATTGTAAGCCCTATTCTACTTTCATACTTAAACTCTAAAGTTAAATGTATGATATGCAAGTTTATATGCAAGTTTATCATGTTGTGATATGCAAGTTTATATGCAAGTTTATCATGTTGTGATATGCAAGTTTATATGCAAGTTTATCATGTTGTGATATGCAAGTTTATATGCAAGTATGCCAAGTTATGTTATGCAAGTTTGGGTTGAACATTTTGTTCATGCTATCATGTTATGCAAGCTTATTTTGGGTTTATGAACATAAAGCTTTAAGCTTTATGCCAAAGGTTGCATTTTAGCAACATGTAAGTTATCATATCTCTTATGATAACTTGCATGTGAGGCTAAATGCGAACTTATGGCCATCTCTACATGTCATTTAGCACCATGTATCACCAATATGCTAAGTTTGGTTTTATGCATGCTTTTGAGGTCTAAAAATGTAATATGCAAGTGTATGAACATATGAACATTTCATATGCCACCATGTTAAGCTTGTGGCTTCAATACCTTTAAGTCATGATTATGCCAAGTTCCCTCTTTCTATCCTTTATGCGCTATTGCGATATGTAAGCGATGGGATTGCGTTTGGGGTTGGGTAAACTTAAAAGACATAAAACATAAGCTTGGGAATTTACCTATTAAGTTAGGTCTACCCATTGGGAATTTACCTACTAAGTTAGGTCTACCCAATTGCTTGAAAACTTGTAACATGTTTTGGAAACATGATGGACATGACACTTAGAAAAGATAAGTGTGGCCAACTCGAGGTTGGGTTGAGTTTGTAGCGTAAACCTACCCGGAACCGACCGGCTTAACTAGTTGCTACAAACAATAGGACCCAATGTGAGAAGTTGGTCATGTTGTACCTTGAACCCGAAGTTAGACCAAGTTGTGGTGTAAAGCTACCCGGACCCGCCCGGCTTAACTAGTAACCACAACAAGGTCTAATGTGAGAGGTTAAGGCGCATTAAATTAATTAATGCCTCGTGATTAGGGTTAAGTCATGGTCCACTTAATACTTAACCAATTTGGGCTTGGTAGATTAATCGGGGTTAAGTCGTGAACTCATCGTTACACTTAACCAAGTTAATCCAGGATTAGCAAGAGGGTTAAACCGTACATAACCCACTAGAAAAATCCTAGCAATGGGGGCCCACTCCAGCAGTAATCCCAAGTTAGTATCATCATGACCCTAGGGACTAGGCTAGGGTGGGGGCACGATTACTGGACTGGAGGTAAGTGACCAAAAGCGACGGCAGAGGATACGCCGGTGTAGTTCCGGGCGGACTCTGGTCGTGCACATAGTCCGTAGCGGAGAAAACATGCACGGGTACCAGTAGATCGGGACTGTGCACTCATGTTCATGGTGTCCATAGGTTGACACCCTAGGGCTTGATACACCCGAAGGGTGGACCCGGCATAGTTCGACTACAATTATGATTGGGCCGTATTGACACCAACACGTGACGAGTTAGGCTTAGGGAGCCGATCGACTAGACCGTTTGGTTGGACCTTGTATTAGGGTCATTTCATGTTATTGGGCCAAAGCTTGGGCCAAGGGATCAATACTTGTTTATTCAAGTCATGTTAGCTTGCTAGTACACCTGTGGTGCAAAACCTTAATCCTGATTATGCGATGACACCTTTATCTACCTTGTTAGTTAATCATCATGCTAGTATATTGTTATCCTTATGTTCATTCCTGCTGCTCATGCCAGTTAACTTTATCGGTTTACATTGATTATAGTAGGGCTTACTCAGTCTTTTTGACTGACCTGTTTTCTTTCGCCTCTTTTCTTCCGTTCCCCCCCCCCAGGTTCTAAGGGAGGGAATACTGGAGCTTAGCTTGGATTTCGGATTGCTTGCTTGTGGGATTTCAGCTCATGTACGGTTTCGACATGAAGCTAGCTATGGTTACCACTTAATTGGGGATAGCACTTATTTATTACAGTTTTTCAGTTGATGTTGTTTTATCTAGACTTGTTTATTTGGAAAGCTATGTTGTACCAGACTTGTTTTGAAATGTTTTGAAATCTTCCGCTGTTTTATCTATGTTATTTACTCTGTTTACATATATACATATGTTCTTGTTCTGCCTTGATATATCATTATGCATGTTTACCTGATTCAAACGCCCCTCCAAAGTCAGAGTGCTTGCAAGAGCCACCCTAGTGGAGGTGTGGTGTTACATTTGGTATCAGAGCATATGGTACGAGAAGGAACAAAAAGGCTTTTAGAAAACTTTTGGAAAACTATTTTCAAAACCAAGTATAAAGTATTTTCCAAAGAAAAGTCTAGTTTATTTTAAAGGATATTCCCCAAAAAGCCATTAGCAAAATTCCTTCGTTTTTCTCCATTCTGAATCTGTCTTTTTCTTCGTTTTCAGTATGGCCGATAACTTTGCTATTCCGGAGGGAGTACACGTACCTGTTTGGTATAGGAGACTTTTGGAGGCTAGGGCGACCGAAGCCGGCCCCGCAGATGTTCCTCCTCCTCCTCCGGTAGTTAATGTTCCTCCTCCTCCTTCTCCGGTGGTTAATGTTCCTCCTCCTCCTGTCGCTGAGGTTCCTCTTCCTCCTCCCCCTCAGCATCCTCAAGTGGACTTCGCAAAGACTTGCAAAGATTTCAAAGCAATGGGTGGCAAGAACTTTCAAGGCACTGAGACTTTTGTAGAGGCTAGAAATTGGTTGAAAGAGACCGAGGATTTGTTTGCTATCTTTGGGTTAGACGATCAGAGGAAGCTCTTGTTGGCGGTTTGGCTTATGAAGGATGAAGCCGCTTATTGGTGGGAAGTCACCAATGGTACTAGGCCTGTTGAGACTTGGGCCGATTTCAGGGCAAGGTTCATGCTTAAGTTTCTATCTTCTGCTGAGGAGAATCTGCAAATGGAGAGGTTCATAACTTTGAAACAAGGAGAAATGTCTGTCAAAGAATATGTGAACAAGTTCAATCAGTTAGCTCGTTTTGGCTTGGATATGGTGAATACTCCTCAGAAGAAGGCTCTTCGTTTTGCTAGAGGATTGAATGAGCCGTTGCAGGGATTGGCTATGTCACATATTCCCCATGGGGCCACGTTTGAGAGTTTGGTTGATATGGCATTACTTCAGGGAGATGTCAAGAAAGAAACCAAGATGAATGATACTCAAGCCAAGAAGACTGATTCCCAGGGAAAAGGAAATCAGGGTAATCCAAGTGGTCAGAGCAGTCAAGGCAATCAGAACAAGAACAAGAGTCAAGGCAACAAGGGCAATAACAACAAGGGCAAGAACAACAAGGGGAAGTGCCATTATTGCGGTTCAGTTGGGCATCTTATTAAGGATTGTAAGAAGAGGAAAAGGAAGAATGGTGAATGCTTTTTCTGCGGTGAGACTGGACATTTCAGTAAGGATTGCCCGAGGAAGCAAGGGCAAGGCCAGGGTCAGACTCAGCGTGCTGGACCTTCAGGAGGGCAAGTTCATGCTCTCAATATCGCTCCAGTTCCCGATCGAGGTAGTATTTCTGTTGAGAGCCTTGTATATGTTTCTGATTTTCCAGTTCGTACCTTGTTTGATTCTGGTGCATCGCATAGCTTTATCTCATCTGATCTTGTTGATAGTTTGCACCTTAGTACTAGCTTGGTAGATGATCCCGTCTGTGTCTCAAATCCTATTGGGGGTTCCGCCCATTTGTCTATGATATGTGGGGATTTGAGGATCTCTATACTGAGTGTAGAGTTCTTGTGCAGTGCTTATGTTCTTGGTTTTAGGGGATACGGATTGATATTGGGCATGGATTGGCTGTCCAGATATGGAGCCATTCTTGATTGTGAGCATAGGGTTGTGAGGCTCGTGACTTGCCTCGGAAACACCCTAGAGATTTCTTGTGTTCCGAGAGGTCCCGTCATGTTGTGCTATCTGGAATCACTCGACTCGTCAATGGAAACTCTTCAGTCTGTGAGAGTGGTTCGAGAGTATCCGGATGTTTTCGATGAAGTTAGGGGGTTGCCCCCTAAGCGAGAGATTGATTTCCGCATTTATCTGGTGGATAATGCAAAGCCTGTTTCTTTGCCCGTTCGGCACATGGCTCCGCGTGAAAGGCGGGAGCTAAGTAAGCAAGTGAAAGAGTTGCTTGGGAAGAACTTCATTAGACGAAGTATATCTGAATGGGGAGCGCCTTTGGTATTTGCTACCAAGGCGGATGGTTCTCTCCGACTTTGCGTTGACTATCGAGAGTTGAATAAGCTGACTAAGAAGAACAGACACCCGTTACCGAGGATTGATGATCTCTTTGACCAGCTTGTCGGTGCTTCTGTTTTCTCTCAGCTTGATCTTGCTACGGGGTTCCATCATCTCAGGGTAGCTGAAGATAGTATAGACAAGACTGCGTTCAGAACTCCAGATGGATTCTTCGAATGGCTTGTCATGCCGTTCGGCTTGACTAATGCACCCGCATATTTCATGGACTTGATGAGTAGGGTGTTCAGGGAGTTCTTGAACAAGTTTGTCGTGGTCTTCGTAGATGATATTCTGATCTTCTCTAAGGATGAGGAAGAGCACGCAAGGCATCTCATGGAGGTGATGGATACGCTTAGAGCGCATCAGTTGAAGGCCAAGTTCTCCAAGTGTCACTTTTGGAGAAGGGAAGTTAGATTCCTTGGGCATATAGTATCTAAGCAAGGCTTAGCGGTGGATCCCGCTAAGGTAGTGGCAGTTTAGGATTGGAAGACTCCAAGGAATGCAACCGAAGTGAGAAGTTTTCTAGGTCTTGCGGGTTTCTACCGGAAGTTCATCAAGGACTTCGCAAAGATATCTGCTCCTCTCACTAAATTGACGAAGAAGAATTTAGTTTTTGCTTGGAGCATAGAATGCGAGCTTGCTTTTCAGAAGAACAAGAGAGCCCTCACATCAGCACCTGTTCTAGCTTTGCCCGATGGAGGGAAGTTATTTACTGTATACACCGATGCATGTGGCACGGGGTTAGGAGCTGTTCTTATGCAAGAAGGAAGAGTGATATGCTTTGGCGGTAGACAACTCAAAGTGCATGAGAAGAATTATCCCACTCATGACTTAGAGTTGGCAGCAATAGTATATGCACTCAAGGCTTGGTGCCATTATCTTCTGGGAGAAAGATTTGAGCTTATACCGATCACAAGTCATTGAAGTATCTCTTTTCTCAGAAGGATCTAAATCTGAGGCAACAAAGATGGATGGAATTCTTGGCGTCCTACGATTTTGAGATAGCTTATACCCCTGGCAAGGGGAATGTGGTAGCAGATGCATTGAGTAGAAGAAGGTTGACCCTAAGTCCTCTATTCGTTGAGATGAAGAATTTAGAGTATGTGGCAACCTTTGATTTCTCTTAGGCGATTGAGTCGATGACCGGTTCTTTAGCATCTCTGGAACTCAGACCTACCCTTCTTGATCAAGTTGGGGCTTCGCAGAGAGAAGACCCTCAGATAGTTGAGATTATGGATAAGCTATTTCGAGGAGAGACGTCTAGTCATCTCGCTCGATATTCTATTGATGACAAGGGTTGGCTGAGGAGAGACGGAAGGTTATGTGTTCCAATGGTAGAAGATCTAGTAAGAAGAGTTCTTGAGGAAGCGCATCGCTCTAAGTTGACTATACATCCGAGCGGAGATAAGATGTATAAAGATATGAAGCGCATTTTCTTTTGGCCTGGGATAAAGAAGGATGTGGCAGAATTTGTCTCTAGATGTATCATTTGCCAGCAAATTAAGGCCGAGTCGAAGAAGCCCGGTGGGCTACTGCATCCTCTAGACGTTCCACTATGGAAGTGGGAGAGTATTTCCATGGATTTTATCGATGGGCTACCAAGGTCAAGGAAAGGGAATACGAGCATTTGGGTTATTGTGGATAGACTTACGAAGAGTGCTCATTTCATTCCGGTGAAGAGCAAGAGGACCGCATCTTGGCTAGCGTCTGTATATCTTCGTGAGATTGTGAGACTACATGGAGTCCCTTCTAGTATAGTCAGTGACCGTGACCCAATCTTTACAAGTCAATTCTGGAATAGCTTGCAAGAAGCTATGGGCACAAGGTTGAATCTAAGTACGGCTTATCACCCACAGACGGACGGTCAAACCGAAAGGGTGAATAGGGTACTCGAGGATCTGTTGAGGCTTTGTATTCTGGATTTTGGTGGTACTTGGGAAGACCATATTCCTCTTGTTGAGTTTGCATATAATAACAGTTATCAGGCAAGCATAGGGATGGCACCATTTGAAGCTTTATATGGGAGGCCGTGCAAGTCGCCTACATGTTGGTGGGAGACTACAGATGAGCTTATAATTGGGCCTGATATGATCAGAGATACATCCGAGAAGATCGAGTTGATTCGGAGACGGATGAAAGCGGCCCAAGACCGACAGAAATCCTATGCTGATAAGCGAAGAACGGATTTGGAGTTTGATGTTGGGGATATGGTTTTCGTGAAGGTTTCTCCTTTGCGGAATGTGGTCCGATTTGGAGCTGTTGGGAAGTTGGCACCGAGGTTTGTTGGACCATTCCCTATTATAGAGAGGATCGGGCAGATGGGTTATAGAGTGAAGTTGCCCGAGAAGCTTGCTGGAGTACACGATGTTTTTCATGTCTCGCATCTCTGGAAGTGTTTACATGAATCAGAAGAGGTTGTTGAGCCAAGTGTTCTAAAAGATGTAGAAGTGGAGAAAGAGGCTACCTTGAGGAGAGCTCTGATTCGTATCTTGGGGACGGAGACCAAGAAGCTAAGGAATCGAGAGGTCAAATTGGTGAAGGTTCAATGGGGTGAAGCCGAAGAAGACGCAACTTGGGAAACCGAGGAGAAGATGCATGGGCTTTATCCATTCCTTTTTGAGGGTACACTCTCAATCTCTTTTCTTTGTTAGCATATCTTTCTCTTTGCTATCCATGTTTATCTAGTTAATCTTGTCATGAGAACCTTAGGTAGAAACCCTTTGGATGAAACATGTGTTTGAAACATGTTATGCTTGATGGTTGCAAGTGGTTGCAAGTGTTTGCAAGTGGATACTCGTGGATGCATAATACACGTTAGGCACTAAGATCGGCTCATACACTTTCATACCGCATATGCATGAGTGTTTATGTTTATTCATGGATGAAAACTTGTTATGCTATCACGTGGATGTTGCATATGGATGAATATTATGTGCACTCATGTAGAGATTATAAATTATGTTAGAATTTGCATACATATGGACTCATTTCACTAACATATTTTGCATTAAGGGGGTTTACTGAATCAGTAACCTCCTGATTTTCGCATTAGATAAGTACATATACACACACCTTTACATATGATCATACAGCATTTAGAACCTTTTAAGGACAATGATTGCTCGTGGATGATGTTTTGAGTAGATGGATGATGGATGGTAGGATACGTTCTTCCTATCTTGGAGATTTCGGGGACGAAATCCTTTAAGGAGGGAAGAATGTAACAACCCGTATTTTTGAATAACATGTTATAACATAAATGGAGGCAGAATTAAACTGTAAAATCTGAATCAAGGGAAATGGGCTATGCCATTGCGTTCGTCTCGGAAAAATACGCGAAATAGAGTCCGAGTTTTCGAAAATCGGAGTCCGTATGACCAAGATATGGCCTCGCGAAGTTTCACGAAAAATTCCCAAATTAAAGTATACTTAATTAAGTGAAATGGGTTGCGCAGAGAAATATATATATATATATATATATAATTGAAAATTAAATAAATAAATATGCAAAAATGTTCAAAACAGCGAATTGGGAGAGGGGAATAACCGAACCGGCCGATTTTTGAGGTCGACCCGAGCTCGCTGGGTCGACTAGGGGTTAATCCAGGGTGTTTGGCTGTCAACCCGTGGGCCGATTCGCTCAAATGCAGATTTTGCATTTGGATGGTTCTCATGGTTCATCTTTAATCTAAAGGCCCTAGATGGTTCCTACACTTGACTTCTTCCCCAAGACATGCTTTGATGGCTTGGATTGAATCTAGGTTTAATCCTATGGCCTAAAACACTTGCCTAATCTATAAATAAGACCCTAACCTACCCTAAATCATCATTATTCATTCATACAACTAAACTATGGCAAAATCAATCCTCTCATGGCCTCCACTCTCTTCATAAAATTCCTAAATAAATTCCTAAGTGATTTTCCATGCATACAAGTGTTTCCAAACTTGTATGAGCATCATTAGCTTGCATTCAAGTCAAGTTTATATATTTGCATCATAAAGAAAGAGTCTTGATCATTTTGGCTCAAGGGTTTTTCTTGCATTTTGGGTTTAATTGATTTCATAAGGGCTTTGTCATATTTTTGTGGCTTCTTAAGCATTGTAAGCCCTATTCTACTTTCATACTTAAACTCTAAAGTTAAATGTATGATATGCAAGTTTATATGCAAGTTTATCATGTTGTGATATGCAAGTTTATATGCAAGTTTATCATGTTGTGATATGCAAGTTTATATGCAAGTTTATCATGTTGTGATATGCAAGTTTATATGCAAGTTTATCATGTTGTGATATGCAAGTTTATATGCAAGTATGCCAAGTTATGTTATGCAAGTTTGGGTTGAACATTTTGTTCATGCTATCATGTTATGCAAGCTTATTTTGGGTTTATGAACATAAAGCTTTAAGCTTTATGCCAAAGATTGCATTTTAGCAACATGTAAGTTATCATATCTCTTATGATAACTTGCATGTGAGGCTAAATGCGAACTTATGGCCATCTCTACATGTCATTTAGCACCATGTATCACCAATATGCTAAGTTTGGTTTTATGCATTCTTTTGAGGCCTAAAAATGTAATATGCAAGTGTATGAACATACGAACATTTCATATGCCACCATGTTAAGCTTGTGGCTTCAATACCTTTATGTCATGATTATGCCAAGTTCCCTCTTTCTATCCTTTATGCGCTATTGCGATATGTAAGCGATGGGATTGCGTTTGGGGTTGGGTAAACTTAAAAGACATAAAACATAAGCTTGGGAATTTACCTATTAAGTTAGGTCTACCCATTGGGAATTTACCTATTAAGTTAGGTCTACCCAATTGCTTGAAAACTTGTAACATGTTTTGGAAACATGATGGACATGACACTTAGAAAAGATAAGTGTGGCCAACTCGAGGTTGGGTTGAGTTTGTAGTGTAAACCTACCCGGAACCGACCGGCTTAACTAGTTGCTACAAACAATAGGACCTAATGTGAGAAGTTGGTCATGTTGTACCTTGAACCCGAGGTTAGACCAAGTTGTGGTGTAAAGCTACCCGGACCCGCCCGGCTTAACTAGTAACCACAACAAGGTCTAATGTGAGAGGTTAAGGCGCATTAAATTAATTAATGCCTCGTGATTAGGGTTAAGTCATGGTCCACTTAATACTTAACCAATTTGGGCTTGGTAGATTAATCGGGGTTAAGTCGTGAACTCATCATTACACTTAACCAAGTTAATCCAGGATTAGCAAGAGGGTTAAACCGTACTTAACCAACTAGAAAAATCCTAGCAATGGGGGCCCACTCCAGCAGTAATCCCAAGTTAGTATCATCATGACCCTAGGGACTAGGCTAGGGTGGGGGAACGATTACTGGACTGGAGGTAAGTGACCAAAAGCGACGGCAGAGGGTACGCCGGTGTAGTTCCGGGCGGACTCTGGTTGTGCACATAGTCCGTAGCCGGAGAAAACATGCACGGGTACTAGTAGATCGGGACTGTGCACTCATGTTCATGGTGTCCAGGGGTTGACACCCTAGGGCTTGATACACCCGAAGGGTGGACCCGACACAGTTCGACTACAATTATGATTGTGCCGTATTGACACCAACACGTGACGAGTTAGGCTTAGGGAGCCGATCGACTAGACCGTTTGGTTGGACCTTGTATTAGGGTCATTTCGTGTTATTGGGCCAAAGCTTGGGCTAAGGGATCAATACTTGTTTATTCAAGTCATGTTAGTTTGCTAGTACACCTGTGGTGCAAAACCTTAATCCTGATTATGCGATGACACCTTTATATACCTTGTCAGTTAATCATCATGCTAGTATATTGTTATCCTTATGTTCATCCCTGCTGCTCATGCCAGTTAACTTTATCAGTTTACATTGATTGTAGTAGGGCTTACTCAGTCTTTTTGACTGACCTGTTTTCTTTCGCCTCTTTTCTTCCGTTCCCCCCCCCCAGGTTCTTAGGGAGGGAATACTGGAGCTTAGCTTGGATTTCGGATTGCTTGCTTGTGGGATTTCAGCTCATGTACGGTTTCGACATGAAGCTAGCTATGGTTACCACTTAATTGGGGATAGCACTTATTTATTTCAGTTTTTCAGTTGATGTTGTTTTATCTAGACTTGTTTATTTGGAAAGCTATGTTGTACCAGACTTGTTTTGAAATGTTTTGAAATCTTCCGCTGTTTTATCTATGTTATTTACTCTGTTTACATATATACATATGTTCTTGTTCTGCCTTGATATATCATTATGCATGTTTACCTGATTCAAACGCCCCTCCAAAGTCAGAGTGCTTGCAAGAGCCACCCTGGTGGAGGTGGGGTGTTACATTCAGGTCGGTAGAGATGCAGTCTCATGAGCTTCAGAAAATAGCTCATGAGATCATCTCCGAAGGTATGGTTTTGGACGAACAGTTTCAAGTTGCTGTTATTATTGATAAACTGCCCCCAGGTTGGAAAGACTTTAAGAATTTCTTACGACATAAGACTAAGGAATTTTCCTTAGAGATCCTGATCACTCTCCTCCGTATTGAGGTGGAGGCACGCAAACAGGACCAGAAAGAGGAAGTGCTGGTTGTCTCAAACAACAGCACTAAGAAGACCACATCCGTTGTTCTGAAACCGAATCAGAAATCATTTAAAAATCAGAACAGGCGCAACAAACAGAATTGGAATCCGCAAGAAACCCAAAAGGACAGCAGAAACCAACTTAAAAGAATGACTCTGGACAGTTGTTTCTATGTTACAACTGTGGAGAACCAGGTCATATGGCACGCAAGTGTCGGAACAGGCCAAGCTCTGCACCGCAGGCGAACCTGACAGAAGAGCCTCTTACGGCTATGATTACTGAGATTCACCTTGTTGGTGGATCGGAGGGTTGGTGGATAGACACTGGTGCTTCTCGCCATGTCTGCTATGATCGTGATATGTTCACCACATACACGACTGCTGATGATCAGAAAGTGCTATTGGGAGATTCTCATAACACTAACGTCGCAGGGGTTGGAAATGTGGAGATCAAGTTTACCTCTGGAAGGACTATGATTCTTAAAGATGTTTTGCATACCCCATAGATGAGGAAGAATCTGGTTTCTGGCTTTCTTCTTAATAAGGCAGGATTTACTCAATTTATTGGGGCTGATGTGTATACCATAGGTTATTAGGAATCTTTTGTAGGAAAGGGTTATGCTTGTGAGGGAATGTTTAAATTAAATGTTGAATCTAATAAAGTGAATAATTCTGCTTATATGTTGTGTGATTTTAATATTTAGCACTCTAGATTATGTCATGTTAATAAACGGATAATTCATAATATGAGCACTCTAGATATGATAACTAAGATGTCAGAATCTGAATCTGATAAATGTGAATTCTGTACACAAGCAAAAATCACTAAGAAATCTCATAAATATGTTGATAGAGAATCTGAAGCCTTAGATTTGATTCACTCTGACATATGTGAACTTGATGGTACTTTAACTAGACATGGACATCGGTATTTTATCACTTTTATTGATGACTGTTCTGATTTCACATATGTATACTTTATGAAAAATAAAAGTGATGCTTTTGACATGTTTAAAACATTCTAAACTGAGATTAACAATCAAACAAATAGGAAAATTAGGAGATTTCGTAGTGATAGAGGAACAGAACATGAATCCAATTCAATTCTGGATTTCTATAAATTCCATGGTATTGTACATGAGAGAATTGCACCCTATTCACCTAAAGTGAACGGTAAAGCTGAAAGAAAAGTTAGGACTTTTACCGAATTAGTAGTTGTCATCCTACTAAATTCTGGTGCAGCAAAACATTGGTGGGTGATATTTTATTGATTGTATGTTATGTTCTAAATAGAATCCCCAATTCTAAGAATAAAATTTCACCTTATGAAATTTTAAAGAATCATAAACCCAATGTGTCATACTTTAGAACTTGGGGTTGTCTAGCATATGTTCGCATTCCAGACCCTAAGAGAATAAAATTGGCAAGTAGAGCATATGAATGTGTATTTATAGGCTACGCTATTAATAGCAAAACATATCGATTTTATGACGTAAATGCATCTAACATAATTGAATCAAATGATGCCGATTTTTATGAAACAAAATTTCCTTTTAAATTAAGGAATAGTGGGGGCACCTCAAGTATGCCTATTAGAACAGAACTTAATAAAAGTTCTGAAGCTGAACCTAGAAGAAGTAAAAGAGCAAGAACCGAGAAAAATTTTGGTTTGGATTTCTATGCTTTTACCATAGAGGAGGATCCCTTAAACCTCCAAGAGGTCTTATCTTCTTTAGATGCCGATTTTTGGCAAGAGGCTATGAATGATGAGATGGATTCTCTGGAATCCAATAAGACTTGGCATTCAGCAGATTTACCCCCTGGTTGTAAATCTATAGGCTGTAAATGGGTGCTTAAAAAGAAATTAAAACCTGATGGTACTATAGATAAATACAATGCATGATTGGTAGCTAAAGGTTTTAGACAAAAATAAAATATAGATTTCTTCGACACTTTTTCACCTGTAACTAGAATAACATCCATTCGGGTATTAATCTCACTTGCTTCCATTCATAATTTACAAATACACCAAACGGATGTTAAAACCGCATTTTTAAACGGTGAATTAGAAGAAGAAATCTATATGGACCAGCCTGAAGGATTTGTTGTACACGGTCAAGAACATAAAGTATGCAAATTATATAAATCATTATATGGTTTAAAACAAGAACCTAAACAATAGCATGAAAAATTTGATAACTTAATCATTTCACATGGTTTTAAAGTTAATGAAAGTGACAAATGCATTTATTACAAATCTGAGAATGACATTTGCACTATTATATGCTTTTATGTAGATGACCTACTCATCTTTGGGTCAAACATTCATGCCATAAATTCAGTCAAATCCTTATTAAGTGCCAATTTTGATATGAATGATCTAGGTGAGGCGAGTGTAATCCTTGGTATTAAGATTACTAGGTCAGGAAAAAGGAATTTCTTTGGATCAATCTCATAACATTGAGAAGATACTAAAAAATATAATTACTTTGACTGTAAACCTGCATGTACACCATATGATCCAAGTGTAAAGTTATTTAAGAACACTGGTGAAGGTGTAAGACAGTCTGATTATGCGAGCATCATTGGCAGTCTTCGGTATGCCACTGATTGTACTAGACCCGACATTGCCTATGTCGTGGGATTATTATGCAGGTTTACCAGTAGACCTAGTACAGAGCACGGGCCTGCTATTGAAAGGGTCGTGAGATACCTTAAACGAACTATGAACCTTGGATTACATTATGAGAAGTTTCCAGCTGTACTTGAAGGATATTCAGATGCAGATTGGAATACTATATGTGATGACTCTAAAGCGACCAGTGGCTATATATTAAGCATCGCTGGAGGAGCTGTTTCTTGGAAATCCAAGAACCAGACTATTTTGGCTCAGTCTACTATGGAGTCTGAGATGATAGCACTAGCCACGGCTAGTGAAGAAGCAGAGTACTTGAGAAATCTGCTAGCTGAGATTCCCCTATGGGAAAAACCGATACCAGCTGTGTTGATACATTGCGATAGTACCGCGACTATTGCAAAAGTTCAGAACCGTTATTATAATGGTAAGAGACGACAAATACGTCGTAAGCACAACACGGTTAGAGAACTACTTTCCTCAGGTACCGTTAGAGTGGATTACGTACCTAGTGATGAAAATTTGGCAGATCCTTTGACGAAAGGACTGTCCAGAGAGAAAGTCCTTAATTCTTCTAAAAGAATGGGACTATTGCCCTTAGATTGTTGAGTCACGCACAATGGTACCCGACCTAAATGATTGGAGATTCCAAGAAATAGGTTCGATGGGTAAAAACAAGTTGTGTAGTGATAGGAGTTGAACATGCTATTTAATAAACCAAGAAGCATGTATTCCTGAAGAGATTAGAGGATGAGTTGATAATAACTCTTAATGAGATTTATACTCTATTTGGAGTGGAGTACCTACCTTTAGGAGTACTCTTGATAGATTCACCTATGTGAATGTGGAAATGTGGTCGTTTCCTATCGAGTTTTGTGCAAAACTTCTGGAGTGTTCACTAAACTGGGGTAGACATGCATGACCATAAATGCACGGGCTTATTTGATTGCACTATAGAAAAGATTGTGTGTGGTTTGATGTCAGGAATAGAGTTCAAGACTACGTGTCACTCTAGTAAAAACTGAATCTTATTCGCTATGCAAATGTTCAAGTCGGACGACACCTTTGTTTATGCACAGTCTTTTGTTTCTAGAAAACTGCTCGATAATATTTTAAAAATTCAAGTGGGGGATTGTTGGAAACATTGGGTGAATTATTAAAATATTGAGATAAGTGTATAAATGGCTCCTTTATTGAATAGTCCCATATCATGGGATTATATAGAAGAGGCAAGTATTTATACTTGTTTCTAAGAAATCATGTTGGGGCCTTGGGCTCCCAATACATGCTTAGTTGTGAGGAGGGAGGCCATGCATCATGACCACCACACACGCGCGCACGAACGACCGACTCGACCCGACCCGGCCCGGTTCGGTTCGGCACGGGCTCGGGCTTGGGCTTGGCTTTGTGGTGTAAACACTTATATTTTTGGGCCAGAAAACACTGCATTTTTCGAAATATGTTTTTAAATACGAAAATATTTCTGAGCCGACTTTTATTTTAAAGCGGTAAACTATTGACCCGGTATTTTAGCAGATTTTATTACTGCAAAGTATTTTCGTCCAGCCCTAATCCCCATTTATATATTACCTTCTTTTGTAGGCGAAAAAAAAAATATAACTTGCCTCCGCCGTTAAAATTATAATCCAGAAATTTTCGAGCAGTTATTTTAATTTCGAAAGTGCAAATCTGCACTGATTTGTAGTGCAAAGAAAATCAGTTATTAATTCCAGAGGCTGTTTTATCCTAGAGGCGGCGGCGAAAGTACGAACTGGTTTTGCACCACCGACCAGATCGCCGAATCGTCTTCAAGAAAGCAACCAAGTACGTGACTCAACCATTGTTTCCCAACAGTTTCTGATTTGTGGTTCTTTCGGTGGGTGGGTAGCTGTTGCTGAGTGTGTTGTTGTGTTGGCTATTTTACGTATGTCTTTTTATTTGTACCACGGATAATTACCGAGTTATTTTTCTGTTTTATCTGTTTTGTGAACCATGGAAAAAAGACTATTTTTATCCATTTTGTTTTATAGATATTCTTTTTGTCAAAAAAATTTACTCTAGTCAAATATCATGATTTCTTACATTATAACCTAATTAAAATACATGCATTAAAGTTTAATTTGTTGTATAGATGTCATAAACAAGTAGGGGTAAGCAACATTTGTCTCAAACCGAATTAACCGACCAGACCGGTTTATTTCGGTCGGTTCGGTTTTAAACCTAAAACGATATAAATTTGGTTTATAAAATTAAAAAATTGGTTATCGGTTTAACTAAATTAACCGAACTTTTAATTTATCATCTAATCTACGGTATTGTTGTACTTTAAATATCTAGTGTGTAACCCGTGCATTGCACATGGCAATATTATCAAAAATAATTTTTATTATTTTTATGTTGACATGAGAAACTTATTATGCAGTATATGATAATTTTTGATGTGGAATACACAAACAATTAATTAAAATCATTATTATTGTTTGTGTGTAATTAATGTTTGATAGCTTACAGAAACGATATTTTTTCTTCTGTATTTGCAAAAAAAATTAATCAATTTTGTTAATATTTTACATGTTGAAATTGATATATGTTAGTAATTTGTTCATTAAATTATCAAATATTATTTAACGGAAATTGTTTAAATAAGTTAAATGTAAAATTAAAACTTAGTTGAACTATATAGAATTGTAGGAGAAATTGAAACGAAATTTGCAAAAAATGTATAAGTTTGATGTGGAGTTATTGATGTTCAAAAAGAATTTCACGATTTAATATATGGCAAATTTTTGATATAAATTATTATTATTGTTTTCATATATTATTTAAACTATGTGACTTGTTTAACCTTATATTTCGAAGAAAAACTAATTTTTTTTCATTTTTGTTTTTTGGAAAAACCGACGGGGTTGAGTGGTCCGCTACCACTTTATTGATATACCAAAAGATGATTACGTAGAAACAAGGACAGAAACAAAACAAAACAAAAATGCAGAGAGCTCGATATATCAAAGCCTACAAGGAGCTATAAAGAAATAAAATGAAGAAAGCATAGAACAAGAAATTAGCCAAAAATTCCAGAGTCACAATTGAATTTTATGAATTTGAGTCCCTTCCCGATATTGTGCCAAAAAAGTAGTTTCCAATGGCCAAAGTTGATGTTGCGAGTGGGATCAAAGACACGCAAGCATCTCTCCTTCCAAATATTTTTGACAATTTTCTTCAAAACAAAGTTGTAAATTCTTGATTTGCTGCTCTTCCCTCTAGAATTCTTGCGGATTTCCTCCCAGTTGAACCAGGGTCTAATGTTTGACATGCCACCATAGAGTTTAGTTTGTGCACCATCCAAAGTTGTCTTGTAATAGCACATTCAAAGTATAGGTGTTGTAGCATCTCATTCATACTGTTACATAGCTTGCACTTCGGATCAACAGCCATACCGCCATTTTAACTTTAGTGTGGACAACTCCATTTATGATCTTCCATATGCAAACGTTCTCCCTTGCGAGTTGTCTTTCCTCCAAATGAATTTAAACCACCTGCAAAATTGCATACTTGACACACCAAGTAGCTCATAATACATTGCTTTAATGGAAAATTGCTTACCCTTCCACACCCAGATAATAGCAGCTTCGCTATTTAAAGAAACGGGGCAGCTATGTATCCGATCCATAGTGCTCTAATAGTCTGGTCCGACAAATTTGGAGGTAAAACCTATTGCCATCCAAAATGCTTAATACATTGGTGCTACAAGGTATGCCACTTTCGTTAATCTGCTGGTAAGAAACATCTCTTTCGATAATTGTGCCAATTCGAGCTACGGATCAGTCCAGAAGTTGATACGATGATACGCAGCCTTCCAATACTTAAAATGCGGTAGAATGTGAGGCTTCACCTTGAGCTTGCTCCCCTAAATCTAGCCGTGCGACGGCTTTACAGGTAATGAACAAAAGCTCTTATCTTTTAGCACATGATTGTATGACCATGTGACCCATATATAAGCTATCTGTTTTCTTCAATATATCGTCAACATGCTTGGCCAATGCATCTCGATTCCATAAGCAGTTACTTGTGAAACCCAGTCCCCTATAAGAAATCGGATTCTCAAGCTTAGCAAAAGCGATAGGAGCAATGTACCTTTGATGAATATTAACTTTCCAAAAATGTCTCATGAATTGCATTTTAATCATAGATAGAAGTTTTTGCAGAAGGATAAAGGCACACGCCCAGTATACATGCATACGACAAACAACATTTTTGATTAGTATTAACCTACTAGCCTGGCTATGTTGCTTAGTAGACCAATAGTTAAGTTTTGCAACAATGTTACTGTATATGGGTATAGACTACATAGTGGTGATTCTAGACGTTGCCAATGGATTGCCAAGATAATTAATTATAGAATCATTGTGTCTAAGGCTAGTAATGCCTTGAATCTGGTTTATGACAGCTTGAGAAACTCTAGCTACTATACATTCAAATTAATCTCTATTAACTTGTAAGCCAGTCATTAAATAAAACTTTTCAAGAGTGGCCATAATATTAGTGAGGATACTAGGAGTTGGTTTGCAGAAAATAATAAAGTCTTCGATAAACATAAGGGATGTAATGCGGGGTATTTTGCATTTGGGATGTAGGTCAAACTGGTTATTATCAACAAGGTTATCAAGCATTCTAGTGAGCGGTTCCACGATGGTAATAAAAATATAAGTAGAGATGGGGTCTCCCTACCTAATACCCTGTTACTAGGAAAGAATCCAGCAAGACTACCGTTCACATTAACCGAGAAATTAGCATTACTAATACAGTCGTAAATCCAAGCATTAAAGCAAGGTGGAAAATTCATAAGGTCGAGAACTCTAGTGGTGGATTTCCATTGAAGTGTATCGAAAGCTTTCCTAATATTAAATTTTAGCATAATTCTAGGAGATATATTGGAAGTTTTATACCCTTTTAACGACTCATGAGCCAAAAACACGTCGTCAAGAATGTTTCTGTTAGGCAAAAAAGCAGAATGATTTGTAGAAATAATGGTAGGCAAAACAAATTTGGACCTATTACCAGTTATTTTGGCAATGTATTTATAAATGGTAGTGCAACACGATATATGTCTGAAAGAATTGACATTATCAGCATTTTGAACTTCGGGAATAGAAGCGATAATAGTATTATTAGACGATTGCATCATTTTGCCTTTTTAAAGAATTGCTGCACCGCTCAACTAACATCAATGTCAACAATTTTCCAGCAGTTTTTATAAAAGAACACATTAAATCCATCCGGACCGCAACATGAATTTCTATAAGAGAGTACATTGCCTCCTTGATCTCATTGTCACTAGCTAGAGTGCCTAAACTATAGTTGTAACACCCCGCATTTTTAATATAATTAAAAATATGTAAAAATATGTGTATATGCGTAGATAGGTAAATAATGGTGATGTATAACGAAAAATTTATTAAAATATGGAAGAAAAGGAAAAATTAATTCGATAACAGTGTACGTAACAGAGAAGACAACAAAATAAGGATACTTAATTTAAATATCAGGAATTAAGTAAAATGGACATCACCATTGCGTTCGTCTCGGAATTCTGCTTGGAATAGAGTCCAATTTTTCAACAAAAATACGGAATTTACATAGGAAAGAGTTATGGCCTTCGGAAGATTCAACAAAAATACAGAATTTACATAGGAAAATACCTAGGCAGGTCGACCTGGGGGTCGACCTACCCAGGGAGGTCGACCTGGGGGTCGACCTTCCCTGGGAGGTCGACCTGGGTGTCAACCTTAGTGTCGACCTCCCCCCTGATTTTTCCAGATTTGGGCAGTGATGATTTTTGACGTGCTGGACGGACCGGATGGCTTCTAGGGCGATCTAATGGCTCTAAAACACTCTCTACACCTGTAAAATAGTGCCTAGACCTAATCTAATTCATAAACAATTCCTTCTGACGCTTCCGTGCCGCTAAACTTCAGCCAAACATGGCCGCCGCCTCAAAACCCTAAACTAAATTGCAAGTTCTTCATCAACTTTGGGGTTTAAGCAAATTAAGAAGCAAAGTTCTTCATCAACAATTTATGCTTTTCGCCAATAATCAAATAAGAAGATTAAATCAACGTTCTACATCAACAACAAATCGCTTATTTCTCTAATCCACTCAAAGTGAGTGGATTTGAAATATATTTGTTGTATAGTGTTGCTTCTATCGTTAACCATTCCCCATAATGAATATGATGTTAATTTAATAAGATCAGTTATTTTATTTATGCCTACGTTTGAGTTCTCTCCTTTTTATCCTTTCCCCTTTTTATTTTGGATCTAGGTTATCTCGAACCTAGACGAAATCTTATTATACAATACACATGATTGGAATATGGGGATATTGGAATATAATCTGTAATTTTGGGGTTTGCGGCATAACAATTGTTGTTGCATATATTGGGCATAATCTATTTTACGCAGTCGAGGAATATAATCTATAATGTTGAATTTATGTAAGTTTGACATAATTGTCATTGGATATGGAATTGGTATAATTCAATATTAACAACATGTAATTGCATAACATGGATTGGAGAAATTTATTCGTGGCTTGAAAAGTAAGCCTAGAGGGTGAATTAGATTATATGTATGAACGTGGGAATGTTGGGGTATATAAATTGGGAAAATATTGATTATACGAAATTGGGTATAATTGGATATTGGAAATTGGCATGTTTGGGTATAAATAACATGGAATTAGTGAATTTGGCTATAATTGGATAATTTGGGTAATATGAAAATTGGCTAACTATTATGTAATTGGTGTAGTGAATGGCAAGTTGGAAATAGGCATAAAAATGAAATGTAATTAAGTTGAATTTGGAACATATGACATGAATTTGGGACTTGGGTGAAAGACGATTGTTAATGAACGCCTATGACACGAGGTTAGACGTGTTTATGGGGGTAAGACTGCCCGGAACCGCCCGACAAATCCAGCAACCACAAGCGGACATCTAATGTGAGAGGTCAATGACAAGAACTAAAGGCGTAACGGTTTATGACATGAGGTTAGGCGCGTTTATGGTGTAAGACTGCCCGGAACCGCCCGACAAATCCAGCAGTCACGAACGGACGTCTAATGTGAGAGGTCATACATCGTTACGACATTATAAATAAATTAAGAAATACTAACCATAATAAGACATGTGGGTGACATGGGTATGGTTAAAGGGTTAAGTGGGTGATATAAATGACATGTAAAGCATAACTGATGTGGGCTTAACCGTTGTGAGTCATGTGATGTAAGACATAACCAAGGTAGACTTAACCGTAGTAAAACATGTGTAAGACATGGTAACTGTAATAAAAAGGAGGTTAAGTGGAATATGTGTGACATGTGAAAAAGAATTTTGATATGCTTAACAAAATGGGACCCGTAACGGTATCATAAACTAATTGAATTGGGAAAAGTTCAAGTTACAGGTTAAGTAAAAGGAAGGGTTAAGTCAAATCTAAAATTAATGACACAGTAATGGGGGAATGATAATTACCTATTATAAACTTGAGTTGCGGTGATGTAAAATTAAATAATAGGCAAACTTGTCATAGGGACAAGGGAAGGTTATGACTTAAGATTTAATACAAGACTTGAAGGGTGGGATAACTTATACTATGAAATAAGTCAAATCTAAAATTAATGACAAAGAAATGGGGAATGATAAATAACCTATTATGAATAAACTTGATTAAAGCAAGAAAGGATAATAGGTGGAAATTATAACTTATGGGATAAGATAAGTTATAAGAAACGATAAGGAAGACGAGATAACTTATATGTAAAGATATACTTAAATTAAATGGTTTGGAAAGGAGAAATGTGAAATTGAAAATGATATAAGTTATATGAGTGGAAAGAAGTAAATTAAAATCATATATGTTGGTTTGGTTGAGTAATTCTCTAGGTGCTAGTCTGATGTTGATTTCGGTCTTCAGGGCTGGTGTTTAGAGGGTTATTCTCCTAATCAGTATGTATGAGGGATAAGGCATACTTAACTATGAATTAAGTATAACATGTTGTTGTAACCCAAAAAGGGAATAATTTATGAAATTGGAAAAAAACATGTTGTGGGCATATTAATGGACTTAAGTGGGTTAAGTATAAATTGAATTAATAAGCAAGGGTAGCTTGGTGAATACGAAAAAAAGGAAGCTAATGTGAATAACCAAGTTAAATGAGAAAGTTGACGAGGTGGCACAAGCGCGAAATAAATGTTTAGACCTAGGGTCTAATGACATATAAAACTAAGGCGCTTGAAGCAGTTCGTATGTTGTAGGATGAATAACCCAACGTGGTAGATCACGATGGTGTCATAAGGCACGAGGAGAGCGCACGTTCCCTATTTTGGTGGCTCCAACGGACTGGAAGGGGAAGCACGCGACTTCCTGAAATGCTAAAGGTACTCCTAGTAGTCCTCTGTAGTGGTTTAGCTTCAGGCTAGGATTACAGAGGTTGGGTCTACGCAGAACCACCAAGTGGGTGGGCCTTGACTGCACAAGTAGGGGGCAGTCAGAATGCTGTACGCGGTGGCATTAAGGGTGGTTCGGCGATTGCCTCAGGCGGAGGTGGAGGGTCAAGACCAAACGATAGCAAGATCGTCGGACGCCTGTCACCAGCAGCCTAAGGAATGCAAAAAGACAAGAGCGAACCCCTAGAGATCGTTAGCCTTTGCTATAAAGGGACGGGTACGGGGAGTCCCCACATGGATGTTTGGATTGTTTGCTTGTTAGGGGTGGTCGCTTAGCTCGTCTGGTCTTTACTAGTTGAGGGAGGGGCTGAGGTGGGGCCATAGCCCCCATAGAAAAACCAGATCCGAGGGATATCTGTACATTGGACACTCTTAGAAGCGGGTCTGTACATATATAGAAAATCTCCCGACCGAGTTCTGTTTTTCCTAGTGTAGCCCTGCCACGGAACTTGGGTGCACAAGTAGAGGTTATGTGCAGTAGAAACATCGAGTACGATTGATGATACGTACGTCGGAAAGCCTAGGTACAACAATGTCTACTCTGGGTGGTGTATCGTAGACTAGAGGGCATTATTCGGTGATGGAACCAAACTCGATCGAATAGTTCGAGGATAGCAGTCAGTACGCTTACGTAGCACAACGATAGTGGTTCTATGCGGATGTAGCGTTGTACGTTACTATGGCATAGGATGAGGGACTACGCATATTACTGTGGCGATACAGAGGAGACCGTGCGAGTGGGGTATCACGGGGTGTACCTCAGTTTGGGGGTAGCTACATATACACTATATTAGGTTAATCTACCAGGGGGTAGATGGGTGTGACGTGTGTGTAAGCTTTGAGTGCTAATAACATGTATAACCTAATAAATAAGAAAGTATAATTGAACAATATATGTAGGATTATTCAAGAAGTGTAGTTTAAATTCATTCACACAGAACTTATGTTCTGACCCCCTCCTCATAACATTCGCAAGTTAGACAGAGATTTATAGCTTTGGGAATACTAATTTAGTAGTATTGTGATTAAGGTAAAGCTATGTTTTAAATGTATTATATTTTACTCCTTCCGCTGTGAGGTGTTTTCTGAACTCTGACATATCTCTTTTCTCTGTCTTTTTTTGCAGGATACCAGAGCAACTAACTCGGGTTTCAGTGGATTGGATTTTTGAAAAGAAACTAGGTCCGTCGGAATTCCGGGTTGTTACATCTGGTATCAGAGCTTCGGTTTTGTGATCTTAGGGAGATAATGAGTGAATGTATTTGTATTTTCTAAAATATAAATATATTATATATATAAACCTAAATCCATATAGTAGCCCACTAGACACGAAAGAGTTGGGATATTTAGTCTGTACACTAAAGTAATAAACATAGAAAATTTTGAGATCCTTAGGTGGTTTGGTTGGAAAGTGTACAATATGAATTGGTATTCGTGAAACAAAGTGTCCAATAGAATTAAAACAGGAATGTTATTTCAGAGTAGTGGGTTCGAAAGTGAAACCTTATAGATTGGAAAAAGTTAAGATGTGGAAAATGGATTAGGAATATATATAGTCGAGAGAATTGAATTTGCATAAGCGCCTAGGAAAGTTTAGTCGAGTTGAAGACCCGCTTTGAGTCAAACCCAATGATAAGATTTTAAGAACTTGAATCTATAAGAGAGTTTGTGGTATTTTTCCAAGTTTTGATCTTAAAAGTATTTTGATGTTTTTAGTGCATGATGGGTTTTAAAGTAAAGTGAGGTATATTGGGTAAAAAAATGATTTCTTATTTTAAAAGAATTCTCTCATGAAAAGGTGCATATTATATAGCATGTTTAGCTCGCTAGTTTTCACATATGGAAAGAAGTTTTGAAATCTCTACCTTGTTGATTATACATTTACGTTATTGTTTTAAAAAGAAATTTTGTTGGGTAAACAAAATAAGCGGTAGAGTGCAAGAATAGAGTAGATATTTGCGCCTTACCAACCAAAGTTAACATTGTAAATAGGAACAGTGTAACACATTAGTCATCCTTGTCTACTCCAGTTTGTGATTTGAAAAAAATAATATTTTTGCAATTTTACTTTGTAACATGTTTTTATGGTTTGGAAAAAACAAGTTTTTGAGAAAAAGAATAAAAGTTTTACCACTTTAGTTTTTTTTGAAAGAAGAATGTAATAAAAAGAAAGAAGGCCAAACCATGTTTTAAAAATGGAGTAGTTAAGGATTAAGGCCTAGAAAGAACGAGATAAAGTTAAATCTATTAGAAACAATTGGGAATTGGTTGAGATGATAAATTCTCTTAGTATCAATCTGATGTTGATTTCGGTCTTCGGGGTTGATACTTAGAGAGTTATTTTCTTGCCAATTTACAGTCAGGGATTAAATAATATTAAACTAATGGAAAATTTCCTGTAGAATGCATAAGCATTGAGAAACCTAGGTTTGTTGCCTGAGAAAAAGGATTGTTGCTTTAAAGAGAAGTATAGGCTAGTAATACATGGCATGTACTAGTGGTGACTACTAGGTAGTGAAGGGCAAGCAAGTGTGTAGATCCTGTTGAGTGGACTCGTGACATAAGTCCTAAGATTCTAGACCTATAGTAGTAGCTGTGTAGGATGCTGTTTGAGTTGAAAACGAAAAGGCTTATTTGAAAATAGTAAAATTAAGTAATTTGATTAAGTCAAATAAGCTAAGAAAGAAACTAGCCTAACTAAAAAGAAAATAACATAATCAATCAAGCAGCAAAACGAGACGGGAAAATAAAATGGAAATCTTAAGAAAATGATGAATAAATATGAAATTTTTTCAAAATAAATTGAAAAAGAGAAGAAATTTTCTTATTTGGTTGTGCTTGGATAGGAAAATAGGAAATCCTCATAGAATAGTCATATAAAAAAATCCAAGTACGATTAGAAAAGAAAAACAGAGGATGTGAATTTTTCCGTTTTACACCTTTTCGTAACATAAGAAATCGAATTTGGAAAATTAGATTTTTCTAAATTTCGAATTTAATGATGGTTGGTAGGATTTTGGATGCGAAAATTGGATGAACTATGCTCTTACTCTGTAAGAGTGTAGGAAAATTTGGATGAAAAACGTTTTGATTTTTCAAAAGTATTGCATTCATATAGAACTTCAAGTATATTTAGGATGTGAGCATCATGTTTTGAAAGAGTTTTTAAAGTTTGCATACATATAGGTGGGTCCAAATTAGGCATACATACTTTACTATGATGTATCTCACTTTGCACATGTGCATAATGTTTGCAACAATTGGATGTAGACTTGATGGATGGATATTGCGAGGGGTTATCCATTTTACTCTTATCGAATTTCGGGGACGAAATTCATTAAGGATAGGAGAATGTAACACCCCACATTTTTAATATAATTAAAAATATGTGTATATGCATAGATAGGTAAATAATGGTGATGTATAACGAAAAATTTATTAATATATGGAAGAGAAGGAAAAATTAATTCGATAACCGTGTATGTAACAGAGAAGACAATAAAATAAGGATATTTAATTTAAATATTTGGAATTAAGTAAAACGGATATCACCATTGTGTTTGTCTCGGAATTTTGCTTGGAATAGAGTCCGAGTTTTCGAAAATCGGACTCCGTATGAAAGAGTTAAGGCCTTCGGAAGATTCAACAAAAATTCAGAATTTACATAGGAAAATACCCAGGCAGGTCGACCTGGGGGTCGACCTATCCAGGAAGGTCGACCTGGGGGTCGACCTTAGTATCGACCTCCCCCCGATTTTTCAAGATCTGGGCAGTGACGATTTTTGATGTGCTGGACGGACCGGAGGGCTTCTAGGGCGATCTAATGGCTCTAAAACACTCTCTACACCTATAAAATAGTGCCTAGACCTAACCTAATTCATAAACAATTCCTTCTGACGCTTCCATGCCGCTAAACTTCAACCAAACATGGTTGCCGCCTCAAAACCCTAAACTAAATTGCAAGTTCTTCATCAACTTTGGAGTTTAATCAAATCAAGAGGCAAAGTTCTTCATCAACAATTCATGCTCTTCACAATCAAATAAGAAGATTAAATCAGCGTTCTACATCAACAACAAATCGCTTATTTCTCTAATCCAGTCAAAGTGAGTGGATTTGAACTATATTTGTTGTATAATGTTGCTTCTATCATTTACCATTCCCCATAATGAATATGATGTTAATTTAATAAGATCAGTTATTTTATTTATGCCTACGTTTGAGTTCTCTCCTTTTTACCCTTTCTTTAACGACCCAGAAAATCTGAACCAATTTAAATTTTTTAAATTGGCTAAAATAGTGGATTTTAAATATTTAAAATAAATATTTTAAATAATATCAATGAAAACTAAGTTTGAATCGACAATTAAAAACGAATATAATTAATTCTAATTATAAACAAGGCCTGAAATGGCGCTGCAGTTTCAAAAATTGAATTCAAACTTTGTCGGACTGTACCGGGTGCAAAACAAAATGGATTTGAGCGAAACCAAAAATATTTAAATCTGTTAGTGAATACCTTTCTACCGAATCTGAAAAAATCGAATTTTCATAGCGGAAAGCAAAAGTTATGGCCGAATGAATTTTCAGAAAGGTCGCTATGGAATTTATATAGCCCGTGAAATTGGCCATTTTGCATACGACCTCGGAGTTCGACGAAATCACTTTTGTTGGATCAGGGATGTGAAGTTATTGCTAGGTTTCAAATTTCATAATTTTTGAAGCTAGTATGTGAGGGTGGAAAAGGAAAATGTGTTTTGGTCAATTACAGTTAAATTGGATCGACCAAAAATGGGCCTTTTTGCAAACAGTCTCAGAATTCGATGAAACTAGTTTTGTTGGGACCGTATCGTCAAAACATAGCCAGATTTATTTATCTGAAATTTTTCGAATTAATTTGTGGCCTTGGCAAATTGAATTGTACGTTCAAATTAAATATTAAATGTTATATATTTTAATTTGAAGGAAAACTGACTGAAACAGTCGAATGGGCCTACGAAACATATCCCATTGTGTTCGAAAAGGGGGTAAAACACTAGGGACGATAGTCGTTGGGTTTAGATTGGTGGTCGTCTCAGAAAACATCTTTTAAAACCCACCGGCCAATCAGAATTTAATAAAAAAACAGAAAAACCTTTTCTCTCTCCCCGATTGAAGGCGGAAGAGGCTTCAAACCTTCCAGCTCCGATTCCGACCAAGCCAAGAGGAATTAGCTCGTGCCACAGTTGACCTTTTTGAAGATCTTCCCGAGATCTTCAAATCCATATAAGGTTTGAATTTTATCGTTCAGAATTGGAGGAGCAGTCGAGTTCGAAAGTTTCGAACTTCACCTCGCCGCCGCCGCCGCTACAGTGCATCAGACGCCGTCGCACCCCCTGCTAACGTGCGCCCCTCCTCCCCCTTCGATGCTGCGAAGGCCGATCGATGAATAGCTACACGGATTTCGAGATAAATCCAAACCTAGTTTTGAACCTTTCAGCTGAGGTACGACTTGTTTTATTTTCAACTGTTTTAACACCTTTAAACCGTTGCAAACTTTGAAAAATCATATCTTTTTCATGTGTTGACGAAATTCAGTGAAACAAGAGACAATGGACTCGTATGGACGCCTTCTACATTTTAGAAGAGACCGCATATTTTTCTGAGCCTTCTGCTATTTTTGGTGGAATGGAACCCAAAGTCAGATTTCTAATTTATAAACGATATGGAAAACGATGATGTATAAATTATATAGTCGATGTATGAGTTATATAAGCGTTGTACACCCCTTGTATAAGCGTTGTATAAGTTGTACGTTCGATGTATAAGTTATATAGACGTTGTAAAAAATTATATATGTGTTGAAATAGAAGTGATATGCTATATATATATATATATATATATATATATATATATATACGCCCCTCATCCACAAACCATGGACGATATTTATTGGTTGTGATTGGTGTGAAAATTGATTGATTGGGAATGGTTGATTGGAATTGTTTGTGGTTGATATTGATTGATTGTGGTTGAAAAATACCCATTTGTAGTTGAGAATATTTGGTTGAAACCACATAGGATTAGTTTGTGGAAATGAAATAAATATATACATGCCGCCTGCGTGCGAACTAGATGCATGATCCCCATTGTCAAAAACCACGAGGTTTTAAGGTAGAGCGAGAAGCCGTACTTGGGACGGTCCCGGTTTTAACAACCCTGCCGTTATGCTGCCGAAATTTTGAATAATATTCATGTGTTTGAATTATTTTCATTTGTTGAAACTATATTTCTTCGTTGAATAGAAACCCTTCATGTGTTGAGTCGATATTCATTCGTTGAATTGAAATTCATGTGTTGAATGGTATTCGTGTTTTAAATATAAAAATCACATTTTTATCTATATATATAAACTATAGAAAACCTTCATGTGGTGAATAGATATTCATTCGTTGAATTGAAATTCATGTGTTGAATGGTATTCGTGTTTTAAATATAAAAATCACATTTTTATAGATATATATAAACTATAGAAAACCTTCATGTGTTGAATCGATATTCATTCGTTGAATTGAAATTCAAGTGTTGAAATGTATTCATATTTTGAAAGAAATTGTTTTATAATAAAAATCCCATTTTTAAAATCAATATGAAATGTATAAAATCATCTTGTTTTGAAATAAATTGTTTTATAATAAAAATCTTATTTTTATCACCTATATTAACTATACGAAATAATAGTGTTTTGAAATAAATTGTTTTATAATAAAAATCCTATTTTTATCACCTATATTAAATATACGAAATAATAGTGTTTTGAAATGAATTGTTTTACAATAAAAATCACATTTTTATTATATACATTAATTGTTAAAAATAGTGAAATGTTGAAATAGAAGGCAGTTAGATAAAAATATCGTTTTTATCAAATGTATGAAAAGAATATAGCTTTGAAATCGAAGAATCGATATATATATATATATAAATAGAATTAAAATATATCGAATAACGATGTTGTAGTTTGTATTTTGAAACCGTGATTTCAAACGATTATACCGGGAGATCCGACCATCGGATTTTCCTGAAATCGCAACCGTTGGGTTCGCTTTGGAAAAATCTTTCCAACGGCACCGACTTTGTAAAAATCCAACAGTTGGATTGTCTGGAATGTTTAATTCAAATCTGAAGAAAAACAGCGCCAGAATCGATTATATATATATATATATAATCGAATAACGACACTACAGTTCGTATTTTGAAATTGAAACTTGAAACGATTATACCGGGAGATCCGACCGTCAGAATTTCCCGAAACTGGAACCGTTGGATTCGTTTTGAAAAGATCTTTCTAATGATGTAAATTTTGTGAAGATCCAATGGTTAGATTTTCAGATATGTGTAAATCAAATCTGAAGAAAAACAGCGCCACAGCCGCGTTATGGCCCGAAGCGTCGTTTTGAATAAATTGGCTATTTTAAAATAAATAAAAATAGCGATAAATCGTTATAAAATATTATAAACGATATGGATGTGATTTAGAAATTAACTGAAGGTTGGCTAAGTCGAATGGTTTCCTGGGTGTTGATCTGATGTTGGTTTCGACCTTCGGGGTTAATATTTGGGAAATCGTTCTCTTACTAATTGACGGTTAGTGACTAATGAATTGAAATGATGTGTATATGTTAGTGTTGCACTTATTCATTAAATACGCGAGTTGCTCAGAAAGTCCGGGTTCATCCCATTTGGAATAACTGAATCGACGATAAGAAATCAAAGACGAAGACGATGGTCGAAGACCAGAGATCTTCACCTCGTTTGGATGGTAACCAAGGTCCTGATTGGGAGGCATCCCGAAATATGGATAATGAGTGGTGATCGTCCATACGTACGTGGTGGTCGATGGGTTTGCGAGGTATATAGTGCCTCCGGTTTCGTTCAGACCCAGAACGGACCAGTAAATGGACTGTGTGTCTGACATTGGATTTTATTCTGTGTTGATTGATCTCTATTAAATATACATCTGTTTGGAGGCGGAGAATTTATTCTTTTGCTTAACGTCCTTCTCTGAAACGCACGAGCTCAGAGGTCGTATATCGATGGACATCAGTCGCATGGCAAGAATTGCTAGTGTGGCATGCCTAAGTGGCAAATGATCAGGGCTTCTGTTGAAAAGCAAAGTCTTGTGGTGATGATCAAAGCACCGCCTGTGTGGCGTAGCTTTGTGTATAACGTGAATTCGCGAGCCTCACACCTCGGTATGAACCAGAAATGGGAGAAGGACCTCAGGGAGGGCATGCGTTTCCTTCTAGCTAGGAGTTGTGTCGGGTTTTTTACACGGCCTGACATTTTACTTATGTGGATGATGGATTGCGAGGCGCCTCGGTTATATCGGTCGATCCTGGACCGATGGAGTCATTCGTTGGCTCATTGACGCCCCATAGGGCGGGGAAACGCAGTGTTCAGGAATTTTAATCCACATCGGTGGACCATCCCTGACGATTCTAGGGTCACTCGAGCTCTGATCCTGAGGCACAGGCTAGAGCGTCTCGAATTCGGTAAGGACTATCTTTTGCCTTGGTTCATGACTGAAATCCAATTTCCAAATACGTGATCGTGCGGTTTCGATTGTATATATATTTGGCGACATGATATATGGTACCCATGCCGTCTAGGATTGATAGTTATGATTTGAAATTGTTTTCGAAACATATAAACACTAGTAGTAATATCAAATGCTTTTGTTTTATTCGTATCAACCATATTTTGGCCATTATAAGGTAAAACTCTATCCTCTGGTTTGCGTTGCATTGTGTGATGGGAACTAAGTCTTATAATGGCTTCATTTTTATAAAATGCATTGCGTTGTTTAAAAGAAAGATTTGTTTTAAAGCACTGGCAATCCAATGGAGTAAACCCGTTCCACGAAAGTGGCGTGGTCCTGTGATTAGCCATATTATAAATGTGTTGAGTAGATTTCTCATACCACTCCCATGACTGACTCGTAGTTTGTTTCACTTTCAAACTCGGGTGCCCCTTTTTCTACATGGGAAGCCTTGTATTCAGGTTTAGCTGGTTCTTTCTGGATAGCTGGAGCTGAAAATGGATTCTATTATTTATCTCTTTTTATGCTGTTCAACTCCTATTGTACATATTATGTTCGTTTTCCACTGTAGACATTTATGCATAGCTGAACTGTATTTGTACTAAGTATGATCCTGTGTACTGTGTAACTCTGATGATTACGTTTATCCAGTATATTCTATTGTTCATTATCTGGTGTATTTATTTATTTTTGTTCTGCTATTATCTGTTTCTGTGTTATATTCCAAGGATTACCCTTGCCACCGTCAGTACGGGGTTTGGGGTCGTCTCACTTTCCCTTTTTATTTTGGTTCTAGGTTATCTCGAACTTAGACGAAATCTTATTATACAATACGAACGATTGGAATATGGGGATATTGGAATATAATCTGTAATTTTGGGGTTTGCGGCATAACAATTGTAATTGCATATATTGGGCATAATCTATTTATGCAGTCGAGGAATATAATCTATAATGTTGAATTTATGTAAGTTTGACATAATTGTCATTAGATATGGAATTGGTATAATTCAATATTAACAACGTGTAATTGGATAACATGGCTTGGAGAAATTTATTTGTGACTTGAGAAGTAAGCCTAGAGGGTGAATTAGATTATATGTATGAACATGGGAATGTTGGGGTATATAGATTGGTAAAATATTGATTATACGAAATTGGGTATAATTGGATATTGGAAATTGGCATGTTTGTGTATGAATAACGTGGAATTAGTGAATTTGGCTATAATTGGATAATTTGGGTAATGTGAAAATTGGCTAACTATTACGTAATCGGTGTAGTGAATGGCAAATTGGAAATAGGCATAAAAATGAAATGTAATTAAGATGAATTTGGAATATATAACATGAATTTGGGGTTTGGGTGAAAGACGATTTTTAATGAACGCCTATGACACGAGGTTAGACGTGTTTGTGGGGTAAGATTACCCGGAACCGCCCGGCAAATCCAGCAACCACAAGCGGACATCTAATGTGAGACGTCAACGGCAAGAACTAGAGGCGTAACGGTTTATGACACAAGGTTAGGCGCATTCGTGGTGTAAGACTACCCGGAACCGCCCGACAAATCCAGCAGCCACGAACGGGCGTCTAATGTGAGAGTTCATACATCGTTACGGCATTATAAATAAATTAAGAAATACTAACCATAATAAGACATGTGGGTGACATAGGTATGGTTAGAGGGTTAAGTGGGTGATATAAATGACATGTAAAGCATTACTAATGTGGGCTTAACCATTGTGAGACATGTGATGTAAGACATAACCAAGGTAGACTTAACCGTAGTAAAACATGTGTAAGACATGGAAACTGTAACAAAAAGGGGGTTAAGTGGGACACGTGTGACATGCGAAACAGAATTTAGATATGCTTAACCAAATGGGACCCGTAACGGTATAATAAACTAATTGAATTGGGAAAAGTTGAAGTAACGGGTTAAGTAAAAGGAAGGGTTAAGTCAAATCTAAAATTAATGACATAGTAATGGGGGAATGATAATTACCTATTATAAAATTGAGTTGCGGTGATGTAAAATTAAATAATAGGCAAACTTGTCATAGGGACAAGGGAAGGTTATGACTTAAGATGTAATACAAGATTTGAAGGGTGGGACGACTTATACTATGAAATAAGTCAAATCTAAAATTAATGACAAAGAAATGGGGAATGATAAATAAACTATTATGAATAAACTTGAATATGGCAAGAAAGGATAATAGGTGGAAATTATAACTTATGGGACAAGATAAGTTATAAGAAACGATAAGGAAGACGAGATAACTTAAATGTAAAGATATAATTAAATTAAGTGGTTTAGAAAGCAGAAATGTGAAATTGAAAATGATATAAGTTATATGAGTGGAAAAGAAGTAAATTAAAATCATATATGTTGGTTGGGTTGAGTAATTCTCTGGGTGCCAGTCTGATGTTGATTTCAGTCTTCGGGGCTGGTGTTTAGAGGGTTATTCTCCTAATCAGTATGTATGTGGGATAAGGCATACTTAACTATGAATTAAATATAACATGTTGTTGTAACCCAAAAAGGGAATAATTTATGAAATTGGAAAATAACATGTTGTGGGCTTATTAATGGATTTAAGTAGGTTAAGTATAAATTGAATTAATAAGCAAGGGTAACTTGGTGAATACGAAAAAAATAAAACTAATGTGAATAACCAAGTTAAATGAGAAAGTTGACAAGGTGGCACAAGCGTGAAATAAATGGTTAGACTTAGGGTCTAATGACATATAAAACTAAGGCGCTTGAAGCAGTCTGTACGTTGTAGGATGAATAACCCAATAAGGTAGATCATGATGGTGTCATAAGGCACGAGGAGAGCGCACGTTCGCTATTTTGGTGGCTCCAACGGGATGAAAGGGGAAGCACGGAGGCTTCCTGAGACGCTAATGGTACTCCTGGTAGTCCTCTGTAGTGGTTTAGGTTCGGGCTAGGATGCGCAGAACTACCAGGTGGGTGGGCCTTGACTGCACAAGTAGGGGGCAGTCAGAATGTTGTACGCAGTGGCATCAAGGGTGGTTCGGCGTTTGCCTCAAGCGGAGGTGGAGGGTCAAGACCAAACGATAGCAAGATCGTCGGACGCCTGTCACCAGCAGCCTAAGGAATGCGAAAAGACAAGAGCTAATCCCTAGAGATCGTTAACCTTTGCCATCAAAGGACGGGTGCGGGGAGACCCCACATGAATGTTTAGATTGTTTGCTTGTTAGGGGTGGTCGCTTAGCTCGTGTGGTCTTTACTAGTTGAGGGATGGCTGAGATGGGGCCACAGCCACCATAGAAAAACCAGACCCGAGGGATATCTGTACATTGGACACTCTTAGAGGCGGGCCCGTACAGATATAGAAAAGCTCCCGACTGAGTTCCGTGTTTCGTGGTGTAGCCCTGCCACGGAACTTGGGTGCACAAGTAGAGGTTATGTGCAGTAGAAACATCGAGTACGATTGATGATACGTATGTGGGAAAGTCTAGGTACAACCATGTCTGCTTTGGGTGGTGTATCGTAGACTAGAGGGCATTATTCGGTGATGGAACCAAACTCGATCGAATAGTTGGAGGATAGCAGTCAGTATGCTTACGTAGCACAGCGATAGTGGTTCTATGCGGATGTAGCGTTGTGCGTTACTATGGCATAGGATGAGGGATTACGCATATTACTGTGGCGATACAGAGGAGACCGTGAGAGTAGGGTATCACAGGGTGTACCTCAGTTTGGGGGTAGCTACATATACACTATATTAGGTTAATCCACTGGGGGTAGATGGGTGTAACGTGTGTGTAAGCTTTGAGTTCTAATAACACGTATAACCTAATAAAAAAGAAAGTGTAATTGAACAGTATATGTAGGATTATTCAAGAAGTGTAGTTTAAATTCATTCACACAGAACTTATGTTCTAACCCCCTCCTCATAACAGTCGCAGGTTAGACAGAGACTTATAGCTTTGGGAACACTGATTTAGCAGTATTGTGATTAAGGTAAAGCTATGATTTAAATATATTATATTTTACTCCTTCCTCTATGAGGTGTTTTCCGAACTCTGACATATCTCTTTTCTCTGTCTTTTTCTGTAGGATACTAGAGCAACCAACTTGGGTTTCGGTGGATTGGATTTTTGAAAAGAAAATCGGTCTGTCGGAATTCCGGGTTGTTACAATAGTATTGCTCAGAATTTAAAGTAGGGAGGATCGTGGGATTGATTTCTTTAATATGAGGTACAAAGTTCTCAACGTTTCCAAAAAGATTAGTGAAATGATTAACAAAAACATTCTGTATCTCATAAGCATCAGTATGTACTTGACCCTGCAGATCGATAATTGAATGTATAGTTTTTTATTCTGTTTCACCTTCAATGTAGAGTGAAAGAAAGCCGAATTTCTATCACCCTCCTCAAACTAGGTTATTCTTGCCTTTTGTTTCTTCATGATGTCCTCCGAAACGAGCGCATCCCCCAAATTGTTTAAAAGATCTACTTCTATACTAGCATAATTAGAATTAGAGGGGTCTATTTGCATCTGCACTTGAATTTGTTCAAGTAAACTTCGCTAGTGGTAGGATTGACTATTTCCACTGCCAAATTTATCATGCATCCAGGTTTTAGGCACATTTTTTAATGATTTTAATTTTTTATTTGGAACATACATTGGATTACCAAAACGTGGAATGTCCCAATCCTTTTTAGCTGTCGCATTGAAATTGGGTTCCTCAACCCAAACATTAAAAAACTTGTAACTCGGTCTTCTATTAATATCGTTGTCACTCAAATGCATTACTTAGGGGAAGCGATCGGATAAGACGGGAGGGGGGATTTCATTAAAGAGGGTTGGACAAAAATCCAAAGCAATTGAATTACAAAAAGCATGATCTATTCTAGTGTAAGTATGAGTGCCTTGCCTTTTACCGTTGTTCCAGGTAAATTCAACTCCAAAGGAGTTGATGACTATCAGGTCGGTATCTGAAATAGCAGTATTCAAGGGCCTTATTTCAGCTAGACTAACAAGCGACCCGCCCACTCTATCAGATATATTCAAATGAGAGTTAAAATCTCCATTGACAAGCCACGGGTGAGTGTGTTGTCTGAAGTTAAGCATATCATGGTGTAACATATTTCTATCTTGCGCTGAATTAAGCGCATAAACGAAGGTAAAGTAATAAGATGTTGAAGTGAGAAGGTGAACATTGTGACAGTGCATGTCATTTTTGTTGATACGAGTATGATATACATTTTAAAATATCTTGAATAGCATTAGTTAAATGAATTAACAATAATTTATTGATTGAGTTCATTTGTAAATACAATATGTAGCCGTTTGACATTAATATTACAATGCAATAGATGGTAAATATATAAACATAAATGAGTTTGAACTTGTGACAATTATTTGTGGGTATAATATATGTTATGTGATTGACGTGTTTATATATTTGATTTTTTTTCATTTTTGTTAATATGAATATGGTTAATCTTGATGTAAATTATTAGGCGAATCAATGAATAATGGTTTGCTAAAGTTATTTAAATAGTTTTAATATTATGTAATTAATTGTAAATATCGTACAAAATGTAAAATATTTGAAAAGAATTGAGCGAGACTAAAATATGATTATAGAAAATTTGAAGTGTAGTATTTGAAGCAAAAGAACATAATTTTGTCATTTTTTGTATTATAGAAATTATAATAATTAGTTAATTAAATTTATTTAAATTTCAAGTTTTTAAATTATTTCAAATATGTGGACTTAAATATAAAATATTAGGAGGTAATAGTTAATAAGAAAATGTTTAAACTTTGAAATGCCAATATCAAAATGTGAAATGACAAAAGAAGTAAAATAATGTAAGAGGAATAATAAATAAGTGTAAAGTGATAAACTAATTTAAAAGTAAAATATCTAAAGAGAATTACAAAGAAGAGAGAATTCTTAATAAATGAGTGCTAAAAATAGTATTTAATATTTTAATGTTAAAAAGATAACTTTATTATGCAACATATGACAAACTTTGATGGGAAATACATAAACTATTCATTAAATTATTATTATTGTTTATGTATTTATGTTCTATAGCATACATAACAACTAGTATTTTTTGCCCAGTTTGCTGGGCATTAGAATTTAATTTATTAAAAAAAATCTGTATTGATTAAATATCAAAAATAGAAGAAAAATAAAGTATTGTAATTAATATTAGATAGTTATATATATATGGCATTCTAAACAATGTATGAGTAGTTGTTGCTCAATGTATGATTTGTTATTAAGTTTTAAATAGATTTTTAATGTATAAGAGGCATTCTAACTTAAAAAAAATTATCAAATTACAACATAAAAATAAACATCCATATCAGAAAAATACATTAACCAATAGTAGTTTTCAGAGCAAAATAAATATAAGATCATGAGTAAATTAAAATACAATTCTTTTAGTATAAATTACCTCCCATCTAAGTATGTTTTAATCTCACTTATTGTTTTCTTCTCCCCAAATTGTTGATCTAAAAGATCCTTATTATAATATCGAACCAAAAGATCCCTATTATCAGGAACCACCCACTGGTTTTCTAAATCTGTATTTCTAACTCTGACAGTATGTTTGGTTTTTCTTCTCCTGTAAATTGGAAATCCACAATCACCAACATTGTACTTGAACAATACCTGAAAAAGAAAAAGAAAAACTAGAGTTAAATACAAAAAAAATAATTTATATTTTAGAGTTGAATAAAGTTTTTGATTATACTTTTTTGGGAATTTCCTAGTACATTTAGAACCCTTCATGCAAGGTGATTGAAATCCAGGTCTGCAAGGACCATGTATCTCAAATTGTTTAACAACCACATATCCATATGGATCTTTCTCTTCATCAGGGATCTCTGCACATACAAACTTATCAATATTACTCTTCAAATCCTTCTTACCACTTTCTTCCAACCATATTAACATATGTGCGTGGGGAGTCCTCTTTTTTGATACTCAACAACATACATAACTAAAAATTAAAATTTTGCCAAAACATTATTAATATGGATTGAAAGAAAATAATAGCCAGCATGATAAATAATTTTAAATTATGAAATATGTGATATTATATTTAGGGGAGAAATCAAACTTACTGCACATGGTCCAAATTAGCATTTGAAATATTTGAAGGTTTTGATGAACATTGTGGGCAATACAAAACCATTTACGAATACAAAGTCACACAATGTTCACATGTGAACCTTTTCAGATAATACGACTTAGCAATACAAAAGATCACACATGACAACCATTTAGGAATTAAAGGCACAAATCATCAGCACTCTTTATCACAACAATTTGTAGTTGGCACAGTATTACATTCGAGAAACAGTGAAAGGAACTACAGCTCTTGCGATAGCACTCGTTGCACTTTCCAAAGTCTACAATGCTCCCACCAACCAAACAAAAGAGTAGTATAGCAAATAACATGATAAAATTCAATTATCATTTGCTAGTCGCCACGTATTTTGATATTCTTACGGATTGTTTCCTCCTCTTGATGTTATGATGTTTGCTACACTTATTTATGGGCCAGAGGAATACAGTGCAAGGCCTTTAGAAGGAAGGAAATAAATCCTTTTTATATAAATCTCCTATAAACAAAAATAATTTGTTTCTAATTAATGTCTATATGATATGCTTTCATTGTAATAAATGTCATTAACTTTCTATCCTTTCTTATTTTTTCATTTGCAATTTATAATTTTTCATTCATGTTTTCTATTTTATGTTTTTCTAGGTTGTGTCTCCACTGTATGGTATTATTTAAATATAGGCACAAAGACTAATTTTGGGAAAAAATAATTCTGGTAATTTTTTCAAATCAAACCTTCTTTACCATATATACAAAATTAATTGATTGTATTATGTAAAAATGAAATAATTTGAATACTTTTGCATTTCTTCTAAAACATGAGTTTTTATTGGTTACCAAATTAATGATGACTTATTGTATTCCTTTTTTTATTACTTGTTATCCCAGCGAACGTTGACTGACAAAATAAATAAATTTATGTTGAATAAGGATTTAGAACATAAATGATAGCTAACAATTTTAGGAAAATGTTAAGATGGCTAAATTACATACATATATCTTCTCCCTTTTAATTCTATATTTATAATTTAGGTATTTAAAATAAATTTCCTTATCTTTTAACAATTATTTATTTGTATCATGTAAAGATGAAATAATTTGAATACTTTTGCATTTTCTCCTAAAAAAATAATTTTTATTGGTTACGAAATTAGCTCTTTTAATAATTATTTATTTAACCAAACCATATGCCATTAGGTATACATTAACAAAACCCGTAACTTTGATTGATTAAACATTGATCTTATCATTAAATGTTAATTGATTTTCACATTACTTTTTTTGTATTCAGATGTTAATCTCAATACCTCATCTAACATTTTATTTAAATCTTTATATTACACTATCTTTTTGTAGAAGCATCTTATTGACAAACTCTTTTTGATGTTCATTAACAAAAAAAAAAATCTTTTTCTTTCAATGACATTTACAATACATATATTGCAACAATCAAGACTAATAAACCAATATAAATAACCCGGATAAGTATTTAAAACATAAATGATGACTTATTGTATTCCTTTTTTATTACTTGTTATCTCGGTGAACGTTGACTGATAAAATAAATAAATTTATGTTGAATAAGGATTTAAAACATAAATGCTGGCTAACAATTTTAGGAAAATGTTAAGATGGCTAAATTACATACATATATCTTCTCCCTTTTAATTTTATATGGATAATTTAGATATTTAAAAATAAATTTCCTTATCTTTTAATAATTATTTATTTAACCTTAAAATATGCCATTAGGCATACATTAAAAAAACCCATAACTTTGATTGAACATTGATATTATCTTTTAGTAATTGGTATACATTTGTTCAGAAATCAAGTTGGATTTTTTCAAATATAGCATATATATTATGTAACCATCATTTATGTCATGTTTACTGTACATAATGAGATTTAATTATATATATTATGTAACCATTTATTATATATATTATATAGGGTGCATTTTTTACAGGTCCCTATTAAGTTTCAAAATATAAAAAGAAAACGGTGATAAAAAGAATATAAAATACATCCTTGTTTTTGAACATCCGCTCAAAAAATACCAGATGTACCCTTATGAACTTAAAAAACTATCCAACAACGGTACGTCATGATTTACTCAGTCAATCGTTCCTTCTATCTCGCTGGAAACCCTAATCCATTGTTCTGCAAATCGTTCGATCACTACAGTCGTCCACCTTCTACGATCTGACATCGCCGTCGTTCCCCCCGCAACAGCCGCCGCGCCATCCATCGATGGCTCCACCGTCGTCGACAAACCCTCCTCTTCCTCCTCCTTCCCCAATCCGACCCCCACCAAACCTCAATAGCCCCAAAACTGCACCCAACGACGAAGTGACCACCGCTGCCATCCCTGACTGGACTGCCTCCACCTCAGGCGCAGCCTGCTCCACACCCTCCACCACCCAGCGAGGCATACATTTTCCATTAAATTTAGTTTAGTATTTTAATGTTAATTATGTGATTTTTACAGTTTTTTTGTTGAGAGCTTATATGTATACAATTTTGTATAGTTACATGCATGTATGCAATTATACTTAATATTTGTATCAACTTTGCTAGTATTTTGTATATATTCACAAATGTATGAAAAAAATAGTATTCATAAATATTTGTATCAACTTTGCTACTTATAGGTACGAAATTATTTTTATTAATGGATAATGTATGCAAGTATTCTCCATTGTTGCATAAAAGTATGCAACTATTCTTGTTTTGTGCATGCAAGTATTCAAATGTTCAGCTTGTATGCATATACTCTTTCAACTTTGAACATTTGTTCCCTTTTTAATCTTGAATTTTTTTACTTAATCAGCTTATTATACAGTTTTTATTTCGTAATATATTCGTAAATTGTTATGAAGTTATGTTTGTACAGTAAGTATGTTTTTTTTAAAAAAAAAATCATCATCTGTTAGAGTAATTATGCAAATATTTGCAGTTACATAAGCAATTATATTAAAAAAATGCATATAAGTCTGCAAAAAATTATGAATAATTGTACCCAAGAACACAAAAATTCATAATGTCATGAGTAATTACAACAACTTATTTTAATTTAATAAATACCAAATTAATTCAGCTTAAACACAACATAATCATGTCTACCAGTGCGAAAACAAACTATCAGTCAACATTTTTATTAAAAATACAAACACCACTTCCCCCCATTAACCACTGAGTTTGTTTTCGTAATTACAGTTGCTTCGTAGTTACTAATGCTCCCTCTTTTTTCAACACCTACAACAGGATCATCTTCCAGCATAAGTCTCTGTACTAAGAAATAAAAAGTTATTAAACGTACAAAAGTTCTAAATATATGCGCACTAGTGTGCAAGCATTCTGGCTATATGCAAGCAAGAATGCAAGTATTTTATATAAATGTACGAAATTTAGCCAATAATGTTGATACATGAACAGACATGTGCAAATATTCTGCACATACACACAAAACTGTACAAATATTATTAATAATAGCATACAACTTGCAAATAATAATAATAAACGCATACTAATGTGTAGGAATTTTAAATATATGTACATTAGCTTTCAGCTACCATGCGTAGATGCAAACAAGGGTTCAAGCATTCCGTACATATGCTTATATGTTTGGAAATATTCATAAAAATACCTTAAAATCATGCAAGACCTCTTACCAGAATTTTGTAAATATTTGTATACTAGTATGCTACTATTCAATATATATGTATACAATTATGCAACAATTTTAAATTAATGTATTCAAATCTCGAATAACTCATGCTAAATTCTTCCGCTTATGCAAATGTTCTGAATAAATATTTAAATATCTGCAACTTTTCTGATTATACGTATGCATATATGCAACTGTTTTGAATAAGTTCATTCTTGTTTCCATATGTTTTAAAAATACGCATTCACAAATGCAATAATTTTGAATATATGCATACAATTATGCAAGTATTTTGAATATTAAAATACCATCGTCCATTCACTCTGAATAAATGCATTCAAACGTTCAATTATTCATACTTGCATACAAGCTAACAACGATACTGATTGTAAATAATACAATTATGCAACACTACTATATAGATTCATACTGATTTGCAAGAATTACGTGATAACTTTAAATAAAATAAAATAAAATAAAATAAAATAAAATAAAAAAAGCTTAGAGCGGGTTTGAGGGGGATTGGCGGCGCTGGGTGATGGCGGGGACCACTGTTATACGAAGAAAAAAATCAACATTAATAAGCCTAATCTGGAGTAATGAAATAAAATTACATGAACATAATCATATAATTATAAATAGATACATACATGACCTTCTAAAACAGTAATAACTACGTATTTATATGCAAAATTCCAGAATATTTGAACATATGTTACTACAAAATATTCAGAAGAGATGCATACGGGTATGCATATATTATGAATGAATGCATATTTTTATGCAATTTTTATCATACACGGAGATAAACAAAATATTCTGGATAGCTGCATATATGTATGCAATTATGGAAAATATTTGCATATATGTACGCAACTATCCAGAATATATGCAAACAAGTATGAACGTATTTTAACAATAGTGGCATATTTGTATGCTTATATTCACATTATTTGCATAATTTTATGCATGTTTTCAAAGTCGAAGAACAATTATCAAGGAAAAAATCGTAAATACGACTGTAAAATTAAACTAATTGAATTATAATCAAACTATCCATCAATAAAAGTCGACAATTAAAATAATTCAGAATAAAGATTCAACAAAATTCGATTGCAAAACTAAAATCAGTAAACAAATTTTTTTTTTAAAAGGGTATAAATAACCTGGACGAAGTCGGCTGCTTGAATACCCCAATCTACCCCCCTAAGATCTGGCATCACCGTCGTTCCCGCAATAGCCGCCGCGTCGCCCACCGATGGCCCCACTGCCGTCGACAAACACTTCTCTGCCTCCTCCTTCCCCAAAAATATCCGCCGCTGTCCGCACAAATAGATCGATGTAGAGCATCGTTAAAAATTGCGCCGCCATGAAGAATAAAATATATTTTCTTGAGAAAATAAAATCCGCAATACGTGTATCATCAGTAGTTAATTGCGGCGATAATTAAGAAAAAAGGACAATTGAGGGAAAATATTAGCCGCATTTGAAAAACAGGGATGAATTTTTATGATTTAGAAGAGGAGGATATGAGCCTAATTAAGTTTGCTTTTAGGGACCTGAGCCTTATTTTCACTTTACTAAATCTGAAAATTCTATTTTTAAATATAAATTGTTTATTTTCAAACTATTTTAAATATATTTTAACTATTTTAATATTCAAATTATTTTAAAATTGGAATTGTTTCAGTATATTAAATTGGTTTAAATGGAGATTTTATTATGAATAATAATCTAACTTAAATATTTAATTGACTTTTAAGAAAATCTAATATTTTGATATGAAGAACGAACCCTTTGAAATGTAAAAGAACCGACCGGTATGAAAATGTAAACGTTGGGTTGTTAAAGAGACCAGGATCAGATATTGTCATACTCTCTATCAATACCGAAAACCACTTCAACCACTGTGTACACGGTGGAGTTCTAGAATGGAGTAGTTTGATTTGGATGCGATTACTAGATTTGAAGAAAGAGAACGATAATGGATATCCTTGACCTTCGAGTAATACTTAAAATGACTAAAACAGGGCTATACCGTGACCAAGTGGGGTTAGCTACCTCCATCGGCAACACTTCTTCCTTTATTACCATAGTCCCTCGGTTTGATTGATTTGATTTGAGGTGCATCTGTGATTTGGGAGTGTTGTTCGAGGTGGGCGGTAGTTGCGGCTATGCGTACCACCAGTCTGGGCATGCAACTAGTATTTTCCTACTTTGGGCATTCCTCGTGTGTCTTGTCATATTATCCTGATCGACCCCCCTACGATTTTGATTTGTAACGTACCCACGGAGTGCCCTCTGATAGCCACTACGCACTGTGGACTTTAAGGTATCTGTATAGACTACGGTATTATAAATGGTGTAAGGGTAAAAATGTGATCCCGCTTACGCTATTTTAATATTTTATATTTAAACACAGACATTATTATAATAGCGTATTATATTATATAATATCTTTTTTAACAGATCTTTAGGAGATGGAAATTCCCATAACATCTCTTAAGTTATCGCACTCATATTATCACATGAGTTTGATTTAACTAATATGAGAATATTTTAGTTCTGATCCGAGTATTTTGCCTTTCATTTGTGCTCGGGTCAGCCTGAGTTTCAGCTATCGAAGACACTGTTTTGAAGATGAAGATGGAGCTTGCCAGAAATATTATTATTTATTTCCGCTGCAAATATTGGTATGTTATTATAGTTAACTCTGGTAATTTTTGTAAAATTTAATCAAATGTATGTTTTAACAGCTTCATGAACTGTTATTTAATTAATATATTTTGTCCTTCCACTGTGAGATTCTGTGTTTGTTTTTCTTCTTCTCTTCTTTTTCTTATATAAATCCCAATAACTATCTGTATTTTTGATTTGTTTAAGTCGACATTGAGGATCATTATCGATTTGAACGATCAAAAATCTCGGATGTTACACATTGAATCCGTGGATCCATCAATGTTCGGTGGTAGAAATTAGATTTTGCTGAAGAGCAAGTTTTTCTAAAAAGGTAGAATTGGGAACGATGTTGATTTAGAGAAGAGAAAAGGAAAGGTGGGCCTACTGAGTAAAAATAGATGACGGGCATCAATTTGGAGCCAAAATTTCTCTTTTGCCGCCCGAATTTCGTCGCATTAACAAAGACCGTCCAGTTTCTCAATGACCAAAGTTTCACCAAAACTTGTACGATTAAATATTGTAAGTTAGAATATGGATTTCCTGAGAATGCCAAAATTACCTAGTAATGGTAAATGTCAAAATTTCGGCAAAAATATATATTAAACATAATACGGATTTCCTAATAATTATTTTTTATTAAAATAATTAATATTACTTGCTAATGATGGTTATTATTAATTATTACTTATTTTTTTCTTATTTATAACAGAATATTAATTATTAAAAACTATATATTATGCATATGTTACTTGTTATTAACTATTAAATACTCAACAATAATTATTAAAAAATAAGTGTTATTTTTTATTATTTAACAGTAATTATTAGTTATTATTAATTTTAAATTTTTATTTAATATTAATTGTTAATTGTTTTTAAATACTAGTATAATTAATTATTAAATATTAGTTACTATTGATATTTAATAGGCCATTATTATAATAATTAAAAAAAGAACTGTTGACAATAAAGTCTATACAACTTTTCAATTAAAAATAGTTATTAATCATCAATAATTAGTTATTAAATATTAGATATTATTACTTAATTATTAATGTTAATGGTTAATTCTTAATTATTAACTATCAAAAATTAATTATTAATTGATAACAATTAATTATTTAATAATTATTATTTATTATTCTAATTATTAATATTAATTATTAAAAATTACTACAAATAAAAAAAGTTGTAATAGACATCTATTACAAGTGATAAAAAATTACAGTTTAAAAAATGGGCATTTATTACAACAGGTAAAAAAAAGTAGTTGTAATAGGTATCTATTACAACAGGCAAAATAAAAGAGTTGTTAAAATATATTTATAACAACTTTCAGGAAATCTCTATTGCAAAAGACCTTTATTACAACTGGCATTTTGTAACAGCTGTAAAATTAGAGTTGTAATATGGTGTTTCTTTTGTAGTGTTCTAATATTATTTCTTTAACTATCGGTTAAGCAGTGTTGGCATAAATCGATTTTGTTACTATAGATCATCTTGGTAAAGTTACTTAACATTCTTCTCGAATTTGGACTTTAATTATCGTATGAAATAGGGAAAATCAAATGCAGAAATTTTGCAAAGGTGGGAACTAACAAGTTTTCCGAATTTTTGGATTTTTTATAAAGTATTAAATTTATTTAATTTTTGTTAATTTTTGAAAATCATATAATTTCATTAATATTTTAGAGTTTAGTTTAGAAACTTTCAACATTTTAAACATTTTGAAATATTACTATATATAACTATTAACTAAGTATTAAATATTAATACTAACAACAAATATTACTTCTTAATTATTAAAAACAACTTATTAATCATTAGTTACTAAAAATTGATTACTAAATATATAGATCTATTACAAACATAAGTTACTAAATATAGTCATATATTACAACAGCTAGAAAATAAATGTTGTAATAGGCATCTACTACAATAGACAAAATATTATAGTTGTTGAAAATATGTTTATTACAAGTTTCTTAAAAAAAATGTAAAAAACATCTATTATAGGTGTCGTTTTGTGACAGTTGTAAAAATACAGTTGTAAAATGGTGATTTTGTTGTAGTGTTGGTGTACTACAAGTTATACTCCATCTTTCAAGAAAATTGGGCATTAGATCCAGATTTAAGAAATAGTACAGTAATATTATTTATGGCAAGCAAAGAACTAATCCACATAGTTATTACACTTATGGTATTATCCTAGTTGTTGGTGTATCATATGCATACTGCAACTCTCAAAAAGCTATTATATATATATATATATATATGGCAACTTTTATGAGGTAGGTAAAGTGAATAAAATTTAGTAAATTATTTATAAGAGACTTCAAATAAAAATTTGAAATTGTTAAACAAAATTTCAAGACATTTCAAATATCTTTTTAAAATAAGCAAACACTACCAAAAAAAACATCCATATAAAGACTGAAAAATAAAGACTGAAATTACTCAGTCACTGAATTCAAACTGAAAAATGTAATCTTTAAAACTTCATGTTGAAGACTAACATTCAGTCTTAAATCGGTTTGTAACTATTAAGACTGCTTAGAGACCAAACTTTAGTCTTTATTTAGGTCTTTAATTCAGTATCTAACAAGTCTTAAAACAATTAAACATTCAATGTTGTTATCTTAAGAAAAACTGATTATTAATGTTGGTAATTCATGTGAATTTGGTTAAATTTGTTACTGTTTACATAACAACTCGCTTTATGCGTGATAATATATATTTAATATCATCTCTTTATAAAAAAGAATTCAAGTTGTATTCAACACTGGTTAACACAAGCTTAATAAAATGAGGCTCAAACCCAATAAGACCACATAAATATACCCTTTCTATACACGTTCAAGACCAATCTTCTCCTTTCACTTTTCCTACATAAAATAGCTATGGATTATACTAACTATCCAATGTAACATTTTCTCAACCAATCAAAACCTACTTGTTTAATGCGTCGAATAATATCGATCGACGGTTAGATTGTCAAATTAACCTACCATTACTGAGGTTGGCTAATGCATAATAAAAATTGATTGGATAGTTGGTAAAAAAATCTACTTGAAAAACTTCTCAATCAAATTTAAGCCCAAACTTATTTATTATTAAATTCGAAATATTAAAAGTTTCATCCATATTCCAGTAAAATCTCGAACTAGTAGTTCTTTTTCACATTATTAATAAGCACAAGTGGGGGTTTATTTATATGGCCAAAAACTCAATTTCAAAATCATCTAAATCGATATTTATAATTTAAAAAGTTGCGGATACATAAAATTACTTTTCCAGTTGATTCCAAAATTAAACTATATTGAATGCTAGGTGAAATGGTGTAAGGCATATTTCATTATATACAAGTGTTTCCCATCTTTCCGTCTCACCCACACATAATTTCAGTTGAGCAAACTTAAACAAATCTCCCTAAATATAAGACATCGTCCAATACTAATATCCACCATCAGTTATCTTAACAATCATACCGCTAACTACAACGATTTCCTTATTTCAGAAGTAACATTGATAATCTAAATTTCAATTCGGTAATAATAATTTTGAACCATGTTTTTGACATTTGATTAAGACATTAGATCTTATACATTATTTGAAGAAACTGTTTGAATCTTTGTCTTTCAGCTGGTGATGGTTAAATGTCCTGGTTTGAGCATCTTTGTCTTTCAACTAGTAATGTTATCCTGAAGAAACTTCTAACTTGGTAGTTTTGTACCATTTTGGTACTATGTTTACACCTCATGTTGTTTCACTGGAGGTGACTTGTGGATAGGTCGGCTATGTTGTGTATTGATAGATGTGAAGGTACCTGTGGTTTCCATACTATGTGCGGCTGATGTGAGGTTGCCATGTAATGTTGCAGCAATGTGGCTGTATTTGGTGTAGCATGTGATTTTATTCCCTATGCGATGTTGTTATGTTATCAACTTATAAGGAAATGATTTTGTCTCCCTGCGTGGAGACAGGAATGAAATTTCCTCCCTACATGGAGAGTGTTGTAGTCTAGAAATAGTGTCTAGCTCCAGTTCTGTAATCTATATAGTATGTAGAAGACAGACCACTTGAAAAACTGAAGTGGTGGACGGTCCACCTTAAAAATCGATTGTAGTAGATTGATAATCTGCCAATCTCCTGTAATATTTGTAATTATTATTTGTTATAATAATAAGTATTTGTGGTTACTATAAAAACGAGTCGGCTCTGCCAAAATTTTTTTTTTAATCTTTAGTCAACAAAAACATCCTGACCATCTTTTTTACTATTAGAATATAATGAATGTTGAAAAGAGATAGAAATTAAGGTAGAGGTAGCGATAAAGATGGAGTCGACGATGATGATTCTTTCGTAAATTTCTAATCAGAGAATTAGGGAATTAGAGTTAAGGGTTTAAGTAACATAGAAGGAGATAGTAGTTGTACAGTGTAAAGAAGAAAGAAACATAGACTATAAAATTAGCATGTAACTCATCTCTTACACATGGTATTGAAAAATGGTGTATTTATAATTTTATGTGTTAAAATTATAACTTACAGCGTATTTTGTCATAAAATAAACTAAGAGTAGAAGCTAGTAGAGATGAAATGCATTTTATTCATTCAGATTTCCATAAAATGCAAATATACTCTTTATTTACAAACTCTACATGTATTAAAGATTACAATAATATCTCTTGACATTTAACATATCCATTCTTATTACTTGTAATATGACAACACTTGCAACTGATTATACAAATGCAAAGGAATAAGTCTACCGCGTCATCAAAATTCTTTTTATGAGAAGCCTAGTGAAAACCATAAATAAGGAAAACAACACAATATTACGATGGCATAGTTTATGGTCTATGGTATTACGGAGATAGAAGACTTTATTATTTTACCTTATGTTTGAAGGAAAAAAAAGATGATAAGGAGTAATATCAAATTGTATCAGTAAAGGTTATAATATATAGTTGGCTTAAAGAATAAAATATGTTTTTTTTTGAATTTTTTCAATGAATTAAATACGTAGTAAGAGATGATATTCAATTACAGTGACGACATATATCTCTAGCAATTAATGTATTAACTGAGGAAAAAAATAAAGTAAATCTCTTAATAATGTAGATGTGAATAATTTATGTTATGTGATATATATATATATATATATATATATATATATATATATATATGGGCGGGGGGGGAGGTATATGTACAAGTGAATAGACAACTTTATCATTCTTCCCGTATGGTTTTTGCATGTACATTTAACTCTCATTTTTGTAAAGATATATAAATGAAGGAATAGATATTAAATAACTTAAGTTATTTAAACACTTTGAAATCAACATAAATAATTCAATAAAAGATTTGAATATAAAAATGTTTTTTTACAACAAAGAAAAGCATTATATGTATTTGTAATTGAGTAGAGATTTTAATATTTATACTTGGTTTTAGTTTTTAAATAATTTTAACCTTGTAGTCAACCATATATTTCGTGTTATCGTAATGGTCATACGTACAATTGATATAAGTGCAAATAAAGTTTGTAGCATCCTATGCAGTTAATGCCCCGATATTACCCCAATATATCCTCGCTATATCGTGTAGCGGATTTCTACCACTACGTTATTTCCAAAAAGCCTCTGATATAGCTTTTCCGCTTAAATCGCCACTATACTCTGATATGATATTCTTGATATATCCCATTATGTCGGCTATATTCCACTATTCCCGCTATATCTTCTATAAAAGAAATGAATAGAAAGATGACTTTTATACATTATAAAAATTATAAAATTAGTTATTCAATAGAATCTTTTAACATATATTTTTCCGAATGGATAATACCATAAGATTCAATTTAATTTAATAATGCTAAATAGAAGTTAACATGTATTTACATATATCTATACATGTTTTTATTTAAAGTTAAGAATGAACTAATTATAATTAAATAGAATGTTAATTTCCATTTATTTATTATTTATATATTTGTAAAAGTAGCAAATACAAGTTTTATATGCTCTTTTAGACTCATCCGCTATATCCTACTATTTACTCGCTTTATCTCCGCCATAGCTTTTTACACCTCCGCTGTATTGGATCCGCTGAGCGCTTTAACTGCACAGGTAACATCAAGATAGGCTGTAATTTGGGTATGGTTTATAATGTATTGAAAGAGAGAATGTTAATATATTTTTTTATCAATTAATCTAGGTGTTCACGTCTTCATGTTGCCAAATTTACTTTTGTATTTTAAAGGTGCTAAAAATAAAATTACATTATGTAATGAACAACAATTTTTTCGGGGATAAATAAATTGAAAATTAAAAGCGATATTATATCTAACTATACATTTATGTTAATTTATTTGACTTAAGAAATAATTTTGTTATTATTTTTAATTGTATAGGAAATTGAATATATTGAAATTATTGTATTTTTAATATTTATTAGATGGATTAATAATTATAGTTGATCAAATATTTAACAAATTTAAGATTTACACAATCAATTAGATACATGGACTTGAGCGTAAAAATTACGACAGGAATGGAAATTGTTACTAAGTAATTGTAAAAAAAAAGTTAGATGTTGAAGCTAATGAATTTCTGCATTTTAATTAATATATGATAAATTTGTGAATGAATTATTGCAAAATAAAATTGTTATTATCATCAATGCATATAATTTTCCTTATGCGGCCTTATATACTTTTATATCTAAATGATTTTTTTTGCCAATTTGTTGATATGTTTGTGATATGCGTATAGGAATTTGGAAACATAAGTTGACTAATTTTATCTATTACTTTAAAGTTTGGATCAATTAATTAATTTAAATATGTGGATCTCTGTATCAAAATAATTTGGATAAAATCGAAAAATATTCATAAATAATTGTACTTTTTTTTAAAAGTAGTTATTTGAATGTAAAATAATATAAGAGATTAGTAAATAATTGTAAAATGATAGAAATTAAGATTTTAAAAATAAAATATTTGAAATTGAAGAGAATTATGGAGAAAGGAGATAACTCAAAAAATTAAGGGGTATTTAGTTTTAAGGACACGTTTCAAAAAAAAATAGATCAAAGGACAACTAAGTTTAATAATTAAATTATGGACAAAGGCCAAATTCTATTATGCAACATAAAATTCACTTTAACTCTCATTATTAACAAATTAATTTATAAAATAAAAAAACGATCCTTAAAATTGAAAGAAAAAATGTGATTTTAAAATTATTTTAGTTAATTTATGTTATTATAAACATATAAAAATAATCAGTTTGGAATGCTAAATGAATATAGCTTTATAACTTGAAAATATAGCTTTATCTTATATCATCCAAATACATAATTAAGTCACTTTAAAGTTAATCTCACTTACACCATAAAAGGCTATACCGTAAATAATAAAGCTATATGCATTTAGCTTTCCGTCCATAATTTTCTTATATTGTTGTTTCTATCATATTTACAAAAAAAAAATATTTCATTATTAATATTTATTATTTTTTAATTTGTAATCATGGTAAAATATTTTTGTATTAATTTTTTTTTATTTGAGAAATAATAACACATGTCCTTAGTTTAAAATTTTTGGACTTTATTCAATTAAATCATGAAATTGGTCCTTGATTTACATAGCAAAAGTCACATTCCTTAATCATGATGTAACATTTCTGGTCCATTCATTAATCATGGAAATAAATAAGTTAATTAATTTTTTATTATCATAGTTAATATGCCGTAACATTCCTGATCCATTCCTTAATCATGGCGTAACATTTCTCATCCGTTCCGTCTCTCAAACTCGCAGATCCGGTTCCTAAGCAAAATCCACATTGAGTTCCTTTTCTTTCGCGCTAAATTTTCTTTCCCCCTCTTCCCACGATTCCTACGCAGCACACTTATCACCAATTCTACAGCTACCATTGCTCATCATCTCGGTATTAAAATCGAGAGGTAATTTTTTCTGAGTTTTCTAAAATTTGCTTTTTTGTGTAGGATTTTTGATTTATAAATGCGTAGCATCGATGTAGATCTTGTTTGACGACTTATTACCATTTGCGAATTTTTGTAGATTTCACTTCAAGTCTGTCTCAAACCTTAGACCCCTTGATCAACCCTTAACTTCGACGTCGGCCTCCATTTAACGTCTGCAGCTCTTAGTAGGTAACCTGAAAATCAAATAGTTATATTCTGTGAATCTATTGTATGAGTTGAGTTAGAATAATTTGTTGAGTTTTTTGTTTGCACTGATTTTATAATTGGTTATAGTTAGCTGTTTGAGTTGATTAAAATTTACTTAAAATCAGATCACTTTGTAATCGACCTAACTGCTCGTAAGTCGATGCAAAAGGTACTTCATGATTGATTGTATCATTGTATGAATATTTGGTCCGTTGTAATCTACCTATTATTGCAATCCTTCTGGTCATCCTTTTCCCTACATCTCTATATTGCTAACACTGTACGACTCTTCTTGCAGTTACTGCACTAGATTGCATGACTCTACGATTATGGAATTGATACAATGTCATACAGCTTGATCAAATAGCAATACTAATGGACATTAAAAGAAATTTGCGAGCATGGAGAAATAATTTACGAATAAACGTGGAAAAATAATAATAATAATAGGTGATCTACATAGATTGAAAACATTGTTTATTACTATGTTGATGCAGGTTAGTTCCGTTTTTTGTTTTTTCTTCCAGAACTAATGCTTCAAATTTGGCGTGGAGTTCAACTTTTTTTTCATCTTATACCAAGCAGGTTATACTCCTTCTTACATATTATAAATTATTATTCATGACAAGTTGCCTTTCTGTAGAATTGAAACAATGAGCTTTTTTGCTATGGTGACTTAAGATTTGATACGGTGGAAAACACGTGTTTTAGAATGCAAAAGTAGTATACAAGTTTTGCTTATGACTACTTGAAAACCACTCTTATAGTCTGGTATAAGTTGATAACCACTTCCAGACTATGATTTGTTTGGTCTTTGGAAGTAGAACCAATCTCAGGGATGAGTATGAATATAAGAGTTTAGCTTGGTAATGTGTGTAACCATTATTTGTTTCCGATTTTGCTAAAAATTAGAGATGGATTAAATTATCTGAATTTTCAAGGTATACTATCTATTTATTTTTTAGCGGTGTGGTCAGGCAGATTTAATTTTCTACAATATGAATGGTGCCTCTCAATATCTGCCAAAATAATTACATATTCAATGTCATATCTTTGTGATCAGCGAGTCTGGTAAGTTGCATGATCTCGATTGTTACATGTTGAACTCTATTCATGTTCAATTTAACTTTTCATCCACGCAGGTTATTTAATTTGTAACTTTGTTGAGCCTATATGGATGAATCGTACATGATTCAGTTTATAAACCGATGTTTGCTGTGCTCAATCAAAAAACATTTCCTATTTAAACATGGATTTATCAACTAGATCATAAATGATGCTGTGAATTGCTAATACCTACAAATTTTGCTGGTCCCTTCTCTTTTAAGTTATAGCACGTTTAATTTTGTTGCAAATCTATATTCCACCTTACTAAGCACGCTTTCGGTTTGTCATATAACGACTTGCTTCGTATGATAACATTATAACTTGCTTCTTAAGGGTGAACGAACTGCTGATTGTTATGGTTAGATGTAAAACTACTTCAATGTATGCCTATTTTTTAATTGTACTATCCACTTAAATGTACAGTATGAGAGAATTTTCAGATCTATGTGAGCATTTAAGGGTGAAAATTTAAATAATCTATGAAAATGCACACAATCTTTTGTTAAAGCTCATATTTGTTGTTCATTAATATTGGCAATTTTATTTTCATAGGATCCACATAGCTTAATAAGAAATTTAAAATAATTCAGAATTACTTTTCCGTAATTGAGTCCTAATAAGATTACAACATTTTGCTTTGTCCTATGACTATACATATTTTAAATGAGTGGTTTTTTTTCTTCTTTTTTTTGGGTTCCAGCAAGTGTTCTGCTTGATTTACCTGAATTCTCATTTTTGGTTTCAACAATGTTGCTTTTATTACAAATTTATTTCTTTGATTAGTTCAGATATAATTTGGTATTGGATACTAGGTCCACGACAAACTCAATCCTCATTTCATTGTTCGAAAAAAAAAACCAGGTAATGTGACTCTTCACATATGCTTCTTTCATTGCGTCTAGTCTACTACGAAAAATTATAACGGTGTAAGATAATTTCATATGTCTTATACAGCAAACAAATCAAAATGAAAAGAAACAATTTAGAAAGTTGCATAAAACACAACACGACAGTCAAGGAATAAGAATGAGAACTAATTTTAGGCTAATGGAGTATGATTTATTGAGTGAAATACATAGGGATGTTAGAACTAAGGGGGTGACTAATTTATTTTATCATTCTCACCGGATTTTTTTTCTTATGCTTTTATTCTTTGATTAGCATTCCAAACTCCAAAATCACCTTTTATGTGAAGCATGAGATCCGCATTAATTTCAAGAAAGAATTGAAACTTGCTTAAACTTCTTGTTGCTGCATATACAGTATGATTGAACATTGTATTAGAAATAAGCCAAATAATAATGAAAATGAAACAGTATTGATGAATTGTTGAATATCACTGATCAAGAAATCAAACTAAATAAGGACAGTTTAATCAACAGAGATGTCCAATATATATTTATTTTTAGATCGACAACGATATTTATCGAGTATCTATACCGCCTAATTAAATGCAGATGTGCAACCAGTTCATACACCGAGCACATTCCAGGTATTAAGGGCTTGCATTTTATAGCTTTTGTATGCATATCTCACATTTTGTGGAGCACATGGAGTTGACAACCATGAAATCAGCCTGTTTATTTGTGTTGTTTCATTGGCAAATACTAAAACTATATATTTATGTTATTTCATTTGAAATATATATGTTTTTTTATTTAATTATCAGGTCACGGATCTACATTGTTAGGAGTATATCCATCACAACAGTTGCCTTTACATTCCAACGCATTCGGACCCGCACAACAAAACATGCCATTTTTTGATCTAACGCAACATTTACCATCGTTTTTGCAATAGTATTCTCATATGAAGCAGTTTTCAGGAGCTTCCATGCCTTATCAGTCATCTCACAATGTTGAATGACATCAACATCATGAGAGTATAGATTGATTTTCTTTCTGACTTCACTTGTTTGCTTTATTTTCCTTGTTAAAACAATATATATATATATATATACACACATACACACACACACACATATGTTAGTGGATTTGCTTGCCTTTCTAGTAACAACCTTTTTTCTTTTAGAAGTAACATGTGTAATGAACATGTTGAGTTATCTTTTTGTTTAATAAAATCTCTTTTGAACTTGTTATCTTAACTTTCTTGTAGAAGTGTTATATATACACACATCTTCCTGAATGTATGTGTTATTGTCAGATACTATGCTATTTTTATATAATATTGAATTTGTTTTCGTATGTATGAAATTGTGACGTCGATATATTAAATTTGTATATTTTACTACTTTGGATATTGTATGTGTTTCAATTATGTAAATTTAAGACCGATAAAAGACAAAATTTCTGTCTTTAAAATTCAGTTTCAAGTGTATTTAAAGACTGCAATATCGGTCTTTACATTTTGAGACTGAAACGTCAGTCTTAACTTTTTTTGTGACTAGAAATTCAAAGACTGAAATTTCAGTCTTTGATCAGTTTGTATGTACAACCTAAAGACTGGATTACTTAGTTAAAGGCTGTAATTTGCAGTCTTTAGTTCACTATTTTTTTGTAGTGAAATAAGAAGCTGCTAAAATTTAAAACATATATATTATAAACTTACTCGACGAAAATAATAATCAAATATCACTATACATGCGTACGTACGTACATGTTGTTTGATCTGATTCAAGTTCTATCAAACTCTGATCATTAATAAAATAAACACATCGACACACAATAAATATTTATTTTGACTCTCAAACAGACAGAGTTCCATTAGGAAATTGGCACATCCACAAATTCCAGAACAAATCTATCCAGCAATCCAAATAAAAACCAGAACATACCTATCATAATCATTATTGAATCAACTATCTACTTCAATTTATCTAACTAAAAATTCAAGCAATAATTAGGATAATTATATAATTGTAATAACCCGGAAATCTGGGCCAGTTTAAAATTTTTATTTTGGTAATTTTAGCGAATTTTGATTATTTAAAATGAATTATTTTAAATAATATCGACGAGAAAATTTCTTTTGAATAAAATTCAAACGTATATAGTTATATAGATCGTCGTTAGAATATAAATATTTATTTTAAATTATAAAAGGAATTGAAAATGGCAAGGTAGTTCGATAATTCGATTTCAAAATTCAAATGAATATACCGAATTTTAGTGAAACCAAAAATATTTGAACCTAATTGAGAATATCTTTCCAACGAATCCGGGAAATCAAAATTTCATAGCGGGAATCAAAAGATATGTCCAGTTGAAAATTCAGAATACTCGTTATGGAATTCTGGCCCTTAAAATGAAAATTTTGCAAACAACCTCAGATTTCGACGAAACCATTTTGTTGGATCCGTGATGTCAAGTTATTGCTAAATTCCAAATTTCATAACTTTTCGAATCAATATGTGAGCGTGGAAAAGGAAAACGCGTTTGACCAGTTTCAGTTGATTTTAATCGACTGGAAAATGGCCATTTTCCTAACAGTCTCAGAATTTGACGAAATTAGTTTTGTTAGGACCGTATCTTCAATACGAAGCTAGAAAATATTTTTCGGGAATTTTTAGAGTCCGTATGTGGCCCCGGTAAATTGAAATGTGCGTTCAAATTGAATATATACTGAATTATATTTTAAATTTGATGAAAACCTATCGAAACAGTCGAATTGACTTACGAAACATATCCCACTGCGTTCGGAATGGGGGTAATACGCTAGGGATGACAGTCGGCGGGTTCGATTTCGAGATTGAATGAAAAGGCAACTTTAAAGAATTCAAAATATAATAAATAATAAATAAAATATATAAATCCTTTCCTCCCTCTCTCTTGGTCAACAGTCAACAAATTAGAAAAAAAAGAAGTCGACGATGAAAACTCAATCGCGCCTCAGTCTCGATCCGCCGCTGCCCATCGTATCCGCCACCGCCCTCCTTCCTCGCGTCGCCTAACCTAGCCGCCCTTCCCCACGTCCGCACCCCCTCCGATCAGCTCCTCCCTCCCTCTGCTGAAAACCCTAGTTCCCCAAACCTTTCAACCCACGACGCCGCCAACAGCTAGGACCCCCATCCACCCTCTGCGCCGTCTCCACCTCAGATCGGCCACCCTTCCTCGCCTCCGATCCCCTCTCTCCTCTTCACTCCCAAAACCGCTAAAACCCGAAACACCCAAAACCCATCCCGTCTGAAAACGTCTGCCACCACCAATGGCTGGCCCCACCGCCCTCCGACAGCTTCGAGCCTCCCCAGCACCCCAGTCCGTCAACTCCACCTCCTCGGTTCGATTAACTGTAAGCTTTTATTATTTGTTTTATTATTTTTCTTTCTTTTTCTTTCTTCTTTTCACTGATTTTTGTAGAGATAAGAAATGATTTGGGAACGCATCAAATAAAATCAATAATCAACAGATCCAAATTAAATACGCATCAATGCACAAAAACATACCTTCAGTGATTGATTTTGAAATGCATGTGGGCTGGAATAGGAGATCTGAAAAAATCACATGAAGAAGAGTTTGGGGAAAAGAAAAGAAGTGCAGACTGATTTATGTTTCCTGCGAACATGGGCCAAAGAGGGAGAGCAGAATTTCCTTACTTAGCTGGAACGAGTATATGGGCCGACCAAGGGTTAATAAGTTACATGTTAAATTAAATCTTTAAATATAACAAAAATAATGGAAATACTTTGATAGGAATAGAAACAATAAATAACCATTTCAAACCTAGAAACAAAAAAAGCATTTTAAGTAAAAAGTAATACGTGTTTCAAATTTGTTTATTTGGTGTAATGCGTAAGCACAAATCATATTATATATACAGACAAATACTAATACAAATGTCAGGTGTATGCTCACGTTGGCCCTAATATTAAATACGGGGATTATTCAATTTTTGCACGATATTAATTTCTTAAAAAGAAGTTAAATAAATCTTACAGAGGCACCAAGTGTTGACAGGTTCTTCGTCCCTAGATAGTTCATGAAAATTAGTCAACTGTTTGTCTGGTCTTAAATTCGGGTTCCTGTGAGATTCCAGAACTGCATGATCATTGCCTTTAGCGACGCGTCTTCTCTTGAGAGTCGTTGTACGATGTCCTTTGATACCGTCAGTCGATAAATTTCCATCTATTGGTGCATTCACCTCGTTTGAATTAACATTTCTAGCACTCCTCCCGCTTCCGTGACGGATATTTTTTCTGAAAGAGGGGGGTAGCTGAAGGTAGGAGGAGTAAAAGATGGAGGGAGGATTGGTGCAAGGAATGAATATAAATCTAATTAATTATTGGAATTTAATGATACAATATTTCCATATCTAATTAATTATGGAGATGTGCATGGTAATTTCATTACCTATTTTGTGCAAGGAATGAATGGAAAGAAATGGAAGGAATATTAAATAATAGGGGATATTGGAAATGTTTGTCATTTAATTAGTTGCCATGTTTCATAAAGAAAAGAAACGGAAAGAGACTAAAATTGCAAAATGGATTGATTGATGGAGAAAAGGGAAATTATCAATCAATCATATGTCAATTAATTAATGGGATATTTGTTTTCCATAAATTGATTTATTTTACATAAATCAATTGTCTCATTCCCAAGTAAACTTTTCTCTATTTAAAGAGAGACATAGAGAATGCTATGTGAAGAGAGATCATTGTATTCTTCATTTCTTTTGCTCTACATTAAAAAACTCTGTAATCTCTTGAATATATTAATAAAATCTCTTCCCCATTGAAGTGGATGTACACTATCTCGCGATAATGGAACCACTATAAATTTGCGTGTTCTATGTTGCTTTTATTTTTTTCTATGATCTGAGATTTATATTCATTTCAAGCTGTTTGTTCTATCACATCATTGCTGATCCTATTGAGGTTTTTCCGCTGAAAGGGATTGATCACCCCTTACAACTGGTATCAGAGCAAGATTTGCAAAGAAGGCGTTTGGTAGAATGGCAGGAGGAGATGAAAACAATAAAAATAATACATCAGTGCCAATAGTTGCTACATACGTCAGAGGCTCCTATGTGGCATCAGGATCACAGTTGACGATAGAGAAGTGGAATGGTGAAGGAGATTTTGAAAAGTGGCAGTGGATGATGAAAGCATTTTTGAGAAGAAATCGCGTTCTTCGAGTGGTATTTGATACAGAGGCATTGCCTGCTGATATTTCATCAGTGGAATTAGAAGAGATGGAAGAATGGGCCTTTACTACTCTTCAGCTTGCTATGGGAAAAAAATATAACTTCTGAAATCAGTCAGGAGACAACAGCTAAAGGCATTTGGAAGAAGTTGGAGGACCTTTACATGAAGAAATCCCTAACCAACCACCTGATCCTATTGAAGACTTTCTTCACTTACAAGATGAAGGAAGGATCTTCAATTAAGACACACCTAAGTGTGTTTGATGACCTGTTGATGAAGATGAAGTCTATTGAGTTGAAGATTGATGAAGAACAAAAAGCAATGGTTCTGTTGTGTTCGCTTCCAGAGCGATACACTAGTTTCGCTAACAGCCTTATCTATGGTAGAGACACATTGAAATTAGATGATGTGAAGACAGGTTTTCTAAGTAAAGAGTTGAGAGATCAGATGAAAGAGTTTGGTGTTGGTGATAGTAGTGGAGGAAGTAGTAGCTCAGGCTTATTTGCAGAGAGAGGAAGAGCAGAGAAGAAAGTGAAGAACAATAGGGGGCGTTCCAATTTTAGGAAGCCTAATTCGCGGAGTAAATCTAAAGATGGAAAGTGCTATAATTTTAAGAAACCAGGCCACTGGAGAAGAGACTGTCTAGATTTGGAGAAGAAGACTGATGGTTCCTCATCTATTGCGATGGAGAAAGGCGGTAGCGACTTATTGACAGTGGTTGTATCAGATGTTGCAGACCACTAGATTCTAGATTCTGGAGCATCATTTCACATGACTCCTAATACGGATTATTTTTCTTCCTTTGATGCCAAAGAAGGAAGTTCTATCCTTATGGGGAACGATGCTACATGCAAGTCTATGGGAGTTGGTTCAGTTCGCATTCGCATGTATGATGGGATTGTTCGCACACTTTCAAATGTTCGCTATGTCCCAGGTCTTCGGAAGTCATTGATATCATTAGGCCAATTGGCATCACTGGGATGCAAAATAACCATTGTCAAAGATGGTTTGAGATTTTCTAGAGAGGCACTTGTATTGATGAAGGGTACCACTGTCCATGGAGAATCATGTGTTAGAGTCGATAGTTCTAAAAGTTTGGATGCTACCAAGCTTTGGCATATGGGACTAGGTCATACTTCGGAGAAGAACTTAGAGTTGCTTCGTAAGAAGAAAAAGATCAAAGGAGAAATCTTCAACAAGTTGGACTTTTGCAAGGAGTGTGTATTGGCAAAGAAACCAGAGTTTCTTTTGGCGATGACATGCATACTTCTAAGAGGGTACTTGATTATGTGCATTCAGATGTTTGGGGCCCATACTCTACAGCTTCTATTGGTGAAGCATATTATTTTGTTTCCTTCATTGATGACTACTCGCGCAAGGTTTGGGTGTATGTAATGAAAGCTAAGTCGGAAGTATTTGAGAAGTTTAAGGTTTGGTTAGCTCTTGTTGAAAACCAAACAGAAAAGAAATTGAAGATTCTTAGATCCGACAATGGTGACGAATATGTCTCTAAAGAGTTCCTCGACTACTGCAGACAGCGTGGTATTAGAAGACATTTTACTACACCTGGTGATCAGCAATCCAATGGGGTTGCCGAGAGAAAGAATAAGAATCTACTTGAAAAGGCCCGTTGCTTGATATTGACTGCGGATATGTCTAAGGGTTTTTGGGCTGAAGCTATTTCGACTGCAGCACATATTATTAATCGGATTCCGTGCTCGGCCATTGATGGGAAGATTCCAGAGGAGGTATGGAGAGGTAAAAACACTTTATTAAGTTATTTTCGTATATTTGGATGTCCAATTTATGTTCACAATACAGGATATGACAAGTTGGAGCCTAGAGCCTCCAAATGTGTTTTTCTTGGTTATACAGATGGCATAAAAGGATATAGAATTTGGAATCCAATTACGAAGAAAGTTATTCATTCCAGACATGTGACTTTTGATGAGTCAGCAATGTTCAAATCTTTGGAAGGTTTATCAGAGGGTTCAGACTCAGTTGATGAGAAGTCTGAAAATACCAAGATTCCCAGTTTTCAAACCCAAAGTAGAGCTATCACTATTGATAATAGTGATGGAGCAGTTAAAGATACATCACATGATAGTCCACATATTTCCTCTAGTAGTGATGGTGATGGTCATGAAGTTAGAGATGATTCAGCTCAAGGTGGAGCTCAAGGTGGAGTTCAAGGTGGAGCTGAAGGAGAGTCGGGCGATATAGTCATTCGGGCTAGTCAAAGACCAAAGACAGCTCCAATTAGATATGGAGATTGGCAGTATGCAAATTTGAGCCTTGATGATCAATTTGAGTAAGCTTTACATGTAATTCATGATGAACTATTGAGCCTTGAAGAAGCCATGAAGTCGAATGACAACTCGAAATGGAATTGCGCTATGGAAGAGGAGATACGGTCTTTGCAAAAGAACAAGACTTGGGATTTGGTTCCACTACCTCAAGGAAGTCGAGCCATAGGTTGCAAGTGGGTGTTCAAGGTAAAAGATGATGGTAGATACAAGGCAAGATTAGTAGCCAAAGGATTTTCACAAAGAAAGAGGCTAGAGTATGATGAAATATTTGCTCCAGTTGTTAGACAAAATTCAATTCGAATCCTACTTGCAATAGTTGCCACTTACGATTTGGAGTTAGAACAACTTGATGTGAAGACCGCTTTCTTGCATGGTGACTTGGAGGAAACCATTTACGTGAAGTAGCTAGAAGGATTTATTGTAGATGGAAAGTCACATTGGGTATGCAAGTTGAAGAAATCTCTTTATAGTCTAAAACAGTCGCCTAGAAAATGGTACAAAAGGTTTGATTCTTTTATGCTTTCACATGATTTTAATCGTAGTACTAAAGATGCATGTGTTTATTTTAAGCATTTAAAGAATAATAATTGGGTGTATTTACTTTTGTATGTGGATGATATGTTGATTGCTTCCAAGGATAAAGCTGAAATTGATGCATTGAAATTGAAATTAAAAGCGGAATTCGATATGAAAGACCTTGGAGAAGCAAAGAAAATTTTGGAGACGGAAATCCAAAGAGATAGAAAGCTTGGACTTTTGAAACTTACTCAAAAGGAATATATTCAAAAGGTGCTTGCTCGGTTTAGCATGGATGGTGCAAAGGCTATCAGTACACCCATGCCTTTGCATATACAGCTTTCTAATCAGGGCTCTCCGATCTCAGAAAAGGACAAGGCATATATGAAGAAGGTTCCTTATGCCAGTGCGGTAGGTAGCTTGATGTATGCTATGGTGTGCACTAGACCTGACATTGCTCAAGTTGTTGGATTAGTTAGTAGATACACGACAAATCCAGGAAAATCGCATTGGGAGGTAGTGAAGTACATTTTTAGATATCTTAGAGGAACATCAGATTATGGGCTTGTTTTTTGCGGTAGAAATAAGGATTTCAACTTGGTTGGGTTCTGTGATTCAGATTATGCCAGAGATAGAGATAGAAGGAAGTCAACCTCACGCTATGTGTTAACACTTGGAGGAACAGCTATTAGTTGGAGAGCGAGGTTGCAGACTATAGTTGCTTTGTCTACTTCAGAGGCAGAGTTGATAGCTGCAGTTGAGGAAGCTAAGGAGGCACTTTATTTGAAGAAGTTATTGTGTGATTGGGCTTCATGCAAGATGCTTGTTTGGTGAATTGTGACAGTCAAAGTGCAATTCATTTTGCTGAAAATCTGGCTTTCAGTTCTAGAACAAAGCATATAGAGGTAAGAGAGTCTTTGCTTATCTATATGAATGAGGAGAAGTTAGTTCGTCTTCAGAAGATTCACACAAATGAAAATGCAGTAGACATGTTTACGAAGACATTACCTGCTACTAAGTTTGAGCATTGCTCGAACTTGATTCACTTGATGAAGTGCTAGGTGCCACGTGGTGGCACAATGGAGAAGAGAGTGACTTGGTTGAAGTCAATAGAAGATGTGGTATTCTTCTTGTATGAAGAAATAGGAGTTGGTTGCACAATGTCTACCTTGTTTTTTTGAATGCTTCCAACACTTTGTTGGTGGGCGGTGACCTTGCCGGAGTTCACTAACAAAGTGCAATGAGGGGTGGCTTTAACAGGAACTCATTGGAAAGCATTCACATTGGAGTCTCTAGATTGCATGAGATATCGTATCAAGGTGGAGATTATTACAATTTAATGATACAATATTTCCATATCTAATTAATTATGGAGATATGCATGGTAATTTCGTTACCTGTTTTGTGCAAGGAATGAATGGAAAGAAATGGAAGGAATATTAATGAATAGGGGATATTGGAAATGTTTGTCATTTAATTAGTTGTCATGTTTCATAAAGAAAAGAAACGGAAAGAGACTAAAATTGCAAAAGGGATTGATTGATGGAGAAAAGGGAAATTATCAATCAATCATATGTCAATTAACTAATGGGATATTTGTTTTCCATAAATTGATTTATTTTACATAAATCAATTGTCTCATCCCCAAGTAATCTTTTCTCTATTTAAAGAGAGACATGGAGAATGCTATGTGAAGAGAGATCATTGTATTCTTCATTTCTTTTGCTCTACATTAAAAAACTCTGTAATCTCTTGAATATATTAATAAAATCTCTTCCCATTGAAGTAGACGTACACTATCTCGTGATAGTGGAACCACTATAAATTTGCGTGTTCTATGTTGCTTTTATTTTTTCTGTGATCTGAGATTTATATTCATTTCAAGCTGTTTGTTATATCACATCATTGTTGATCCTACTGAGGTTTTTTCCGCTGAAAGGGATTGATCACCCCTTACAGGTGGCATATACAGCCGGCTTATTTTAAGCCGGCTAAGCTAATGGTGTGAATTTTTTTTACATCATCACGTGGATTGTAATCCAACGATCGTGGATTACAATCCATATGTTTTGCATTAACCGACTTAAAATAACCGGCTAAGGTAAGAAAAAAAAGCCTCGTTGGGGTTTGCTTTTGGTTGATGCACCATCAATTGACTGAAAGCAACCGACTAGCTACGGTGGAATGCTCTTATTAATCTTAGCAATTTATATAAATATTTTGACTTTGAATTGACTATGATGCAAACCCAGATAGTATTTTACTTTTAATACTTCTACTTGTCTCAATTATAATTACTCGATGGTCGTTATGCCACGATCTTACGATTATTAAAGTGGAGATTTCATATTGAAATTCGATCGTATTATCACATCGAAAGAGGTGTATAAATCAGTCATGTTGATATTTTCTTTGTGATCTTAGTTATATTAACCAATAGAAAACTGTCAAGTGAACTGTTTCATGGTTATCAAATATCTATCAGTATGTAGTCTATAGGTTCCCCTAACTGACATGAAGGATACACTGTCGTGGTTTCGAAGAGCATTACATAATTAAGTCTCAATGAATTCATTGATATTTAGTCATAATACATATTGACTACGAACTAAAACATTATGTTTTATTATATTATGATACAATACTCACAATTACAACTATTTGAAATTACTATCACAAGAATACCATTTACGAAATTTGTGTTAAATATATTTTAGGTAAGCATTTGATTATTTAAAACATGTTATAACTAATATATAACATGAAGAGAAAACACCATTTACACTAAATAGTAGAATTACCTAGAACATACCGCTAACTCTATCATATATTTCAATCATGAGTACTTGACTCGTGCACATTAAGATGATGTTTTTCTGGTTATTGATCACCGTGTATCGTCAACGAAATAGAGGACAAATTATTTTTGTATGCAACAAGATAATGAGTGATAGGACGACGAGCTGGTGATAAAATTGAGATGTAGTGAAATGGTATAGTAAGACCGTGCACCAATACTGGTTTGTTCACCTGTGAGCAAAACACCAATTCTTGTTGATGGAAATTAGGAGGTTCCATACAGGATCCCTTAATTTCTACCAATAAGAATTGGTGTTTTGTTCACATCGAGATGAACAAACTCGTTCACGATCGTGCACGATGAGGCATGCTATGTGGAACATGTGGAGGATAAAGTTGTTGGGTTAGCCATAGTTGTATTACGATATAACAGTTTGTTGTTAACTTACAGCGTATACGTCAAGAAAACCGATATGGTGGTATGATGGATATAATGGAAGATTGAGAAGTAAAGGTGAAATTGTTACTTATTTACCGTTTTAATCGCTCGTTTAGGGACTGTAGTAGAGAGGAAAGAAGTGAAGAGTATTGATGTAGAAGTTGGAAGGAAGGATGACACTGTGTATATGGGGTTAGGGTATAAAAAAGCTGTTTTAAATTAGCGGTTCGGAATTTTACATTGAGATTAAAAGCTGTTTTAAAAACCAGTTGCGTATTCAACTGATTAGACCTGAAATCAACTTGATTCAAATAGAAATCATTTGACTAAATATAATTAATTTTAGTTATGCAGACGTTCGTAGTCGTGAGTATTAATTCAAATGTTCGAAATATTCTTTTTAGAATCAGTAATCAATATGTATTGCTATTAGTTTACTTGGTACAGACTGCTATCTAAATAAGAACTTTAAATACGCCAGCTGATCGATATGCGTTTTGATGCATTTTGGCGACGAAAAAATGATAATTTTGATATTGGGGAATAAGATTAAAAATACTACAATACGGGCTTTTGAATAAAAATTCTAACAAGAATTCCTTTATTTTTTGACATCTCTGTCAACACGTAATACATATGTTTTACTTTTTCTTAAAGGGATTATGGTTGACATGTCATACGGAAGTAACGATCGCTGTCAATTCATCGTTCATATAATAAAGGTTTTTTTTTTTTTTTTTTTTTTTTTTTTTTTTTTTTTTTTTGTCCCGCCTCCTTTTAAAACTTATTACTCAATTAGTCTAGTTTTTAAAACTTATAGTACCTTAGATTTAGTCACATCAGCCAAAATGATTATTTTTATTTGTTTCATTTCAAATGCCGCAATGTGCTCCAATTGACATGCCGTACAAAATACAAAAATTGTGCTCCATTTGAAATGCTGCAGTATACTCCATTTGAAATGGAGCAAATATAAATAACTGTTTTGTCTGATGTGACTAAAACCAGGCTACGACCGTAACAAGTTTTAAAACTAGGCTATCTCATTAATAAGTTTTCTAAATGTGGCCAAATTGAAAAAAAATCCTATAATAAAATCAAGTGCAGCTTTGCCTTGACGTACGAACTGCTTTGCTTTCTAGCACTACAAGTTTGTTGGCCTCACTTTAAGTAGGGTCGTGGCTTCCTCCTCCTATTGGAAAAAATTAAGAGGACTCATATAGACCTCATAATTTCCTTCAATAAAAAAAGGAAGTTATGACCTCACTGAAGTGAGGTCAACAAACTCGAGCTCGCTTTCTATTCCCTCTCCCTTTATTATGACTGACATGTCATCAGTATCTACTTGTCTATTCTAATTATGTATTTATTCTGACTGCATGTTCTTTCCAGGAATGTTACCCCCAAGCACATTTTAAATCACTGCCAATCTAGTGTTGTGTTGGGAGGCAACTGACCCCAGTAGATGGTCGATTGCCTACATGGAGGTTACTTTGGCAACCTTGGAGGTTGCCAAAGCAACCCCGAAAGTTATCGGGCAACCACTTTAGTCGGCTAAAAGAAAGTCGACTAACATATATATTATTAAAAAAAAAATCCAACAGCGTAAAAAATAGGTTGTTGGGACCACTGTTATATATATATATATATATATATATATATATACACACACACACACACACACACACACACATATATATATATATATATATATATATATATATATATATATATATATGTATACATATATATATACACGTACATATATATATATCCTTAGCCAGCTAAGGAAATTTACTGTTGGAGTTGGTTGTGTGTCAACCAATGGGATGTGACACCTAACTACACGCCCCCTTAGGAATTGCTTTAATATTCAAATTACACCAATGATTCATTTTTTATTGTTTTTGCGATTCCAAAATCAAAGCATTCAGTTTTCACTTTTTTTTTTTTTTAACCTTTTTTGCAAATGTTAAAACAAAAGAATGAATGATGAGGACTTGTGCAATTCATTGGAACTATATACAGGCAAAACTAAATACATTATATAAGATAAAATTTAATTACTACTACAAAAACAATTAAATTATATTATATAAGGCTGAGATTTAAATGAGTATATAATCCACTGGATTTCAAAAGCTGAAATGCTAGCATGACATAAAGTATTTTTACAATATCAAAAAACATAAATTAAAAGGCAAAATATCAAATTATTACATTAGAATTCGTCTAATCATACTCAATAAATACACTTGCCATTTTGAAATGAAAAAAAAAAAAAAAACTTTTGTAACAACAGAAAAATTATTTGAAAATAGAGGAACTAAGCAAAAACTTAAAGCGCATAAAAAGAGATATCTAATGATATAAATTACAAAAAGGTAAATTTTACTCTAATACTCTTTTTTAATCAGTTAATCCATCCTATAAAATAGGATCTTTGACTTTTAGTAGCATTTAAATTTTAAATAGTTTATCCATTTAAAACATCAAATATCTTTCTTTTTTCTTTGTTGTGCTTCATATATTTCTTTTTTCTAAAATCCAAGTCTTAATGGAGTACATCATTCAACTTAATAACAGTAAGTACTTTGTTTCTTTTTGGCTTGTAAATTTTATCCTTGCTTTCTTTTTTGCTGTTTTCCCACAATGATAATGATACATAAAAGAGGTTCAAGCTTGTAGATGGCCAGGCATATTTTTGTAAGTGATAATGATGATGTCCAAGCTTTTCCATAAACTCATAGTCATAATACCCATTCTTTGAAGTTGGACAGAGACAAGAAATTCCACACTGGGTTGCACACAGGGACTGTCACGGACCCTGCGGTTTCTAAGCCAATAGCAAAGGGTTCCAATCTTATAGATATGTAGACAGTAGGATTACTTGTTAGCAAATAATACGATAAAGGTTGCGTAGAATCCTAGTACTATCCAATTTTTCTTTCTATTGCATGATTCACATTGTCACAACTGCAAGTTGGGAATCAGGATTCTTCCCGTTTTCAAGCATTTGAAAAAGTTGCTTTGCTATGGATTGATAGCTATACATAAACTGAACGTCCTTCTGTTATATAGTTATACATATACTTGTCAAACTACATCAAATATCATAGAAAGGAACAATGGAATACCTAAAAATAATGAACAAAAATACGAAATGGTGGATTAACTTATAAAATAGTTGTGGATTAACTTATAAAATAGTTGTGGATTAACTTATTAAAGTAAAATGGTGGATTAACTAACGGAAATGGTGGATGAAAATAAAACTTACCTTACAAAAATTAATCGTCTAAATATCACATGGATAGAAAAGACAACCAAAGGCCACTAGATAATAAACAACAAACAACTTCATATGTATACACGCGTTGTGTATAATCCACAATTTCCTAACCCGTCATCCATGCAAAATGGCTCCTAAAACAATAAGCATAAAGCCGTTGATCTATAAATAATAATAAAGAAAAATATTTTAAAACACTCAACTTAATTTTAGGAGTTTTCTCTTTTCTCCTTATTTCTCTCCAAGTATTTTATTTTTAAATTAGTTTTCATTTTACCCATATTTTTTATTTCTCTCACATTATTTTATTTTTCAATCATTTTACATTTTGATAGACATTTCAAAGCTTACAAAATTAGTTTTTAACCATTAGCTTTCAACATTTTATATTTAAGTCCACATATTTAGATTAATTACAAAATAAAAAATTTAAGTAATTTTAAAAAATTTAACAAACTAATATTCTTTTGATTACTAAAAATGAAAAAACATAGGTTTTTTTTTGCCTTTAAATACGTACACTTCAACTTTTTAATAATCATTTAAGCATCTCTCAATTTCTTTTCTAAATTTTACATTTAATACCACATTTTAAAATTAATTACATAATATTACAACTTTTTGAATAACTTTAGCAAACTATAATTTACTGATTCGCCTAATAAATCACATCAAGATTAACCATATTCATACTAAAAAAAATCAAATTTATAAGTATATTAATCACATAACATAAATTATGCACATAAATAACTACCACAAGTTCAAAATTAAACTATGTTTCATCAATATATACATGTATTACATTATAGTATTAATGTCAAATGGATGCATTTAAAATTTATTTACTTATTTACAAAACACCACAGCATCACTTAATATTGTACGCTTAAATCAATATGTGTAAATTAATTAAGTAATTCTGAATTTAACAAATGGATTAAATTAATAAATTGTTGTTAATTCATCTAATTAATGTTAAGTATGGTGTTTTAAAATGTACACCATGTTTATATCAATAAAAATGACAAAATTAGTTATTCTTCCAAATATAAAGTTAAATAAGTCACACAGTGTAATAATATATGCAAATAATAATAAAAAATTAATATATTATACACTTATCGCAATAAATTTATAATAAATTAAAGAAAACACTTTCTACTTTAATATGTGCATTTTAACATTTCTACAATTATCTACAGAACCTCCTCAATTTTTTCGAGAAATCCATATGTTCAAACTACTTTCGAAATCTTAAATTATAATTATGTAATAACCTTTGAGAGTAACTAATTAGTTCATTTTCCAATAGCTGTTAAAAATATATATTAACTTTATTACGTATATTCATTTTAAAAAAAGGTAATTTTCCATGCAACTATAAAGATGTACAAATTACATAACATGAATTATGTATATTTATAATAGTGACAATGTTAATTTGTAAATTAGTTTTGATTTACATATATCGAGATCTTACCATATATTATACAATAAAATTCTTCTGAACATTAATAACTCCACAACAAAGTTACACATTTTTTGCAAATTTTATTTCAATTCTTCCTACTATGCTATACATTTAAACAAACCTCGCAAATTTTCATTTAACTTGTTAACACTTCACCATACAAGCAATTTTACAACTCCTAAGTGCGAAAAATTTGCAACGGCTTATGACCATTGCGAAATAGCAATAGCTCAAGTCCGTTGCAAACTAACATAATACGGTTAAAGCCCGTTCTAAAATTTGCAATGGCTTACGTCCGTTCTAAATTTAAATACTCCCACCAATACACATCGATCCCACTATATAACTCAATTCTTTCCCATTCTCTTAATTCACGTAGAAGAATAAAAGGTGGCTTGCTCTAGATCTGAAAACTCGATCTCTTCTAATCATCTCCTAGCTTGCCATCATCTCGTAATCGATCATCAGACAATCATATCTTTTATGCCCTCGCTCTTTTTGGGATCGAGTAGCCCTCGACCTCGTAGTTTTCCGTTGTTTCGTGGAGGAAGAGCGGGGTCGGTGGGTGAAGCTGCAGCATTTCCTTGATGAGGCATTTGAGGTGCGGCAGTTTGTCGAGGTATGAGTCTTGCACTTTGCGGTTCAGGTCCACCACAACTTTTGTTGGAGACTTTTAAGGTCTTCTTGGCTTTTAAGGAGCACTGCCATTGCCCATTATATTACTAAGGTTGCCATCTATTTTCCTCCAAACGTAACGTCCTATGCGTCAAAAGCAATGGTAATTTAGTCTTGCTTCTATTAAAACAACAATGTTTATGGTTTATTACCATTGTGATGATTATATTGGCTTAGGGTCAGCATGCAGTGTAGGGATGTGCATGCTTAATTGTTGAAAGGTATGTTCTTTTTGTTGAACACTATCGAGCCCAGGTTTCTAATGCTATGCTATGCATACACAAGACTATTCCCTTGGGTTAAATTATGTGGGTTTGAACCATGTTATAGTGGATATCTATTTTCAATGTAATGATACGAAAAGTCATATAATATTGTAATTTAAATAATCATACTTAATGCATGTTATGATCAAAATTATCACTTGAAGAAAATACATGTTGGACGAATTCAGAAGGGTTAGTCTTAAATCTTGACATTAGCATTGAACTTGAGTATGGGTATGTATGTGTATGCTAAGTGCACTAAGGTCATTTTTGGTCCACTCTGATTTTTTATGTTGAAATTTTATGTATGCGGTATAAAAGATATGATTTTTAATTAAGACAATGGGTACTTTGTACTCTCCATGGCTATTTTGATTGATGTAGCTATGCATTTTTATGTATTCTATTATTCCTTTATCATTTGCTTTGCTTGTCTCGTACTTAGCATTAAACATTGATTTCATAATTATGGCTTGCTTGGGCTCATGATGATAGTAAAAAACCCATCATCAGTGATTTCTACAACAGTCTGTTGACTGCAAGGTTTGTTCTTCATCAACCTGAATTTTTGTACTAGTTTTATAGTCTACCTTTTTTCCTAGTATTTAATATCTAATTTTTCGTAATTGTCAATAGCGACAATCTATATGATGTAGTGCAAAATCAAAGATTTGGGCAGCGAAATATGAATAAACCCAATGATCTAGTCTGTCAACAATTTCAACAATGCCAAAAAATAAAATCAAGTGGCACAAATTATAGAAAGAACAAAAATAGAATAGAGAGGAAAAGACAAACCAATATAATGTGGTTCAGATATGAATATCCTACGTCCGCGGAGACCCAATGTAACACCCCGTATTTCTGTTAACACTAAAGTTACTAATTTAATAATAAATGTGTAAAGGGGGATGTATCTAATGTGCATACAAATTTAATAATAAATGTGTAAAGGGGAGATGTATCTAATGTGCATACAAATTTAATAATAAATGTGTAAAGGGGAGATGTATCTAATGTGCATACAAATTTAATAATAAATGTGTAAAGGGGGGATGTATCTAATGTGCATACAAATTTAATAATAAATGTTAATAATGTACATTAAGAAAGTAATTGTGAACATAATTGGCTTCTCTTTAGAACGGATGGCTTTGATTAACCTTGGCTTCATCGACGGCTCAAATTAACTTGCAATCCTATATAAACAGCCCCCTAGTCTCCTTCTCTTTGCACCATTCTTCTCTAACCTTATGCTGCACAAATACTTGATGGACATGGCTTCTTCTTCTTCCTCTAAATCTAAATAAATAAATTAAAATAAAATATAAATCAAGACGAGGATATGCTGCTTAAGTCTTTCAAGAGAAGATTCAAAACAAGTTAGGATTCAAGTAAAGATTCAACGGCTTCAAGCAACGCTATCTTTCTATTCTTTTCTAGATCCAATCAATGTAAGTTGGTTACTTTTTAGATTTGAACGCCTTTTCTATTTGTGACATGAAATTAAAAGAATATAATAAATATGCCTTATCAATTCATTGAATTTGTTCTTGTTTATGACTTTGGATCTGATTCTTGATTATGGCCTAGAACACATTGTGACTAAATTGCCAATGCTTAAGATTATGACTATGGAACTGTGGCCTTTGAAACCATAAGCCTTTGATTATGAACATAAGCCTTTGACTATGAACATAAGCCTTTGACTAGGAGCATAAACCAATGCCTATGACTATGACAAGGACAATAGTGGATAATTACCTATGATTCATGAACATGATATTATTGCCTAGGATTATGACTGTGAGATTGGATCTAAACTTGATTATCTATTTAGTTTATTCTTAATTATCCTTGGATCTTGATTATGGGAATTTATCTATTAAGTTAGATCTACCCATATACTTGAACCTATGTTATTTGTTCAACCCTTTTTATGTCATAATATTATCAGATCTATAGGCCTTCGATGCTTTAATCAATTTATTCAGTGTAATTTGTTAGATCTGTGATTAGTGAATTATCATCTTCTGCCAGTCATTATGTCTATCTTTTCATGGCATTTTGGTTCATTCCCTTTTACCCACAAATCTAGATTTATAATCTAGGATGAAATCACGATTACACGAACGATGGGAATACGATTTGGGCAAATCATAAATTTGACTTAAACATGGTTGTAAACTTGGAAATTGGCATAGTGTGGAACATGAACATAATTATGATTGACATAATTTAGAACATGTATTATGGCATGTTTATTAGAACGCAAATTTGAAAATTTGGCATGAATTATGGAATATGTAATTTGACATATTAATTTTAGTATTGGCAAGTAAGCTAAGTTTTAGGCGTAAACGGTAAACTAGAATAATAATTCTAGTCTTGCCATAAACTGTAAATTAGGATGTTAAATCAGAATTGGGTCAATTAAAGTTAATTTGGCATAATAAGTATATTAGCATAAATTTTGAACTTAGTCATAATTGTGAGTAATTGTCATGTTTAGAATAATCATGGTTAGTGACACTTAATTTGGAATAATTTACATACAAAAACTATAAATATAATATATAGGGAAAATGGGCCATGATAATAAATGTTGACAATGTACATTGAAAGAATAATAATGGAATAAGTAAATTAGGGAAAATTTACTTATAGAATTTATCCTAAATGAGAAAAGTAAATTTAGACAATACAAACATGCTTAACCCGAGGTTGGATTGAGTTGTGATGTCAACCTGCCCGGACCCGCCCAGCTGTCCAGTGATCACAACAATATCTGTCCAATGTGGGAGGTTAAGGCATTGAGCCCGATAAAGGCCCGAGGTTAGACTGAGTTGTGGCATAAGACTGCCCAGAACCAACCGGCATACCGGCAGCCACAACAATACATGTCTAATGTGAGTGGCTGGTGCTTTAATAAGACAATTAAAGTTAAGTTAGAATGGGAGGGTTAAGTCCATAAGAACACTTAACCAACTTATTATAGTTAAGTTAGAACGATAGGGTTAAGTTAACTAGAACACTTAACCAACTTAACATGGTAACAAGACAAGATTTGTAGGGGTTAAGTAACTAAGAAAAACACTTAGCCAATTTAATATGTTAACCAGACTAGAAAGTGGGGGTTAAGTAAATTCAATACACTAGCTAATTTAACATGTTAATTAGACTAGAGGTTGGAGATAAGTAAAATTAATACACTTAGCCAATTTAACATGCTAACTAGACTAGAGGTTGAGGTTAAGTAAATTTAATACACTTAGCCAATTTAATATGTTAGCTGGACTAGACCATAGGGTTAAGTAAGCTTGAACACTTAACCATCAGAGTGTGATAAATGAATATGGTTAAGTTAAAAACATGAAGGGACAATACTTAACCATTTAAACATGTTAATCAAACCAGTGTTAGGGTTAAGTTAACTAAGGGAACACTTAACCGTTATAACATGTTAGTTAAAACAGATAGGCAAGGTTAAGTTAAAAAGGAACACTTAACCAATACAAGATGAATGGGTTGGGTTAAGTAAATACTTAACCAATATAACTTGATGCTGGTAGGGTTAAGTCAACGTGAATTACTGATAACACTTAACCAGTTTAATATGACAAAGGAATGAGTTAAATTAACTTGAATTGACTAATGACACTTAACCAATCCAACTTGACGAGAAAGAGGACTAAGTAGTAAACCTTAGTTAAAAAGGGCTAAGTAGTAAACCTTAGTTAAGAGAACGATGATTCAATACACTAAGTGGTAAACCTTATTTAGAAAAACTAAGTAGTAATCCTTAGTATAACACGAAGAGGAGTGAACGTCCATCTGATCTTGAAGAAGGCTCCAACGAATTGGGTTACGAAGCCCGAGGCTTCGAGGGGACGTAAGGGTACTCTTGGTATCCCTCTGTGAGAATGCAGATGATCCGCCTGGGCTCACAGAGGCTAAGGTCTGCGTGAGAAGAACCAAGGGTATGCCTTGGTTGCAATATATGTCAACCTAAAGACTAGGATGGACCAGCGTGATTCGGCGAGACCAGTAGCCCTGTGATAGCAACTCGTTGTCTACCTACCATCTTGAGTCAGTCGAGATACGTAAAGCGGAAAGGCGAAGAACTCCAAAAGACCATATACTTGCTATCTAGTTATGGGTGAGGATGGCCATAGGTTAGTGGGGCATAGAGGGCCTGCGTATAGTTCTCATTTTTCAATGTGTGCCTTTCATTAGTTGAGGGAGGGGTCGAGTGGAACCATAGCCACTGGAAAAACAGACCTTAGCATCTGCATCGGCAGATATCTGAAAGCTCCCGACCGAGTTCTGTGTTTCTAGAGCAGCCCTGCCACGGGACTTGGGTCGCGCATATAGAGGACATGTGCATCTAGACAGCGATAACGATTCACGACACATACGTGGGGAAAGTCTACCGCTCTAGGTAGTGCGTCCTAGACTAGGGGCATCGTTCGATAGGTAGCGTAATCCCTAGTTGGACCTAGGTGGCATAAACCCTGAATCTGTGAAGCATTAGATAAGCCGCGTAAACCCGAGTGGAATCTAGGAAGTACTTTGATATAAAACCCTAGATTAGATCTAGGTAATAAATAATAAATGTACGCCTAAAGGCAACCACAATTACTGGGATCACGTTATCGTTTTAGACAGATTACTAGTTGGGACACTAGATAGGTGGTGCAGAGACATAGAAACCATAATAACAGGTTAATAGCGAAACAGAGAAAGTATTAAAGCATATCCAGTTTATCTTGTCTTAGCATATCTTGTGTTAATCTTATCCTATCTTGTTGGCCCTATCATCATGGTATTGTCTTGTGTTCAGTTAATTCATGTCGTTTTGTTTTTCCTCGTTCACATGCTAGAAGTAACTGAACTTACCAGACTTTATGTCTGACCCAGTTTTCTTTCGTCTTCTTTTCTTCCGTTCACCCCCCCCCCAAGTAGTTAAGGAGGGAATAATATAGCTCAGGTTAGATTGGACCGTCACTCTTCCCAAGCTCGAAGATTCTTTGACAAAGTGCTTTGGACTCTCTTTCTTTGCTGCTATGGCTGGCTTATGCTACATTGGGGAATATAAATGTTATTTTATGCTTCTTTATTTTGTAAGACAGATGATACTCTGATATTGGAAAACAATTGTTGTACAAACTATTTTATCAATAAAGTAAAGTTTTATTTTCTGCTGTTTTAATTTTGTCTGTCTTGTAATTTATCTGCATCTTTTACCCTAAATGCTCCACAGAACTTAGTGCATTCCCTTTGTGAGTGACACTAAAGGGTGTGGGGTGTTACACTTGGTATCAGAGCTGAAGGTTACCGGATCATATAAAAGATTTGAAAAAAATTATTATTTTCAAACAGTTTTAAAAGAAGCATTTTAAAAAGAAAAGTTTTGTTTTAAAGGCATATTCCCCAAAAGCCATGCGCACTATCTTCTGATTCTCTGTTTGAATTCTTGCCCCCTTCTTTCTTGAGTCTCTGGGGCTCCTGGCTTTCTGGGAGGTAACCTCATCGAAGGGCGAAGTAGTGACCGACTTCCATCTATAACCGTAGTAGTTTCACATGCGGCTAGTTTTCTTTCAATCTTAGTAGGGCTTTCTGTACGATGGAGGCAGCTTTCGAGAGATTTGTCAACATGATTACACACGAAAGAGGATGAGGAGTTTGGCTAAGGAGCACAACCCAAGGATGAGGAATTCATGGATGTAGACTTGGCTCACGAAGGAGGAAGGGATTATAAAACCTAAGAGGAAGTATCTTTACTATGGCAGAATAGGGCATATAATTAAGAACAAAGGACGAGATTTTCAGAAGGGCAAGTACATGCTTTCACCACTAAGCGTACCTAGGAGAAAGGTAGTAAAGTTCTGTTGGAAGAGTCTGGCGTTTCTGTTTGTACTCTTCCTTTTGGTCTTAGCATTTCGCATTTGTTCATATTTGCTTCCATAGTTGAGTCTCTGCACCTTAGTACTTGTATAGTAAAAGATCCCAACTAGTGCTCAAGTGTTTGGTTGGTTTTGCTTAGATCATCTCACGTAGATCGTCCAAATTCGGAGGAGACATTCCTCGGGTGCTTGTCTGATATTGGTTTAGGCCTTTGGGGCTTGTACTTGAGGGATGTTGAGTTCGACTAGGATGGTTTGCTTGAGAGATGAATAGTTGTGGCAGGCGCTCTATATAGAGAAGGACTAACCTTAAGAGAGGTAAAAAGTACGTAGTGACCTTTTGACCCTCATAGTTATGGCATGATGGATAAGCTAAGAGGAGAGACCTCTGATCATCCTAGTATATACACTCAGTATCATGGTTGACATCTGTTTATTTCGGAAATGGAGGTCAAGAAACTTCGCAATCGTGAAGTTGAATCCGTTACGGTACAGTTGAGTAAAGCTCAAGAAGACGTGGTACGGGAGATTGAAGATAAGGCATACGCGCCTCATACCCTTTTTCTTAAGGGTACATCCTTGATTCCTTTTTCTAGGAATTCTATGCATACTAGTTTCTAGCTTTTAAGGTATATCCTCTAGGACGTATCATCGATCCTTAGGTAGAAACCCTTTTGGATGTAAACATATATTTGAAACATGTTATGGTTGATGGTTGCGAATGGTTGCTGGTGGTTGCTCATGAATGCATATACACACGTATTAGGCACTAGATCAGCTCAGACGCCTTCATATTTCATTTACATATATGTATTTGTTTATGAATTGAACTTAATGTGTTATCATATGGATGTCGCATTTGAGTGAATGATTGTGCAATCATATAGAAATAATATGTATCATTAGGATTTGCATACATATCGGACGCATGGCACTGACATGATTTGCATTAAGGAGGTCAACTAAATCAGTAGACCACCTGATTTTGCATTAGATAAAGACATGTACACACACTATGCATATGAACATACAAGCATTAGAAGTCTTTAAGGACAATGGATGCTTGTGCTTGATGGTTGAGTAGATGGATGATTGGATGGTAGGATTTACATTCTTCTTGACTTGAAGATTTCGGGGTCGAAATCCTTTAAGGAGGGGAGAATGTAACACCCCGTATTTCTGTTAACACTAAAGTTACTAATTTAATAATAAAGTTGTAAAGGGGGATGTATATAATGTGCATACAAATTTAATAATAAAGGTGTAAAGGGGAGATGTATCTAATGTGCATACAAATTTAATAATAAATGTGTAAAGGGGAGATGTATCTAATGTGCATACAAATTTAATAATAAATGTGTAAAGGGGGATGTATCTAATGTGCATACAAATTTAATAATAAATGTTAATAATGTACATTAAGAAAATAATTGTGAACATAATTGGCTTCTCTTTAGAACAGATGGCTTTGATTAACCTTGGCTTCATCGACGGCTCAAATTAACTTGCAATCCTATATAAACAGCCCCCTAGTCTCCTTCTCTTTGCACCATTCTTCTCTAACCTTATGCTGCACAAATTCTTGATGGACATGGCTTCTTCCTCTAAATCTAAATAAATAAATTAAAATATAATATAAATCAAGACGAGGATATGCTGCTCAAGTCTTTCAAGAGAAGATTCAAAACAGGTTAGGATTCAAGTAAAGATTCAACGGCTACAAACAACGCTATCTTTCTGTTCTTTTCTAGATCCAATCAATGTAAGTCGGTTACTTTTTAAATTTGAACGCCTTTTCTATTTGTGACATGAAATTAAAAGAATATAAGAAATATGCCTTCTCATTTCACTGAATCTGTTCTTGTTTATGACTTTGGATCTGATTCTTGATTATGGCCTAGAACACAATTGTGACTAAATTGCCAATGCTTAAGATTATGACTATGGAACAGTCGCCTTTGAAACCATAAGCCTTTGACTATGAACATAAGCCTTTGACTAGGAGCATAAACCAATGCCTATGACTATGACAAGGAAAATAGTGGATAATTACCTATGATTCATGAACATGATATTATTGCCTAGGATTATGACTGTGAGATTGGATCTAAACTTGATTATCTATTCAGTTTATTCTTAATTATCCTTGGATCTTAATTATGGGAATTTATCTATTAAGTTAGATCTACCCATATACTTGAACCTATGTTATTTGTTCAACCCTTTTTATGTCATAATATTATCAGATCTATAGGCCTTCGATGCTTTAATCAATTTATTCAGTGTAATTTGTTAGATCTGTGATTAGTGAATTATCATCTTCTGCCAGTCATTATGTCTATCTTTTCATGGCATTTTGGTTCATTCCTTTTTATCCACGAATCTAGATTTATCTATAATCTAGGATGAAATCACGATTACACGAACGATGGGAATACGATTTGGGCAAATCATAAATTTGACTTAAACATGGTTGTAAACTTGGAAATTGGCATAATGTGGAACATGAACATAATTATGATTGACATAATTTAGAACATGTATTATGTCATGTTTATTAGAACGCAAATTTGAAAATTTGACATGAATTATGGAATATATAATTTGACATATTAAATTTAGTATTGGCAAGTAAGCTAAGTTTTAGGCGTAAACGGTAAACTAGAATAATAATTCTAGTCTTGCCATAAACTGTAAATTAGGATGTTAAATCAAAATTGGGTCAATTAAAGTTAATTTGGCATAATAAGTATATTAGCACAAATTTTGAATTTAGTCATAATTGTGAGTAATTGTCATGTTTAGAATAACCATGGTTAGTGACACTTAATTTGGTATAATTTACATACCAAAAACTATAAATATGATATATAGGGAAAATGGACCATAATGATAAATGTTGACAATGTACATTGAAAGAGTAATAATGGAATAAGTAAATTAGGGATAATTTACTTATAGAATTTATCCTAAATGAGAAAAGTAAATTTAGACAATACGAACATGCTTAACCCGAGGTTGGATTGAGTTGTGATGTAAACCTGCCCGGACCCGCCCGGCTATCCAGTGATCACAACAATACCTATCCAATGTGGGAGGTTAAGGCATTGAGCCCGATAAAGGCCCGAGGTTTGACTGAGCTGTGACGTAAGACTGCCCGGAACAACCGGCATACCGGCAGCCACAACAATACCCGTCTAATGTGAGTGGCTGGTGTTTTAATAAGACAATTAAAGTTAAGCTAGAATGGGAGGGTTAAGTCCATAAGAACACTTAACCAACTTAACACAGTTAAGTTAGAACGATAGGGTTAAGTTAACTAGAACACTTAACCAACTTAACATGGTAACAAGACAAGATTTGTAGGGTTTAAGTAACTAAGAAAAACACTTAGCCAATTTAATATGTTAACCAGACTAGAAAGTAGGGGTTAAGTAAATTCAATACACTTAGCCAATTTGACATGTTAACTAGACTAGAGGTTGGAGATAAGTAAAGTTAATACACTTAGACAATTTAACATGCTAACTAGACTAGAGGTTGGGGTTAAGTAAATTTAATACACTTAGCCAATTTAATATGTTAGCTGGACTAGACCGTAGGGTTAAGTAAGCTTGAACACTTAACCATCAGAGTGTGATAAATGAATAGGGTTAAGTTAAAAACATGAAGGGACAATACTTAACCATTAGAACATGTTAATCAAACCAATGTTAGGGTTAAGTTAACTAAGGGAACACATAACCGTTATAACATGTTAGTTAAAACAGATAGGCAAGGTTAATTTAAAAAGGAACACTTAACCAATACAAGATGAATGGGTAGGGTTAAGTAAATACTTAACCAATACAACTTGATGCTGGTAGGGTTAAGTCAACGTGAATTACTGATAACACTTAACCAGTTTAATATGACAAAGGAATGGGTTAAGTTAACTTGAATTGACTAATGACACTTAACCAATCCAACTTGACGAGAAAGAGGACCAAGTAGTAAACCTTAGTTAAAAAGGGCTAAGTAGTAAACCTTAGTTAAGTGAACGATGATTCAATACACTAAGTGGTAAACCTTAGTCAGAAAAACTAAGTAGTAATCCTTAGTATAACACGAAGAGGAGCGAACGTCCATCTGATCTTAAATAAGGCTCCAACGAATTGGGTTACGAAGCCCAAGGCTTCGAGGGGACGTAAGGGTACTCTTGGTATCCCTCTGTGAGAATGCAGATGATCCGCCTGGGCTCACAGAGGTTAAGGTCTGCGTGAGAAGAACCAAGGGTATGCCTTGGTTGCAATATATGGCAACCTAAAGACTAGGATGGATCAACGTGATTCGGCGAGACCAGTAGCCCTGTGATAGCAACTCGTCGTCTACCTACCATCTTGAGTCAGTCGAGATACGTAAAGCGGAAAGGCAGAGAACTCCAAAAGACCATATACTTGATATCTAGTTATGGGTGAGGATGGCCATAGGTTAGTGGGGGCATAGAGGGCCTGCGTATAGTTCTCATTTTTCAAGGCGTGACTTTCATTAGTTGAGGGAGGGGTCGAGTGGGACCATAGCCACTAGAAAAACAGACCTTAGAATCTGCATTGGCAGATATCTGAAAGCTCCCGACCGAGTTCTGTGTTTCTAGAGCAGCCCTGCCACGGGACTCGGGTTGCACATATAGAGGACATGTGCATCTAGACAGCGATAACGATTCACGACACATACGTTGGGAAAGTCTAGGGACATATACCACTCTAGGTAGTGTGTCCTAGACTAGGGACATCGTTCGACAGTTAGCGTAATCCCTAATTGGACCTAGGTGGCATAAACCCTGAATCTGAGAAGCATTAGATAAGCCGCGTAAACCCGAGTGGAATCTAGAAAGTACTTTGATATAAAACCTTAGATTAGATCTAGGTAATAAATAATAAATGTACGCCTAAAGGCAACCACAATTACTGGGATCGCGTTATCATTTTAGACAGATTACTAGTTGGGACACTAGATAGGTGGTGCAGAGACATAGAAACCATAATAACAGGTTAATAGCGAAGCGGAGAAAGTATTAAAGCATATCCAGTTTATCTTGCCTAAGCATATCTTGTGTTAATCTTATCCTATCTTGTTGGCCCTATCATCATGGTATTGTCTTGTATTCAGTTAATTCATGTCGTTTTGTTTTTCCTCGTTCACATGCTACAAGTAACTGAACTTACCAGACTTTATGTCTGACCCAGTTTTCTTTCGTCTTCTTTTCTTCTGTCCCCCCCCCCCCAGGTAGTTAAGGAGGGAATAGTATAGCTCAGGTTAGATTGGACCGTCACTCTTCCCAAGCTCGAAGATTCTTTGACAAAGTGCTTTCGACTCTCTTTTTCTGCTGCTATGGTTGGCTTATGCTACATTGGGGAATATAAATGTTATTTTACGCTTCTTTATTTTGTAACACAGATGATACTCTGATATTGGAAAACAATTGTTGTACAAACTATTTTATCAATAAAGTAAAGTTTTATTTTCCACTGTTTTAATTTTGTCTGTCTTGTAATTTATCTGCATCTTTTACCCTAAATGCTCCACAGAACTTAGTGCATTCCCTTTGTGAGTGACACTAAAGGATGTGGGGTGTTACACCCAACAACTTTTATTTCTCAATACATAAGATTACAATAGAGAGAAGATTAATGATGGATTGCTTACGTTCATACAATAACATGAACCCTATTTATATAGAGGGATTTCTTGGGGATAAAGGAGAGAAGTTTCTAAATTTCTTGGACATGAAGGAAAATAAATATAATATCTTCCTTGATTTGATTGGAGCATAAATGGTTGGCGAAATCATGGTCTCAATGTCTTTCCCTGAGTAAATTGATTCTTCATTAATTGATTGATTGGCCTGTTATTTTTCTTCCAAAAAGAAAACATCCTCTTATATCTTTCCATATACGAGCTAATTAATTGATTGACAATCAATCAATTTCTTTCCTTCTCTACAAATATTTGAATCATAAATTTCAACACTCTACCTTGATTCAAATATGACAATCTTTCTTCATCATCTCATTTTCAACAATCAACATAGAAGTTGTTGGGCCTAGCGCCCCATGGCGCTCAAGTAACAGGAAGCAAACTGATCAAGTTTGAGCAATGCTCAAACTTGTCCTTTGGAAGTGACTTGGTCATCATATCAGAAGGATTATCCGAAGTACCCACCTTTAATAATTTGATCTTGCTTCTTTCTTCCTCAAACATAAGAAAGAAACCTATAATATCAATGTGCTTCGTCCATGAACTGTAATCTTGATTCTCAACAAGATGAATCGCACTCTGACAATCTGAAAATAGTTCCATTGTCTGTTGCGCCATTGAAAAATCATCCAACAACTGAAATAAGTACAATCCTTCCTTTGTTGCTTCCGTAATCGATATAGACTCTGCTTCGGTAGTCGACAAAGCTATGATAGATTGCAACTTTGATCTCCACGAAATCGGGCCTATGCCAAGTGTAAAAACATACCCCGACACCGACTTTCGTCTACCTCTATCCCCAGCATAATATGAATCACAGTATCCTCTAAGAGAGATGTCTCCATCTACTCCACCATATAACAAGCCAACTGAAGAAGTGCCACGAAGATATCTGAGTATCCACTTCATTGCTTGCCAATGCTCTTTACCTGGGTTAGACATATATCGACTAACAACAACAACTGCATTGGCCAAATCTGGTCTCGTGCACACGATTGCATACATGAGACTACCAATAGCACTAGAATAAGGTATATTACGCATATCCCTTTTTTCTTCATCTGATGTGGGACACATATGTCTAGATATCTTGAATTGAGAGCCTAATGGAGTAGCCACCGGTTTAGCATTCTCCATACCGAATCGAGATAGGACTTTCTTGATGTATTGAGTTTGAGTGAGCCTCAAAACTCTTTGCTTTCTGTCCCTCTTAATATCTATTCCCAAAATTCTCTGTGCGTTTCCCAAATCTTTCATCTCAAATTGCTTACCAAGCTCCATCTTCAACTCCAAAATTTTAGACATGCTCTTAGAAGCTATCAACATATCCTCAACATAAAGTAACAAATAGATGATGTCATCGTTACATTTTTTAAAAATAGACACATTGGTCCTTAAAGCTTCTAGAGTAACCATGTGAGATCATAAACTTATCACATTTCTTATACCACTATCTAGGAGATTGTTTTAAGCCATAAAGACATTTGTTAAGTTTACAAACATGACCTGGCCTGCTGCTATCAATGAACCCCTTTAGTTGTTGCTGGTAAATGTCCTCCTCAAGATCACCATGCAAGAATGTTGTCTTAACATCTAGTTGTTCTAACTCCATGTCGAAGTGAGCAACCAATGCCAAAAAAATGCGAATGGAAGTGTGTCAAATAACTAGAAAAAAAATATATCATGAAGCTACGCATCTTTCTTCTGAACATAACCCTTCGCCACTAACCTTGCTTTGTACCTCAAGTCATCATTGCCGCCATCTTTCACCTTATATATTTGTTTACATCCAATTGCTCTCTTGCCAGAAGGAAGTGACACTAAATCCCAAGTGTGATTTTTGTACAAAGACTCGATCTCCTCCTCCATTGCTACTAGCCAACTGGAGCTATCAACGGAATTAATGGCATCTCTATAGTCTCTTGGTTCATCATGAAATATGCTTAATGCATAAGCTGCCATGTCATCAAAGTCAATATCTTCAATGCTTAATCCCACAAAATCATCAAGCCATGTAGGTCTTTTCTTCTCTCTCACTGGTCAAGTTTGAATTTGAGCTCCACCTTGAGATTGATTTTCTGTCTCTTCCATATCAACCATGGTGTCATCGGAATCACCATTTTTACTCGTATGGAAGTCTGATGATCTGCCTTGTGTTTGTTATTCTGTTTGTCTTCTCAACATCATCATTAACTGAAGAAGAAGGCTCCACCTTCAACATAGCCTTCTCATCAAATGTAACATGCCTGCTAGTAACAATCTTCTGGGTAGTAGGACACCACATCCTATAACCCTTAATTCCTTTCTTATAGCCAAGAAAAATACACTTGCGCGATCTTGGATCCAACTTCTCTTTGCTCTCATGCACATAAGCTAGACAACCAAACACCCTGAGAAAGGAATATGATACAGGCTTTCCCTTCCACACTTCTTCTGGAATCTTCATATCTATGGCGGTAGAAGGTGTGTGGTTGATAAGGAAAATCGCCGTAGATAATGCTTCTGCCCAAAATATCTTATTTAGTCCCATAGTCAGCCATAAGCAACGAGTTTTTTTCCAAAAAAGCCCAATTCATTCTCTCTACAACCCCATTTGACTGAGGGTCTCCTGGTGTGGTATAGTGTCTTTTGATTCCCTTGGACTCACAAAATTTGATGAATTTTTAAGAAGTGAATTCATCACCATTATCTGAACGCAGAACTTTCACTTTCTTTCCATACTGCTTCTCAACAAGAGATTTCCAACTTTGAAACATATCAAAAGTTTCATCTTTGGACTTCATAAAGTAAACCCATACATTTCTATAAAAAAATCATCAATAAGTGAAACAAAATACCTGGCTCCTCCATAAGATAGGCATGGTGCGGGGCCCCAAACATCAGTATGAACATACTCTAAAAAATCTTTAGACTTATGCTCTGCAATGCCAAAAGAAACCTTCGTCTACTTTCCAAGTACACATCATTCACGAAAGTCAAGTTTTGAATGATGAACACCGCCAATCAAGCCTCGCTTTCTCAATACTTCTAAACTGCGCTCTCTAATGTGAACCATACGAAAATGTCACAATCTGCTAGAATCGGAATCAACTAAATCAATAACCGAAGCAGTCTCCGCAACAGCAGTTGTACCCTTCAGCAAATATAGATTTCCAACTTTTACCCCTTTCATTACTATTAATGAGCCATTTGTAATTTTTAATGAATCTTTTTCTATTACACAATTTAAGCCAAAATTGCACAATGCTCCAATTGAGATGAAACTACGCCTTAAATCAGGTACATGCCTGACATCACATAAACTACGAACACCACCATCAAACATCTTGATTTTTACTGTTCCAATAACAATCATACGACAAGAAGCATTATTTCCAATGAGAACCTCTCCTCTATCAAGCTGACGATAAGTGGAAAAAGAGTGCCTATCAGGTGTCATGTATAGGATGCTCCCGAGTCAATAATCCACATAGTACTCCTCATAGGAGAGGCAGAAGCTGTAAAAATGTCAGGATCATTATCTGAATCTGATATCTCCGCTGTAGATGCTGAAGCCTTTTGGGAACATCTTTGTTTTTATTCTCCAACTTGGGGCAACTTGCAATATAATGTCTAGGTTTTCTGCAATAATGACAAACTCCCTTTCGAACCCCTCTTGACTGAGATCTAGACTTAGCTATATCTCCACCATATTTAGGTCTCCTTTTACTTCTTCCTCTCTGTGCAATTAGGCTTTCAAAATCATTTTCCATGCTCATGCTCGCTAACTTTCCTCTCAGCATCTCATTATACAAATTTGTCTTCACATCCTCCAAGAAAATAGACGAATGTCCATAGATCATAGAGTTAACAAAAGTGTTATACTCTGCAGGTAAAGAACATAAAAGAATAACAGCTTGCGCCTCATCCTCAGTCTTTACACCAGCTGCTCGAAGATCCATGACAAGTGTGTTGAGGGCATCTATATGAGCAAATACATCTGTTTCGGGCCTCATTTTGAAACAATAAAGTTGATGCTATAAGATGATGCGGTTGGTGAGAGACTTTTCGTAGAACTTCCTTTGAAGAGCATCCCACAATTCCTTAGTAGTTTTTACATGAGAAAACTCTCTAAGTACTTCATCAGAAAGACTAAGTTGGATGGTAGTAAGAGCATCCTCTTCCAATTCTTATATCTCTTCAGGTGCTAATTTCTTCAATTTCTCTGGATCTAAGACAACGTTAAATATCCTCTCTTTCTTCAACACCGCTTCCATTTTCATCTTCCACGTGCCAAAATCTCTTTTCTTTCAGATCTAGCAACTCCATAATTTGTAGCGCTTCTACCACCGTTATTCTTTGCGGAATTTGACATGGTTGAAAAAGTCTTTGAACATGAAAACTAGCTCTGATACCAATTTGTAGTGCAAAATCAGAGATTTGGGCAGCGAAATATGAATGAACCCAATAATCTAGTCAGTCAACAATTTCAACAATGCCAAAAAATAAAACCAAGTGGCATAGATTATAGAGAGAACAAAAACAGAATAGAGAGGAAAGGACTACCAATACAACGTGATTCAGATATGAATATCCTACATCCACGGAGACCCAACAACTTTAATTTCTCAATGAAGAAATGAGTACATAAGATTACAATGGAGAGAAGATTAATGGTGGATTGCTTATATTCATACAATAACATGACCCCTATTTATATAGAGGGATTTCTTGGAGATAAAGAAGAGAAGTTTCTAGATTACTTGAATATGAAGGAAAATAAATATAATATCTTCCTTGATTTGATTGGATCATAAATGGTTGGCGCAATCATGGTCTCAATCTCTTTCCTTGATTAAATTGATTCTTCATTAATTGATTGATTGGCCTGTTATTTTTCTTCCAAAAAGAAAACTTTCTCTTATATCTTTCCATATACGAGCCAATTAATTGATTGACAATCAATCAATTTCTTTCCTTCTCTACAAATATTTGAATCATAAATTTCAAGACGACATGCTCATTGCAAAAGTTGAAAGTGTCTATATAGGTTCCAGTGACCATGGTCCGCAAAATGGTGAGGATGTTCTTTTTTCATATCTTATGACCAATTATTCATGAAACGCTATTTACTTATATCGACTATGTGTACACTTTGTGTTTAATTTAGAGCAAGGAGTAATTATTATTTCCGAGTGGCTCTGCTTCAATATAATAACTGGTCTTTTTCAGCAAGGTGTACAAATAGATCCTACTCGCGTACTTCTGAGGTTATGCGTTTTTACTCTGTTTATGTGACACACCCACATATTTTCTAGCATTAATACCATACTTATATAGTTTAATAATGGTTAGCGTACGTACCAAATATTCGATCTTCTAGGTTAAATCATTAAAATTGATATCAATAAAATACCAAATCAATTAATGATATGTGTTGCTTTGAAAATATAAGGATAATTTCAAAATAATATTAGAGCTTATTATCAAATTATAAATCTATGTTAATATTAGAAGATGTCTATATATATTTATCGCAATTCAAACAGTCCTTATACAATTTAAATTAAAAATAAAATAAAAAACCTTTCATGTTATAACCTATATTTTATTGACTTGTGATCCTTATTCATACAAAATGATAGTACATGACTATTTTCACCAATGTTTTCATAAAACATCGGCCTTCTGACATTGATATATCAGAAAATACTGTCAATACATTGTTAGTATATTGGTGATCAACATTTCAACTGGTGTCAAATGAAAAGAAAAATATATCAGTTGAAGTTCGATATGTATTATGTGGCGTTATCCGGTATTGATTTCATTTCTTGTAGATGACGAGCAAATCCACACGGTTTCTTTAAGATCTGATCTTAAATACCACTATTAGAACCATCTCCATGATTTACACTTTACAGCCTTCATATTCACTACAAAAATAAGATAAAGGGCATAAATTAATTAACTTGGGTTCACACATCCATATTTTAAGGTCACTGTTCAATTGAGAAGATTGATAACCCTACCTAAACTAGGTCAATTCTTAATGCATTGTATTGGTAGCTTTGCACTTCCTTTGATAGCCAAATTTGATTTGATAAAGGCATGCAATTTTCAAATGATTACCAATCATATGCCTGGCTTCCATAATCCCTAGATTTTCTTGTTCATGTAGGCAATCTCCTTTTTGTTTCTCCATATCTCCACGCTTGATTTGAGCTTTGGTTTCACCTCATAGCAACTGATGATTTTAGATCAGACATTTCCAATGCGTTTCCCTTATTCTTCGTTCAGTAATTCTAACAATTTTTTGTGTTTTAGCAATCTTTGATTGAAGTTTCTAATTTGGACTTCCTTGTCTTTCTCGTCTGCATTGGGGGGGGGAGGGTTTTTGGGTTGTTTTCGTTGCCCATCGTTGTGGCGGTAGGGGGTGGTCGAGTTCAGGCTTCTGTCATCGGTGATTTCTTCTAGTTTACTGTTGGCTACTTTGGATTTGACACTACAAGAAAGGGTCCATAGTGAAGTAGTCTCGTCTCATTTGTGCTTGGAAGGCTTCAAATGGAGTTTTGGATGATAACCCTTCTTGTCTGTAACTTTCAACTCTGCATTGGACTCCTTGTTTCTTCCTTGACTTTGGTTGGATATTATGCTATATTCACACTCCCTGTAATTTAACTTGTGTCCTAGTTATGTGTATGTTTTTTAGTGTTATTTTCGAATATTTGGCATTTTAAGTTTGCCAGATTTTTATCACGACATCAAGCCTTGAGATCTTTAGCTTTACCTATGAAATGAGTTTGAAGGTTTCTCATCTAAGTGTATTGAGGTAAGGTGCTCTTGCTGCCTGTGATGGTATTCATTCTTTGCCTGAGTGAGCTACATTTTAGTCTCAACCTTGCTTCTTTTTGTATTTTGTTGCTCCATGGGGATTGCTTTGGCAGCCAATGTGAGCTTGTTATGTGTGTGTTTCACGCATTTTTAAGAAAACTAGACCAAACTACGGCTGAACCGCAATAAGTCGTGAACCATCAGATATATCACTCCAGAGCTATGCCAGACTGCAACATGTTGGAATAGAGGGATGGACCCATGAATCGCGATTGAATCGTTGATTGAACCGGGGATGCGCTTTTAACTCTTTCTTTTGCGTCACCAACTCATCATCCCATAAATATATTTTTACGGCCAAAACTGAAAAATCCTAGTTTCGTGCGTAGTTGCGTCGACAACTGACATTGCAGTCACCGCCTTCGGAACCACCATTGTTGCCATTTTCACTTTGCAGTTGCCTCCTATCCTAATTAACCTCTATAATCAGGGGCGGAGGCACATATAAGCCAGTTAGGGCCGCCGCCCCTCCTGAAACTTGGGAAAGCTGGCAAGAACAATTAGATTTAATCATTTGGCCCCAGGTGAATTCAAGAAACTGGCCCTATCTAGTGGCCAAGCAGGCTCAAAGAGGCCAAATTGAGAGCTCAACGGTTTTCTTTCAGTCCAAACAGCCTTACATCAATTAATTTCACCTTGCTTCTTCAGTTCTTTACATATATACAGGATAGATCTTCCTTTTTTAGTGATGTGGGACAAATTTTTTTTTTTTTTTTTTTTTTTTTTTGGCCCTACCTGATTTACCGAGCTGGCTCCGCCACTGTCTGTAATGACTCTATGACGGCTGACCATCAATCTCGTATATCATTATATAATTTTGGAGCTTTTTTCTTTTGCTGGTATTTTATTTTTGTATTGGTGAAATTGTTGTAACTAGCTGCTGCAAGCTTCCTTTTGATTCTAAGAAAGATAATAGGGGTTCCATATGTTAAATTTTGAGCTGCTGATTGGAAGATTAGATAACCTGCTAATGCACTAGGAAGTTGGAAAAAAAATTATTGATTCAAGTTACTTATTTCAAAATCTTACTATGCTATGGCTGTTTATTTTGAAATATAATAGTTTGGTGAATCTTGACAATAGCTTAAACTTCAACTATAAGCAAAATGTTCTTGTTAAATTATTGCTAAGATTAGATAAGTAAGTTGTTTGTTTTCATGTTTCACTAAATTATTTTCTGCTAACTGAATATACCAAAGTCAAATTATTGCATCAGATATGGCTTGTACATGCCTGTAGAAATGAAATAATTTGTACCTAACCCTGTAATGCACGATTGGATTTGCGTGTGTATCTCTGATTGTAAATATACCTCATGTTATCATTTTTTCCCTCTTTATTTACAGTTCAAGTTTTAAACGGTTCTCGCTTAAGATTTATTATCATTGTTATACTTTACACATGCACTTCTCGCCTTCTATGTAACCAATGATTTGAAAATGACTCTGTCATTTAAAGCATTAAAATTTCTCTTTCGAAAATTCCCAAAACCCGAGCTCATAAACTCGTCGCACCCTTCACTAGTGATCGAAACTCCTTCAGAAACGTGATAGCGTGCACTTACCTACAGCTATCAGTCACGACTCATCTCAATCCCATTTTTCCCCATCGCGATTTCACGCTTGCCCAAGACGACGCTTGTTGAATGTAATCCAAAGGATGCTCAGGTTTAATGCTTGGTCAAAAGAGAAGCTGAAGGGGCAAAAAGCTATTTGGATAAGGAGTCTAATTGACATGTCTCTTAGTAACCAAGCATCATAATTAATTACTTGCTTAGTTTTTTGTACTAAAGTGGTGTTTCAAAGCCTATAAATGTATCCATTCTCTGCATTTGAACAAGGCAGAAAAATTGCAATAAAAAAAAAAAAAAATTGTTCTCTTGCTGTGCTTAAATTTCTAACATTTGGTATCAGAGCCATGGCCGACGCAGGCAGCAACACTACCGTCATCAATCATACTTTACCTCTGTTCAAGGGTGAAAATTACGAGTTCTGGAGCATCAAGATGCAGACGATGTTGAAATCTCATGGCTTGTGGCAACTTGTAGAAACAGGAGCACCAAATCCTGATCCGAGACCAATCGAAACAGCAAAGCAAGATGCAAAGGCGTTATACTATATTCAGCAAGCCGTACATGATTCGGTATTTGCAAAGATTGCAGCAGCAAAAACAGCAAAAGAGGCCTGGACTATTTTGAAGACTGCATTTCAAGGAAGTTCCAAGGTAGTAGCCATCAAGTTACAGGGGCTGAGACAAATGTTTGAGACACTAAAAATGAACCAAGGTGAAACAGTTCAATCTTTTCTCACACGTGTTACATCAATTGTCAACCAAATCCGAAGTTGTGGAGAAGATCTTTCTGAGCAAATAGTTGTGATGAAGGTGTTGCGTAGTTTGACGACCAAGTTTGATCATGTTGTGGCAGCGATTGAAGAATCCAAAGACCTGTCCACATATACGTTTGATGAGTTGATGGGATCACTGCAGGTCCATGAAGCCCGTCTCAGTCGATCAGAAGTAAATGATGACACTAAAGCTTTTTATACCAAGAGCGAGTTCTCAAGCAGGCAGCAGCAAGGCAGAGGCCGAGGAAACGGAAGAGGCCGAGGTGGTCACGGTGGCAGAGGTAGAGGCAAGCCAACTGACAACCAACAATATTATTATCAACCAAAGAAAGACGTGGAATGTTACTACTGTCATAAGAAAGGACATTTGCAAGCTGAATGTTACAAGAAAAAAAGAGATGAAAATCGAGATAAGGTGTGTAATTACTGTCACAAATCTGGTCATGTAGAGGCCGACTGTTACAAGAAGAAAAGAGAAGAAGGACAGGCAAGTTTTGTTGAGGAGAAGAACAATCAAGCACGGCTATTTATGGCCAAAACTGATGAAGTAGAAGATGTGAGTCAAATATGGTTTCTGGACAGCGGATGTTCAAATCACATGACAGGTTTTAAGCACTTGTTTGATGATTTGGATGAGTCATACATGAAGGCAGTAAAGCTTGGTGATGATAAAGAGATTCATGTTAAAGGAAAGGGAAGAGTGGCTGTGCAATCTAGCAGCAGCACACGGATGCTACATGATGTATACTACATTCCTCAGCTGTCGCAAAACCTACTTAGCATTGGCCAAATGATGGACAATGGGTATACCATCATATTTGAAGGAGACAATTGCAGAATTGTGGATGCAGCCTCAAATCAAACATTGACAACAATCAAGAAGACACAAAACAACTTGTTCCCTTTGGAGGTAGCGAAGGTGAAAAGCAAAGCTCTTGCAGTCAAGGAGAATAGTTCCAGCAACTTATGGCATTTAAGGTACGGTCATTTGAACATAAATGGTTTGAGATTGCTTAATCAAAAGAAAATGGTGGTTGGGTTGCCGGATATTGATGATATCGGGATATGCGAAGGATGTGTGTATGGAAAACAATCAAAGTTGCCATTTCCAAAAGACCGGTCGATGCGTGCAACCAAAGCTCTCGAGTTGGTGCATACCGATTTATGCGGACCAATGGAGGTTGAGTCGATGGGAGGAAGCAAGTATTTCATGTTGTTCATTGATGATTACAGCAGAATGACCTGGGTATATTTTCTTAGCTACAAAAGTGAAGCATTTGGATTGTTTAAAAAATTCAAAGCTATGGCTGAAACACAAACAGGAGCTAAACTGAAAGCTCTAAGATCAGATCGTGGTGGTGAGTTTCAATCAAAAGAATTCAAGCAGTTTTGTGAGAATGAAGGAGTGCTGCAGCAATTAACTACCCCATACACACCTGAGCAAAACGGTGTGGCTGAACGCAAAAACCGTACCGTGGTGGAACTAGCAAGAAGCATGTTGAAATTAAAGGGTATGCCAAATCAGTTCTGGGCAGAAGCGGTGGCAACAGCAGTATACATTCTTAATATGTCACCAACTAAGGCAGTAATGAACAAGACGCCGTTTGAAACATGGTTCGAAAGGAAGCCCAGTGTGGGACATTTGCGTGTATTTGGGTGCATTGCATACACCCTCGTAGCTGCACAAAACCGCAAGAAGTTGGATTCTAAATCGGAGAAATGTGTGTTCATTGGATATTGCATACAATCTAAAGGCTATAGGTTGTACAATCCAGTGACAAAGAAGATTATAGTCAGTAGAAACATCATGTTTGACGAGAATGCTAGCTGGAACTGGTCCATCGAGGAAGACAACACATCAGTAGCAGTTGTAGAAGAGGAAAAAGAAGAAGACAGTAATTAACAACCGCAAGCTGACACAAGCACAAATGGCACACCAAATCAGACGGTCGATTCTATTTCACCACCAAGAAGGGTAAGGTCCTTACGAGAACTATATGAAACAACTCAAGTTATGTATGTAGCAGACCCAGTGTCGTTTGAAGAAGCAGCAAAAAGAAAAGAATGGATGCAAGCAATGAAAGAAGAGATGAGCGTAATTGAACAAAATCATACTTGGAAGTTGGTGGAATTACCCAAAGATCGCACAGCAATTGGAGTTAAATGGATTTACAAGACAAAATTTGGAGCCGATGGTAACATATTGAAATATAAAGCAAGGTTAGTAGCTAAAGGATATGCACAAAAGCAAGGCATAGATTATGAAGAGACATTTTCTCCAGTGGCTAGATTTGAGACGGTTCGACTACTAATGGCATTTGCAGCTCAGCTGAAACAACCTATCTATCAATTTGATGTGAAATCAGCTTTCCTCAATGGTGAACTAAAAGAAGAAGTGTATGTTGAGCAGCCGGAAGGTTTTGAAGTAAAAGGAAAAGAGCAGTGCGTGTACCGTCTATTTAAGGCACTTTATGGTTTGAAGCAAGCCCCCCGTGCATGGTACAGCAAGATTGATGCACATTTTCATAAATTGGGTTTTGAGAGAAGCAAAAATGAGCCTAATCTTTACGTCAAAAACAAAGAAAAAAGAGGCTTTATAGCTATATGTCTCTACGTTGATGATATGATTTATTTCGTCACAGATGATGCAATGGTGAAGGAGTATAAGGAGCAGATGATGAATATATTTGAGATGACTGACTTAGGAAAAATGCATTACTTCCTAGGTCTAGAAGTTGAACAAGAGAAGGGAAAAATATTTGTATCCCAACGCAAATATGCAAAAGATTTGATAGAAAAGTTTGGGCTAGAAAACTGCAATCCGGTATATACACCGATGAATACAAATGAAAAGTTGACAGCAGTTGATGGTTCCGGAGCAGCAGATGCAACTCGGTTTAGAAGTTTAGTAGGAGGACTGATGTATTTGACACACACAAGACCAGACATCACACATGCAGTTGGAATGGTTGCAAGGTATATGCACAACCCAACTAAAAATCATATGGGAGCAGCAAAGAGAATTCTCCGATATATTGCAGGAACAACAAGTTATGGTCTATGGTACAATGCAGTTGATGAGCCTTGCTTAAAAGGGTATAGTGACAGCGACTGGGCTGGAAGCATTGATGATCGAAAAAGCACAACAGGTCATTGTTTTTTCTATGGCAGTAGCATAATTAGTTGGAGCTCGAAGAAGCAATCAACGGTTGCACTATCAACTGCGGAAGCTGAGTACAATGCAGTAACAACAGCTGCATGTCAAGGAGTTTGGTTAAGGCGCTTGTTAAAGGAGCTAAATTGTGAACAGAAGAATGCAACAATTCTCTATTGTGATAATCAATCAACAATTGCAATTGCCTCCAATCCAGTGCAACACAGTAGGACAAAACATATCGACACCGGACTCCATTTTGTGCGCGACTTGATTGAGCAAAGAGTGATTGAGCTACAGTATGTGAAGACAGACAAGCAAGTTGCAGATGTATTGACGAAATCACTTACTCAAGAAAAGTTCAGCTGGTGTCGTGACATGATGAATGTGTTAGACTTTGGATTAAGGGGGGGTGTTGAATGTAATCCAAAGGATGCTCAGGTTTAATGCTTGGTCAAAAGAGAAGCTGAAGGGGCAAAAAGCTATTTGGATAAGGAGTCTAATTGACATGTCTCTTAGTAACCAAGCATCATAATTAATTACTTGCTTAGTTTTTTGTACTAAAGTGGTGTTTCAAAGCCTATAAATGTATCCATTCTCTGCATTTGAACAAGGCAGAAAAATTGCAATAAATAAAAAAAAAAAAAAATTGTTCTCTTGCTGTGCTTAAATTTCTAACATTTGGTATCAGAGCGTCAGGTTGAAACTATGGCAATGCTATTTTTCTCACCGTTTGTTCTCTTGCTGAAGGGGCAAAAAGCTATTTGGATAAGGAGTCTAATTGACATGTCTCTTAGTAACCAAGCATCATAATTAATTACTTGCTTAGTTTTTTGTACTAAAGTGGTGTTTCAAAGCCTATAAATGTATCCATTCTCTGCATTTGAACAAGGCAGAAAAATTGCAATAAAAAAAAAAAAAAAAAAAATTGTTCTCTTGCTGTGCTTAAATTTCTAACATTTGGTATCAGAGCCATGGCCGACGCAGGCAGCAACACTACCGTCATCAATCAGACTTTACCTCTGTTCAAGGGTGAAAATTACGAGTTCTGGAGCATCAAGATGCAGACGATGTTGAAATCTCATGGCTTGTGGCAACTTGTAGAAACAGGAGCACCAAATCCTGATCCGATACCAATCGAAACAGCAAAGCAAGATGCAAAGGCGTTATACTATATTCAGCAAGCCGTGATAGCCTGCACTTACCTACAGCTATCAGTCACGACTCATCTCAATCCCATTTTTCCCCATCGCGATTTCACGCTTGCCCAAGACGACGCTTGTTGAATGTAATCCAAAGGATGCTCAGGTTTAATGCTTGGTCAAAAGAGAAGCTGAAGGGGCAAAAAGCTATTTGGATAAGGAGTCTAATTGACATGTCTCTTAGTAACCAAGCATCATAATTAATTACTTGCTTAGTTTTTTGTACTAAAGTGGTGTTTCAAAGCCTATAAATGTATCCATTCTCTGCATTTGAACAAGGCAGAAAAATTGCAATAAATAAAAAAAAAAAAAAATTGTTCTCTTGCTGTGCTTAAATTTCTAACATTTGGTATCAGAGCGTCAGGTTGAAACTATGGCAATGCTATTTTTCTCACCGTTTGTTCTCACAAAAGCAAATTTCGAAGAATGGAGTGATAAAAAGAAAAAAGAATTGATCTCCATAGGGCTTTGGGAGATCGTTGAGAATGGCTATGAATGGCCAAAAGACATTAAAAATATGACGGAGAAAGAGAGTGAGGCATTCACAAAGTTGAGATGGAAAGATCGTTGTGCACGGGCTGCAATGAGTGAGAACGTCGATGAAGAAGCTTTCGACCATATTATTGGAGAAAAATCCGCAAAGGATTCGTGGAATTTGTTGAAAGAGGTGTACGCATACGAGGAAGCTCCAATGGCAAATAAAGAAGATGAGGCTGCTAATGAGGAATCAGTACAAATGATCATTGTAGATCATGTTGATGAAGCACTAATGGAGAATAAAGAAGAAGAAGCGGAGGAGGTTAATGAAACAATTATTCATGCTGATGAGGTGACTTCGGCAGAGAATGAAAAAGAGGAGGTTGTATTGGATGCAGCAAAGGAAAAACAAGATATTGGGTTTGCAAACAAGGTTCATGAAGCCGAGGAACTGCTAAATGAACTGGGCGCTGCTGCCATTGCTCAAATCGAGGTAGCAAAAGAATCTGAGCTGAAAACTTTAGAAAAGTTGGAAGATGCTCATAAGGAGTTGAATGAGAAGAGAGAAGCTTTGAGAATAGCAATGGAGAAATCTGAAAAATCTCAAGAAGGGAAGTTAGGTGACAAAGCAAAGGGTGATGCTTTACTTGAACCCATGAAGAGTGATGAAATTGCTGGTGATTACATAGAAGGAATCAGTGGAGGCTGCAAACTTCTGAAAGCCGTGAGACCTTTTGTTGATGGTGCTGCATTTGTAATTATCAATTTCCATGCAGACCGAATGGTTATGCTTGCCAAAGCACTTGAATATGAAGATTTTAACATGTTTGACCGGGTCAGAGTACCAAAGATCCGATATGCTGGTATGCTTCTATATGATGGTGAATTGAAGCTCCCATCTAAGTATAATGTTACTCCTCCTGAGATTGATAGGACATCCGGTGAATACTTGGTCAAAAATGGTGTGCGAACTTTTGCTTGCAGTGAGACCATTAAATTTGGTCATGTTACATTTTTTTGGAAAGGAAATTACCGTTCTGGATATTTTGATGAAAAGCAAGAGCCTAAATCAAAACAAACAGCTAAAGAAAAATCTAAAGTTCCTACTGGTGAAGAAGAAAAAGAAGAGGAGCAGATGAAAAAGAAAGTTCGGAAATTTTCTATCCTTCTACCGAAACATATGAGATATAAATCAATCGAAGCCGAGATGTTGTCAGAAGCTTTAGAGTTTGAAGAAAGTTCAAAATTACCGGAGAATTGGGTTTAAGGGGGATATTGGAAATTAAACCCAATTTATGGTTCTCTCGTTATTTGTTGTGTCTTTTGAGTCAAGAGTTATGTCTCTTGTTTAAGTGTCATGTCACTTCGTTTAATGTTGTGTCTATTAATCAATTGGTGTCTATTGGTATGTGTAAGGGTGTGTCTAGTCTACTATATAAGGGTTGTCATATTTTGTTGTAAGAAAGGCAAGTAATGCAAGAAATATTGTAAGAAGTATTGCAAGAAAATTTAGTTATCCTCCTCCTCTCAAATTCCAACAACGCTTACCATAAATAGGCTGCCTCTACTATCGCGTATAGCCTCAAACAAGGCTAGTGACTTTCCACTCCAATTTGATTACGTGATATTGATTTAAGTTGGTTTTTTTTTTCTTAGACTGGGTTTTGATTTCGAGTAGGAGGCCATTTTAATTTATTTGTGAAGATTGCAGTTTTCTTTGTGTGAACGAAATGAGGAAGCACTTCGAAGGTTTTTATTCGGAATTGGCTTTGAACTAATTCCAAAAATAAGAAAAATAAACAGTGAGGAATTAAAGGCACTGTGATTTGTTTGGTTTACAGAAGAAGCTTGCGGCCATTTTTTTAATTTTGTTTGAGGATCTTGATTTATTTATCTTGCCGGAGAATGGAAAACATAGAAAGGTGAAAGTGTGGAGAGTATGTGAATTTATTGACGTCCTGGTTAAGGAAATGAAGGTGGTGTTTTACTGGGTAAGATTTATCTGAGATTGGTTTTAATAGGTACAGGGTTTATCAAGGGAAGATATTAGTTGGTACGATGTTTATTTAATTGTATTTCAGCTACCGTGCAATATTCGTACCCCCACAACGAACTCTAGTCAAAACAGAACAACTGACGTTTCTAGGTTTTAACCACTATTCTAAACCACTGGAACAAGTTTCAAACTCAAATTTGATCACATGGAGAAGATACAAATTTTAAATCAATAGAATATAAATTAAATACAAACAATTAATTCCTTGATAATAATATTATTATTATCATTTATATTCGAAATAGAATTTATACAGATCATCTGAATCATTTCGTTTCAGTTTTAAAGTTAGAATTCAATTACATTGAATTTTCATATTAGGATAATTCGATATATTCAAAATTAAATCGTATATCGATTATTAATCGATAACTCAATATATTATTATCAATTCAATATTTAAAACAAATATTAAAATTTTAAAATTAATCGACGAAAAATCCTGGTCGTTACAATGACCATTATGGATAACTATTGCAATTGCTAAAGAAACGCAGCCGAAACTATGCTTCGCAATTGTTACAGGGACGCAGTCTTTCTTTTGGCTATGCTAGATTAGGAAATGTTAATTATATTTCACCTAAAAATATGAACGAATTAGGGTTAACTTTTGATTCAAATTTTGGATGCATCTCTAAATGTGAAATTTGCGCTAAAACAAAGAAATGTAGAAAGTCATTTAAATCTATATAAAGTAAAACTAGAATGCATGGCCACGTAAAAAATGATGTTGGTGATTTAAAAGCTCATATAAAATATGGTGGAAATAAATTCTACATCATACTTGTTGATGGTTAATCTATATATTCTAATGTTTTATCTACTGCAATCAAAAGTTGAAGCCTTTGATAATTTTAAATTTTACAATGATGAAGTTGAAATTCAATCAAGACTTAAAATAAAAGTATTACATTCTCATCACGTTGGTGAATATTTTTCATTTTTTTTACTTCATTTTGTAAACAAGAAGGATTAGTTTATTAGTGTGTTGTTTCTTATACCCCTCGACAAAATGGAGTAGCTGAAAGTAAAAAAATAGAGTATTAATAGCATTTGTTAACTCTATGCTAAGTAGTTCAAGTCACTATAAGAACAATCATGATTTTCAATGCCTACCATCCGTTTGCGACCGTTGATAGGTCATTTGCAACTGTTGGAAATTCTGTTAAAATGAGAGTCTCGTTTTTTTATTAATTTCCAACGGGGTCCACAAGGTATTTCCTACTGCTTCCAATAGCTAATTTGGAAATGTGGCGCATCCTATTGACCAAATAGCCCTCGAAAGCCGTTAGAATCTATTGAAAAATGTCGTTACTAGCCATTGAATGTCGTTGATTTGTCGTAACCAACAGATCGTTGACACCCATTATTAGACATAGAGATCTGGGTATTTTTCTGATTTTAGCCTGCTGCCATCCATCCATACACATCCACATAATAGCTTCTTTTCGAGCATACACACACACACACGCGCGCGCGCACGCACACACACACACACACACACACACACACACACACACACATATATATATATATAACCAGATTCGCAAACAATATATAAAAATGTATCACCTATAAAAATAACGCAACCACATCCATAACCAGTAATCTGAATCCATCAACAAATATAACATGTAACGGCCAAGAAAGTCTAATATTTTGAAAAATAGTGTTTTAAAGAATTCGGAATAATCGCACATGGTTTTGGATATGTAACGACCTGCCTTTTTGGCCGCTTCAAGTCGATAATTAAACCAACTCAACCATTTGAAACGACAGATTGTAATTGCTGTAAGGTTTAATAAATCAAATCGTAGAATCATAGACACAGAAAAGCAGAATATCTCACAGCGGTATAAATAAATACAATAATAGTTCATGAAGCTACTAAATAAAATTCAAATATTGTACATAATATAGGAGTTACAAAATGAAATACAACGGATGTCTAAATACATGAATTTCTAATACAAAGGAGAAATAACCAGAATCAACATACATAGGTGATGTCTTCAACAATATCTAGCTTCAAAAGGTGTAATCTCATTACTGCAATACTCGATCTGACCCGAGCAATAATGCAAAACAAAATAACTTGGGTCAGGACTAACATTCTTATCGAAGTAAACTCAAATGAAATGTTCAACGAAATGCATCAGTAACTTAAAGGATGTCTGGGATCACCATTCTCTAAGGATCCATTAAACTAATATCATAAATTACGCTAATATAATAGCGTCTATGGTTAAATATAACATACTAAAATAGTGTAAGCAGGATTACATTTTTACCCTTACACCGTTTATACGTTGTCGTAAACATTGCATATAAAATACCAGTAAATGGTCATTGGATAGGGATGCGCCGCTATACAACAACGTTAAATCAAAATCGTAGGGGGCCCAATCAGGATAATATGACAAGGCACACGAGGAATGCGCACAGTAGGATTCTACTGATGCACGCCCAGACCGATTGTAACGCATAGCCGCGACTACCGCCCTCCTTGGAACACACTCCAAAATCAAAGGTGTGCACTAATCAAATCACAAAGCAATAGATATGGGTTCGAATAAGTTTGTCCGATAGGAGGTGCGACCTCACTTAATCACTGTGTAGCACTTGTTTTAGTCATTTTAGTTATGACCCGAAGGTTAAGGCTATCCATCATCGTTCTCTTTCTTCAAATCCAGTAATCGCCTCCAAATCATCTTACTTCATTCTGGAACTCCACTGCATACACAATTGTTAAAGTGTATTTTGGTATTGGTAGAGAGTTTGACAATAGCCGATCCTGATCTCTTTAATAACCAATCGTTTACATTTTTCACACCATGGTCATTATTTTATAAATCACGTTATAAAATTGTTTATAAGGAACCTCAGGTTCAAATTTAAATTCAAATTTTAGTATTTAACTTCAATTTTTTTTAACGTTCAAAATATTCACATAACGATTTCAATAAAAATTTGACTTATATTTAAATCATACCTTAAAGGTATCAAAATGCCATTTAAAACGATACCAAAATATTTAATTTTGATGATACTTAAGTTTGATTTATATTCGTTAAAATTCAAGTTCAAACTATTCATATGATTCAATTTTACCTTTATAAGAATTCGTTTCAAGTTGATTCATAAAATCTAACATTTGGTTCAAGTTCAATATATACGATTCAAATCAAAAATCTTTATATTCCAATTCAAGCAAAGCAGGTCATATTTCATAACTCAAGTCGCACGATTCAAAATCATTATTTATACACTTAGAACAATCTCTAAATCATTCTTATAAATCCATTTTAACAAACTTCTTAATTCAAATCAATGATCTATAAAATCAAATCCATATATAAATTTATATATTCAAATTCACATTCAGCCACTTCAAAATCGAATCATTTCATATACATTGTGGGTTCAAATCCATTCCTTAAATTTGAAAATTCAAATTCAGAAAAACATTTTCACAATTCAGGTTCATCTCTTATAAGTTTATATCGATTCAAATTCATATTCTTTATATGAGTTCACTAGTTAAGTCAAGTATCGTTATATAAATTCTGATCTTTGAACTTGAACTCAAATTGCGAAAATCTTAACTTATCCACCTTTTAGTTTATTAATAAAGTTTATAAAATATATAAATTTAACTTTTAAAATAGATATAAATATAAGTTTATAAATTTATTAAATTTGATAGAAAATAGCTTTATAACATATATAAGTTTAAAATAACTTAAAATGGGTTTAAAAGAATTATTAACCATAATATATCAAATTTAAAGTTTGAAAATACATATACGATTAAGTTATATGTTCTAGAATAAATAAAATTACAAATAAAATCTTAAATAACAATTAAATCCATTTTTACTCATAAAATCATTTTAAAACATATAATTTAAAATTTACAAAATTTAAGTTTAAAATCTTTAATGTATATATGTGTGGATATACATACATACATACATATATATATATATATATATATATATATATATGAAAATACAAAATTTTAAGTTATTATTTTTAAATCAAATTTCCAAATCACTATACTTCAAAAACATGACCAATAGTGTCTGTATATAATTTTTTACCCTCAGTCAAGTGATGTGGATATTTATCATTTTAACCCGCAACTTATAATTTTACGGGTATATATCATTTCAACCCGCAATCCCATTTTCAACGAAAATCGTTCAGGTCTATCATTTCAACCCATAACTATTTTTCCCTAATCTGATGTTCGTTCGCGTATGTATCATTTCAACCCATAGTGATTTTCCTAACTATGGCAATCAATAGCATAGATAAACAATATAAATTATCACACAACATCAATATCGTTACATCATAAGTCATATATCATCAGTGCATATATATATATATATATATATATATATATATATATATATATATCATCGTGTCATATATGAAATGTGTATACATATCAAATAAAACAATTTTCTACTAGCAATAATATGCATTTCACAACAGTTCATTTGTGCTGAATTTAACATCCATAAAACAATGTAGGTCAAGTGTGAGATAAACTCACTTTTTGGTGCCATGGAAATGGAGACAGTAGACGAATTTATATAGAATGACCCAACAATATCTACGCATGCCTCAGAATGGATTTAATCAATATATTATTTTATTTTTAAAAGTGGAAGCTAGGGAATTTCAATGGATCGGGGATATTGGGTAATGGAATGGGCATTGAATTCGACGCCAAACTTGACCCAATAAAAATAGGCACAACACCTCTCTTTACAAAATATTATATAATATTTCCATATACATATATACATAGAAAAATTATAACATATATATATTTTAAAACTTAGACACACACCAAAACCAGTTGTATAAATATGTACATATATAATATATAAGGACACAACGCAAACACACACAAAACAATATTCATCTATATCTATATATACATATATTTAAACACGCACACTACCACACTATATCTATCTATATATATATACAAATATATATTTCAAAAATAATAAATTTTCAAACAAATATATATATATATATATATATATATATATGTATATATTAACTCACATTCAAACAAGAAGACTCACACATATACATACTCTCACGCATAGATTTATATACAGCACATATGCAAATAAAATAACACACACTCACCCTAAACACACAACTTATAACCCACATGCTCACACAACGCGCGCGCACACACATATAAATTAACATTTACACGCACACACACACCACGCACGCACAACTCAAGCACAAGGCCACAAAAGGGGAGAGGCGCAGACTATTGGGTTCGGGTTGGAGATGGACGGGCTTGGACACGGTTGATGAAAGAAGAAGAGAACGGAGATGGGGATGTGGAAAACATCAGGTGGCACGCTCAGGGAGGCGGGAGGAGTTTCGAATGCTGTTGGAGAAGCCGACTTGGGTGAGGCGAGGGATCGAAGAGGTCTTCAGGTGGGGTGGCTCGAGGTTGGCACGCTCATGGGGAAGAGGAGAAGCCGCATTCTTTGAAGATATGCGGAGGGTAAATGTAAATAGCGAGGGCATGTAGAAGAGGGTAGGGACCACATTTTTTTACTTGCGTGAAAAAGAAAGTGGGGAGGAAGAGAAATTGGTAGGGAATGTAAAGAACATAAGGCGATGGGAATAATGAATGGGAAAAAAAGAATATGTATATATATACATATATACATATATATATATATATATGTATATATATATATATATATATATATATATTAAGGTCAGATGGTTTTATGCGTTATAAATGGAATGGTTACAAATTAATCTACATGAATAATCAGTAAGAGGGCATTAATAAGTTAATTAATAAGTTTCGAACAACATTATAAATGGAATTGACACAAATTAAATGGAACTGCCATAAATATAAAGGAGGCATTATTAAGTTTCTAATTGCAACGTAAAGAAATTTGAAATGAACCAAGTTTCAACGGAAATTTTTGAAAAAAAGGATGTGGAATTAAATGTGAACAAATGGTTTTATTAATTTAAAAGGAATCGAACACGTTAAAATTGGAAACCATGAGAATTAGATATCAAAATGGGCAACGAATGATTTCACAAGGAAATTAAATATAATTTTCACAAAATCTGAGGAATAAAAGGAAATGAATGAAGTGAGATGAACGGTTTAAATTTTGAAATAACGAACGTATAAGGAAAGGAATAATAGTAATAAATGGACGTTGAACCTTAAAAATGTAAATAGTGTTTGCAAATAAAAGGAAATAATATAAATTTTTAATTCAAAGAAACCAACAGTTTTGGCAACAAATAAAAGATGAGCGAATGTTTAAGGCAACGAAATAAACAAAATTGGAATAAAACTAGAAATAAAAGTGAATGACCAATTTTGGGAATACATATTTAACAAATGATGTTGCAAATCAAATAATGGACAATACCAAATGAGATTTAGATTTTTTTTTTTAAATGGAAATGATGGACGAATAAAACATTACAAGTATTGATTTATATTATTAAATTATATTGAAATCAAAATCAAATACATTTTTTATATAAAATCCAAAATAAAATTTAGTTTTATAACAAAAATCAAAATAGTTATCTTGTAAAATCCAAACAAATTGAGTTTTAAATAAATAAAATAAAATAGAAATCAAAATTTAAATTAAATCATAAAATAAAATACACTTAAATTTGAGATTGTTACTGGATACATACACTCATTTTTAAATATGATTCCCAAAGCTATAACGATCAAATAAGATATTTATACTAGTTTTAACATCTTACCGGTTCAAAAAGTATTATCATATATTGTCAACAAAATCAAAATTTAACGTATTTGGTCGATTTGGTCAAATAGGTCAAAAAACCCGTAGAAATTGAAATTTATGTCATATGACTTTTAGTTATGAATATACATGTTTTCATTCATATAAGGAAGTAAGAAATCCATTTTTGTATATTTGTTTACATAAAAGGATAGTACAAATAAAACATCAATATATGACTATTAACTGTTTTTATTTAAAATCAACGGTTTAACCAGAATAAGTTGTATGAACGTTTTGCAACCTAAATAGTAAGATATACATATGTTACAAAATATTTAAATATCTCTTAAGTTAATGAAAAGATTAATTATGTTAAGAAAGTAGTTAATTAAGTTAGGTATATAAAATAAAGTATCAAATCAAAACTTTTTAAATATTTTTTTAAAAGTTTCATTATTAGACCTTATACGTTTTCCAATGCGATGTGATGTGTTTCATAGGAAAGGAACAAAAAAGTAAACATCGTTATTACTTAACACTTAGGTGATTAAGACATGTTTGATGGTAAGTGTTGTGTATAATAAGATAACTTAACACGTAAGTAAGGTTGTTTTTGTAATTTGGTGAAGAGATGTTTTAGTAACTTTCCACTTCATATATTTTTTCTATGAATACCACCACTTACTTCACTTTCTTTCACATTTTCTTCCACCTTGTTCCTACTTGAAGCTCTCTTTAGTGGGTTCTTTTTCTCTCTTTTCCTTACTAACTTTTCTTAAAAACATGTTTAACGAACTCAAAACTCTCCCACCTAGATCAAGTTCAAGTATAAAATCCATTTAATTTCACCTAATTTTAAACAGCCATAACTTTATCTTTCAGACAGTAAATCACTCAATTCTTTTTTATTCTCATACAAAATTTCGATAGCAACAACTTCCTAATTCATCATTTTTTTTAAAATTCAAAGCTTATCTAGGCCAAAACCACCAACCTTTCCAGTCTGCATCTCTGATTTGAATTGTCATCCGAAAATACACCATTTTCTTTCTGCCATAACTAATAAAAAGTAGATCCAAATCAAGAATTCTTTGCCCTAAACTATGTACAATTCCAGTGGCTACAACTTTCATGTTGAATACTTTATATATTTTTAGCCTAAGTAGTCCAAAATTCCAGAACTTCGAACATCATTTTGGGTTTGCATTTTTTTGTTAAATCCAAAAATACCTCATGTCGTTTCGATCATAACTCACTCAAAACTAAACAAAATTGAAAAATCCTTTTTAGAAATCTTATTGAAAAGAAAAACCTACAACTTTTTTTTACATCCTTTCCCAGTTCTAAGCTTAGAATGTCCAATAACCCGAGATAAGTTGAACTACTTTTCACGTACAGTTATAAGCTCAAAACTCAACTCAAGTCCATATTCTTCTATACCCAAAATGAGCTATATTCTCTTCCAAATGAAAAAGAGAGAGAAAAAGAGCGGCTAAAAAGAAGGAAAATTTTGAGAAGAAGGCGAGACGTTTGTCGCGACATGGAGAAAGAGAGCGCATTCCAGCCGTAAAGAACGACAGGGTGAAAATTAAAGGTGAGATAAAATCTCACAACTATAGTAATTATATGACTGATTATGTTTCACAAGTAAATATGTGAGAGCAAATCTCGTTGCTTTATAAACCATACTCAAATTAATCACCTCTATGACATAAGATTTTGTCAGTCATTAGTTGATATATGTTAATGTTGATATTTGGATGTTTGGTTATGTTGGAATTTGATTGACGATTGGTATTATGTATTGATTGTTATTTGAATGTTCATAAGTGAATATAATGAAAACCGATATGACCATATGCTTTGATAAGAGAATTATACCTCAGATAAATATATTCACATGTAGTATAAGTTTTGATATTTGGATTGTCGGGACGAACGATATATGATTTGTTATTAACATTGTGAATATCGAAATTATCATGATCATATATGATCTTGAGTAATTTTCTAGTTTATATTATGAAACATATACTCATATTTGGTTCTTATTTGAAAAGTTAAGTTAAATCCAGGCGAGAATGAACAAAAGCATTTTATTTTGGAATTTGAATGTGAAAATCAACAGATTCGAGATTAAAGAAATACGAATTTCAATGATGAAAACGTATTTGCAATTGGAGTTTAAATGGATGGTAAACAAAAGATCAAAATTTGTAATGAATAGTGAAATCATTTTGAAATAGAAAAATCTAAATTTAATTTGAGTTAGCAATATAAAAGAAGTATAAAATGTGATTTGGAAACATACTCCATTTTTTATTTGACTACAGAATTAAATGGGATACAAAAAGTTAGTATTTGAAAAATATAAATATAATAATATTATAATGTTATTATAATATGGAAATAGTGAAAAACCTATTCTAAATGTTTAAAATGGGAAATATGTTTTAAAAGTGATGTGTAATGCTAGTATAAGTATATATATATATCAATTAGAAAAACTTATTTTAAATATTTAAAAATCAAGTTAAAATAGGCACATCGCATAACGATGGTTTCACGTTTGTCTCCAAAAAGTTCAGTTGAATGTATATGTCGGATTTCTTTGAAACAAGAAATTTTTGGACTACTATAACCATAGTTTCTAAATAAAGAAAGAAAATCTAGATTTCATTTTTATAGTTTTTAAGTTATGTCCAAATATTTTTTCTTAAAAAATCATGCTTGGGCAATTCAGTGACCTTAAAGGAAAATCTTTATAAAAATATATATTTAGATATGGAAATATATGAAATAAATTTTATAAATCATTTAAAATGATTTAAAAGAGACCTGAATTAGAGAACAAGAATTTCAGTTATTAAAAGACATTTAATTTGAATAAGTCATAATAGCACTTTTCATGACATTTCTGAATTTTATAGTTTTGAAATAAGAGTTTAAACTTAATGATTCTTTCTATAATCAATGATGAATGTTTTTAACTATTAAAATAAGTATTATAAATATGATTTAGAAGTTTTGAACACTTATTTAAAAGTTGGATTTATTAAATCATTAATTGAGTATATGGAAACGACTAGTACATTGGCTACCACTTAAGAGAGTCATTTATTGACCGAGGAATGGAACCGATCGAAGGGAAATCCTAGATGTTTCAAATATAATTAAAGTTATTTAGAGTTAATCAAATAACTTGACCACCATAGGGTGATAGAAAGATAGTGTCAAGGCTTGGGTTTGGAAAACAAGTTTCCTGCTCTTCCTGGCTATCTGAACTGGCCCATCAGATGGAATTGTGAATTTGATTTATTCAGATCAAGAAATTTTAAGAATTGAACTCAGAATAATTACTGTTGGAAAGTTTATCAATATGGATTAAACTAAGATTTACAAGAAATAAAAAAAATGAATTTCTTTTAATTAAGAAAAGAAGGGTTATTTAAAGCTGAATGTAATCCATGTTCTTCTATTTTAATCAATAATTGGATTTGTAGGAACCGGAGTCGAATTCGGTTAATTCCTATCTGAAACTACTTCGAACCAATTTTCGTACGATGTAACCATATTGCAAGTTTAAAGAAGATTTAGAATGATTATATTAGGGAACTACTTATTATTGGCTGGGGGTTAAAATCCTAATAGTCTTCAAGTAATAGTTGTTAACTTTTATGAATTATCCAATGCAAGGTCAGTTCTCTAGTGATCCTTATTGGATGCGATAGTTCTTTCATTCAGTCCCAGAACGAACTTGTATCTACGATTGTCTAACGATTTCAATTTTGGACTTCATGCTTTGACTTTTAACAAATGTACATCAAGTGGCAGAGAAGACATCTTATCTTAGCTTAACATTATTTCCTGAGACGAATGAGCTTAAGAGGTTGTATGCTTTGGAACAAAGTCGGGTAGTAGTCAAATAAAATATGGCAATGTGAGCAATCACTGAAAATGAAGATGATATGTGAAAAGTAAATTATTACTTCTATTAAGCCTCATAAATCGAAAATGACTAAAACAGGATGGATGACACAAGACTATCCAGGTGCATCTGGTGAAAAGGTATTATCATTTCCTTCTAGACAAAGTACTACGATATGAAGCCCTGGTATATTATAATGTGGTGTATGGAAGTTGTAGGCACTCGGTTTATAGGTCGGTTACGACAGGAAAATGAGGTATTCGATACCATCTAAGATGCATGTCTACAGAGGTATTTGCAGAGGTAGGTTGGTCTTGTGTTGGTAGAGAATCTTTGGTTGTATCGGATTATCGAGACAACCCTCTTGAGATATACCCAATCGTGGATAAGGAAGATCCTTCGTCTGGTCATTTGTATGGAAAACCATTCTCCAATAAGAACCAACGTTTTAGATTATGTGGTATAGTTACCCTGGAATTTAATAATGGTAACAATTTCGGGTATTTGAATAATTATATTCCGAAATGACTTTCAAAGTTTAGACATTAGTAATAATATCAAATGTTTATCATACAAAAATGTTTTAGCTATCTTAAGGGAAAAACACATCTGTGTTTATGTGTGGATATGGTCTTATGAGATGTTCTTTATTTAAAATAGATTTTTATTCATCAAAAAGCGAATATATATATATATATATATATATATATATATATATATATATATATATATATATGACACACTCACTTACCTAATCAGAGATCCAAAACCAATGGAAATAACATATTCATATTTGATATGAACAAGTGGAAGCAAAATCAATTTAACTCATTTTAAAAACTTGCTAAATTTGCTATCAATTCTATTATAAATGCTAACCTAAAATGGACATGTTTATTGCTGAAATATAATTGTGTTTCCTCTCACTATACTAATTAATAGGAGAAAAATGTGGTGATAACGATTAAAAATATTAAGTAGTACATGAGATATTCATTCAAGAAGCAGTAGTACATTAAAATAAAGAAATATATGTAATTATTCGCATGCTCTGCTTGTTACTACAAAAAGATTCATTTCTTCTACTCAAGTTGGTTCATCCGAGACTTACTCTAATGTACCACAAACACACCTTTAGGTAGCTAATCTACAATGAATTTATTAACCAATTCGTATTATGCAAGAAGAAAAATCTTTAGTATGAAGTTATGTGAATTTACGTTGACTAAACAGATGTTACATTGTTATAATACGTTGTAACTTACAAGTGTTATTTTTACCAAAAATTGAAATCTTGTTAAGCAATTTTTTTGAATACTTTATGTGTTACTTACGTTAACACTAAACTAACTGTGTAGTTATTATTAAACTTGATGTAAATAAACGAGATAATAAGAATCAAGTAAAGATACCACGGTCGAAGTCTGTGCACTACAAAATGTGTTGGAACATGTGTTCATAAAGGCAGAGAAGCCCCCCTTAACATTAGGTGGTAATGGAAAAAAAAATCTTTTTTCACATATTAATCATAAAAACAGAGAATTTAAGTTGGACACTGCCCATGTATATATATATATATATATATATATATATATATATATATATGAAATTCATATACACATCTTAGCGGATTTGGAATCTGAGGTGTGGATTTCATATGAGTTGAAAAGTCATTGAATTTTTGTTTTAGGCTTCTTGTATCAGGACTTAGTCTGTCCAATGACCCATATTTATGCAAGAGGAATTCATATACTTAAAGTGGTTGACAATTGGTTGATGGTAAAGGGAAGTTAATCAATGAGGAATTTATGAAAAAATTAAATTAGAAGTGAGATTATGTTTTTTTTTTCTTTATGAAAAATACAGTATGTTCTTTATGAAATAACATAATATTAATCAGAGTCACCGAGAATTTTGTGTTAGTTTTGGAGTATGGAGATTAGAGATCAATGGATAAATGAAAGACTCGAGACATATACAAAATAGGTCGTAAATAACTTCATATTTAATTTTTTGGTAGTAAGTTTAGTTTTGTCATGGGATGGTTCACCCTATTCTTAATAATTTCAGCATCTGAATATACACATTATTAATAAAGCCACTACACAAGTTAGGCATGTTCATTTAATTAAAACCATGATTAGTAATAAATGAAGAGTAATATTTGTTGAGTCACCTCGCTTATCATCTGTAATATATATGAACTAGAGCCAAAAAATTTAGCTCGAATGGGGCTATAATAATAGTACATCATTGTTCCATTGCATTATGACTACGAGTGTATTAACGATGCATATGTACGAGATATGGATCACTCAATTGTTTATGTGCTTGTTTTAGTAACAATCATTTAATATTGGTTGAATGTTACTTGATAATTCATGGCAAAATCTTATTGCTGATTATCAAACATGTTTATATGTAACTAGCTTTTCTGGAGTGAAGACCATCATCAACAATGGACGTGACTTCAATTGTCATATCTATTATGATATTAATTAGTAGTTGTTGTATAGACCTTTTTGTGAATGTTTGTGGTATGTGATTTTTTTCATTTTGTCAAACAACTATTATCTAAATGACTGTGGATAATACTTATGTAACTAATGTGTTCTCAATTATTTGAATATGATTATATGATTGGTTGACTATCAGTTTGAATATGATAATATTGCGATTGTTGCTAATTTTAATATGACCATTACAAAGGTGGTTACGAGAAACAGTATATACCATTAATCGTATATAGTAGTGTTAATGATTTTTTTTCGTCAACACTGGAGATGGGTCAACTAGGGCAGATCTAAAGGAAAAATAGACGATTCGGCTATTTTTGGGTTAAATTGGATCACCACCCTAGATATCAAAGTATAGAGTTGTGGGATCGCTAAGGACTACCAGAACGGATCTAAGCTCAGGGAAGGAGATATATCTGAAAGTGTCGATAGACGAATTTAGGCAGGATCAGTAACATGGATATGCGGAATATATGATATATACTAAGAAAGATCTCACAGTAGCAATATCACAGAGAAGTAAATGCAGTAATAGAAAAATCACACCAGGGATTTTTATACTGGTTCGGAGCACCGTCCTACGTCCAGTCCCAGATCTCCTATCTGTAATTTCACTAAACACTATCCTCACTTAACCCTGAGGAAAACAGGTCCACAACACCCGAGCAGCCGAACGGGATTTCACGCCTCTACCAACACGAGGACTTCACAACTCGCCTCTTACAACACCGAGGACTTCAAACAAGATATAAACATGTAGTTTGACAACGTGTGTTCTTAATAACACGAATTTGTCAATTCTTGTACAACCTTCCTATAATCTTATCCTCAAATATGATTTTGATATTATGAAGATTTGGAAGATGATATCGTTATTTGAATCTAAAGAATAATATATAGATTCAAGGATTCAAATAACGATATATGAGAATAGTGAGCTTTTGAATGCTTTTAAAGAGTAAGAATGAAATCAGCACTTAGATAGCAAGAATAGAAAGAATTGTTGTAATTAAAATGATGATTTCATGTTGCTTTTATAGAGGATGGAGAGATGTAATCATTGGTGAAGAGAAGCAATGAATAGAGATGATTTTTGGTGAAAAGAAAGGATCATAACCATTGATGAAATAGGGTGTCTATTCGAAAAGATGGCTTCAGTTCGTAGACCAGTGAACTGGTAAAAAATGACCAGTAGACTGGTATTTGAATATATATATATATACTTATATACATGTGTGCACGTTCATTGTGCATTCTGCCCAGAAACGGTCGACCGTCCAGAATGAAACCGGTCGACCGGTTTCAGGCAGTATGCACAATGAATGTGCATACATATATTCACATATATATTCAAAAAACGTTGAGGTATATGATTATTTGAGGATAAATTTTAACAAATATAACTCAACTAAACACTAAATAATCAACCTCTAACATTGAATACCATCGAATCTCTTCTTTTTGTCGATCTTGAATTTCTCCTTGTCATTGATCAAAACATCTTGAATTCCTTGACTCAACAATATCCTCCTATTCGAGGACATATTGAGATGGGAATCCATGCTTATCTGGAAAATGAACAGTAAACTACAACAGTGATGATTGGAAATAATAATATAAACTTACAGAGCAATTTTCTATAAGAAGATCCCTTTTTATTAAACTTCCATTTGGAGTACATGAATGTAATAGGGGAAATTATCTGGTTCATCTAAGCGCTAAGCTTCTTTGAAGAGTACTAGTATGAAGAAAAATTGACCCCCTAAAATGTGACCCTTGGGGTCTTATTTATAGTGGTCCTGGGCTCCTTCCGCTTTTGGGCTATTAGGCCTATGGGAGCCTTTGCTGGTCACTTTTTCCTTGGTTTCGGGCGCTTGGCTTCCGGCTCGCTTTGGAGTACCAGCTATGGTCTTTAGATGGTATTTGAGCCTTTGGTAACAACTCCTGAATGTAGGCTTTCGGATGTAGACCTCCGGCTTTATCGTGAATACTTAGAAGCGCCTGCCCTCATTATGTGTGTTGATAACTGCCTGTTCGAAGCCGTTATGGGTTTCGGTACTAGGTAAATCAGTACATGTAGCCTGTATCTCTACTTGGGTCCTAGTTAGCCATTTGGCAGAGCTTTTGCGGTAGCCCGGATTCCCGAAGGGTGGCTTTTGGTGTCATTTCTGTTATTTGTGAATGCAGCCTTTCAATATTCTTACGGTAGATGCTCCAGAAGCTGTTTCTGGATGATCCCTGCGTTCTCTTGGTTTAGTACCTTCGATGCCCTCACCTTCAGGTGTATCGGTATTTAGGCAGGTCATTACCGAAGATTCCTTTGGGCTTCATCTGATGGGTTCATTGCTTTTGACTTTCTTGGTTTCGGATAAGGATGACTCTTTGCCACAGAATCTTCTGTCGGACTGATACCGTCGGAGGGATCTTGTCGGATTGACCCTGGCGGATAGATTCTGCCAGTTATATCCTGTAGCTTTTACGATCCTTTCCCCTAAGAGGATTTCGGTTGATGCAGCTTTTCGGGTTATTTCTTCCTACTCTTAGCTTTTCCTAGTACTTGGCACTACTTTCTGAAGAGTTTTTGGTAAGCTTTTGATTATTCGATACCCCTTCACTGCTAGATCATTCCATTGTTAGTTTTGGTAGTAACATTTGTCCCTCTAATGAAGGGGTATTTTCGACTTTCCAAGTCAAATTCTGGGTCTTTTTCGAAGTGTCGTGTCAGAGTCTTTTGATCTTCCTTGATAGGGGAACGTTGATTGGTCTTTTTTTTGTACTGTGGGGCTCTGGGTAAATTCCTTGCTTAATTACCATTGCTTCTTCTTCACTTTTTACCTACAAGATTAATTTCTCGCACCAGATTATTTTTTCACTTTGGAATTAAAGCTTATTGTGGGAAACTTATGGCTTAAACCTCTGGTAAGTATCTTTGTTTTAATCTTCAATCCAGGAGTTGAATTGTTTTGCATAAATCCGTTGGGGTTTTGCAAATCGGGAACAAATTGTTCGAATTATTAACCAAAGAGGCAATTCATGGTGATCCGTTCATACGCCTTTTTCCCCGAATATTAATTCTAGGGTTTGGGACACGCAATTGCATAAAAGAATCTATTCATTCAATTAATGACTGGAATGGTGTGTAGAATTGTCCCAACATTCATTACTCTAACTATCCATTGCTAATAGGTTTATATATTATCATTTTGAATGTTCTAATAAGTGGGATATGAACTTTACATGTTTGCGAAAATATATCACCTAGCAGATCTATGTCTGATAAAAGGAGTTCCGGTCTATCATCCATTGATATTAGTGATCATTCTTGGAGGAGGAAGTCTCTCATCTTGAAGAAGTCGTTGATTACTTCTCAAGATGAAGTAAACTCCATTCTTGCCAGCTTTAGGATGAACAATGTGGAGGCTATTCCCGCTACCTATCATGATCACATCATGCATCCTCCAGAAGGATATTTCGCCTACTCAGCTACACATATCTGGCATGGAGGCTTCTTTCCTTTTCCTTCCTTTTTGTTTCAACTCCTATGGGATTTGGAGATTGCGCCCATTCAACTTTTACCAAGCACTTACACACTGCTCTTATGTCTGGAAGTACTTGTTCTTGAATCAGGTCAGGCTTCTCTTACTTTGAACCTCGTTCGACACCTGATGTGTTTTTCAAGAGGTGTTGACTTCCTTATATTCCACGCTACCCCCTGACGGAAGATTGTCAACGATGGTGCGGGCAAGGCTATACCTTGGGAAGATCAATTTTTCTTCATTAAATGTCCTGCCAGTATTTCTGGCCAATTTGATGATCGTAGTGAGTCTTCTTAATCCTTCACGAGTGGTTACTTTTCCATCTATGACTTATCTTTAATTTCTTTCTTTCAGATTTTGCTTCTGAAGGAGTGTCTTTAACCAAAAGCGAATCCCGCGCATCTGAGCTTATTTTGAAACTACTCGAAAAGCCATCAGGTCGGTCCACTCTATTAACAAAGGACAAGCTGTGTCTTTATAACCTTCTCCCTAAAGGACGAACGGTCTTGGGGGGTCCACTGTCCGTCTTCTTGGCTCTAAACATTTATTGGTATGTTCAGAAGTGTTTGCTCCCTCGGTTCCTTTATTTCCAAGTATGTTTTGTTGATTCGATAGTTTTTTAATGAGGTCTTTTTGACACTAACTTTTCACGTTCTTGGATCTTTCTTTGGTCATTCATTTGACTAGGAATTTCAATTTCAAAAGCCCTTATTCTTACTGATGCCTTGAATCGATCTACCGATGCTGATATTCAGAGGCTGGCCGAATTACCTGTCGATCCGCCAGCTAACATATTGAAGCTCAATATTCTTGCCTCCGTGATTTTTGGGAGTGCTTCCGGCAGAGAAACAGGAAGGGGTGTTTTCCCATCCTCCCTTCCAAGTACATCCAGAGCGAGTGTAGGTGCCATGCCGCGTACTCCTGCTTCTCAGCCTGCTGAAGCTTCGAGGCTCCTTGATTCTCAAATAGATTTTACTGATCTTGTGAAACTAGTTCTTTCTGGACCAGATTTTCTGATATCTCTTTGCCTTCCACTTCTTCCGTCACAGTGGATTTCTACCAGCTTTTGATATTTCGATAGCTTAAAGTATAGCATTCTCTTTTTACTCTGGGTTTTCCATTTGTTGCAGTTGTATGCTGAATGCTTCTAATTCCCAGACTATTAAGGAATGACACTTATGTTAGCCCATTCTTTCTTCTTCTGTTACTGAAATCACTCGGCTTCAAGAAGTGAACACAGTCTTGAACGACGAGTGTGAGAGGTTGAAGGCTTCCTTGGAACATGCTGAGTTAGCTTTGGAGAAAGAGAAGCAGGCTAGTGACGTAACACCCGACAAGGTGTCGGCCTTAGAGCACCAGATAGCGGAGGACGTGGTTACTCATGCTGATGAACTTTGGAAGAAGGATGAAAAGCTTTATCGTGCTGCCCAGATAATCTATGCAGCCGAAGACAAAATTTCTAATTTATTGCAAGTCAACCTCCCACAGATTAATTCCAACTGCTATGAAGATGCCTTATTTCACCTTCTTTTCGACAACCTTCAAACTCTTCCTAAACTCGAACCACCCAAGTTCCTTCCTTCGTCCGGGATCGGGTTATGGAAAGGATTAAGTTGGGTGAAGAAGGAATCGAGATACCGCGGAGGAGTGAATCCACAATCGCGGACCATTTATATATTGACCATCTTTCAGATGATTTAGGCGAGGAATGGGAGACTCCCGCTTCTATTGGTAACACTAAGGAGAATGGGGGTAACAGTCCTAGAGATGGCGGCTTCCTAGGCAAGCATTTCGTCCACAATTCTGAATCTTCATTGCTTAAAGAAGGTGTCCCCTTCAGTCTCCCGGGAGGGAATAAAGCTATTGATCATGAAGTTCCCTCCCCTTGGGTATAGCTCTTACTCTGAACATATTTTTCTCTTTTCCTGGATATTTGACTTTGAATAGTCTCCTGTCGTCACAATAGATAAGAGAAGTACTATTTTCCTGCCTTAAGCAGAGTTAGGTAACAAAAAGTTCAAACTGTTTTTATGTAGGGCAGGTGGCACACTTGTAAACTTAATTCTGCAACTTATGCAACACTTGTATGAGGTTCTCCTTCATTATTCATAAAGGCTAATATGATTGTTTGCATTATGACAGAGTTTAGTTTATTATCAGGATGCATTACGCATGATTTGTAGACATAAAAACTAGTTTTGAACGACGCCTATTCATGCTTTCAGGGAAAAGCGTTTCATTGAGGGACTTAAGTGCGTTTACACTGCATTTCCTCAGCTCTCCTTTAACTTTCTGAGAGGGGGATCGTGAAGAGATGTTAAAGGGTTTTAGGATTAAACATGCTGAGGTGCTATGTAAACAATAAATGTATGAAGAAGTGATTATTTTAGAATTCGACTTTCTGTCTATATGTCATAGTAGGTTATTCTCGGATTTAACCCATGCAAAGATGTATAAGGAAGGGAGGGGGTATAATTCTCGTAAATTGAAAATAAACAAAATTGTAATTACTTTCCTATATGTTTGTAGGCAGGTTGATCAACGCGAGATTCATCCATCCCGGGAAGGAGCATCGCCGACGAGAGAGATTCTCCCTATGTCCCATGAAAAGAAGATCTTACATCAGAATTTATCCATCAAACATTTGACTAAGAGGATGAATGCTTTGAAAGAACAACTAGAAGAGAAGGATTGGACTATACTTGGATTGAGGGCATACATAAAGTCTACGCCCTCTATCGAGCTTGAAGATGAATTGAGGCATTTACGTCAATGTAGTTCCGATTCGGAAGTTGATTTGAACAACGCCACAACAAAATGTGAGACGTGGGAATATTATTTCAAGAATATTCCTATTATGAGGGGATCTTCATCTTCTGGGTTTGCGACCTCTCGCGAGACCCCTACTCATCAGAAGTTTTATTATTTGAATAACCCTCCCTCAAGGCTAAAGGAATCAGCCGTTTCTGAATGGTACAAAAGAGCGGTAGCCGAGTTGAAAAGGACTTATGATACTAAGTTGATTAATTATTCCCATCATCATGTCGTTGGGTATGCTGACCAAATTAGATGCTTACAACAAGAAAGGGAAAATTTGTGTATGGATGTTTTGAATTGGAAAAGGAAAATAAGTCTCTCAGGGAAATGTGTAGGACTTATAACAGAGCCTTGAAACTTCAGATTAAACCTTCCAATCATTTAGACGAAACGAGCAGGAAGGTGCAAAGACTTAACAAATTACTAGGCATTGCATTTCACTTCACCATGCCATTGATCCTCCTTTGTCTGAGGATGGAGAGGACATAGATATTCAGAATAATTTTGTAATGATGACATATAATTATACCCATAATCAGGTACTGAAAATGTATCTTTTTGGTGAATATACTTGTGTATTAACAGTGTCTATTATGTAAATAACTGTTGGTATAAGACATGGGTAACAACTGCATGTGTAATGAATGATTTAAGAAATTTCTTTGGGTGAGAGGAGAGACAACCCTATTTATTTGGACTTGTTTTTGACGATGAGCTTCTCGTCAACTTCCCAAATTTTGTTTTATGGCCCTCCTCCCGTGAGTACATCTATGGTCGCTTCAATTTGAGATAATTAATTCAGAGATTTACTGTTGGTAAATTTTCATCTTTTGGATCCATTTCAATTCAGGATTATTCAGGCTTAGGTATCTGTGTAAGGCTGACAATCCTCTTCCTGCTTTTAATAGAAGTCCCAGCCTAACACCCATTTAGATAATCTTGTACTGACGATCGGAACCTTCTTCCAATGCTTGTGAATAGCCTACTCAACCCAGATTCGGGCGTCAATATATGGAAGACCGGAACCTCCTCCAGCATTTGTGCAAAGCCGAATCGACCTGGATTCGGGTATTGATATATACAGGACCAGAACCCCTCCAGTTTTTTGTGAAGAGCCGAATCGACCCATATTCGGGTATTAATATATAGAAGACCGGAACCCCTCTCTGATATTTGCGAAGAGACAAATCAACATAGATTCGGGTATTAATATATTGATGACCGGAACCCCCCCTCCGGTATTTGCAAAGAGCCGAATCAACCCAGTTTCGGGTATTAATATATAGAAGACTGGAACCCCCATCCGGTATTTATGAAGAGCCGAATCGACCCATATTCAGGTATTAATATATAGAAGACCGGATCCTCCTCCAGTATTTATGAAGAGCTGAATCGACCCAGATTCGAGTATTAATATATAGAAGACCGGAACACCCCTTCGGTATTTGTGAAGAGCCGAATCGACCCAGATTATGGTATTAATATATAGAAGACCGGAACTCCCTCTGGTATTTGTTGTTTCGGTATCCCCTTTGGTTTTGATTTGTGAAGTAGAGGTTGCACGTACTTCCTGAGCCACTCCTTGCACTTTTGGTGTCAAAGCAGAGGATGTACGTGCTTTGTTGGCCACTCTCTGGGCCTGTGCGTCGGGCGCGCTTGCTAGCTTATCCACAAGCAGGGTACCCGACCTCCCTCCAAGATACGCCTTATCCTGACCATTATAGGCGATAAAAAGTTAGATAGGGCCATCTTAGGTATAGAAATAAGGTTTACTCTTTTGATGCTCTATATGGACAATCGTAGGCACTGATAGAGGCATACACGCCATCCCCCTCTGAGGGGTGTCATACCCTGACCATCATAGGCGACGATAGGGGTTTGCATTCCCTTCTGCTGGTAACGCGTAACATAAGCAGAGGTAGGACGTGCTCTTTTGCGAGCAGAGATAGGACATGCTTAGTTCTAGCAGAGGCAGGGGTACTCTTCTGCAAGAAGAGGTAGGGAGTGCTAATTTTAGATGCACCGCTACCACCATTTCTGGTGTGAAACAGAGGCTTACGCTTTTGATGCTTTAATCCTACCGTCTATGATTTGGGCATGGAGGAAGACTAACACACCATCCCCCTCTGGGGGATGCCTTGCCCAGACTAATTTGGTGCTGACAAGGGTTTTATTTGTGGAGTTTCTCTTCTTCGCAACCAAGCGAATGATCTTTCCTTTACTATTTCTAGAAGGTTTCAACGGCGTAACCTCCTACGCTTTCTTTACATATCTTTGTAATTTTCCTTGGTTTAATAACTTGATGATCACTCCCTCTAAAACTCTATAGTGGTTTCTTTCGTGCCCGTTTACCATACGGTAGTAGCAATGCGACCCTTCTCTCTTAGCTTCGTTTTTGGGTTTCCTATTTAGCGACGGCCAAAAGTAAAACTCATGTCTAGTCAGGAAATAGATACCCTCAATCGATATAATGATCTTACAACCCTTTGGTAACCCTGACTCAAAATTCTTCTTTCGCTGCTGCATTTTGGCCTTTTTATTACTCAATTTTGTCATTCCTTCTTTATCTTTACACTTCCTTTTTACTGCCTTTCGACATGGGGGTATATCTCTTTTAGAATTTTTATCAGCTAGAGGAATGGATGTTTTTTCAATGCTTTGTTCGAATTTGGTTCCTCTAGCCCTTTTAAGGATGACTTCTTTGGCAAGGAAAAAGGAGTTATATCTCTCCGTCGAGGATTGGTTAAGTGCAAAAATCGGAGTTGGTCCTACATGGAAGGGGTTAATGCTCCATCGATCAGGGTCATAGGGTCCTACATCCTTCTCTTTCTCTTGGATATGGAGGGTTTCTAATTTGAACCATTCAATCGTCCATGGCTCATCAATACTTATCCCAGCCATGGGAAATCCGTTAGCAACCGGTTGAGATTTTTTATACATAATGTTCGCCTCCTCAAGGTTTAATCCAATACGGGTTGGACCAACACAGGTGGGTATGTGGAAAGGGTAACCACAAGGTTGGAGGTTCAAGCCCTCCTTCTAGCGCCAAAATGTTAACGATATTTTCCGTCAACACCGGAGATGGGTCAACGGGGGTAGATCTAAAGGAAAAATAGGTGGTTCGACTATTTTTGTGTTAAATCGGATCAATACCCTAGATATCGAAGTCTGGAGGAGTGGGATCGCTAAGGACTACCAGAACGGATCTAAGCTCAGGGAAGGAGATATATCCTCCTATTCAAGGACATATTGAGACAAGAATCCATGCTTATCTGGAAAATGAACAGTAAACTACAATAGTGATGATTGGAAATAATAATATAAACTTACAGAGCAAGTTCCTAAAAGAAAATCCCTTTTTATTAAATTTTCTTTTGGAATACATGAATGTAATAGGAGAATTCTCTAGTTCATCTAAGCTCTAAGCTTCTTTGAAGAGTACTAGTATGAATAAAAATTGACCCCCTAAAATGTGGCCATTGGGTCTTATTTATTGTGGTCCTGGGCTCCTACCGCTGTTGGACTATTGGGCCTACAGTGGCCTTTGTTGGTCTCTTTTTCCTCGGTTTCGGGCGCTTGGCTTCCGGCCATCTTTGGAGTATCAGTTATGGTCTTCGAATGGTATTTAAGGGTTTGGTAATAGCTTCAAAATGTAGTCTTTCGGATGTAAGCTTTCAGATATAGGCCTCCGGCTTTATCGTGAATACTTAGAGGGGCCTACCTTCATGATGTATGTTGATAACTACTGGTTCGAAGCCGATGTAGGTTCCAGTATTAGGTAAATCAGTACGGGTAGCCTGTATCTCTGCTTGGGTCTCGGTTAGCCTTTTGGCGGAGCTTTTGTGGTAGCCTGGATTCCCGGAGGGTGGCTTCTGGTGTCACTTCTGTTATTTGTGAATGCAGCCTTTCGGTATTCGTATGGAAGATGCTCCGAAAGCTGGTTCTGGATGATCCTTGCGTTCTCTTGGTTTAGTACCTTCGATGCCCTCGCCTTCAGGTGTATCGGTATTTAGGCAGGTCATTACTGAAGATTCCTTTGGGCTTCATCTTACGGGTTTATTGCTTTTGACTTTCTTGATTTCGGATTAGTTGACTCTTCGCCACATAATCTTCTATCGGACTGATACTATCAGAGGGACCTTGTCGGATTGAATCTGGTAGATAGGTTCCGCCGGTTATATCCTGTAGTTTTTATGATCCTTTCCCCTAGGAGGATTTCAGTTGACGCAGCTTTTTGGTTTAGTTTTTCCTGCTCTTAGCTCTTCCTAGTACTTGATCCTACTTTCTGAAGAGTTTTTGGTGAGCTTTCGGTCATCCGATACCCCCTTCATCGCCAGCTCATTCCACTATTAGTTTTGGTAGTAACAAGTAGCTTTTGAAAAATGCTACACAACAATCAATACCTTTTAGTAGCATTTTAAAAATGCTACAGAAACTGATGTAAAATACCACGTGAATTTATGGTGGCATAAATAAATGCAACGAAAATCTTTTAGTTGCACAAAATAAATGCTACAGAAAATCAAAGAAAAGGTCTAGGAACAGACATAAGTACACAACTAAAAATGTTAGTTTTTGTAGCTTTTTAAATGATGTAGAAAATCTTTCTGTTGCGTTGGGAAAAGACATTTATATGAAATAGTCGGTAGCATTTTTCGAAATTTAACAAAAAAAAATAGTTGCGAGACCTGTAGTAGCATTCTTTAAAAGGCTACCAAAAGCTTTGGAAGCGTTACTTTAAACGCTATAAAAATTCTTTTCTATTATAGTTTCAGTTTCAACGTTTTAGAAAATACATAAACTAAATTATGCTTCCAACACCCATAAATGGCTTAATTCCAAGTTAACTGTACGAGTACATTATCTAAATATTAAATTCATCGAAAGAGAATTTTGATTTATCTTTTAATACAAATGTTATATGACAAGTTAAGAAATCATCATATAATAATAGAGAAATTGAAATAGAAAAGAAAATAAAGGAGGTTTGTGATGATTTTAAAATCTTTTCTACTAGTAATCTATTATCCTTATGCATGAAGATAATTAATTCAGTCATTGTGGTCGGACTCGAGAGAGAGAAGGAGGAACTTACTAAAGGATAGGGCTAAAAGCTGTGGACGGATCTTTCTTCTCATGCTTGATTTCTTGAAAGAGAGACCGAAATACTACTCTTTACCACTTAGAATGCCCAATTAATATACTTAGGCAAGAGTTTCAATGAATCCGCCCAAGAGGCCAAGGCCGCTATGAAAAATTTGACTTTCCTCCGCATAAGCTACTTACTCAACCTCTCCCTCGCTACTAAGGTTTCATCCTTTGTAATTCCACAACCTCGTCCACATATATGCACATGTTTAAAATTTCAATTAACTAACAGTACATTACATAAAATTAAATACCATTTTCTATGATTTAGAAAAACTAAATTTTGCTTATCCACATAAAATAACCCAAACAAGCCCTAAAAGTACTAAAATATTCAACTTAGATTCTAATTTATTATCACACACACCATAAACTTTCTATATTTATATAGGATTGTAACAGTAATTAACCTTCAATAAACTATGTTAAACAAACAATGAAGAAATATAAACAATTAAACTAACAAATTAACCCTAAATTAACAAATTAAATTAATAAAGGTCTAAGTTGATTACCTAATTTAGAGGTGGTTAGGAGGCAGGATATGAAGGGAGGGAAGTTGGTTGGAGTTAGGGAAGCTCACCGAGTTAGAATTTGGAAGCGGCGAAGCGGAGGTGGTTGGAGGAACATTTTACGTATTCGGGGGAGAAAGAAAATGAGGAAGAAGAAGCAGGTGTCGGCCCGATAGCTCATGATTTACCAGAGGCTGTCAATGACGTCTTTACAACAGCTATCATCGGCTTCCAATGTCTTATTATTTAATTCGTGAAAGAAATCCAAAGTGTACTAATTATTGGAAGTTAGCCGTTGGCGGTCATTGTACAACACTGTTGATATATACAATTTGTTTAGTAGTGAGTTTAGCTAAAATCTTATGGGATGACCCCATTATATCTCCTTGTAAACTATGGTTTAAATGGAAATCTCCTTGTAAAATCTTATGGGATGACTCCATTTTATTTTATAAATAGAGTTACTTTGAAAAATAAGAATATATCTCATTGTAAACTATGGTTTAAATGGAAATCTAACTTATCAACATCTAAATTTAAGGATGCTTAATATATGTTAGAAAACTGGATCCCATAGAGGCAAAATTAGATAATAGAACATTTAAACGACTTTATAGGTTATTTTCTGAATAGTATAACCAACGATTTTGTTATACTTGGTACTTTGAAAGTAATTGAGTCCGTAGATGCGGATTTTTTTAGAAAAGAAGTGTATAACTCAACTTCAAACTAGGGTAAATCTATTGGCATCATCTAGTTCAGAACATACTGAAACAATAGATAACAATGATGAAGCTTATGGCTCTTCTCAAAATTATGAGAAAGTTTCAACACTAGTAGTGGTGTAACAGCCCGTATTTTATGTATCAGAGGATCGTAAACTATTTTTATTTTATTCCCTGAGGGTTGGATCATTCTCAAATTTTAATGTGTTGCTTATGGGGATGTGAGACATATCCATAATTTTTACCAATTTTTTAATACTATTTTGCCCCTGTCTATCTTGAATAGGGAATAACTTTTGATTCAGGTCGAATCAGGTGTTGAGACCTGTGCCATTAGAAAGGAAATGATGTTTGCCTTTCCGTAGAGTTGTCCTATTAAAGATTTGGCTCAACGGTTTGGGAGGAATCGCCGTTTTAAGGTTTTCAGTTGGTTGTTAAGGTTTTGTAAGCCAAAATGGGCTGATTTGGGGAGGCCCATTAGTGGGCTAGTGGAGGCTATAAATAGGGGGTATGAGGCATGGAGAATAGTTTACTTTCTCCATTTTCTCATTTGGAAGAGCCAAGGGATCCTTCATTCCTCCATTTCTCCATCATTCCACAATTAGAGCTTAGAGAATCGAAGATCTACACCATTTGAAGCTAGATCTACATCATTTGAAGTGATAGTTCGTCAAGTCGAAGAAATTGCATCGAGTTCTTCGCTATCCAGAATCAAATTTCATCGTTTCTGCTTTGATTTGGAGAACTGGTGAGTAATACGCATCTCTCAAACGGATTCAATAAAGTGTATGAATGTTTGGTCATGTTTTTCATTAATTTCAGGTGTTCTCTCATAGATCAGCATCATGGTAAGTCTATCTTCATATCAATCGCCATAGGATCTAATTTAGCAACTTAAAACCGGTAATTTTTATGCTATATCACATGTTTATGTAAGTTAGTTCCATAAATTTGTTCATATGTTCATTTATCATGATTTTGGTGAAATTTATATAACTTTTGATGAAAATCGTGGTTTTCATGTGTTAGTGATCTTATATCATGTTTGCGGTCATATTTGATGAGTTGGACGAGTTAGTTTCGTCAAATTTGTCATTTGGCGAAGTTTTGGTCAAAATCGGAGTTGGATTGGACTTTACAGGAAATGGGTCGGTCTTGATTTGGGTCGGTCGGCATGGGGCTGGTCGGTCTGATGAAGAGTGGCTTGGGGAACAAGTCATAAGGGTGGTCTGTCTGGATTTGGGTCGGTCAGCTTCACTCTAGTCGGTCTTCTGGTTTGGGTCGGTCATGAAGTGTGGCAATGCAAAGGAGGGGTCAGTCGAGGCGGGTCGGTCGGTCGAGGTGGATCGGTCGGTCGAGCCTGGACTCGAATAAGGCTGGTCGGCCATGAGGGGACTGGTGCACTCCAGAGTGGTTCAGACTAGTCATGGTGCATCGGGTCGGTCGGGATGAAGTAGGTCGGTTGGTCTTGGTGGAAGAACCGGTTGATCGTAAAGTTTGAGTGGTGGAGTGGAAGTGGTTCGGCCTCAAGTGGGTCGGTTGGTCATGTTTTCTAATCTGGTCGGTTGGTCACAGTCTGGTCGGTCGCACAGGGTCAATTTTTGAAAAATTATATTTTTCGGGTACGACCCAGATTTGAACATAAGAGCTTGAAAAAAAAATCGGGGGCAATCCCCCCCCCCGCTCCAAACCCTAGTCGCAGCGCATTGATGTAATTTGGCTCAGTGAGGGTGTGACTTCGAAGTAAATTTAAGTAGGAAGGTTTGAAATGTTGAAATGTGTTCGTTGATTGGTGTAGAACATCGAATGAAGTGACAACCCAAAGGTTGTAAGTTTGTGGATAATGGTTGCTTGAGCTAAGAAAAGTCGTCGGGTTGGATGACTAGAGATGTGAAGGACCAGAAATTATTGTTGTCGTATGTTCTAGTAGACTCGAAGTAGGGATACACCAGAGACGCCTAAAAGACCGGTTGTAGGTTAAATACCCCGGGTATCATTGAAAGGCCAAGTTATTAAGGGTGGGCAAACATACGCATCGTTGAAAGGCGTATGGAGTTTGTGCTAGAACTGGAGTTACCATTATCCTTTGACATATGGCAAGGTTGGTCGTCATACGATTAACGATGGTTTCGAAGCAGGACTGACGGTGATAGCCAGAGTCTTTCATGGTTGATTAGTTGCCTTGTTCGAATCGCCTCATGTAGATTGTCCAACACTGTAGGAGATGTCCTTGGGTGCTTGTCTGAACAGGTTCATGTAATCCTTATGGGTGCAAACAGGTTAAGTATTACAAGTTCATCACCATTCATTTATGGTTATAATGCGCTAGACCTCCCACATTAAATCTTCCACTTGTGGATGCTGGATATGCCAGTTGGGTCCGGGCGGACTTCTTCCATAAGTCGGACTTAACCTCGTGTCTTACCATCGTCACGTGTACGTTTGTAAACTTAGACCCCTTACATTTGATTCACCACTAATGGTCGTTGGATACGTCGGGCGGTTCCGGGCAGACTTCTACCACAAGTGTAATCTAGCCTCGTGTCCAAGCGCGGTTATAGTTTCTAATTATTGTAGATGTAGACATTTTCATTACTAACCAATTTTCGTGTTCATTATGCCCTAAAATTTTCGTCCGATCTATGATACAAGTTATGCCCTATATTAAGATATAGATTATGCCCCCAAATCCCAAGTTTTGGCTTAAGGTAGAAATTATGCCCAAAATTCCCAATCATGTTTACAATATGAATTATGCCCCAAATTAATCATTCCCAATTTTGCGCGTTCGCGTATTTCAGCGATAGGCCTAGACTCGAAGGTAGCCCGACTATAAAAACAAAAAGGGAAAGAGTGAGAGAAGAGAACAAGAATCGACATAGTAAATAAAACTGGCATAAGATGATAGAATTGGTCATACTAACAGAATAGGCATAATGACATGATCAGGAAATCTAATATAATAAAGATATCGTAAACAGGCATGATAAGATCTAAACAGTGAATTGGATATACAAATAACGATAGATCTGTTATAATTTTAGATTACTAATAGGCATAGGCTTAGATCCAAACTTATTGGCATGTCAAGATTACATTTCAGGTGTTTATATCTAAAAATAACATAGACTCAATGTGATTGGATCTAAAGAACAGAAGACTGATTGTAGATGTTGTAGCACATATCTCTGAATACATATAATTTGCTGTTGAAAAAGAATAGGCTATTTTACTCTGGGTTAAGGAAGAACCTCGTTGTCGCCATTGATTTAGACGAATAAAACAATGGGATTAAGGTCCTATTTATAGCCTAGGGTCAACGAATTTGGTCATAAATAAGTCCAAATACGCAGAACTGAATCTGCCTCAGACCTGGGGGATCGACACCCCTGTGTGGGTGTCGACCATGGGTCGACACCCCTGTGCTAGGGTCGACCCCCAACAGGTGTGATTCCCGCTTTGGTTCCCGCCTCTGGTTTTCAAAATGTTTTAAACAGATTTGAATCCTAGGTTTATTTTATTTATATATAATTGTCTTATGCGTATACAAACTTCAAACCTTAATAATTTCTTCATACGATGTCCGTTTTATGCAAACTCAAGGTCTATCTTAAGTAGAATTCCGAGGCGAACGAAGTGGCATAGCCATTTTACTTAATTCCAGATATTTAATTAAGCATTCCTCAGTTTATCATTATAGTGTTTGTTAAAATTACGGGGTGTTACATTCTCCCCTACTCAAAGGATTTCGTCCCTGAAATCTCAAAGTTAAGAAGAACATATATCCTAACATCCATCACCCATCTACTCATCCATCAATCACGGGAAAAAAATGGTTAATCGGACGAGAATAAAGAGAGAGTCCCATTCTAGTTGTCAATACCGACAACAATGAAATCTATAGTAAGAGTAAAATCCGTCGACTTTAGAAATCGTGAGGGTTGAAGTCCCTCTATCCCCAGTAAAAAGCCCGTTTTACTTCTTTACTATAATTCTCTTTTTTTTATAAGTGGTTCAAAGAAAATTCAATATCTTTCTTATAATTTTACTCTTTCACAAGCCCAAATAAAATATTATTTCTAATGTCACAGGATATGACTGATTAGTTAATCTGTCAAAATCCAATGTGGGTTCATTGGAACCATATAAACCATACTTAGAGCTCCTATTAAGAGAAAAACAGAACCCCCTGCAGTGTACAAAATAAACATTGTACCCAAGTACAAACGTTTCTTTCCTCCCTACATAGATAAAAGTAAGTAAACAGGAATTAGTTCTAACTCCCACATGATAAAAAAGTAAAAGATCTCTAGAAGAAAATAATCCTATTTGACCGCTGTACATTGCTAACATCAGGAAATAGAACAATCATGAATTTCGAGTAACAGGCCAAGCTTGTCCCTAAAAATTTTCTAATGCTTACATGAACATATGCAAAGGTGTGTGTATATGTCCCTATACTAATGCGAAAGATCAGGTGGTCTACCAATTCAGTTGACCTCCTTAATGCAATGTATGTTAGTGCCATGAATCCAACATGTATGCGAATTATCCTATTATAACATGTAAGTTCTATATGTGTGAAATGCAACATCCAAATGACGATACACCCATTTTCATCGATTAAAAATATATATGCACATGCATCCATATGTGTTATGAGAGTAACTGAGCCGATCTAGTGCCTAATGTATGTGTATATGCATCCACGTGCAACCACTAGCAAACACTTGCATCCCTCAAGCATAACATGTCTCAAACACATGTTTACATCCAAGAGATTCCTATCTAAAGGTCAAAGATTCGATCGATAGGATATACTTAAAAGATAGAAACAAGCATGAATAAAAGCATTGGAAAAGGAAGTTAAGAACATACCCCTGAAAAGAAAAGGGTACAAAGAGAGAATCTTGTCTTTAGTCTCCCAAGTTGCATCCTCTTGGTTTTCTCAACACTGAACTTTCATTAGATTGACCTCTCATTTGCGTAGCTTCCTAACTTCTCATCCTAGAATACGGGTAGGAGCTCGTCTAACTGTCGCCTTCCGTTCCACCTCTACTTCCTCAAGCATATTCGGCTTAACTACTTCTGCGGTGTCATGCAAACACTTTCTTAAATGAGAAACATGGAAAACATCATGAACGCCGGACAGTCTCTCTGGTAGCTTTATTATATAGGCCATTTGGCCAATCCTTTCTGTTATGGGAAATGACCCTACAAATCTTGATGCAAATTTCCCTACAGATCTAAAGCGAACCATATTCCTCAAAGGTGATACCTTGATGAAAACCATGTCTCCTACCTCAAAGTCAATGCCAGTCCTTCTCTTATCTACGTAGGACTTCTGTCTGTCCTGAGCTGTCTTCTTAGCCTGCGGATAAGATCAATTTTTTCTGAATTTTTTCTAAACATCTCAGGTCCAAGTAGAAGTCTTTCTGTAGATTCCACCAACAAGTCAGTGATCCACAGGGTCGTTCGTACAATGCTTCGAAAGGTGTCATGTCAATACTAGCCTGAATACTGTTTTTGTAGGCGAACTCTACTAAAGTAAAATGCTCTTCCCAAGTCCTTCCGAAGTCTAGGATACACAACCTTAAAAGATCCCAAGAACTCTATTCACCATGTGTCCATCGGTCTGAGGGTGATAAGCGGTACTCAAACACAACTTTGTACCTAATTCTTCTTGCAAGCTCCTCCAAAACTCACTGGTGAATATAGGGTCACAATCACTCATAATACTGGAAGGTACTCCATGTAGAAGGACAATCTCCCGAAGATAAATTGCTGCCAACCATGCTGTTGTTCGGTTACTCTTAACAGGAATGAAATAAGCGCTCTTAGTAAGTCTGTTCACTATAACCCAAAACTGGTGTTTCCCTTTCTCGATCGAGGCAAACCATCAATGAAATCCATCGAGACGCTCTCCCACTTCCACTGTGGGACTTCCAAGGGATGAGTAAACCACCGGGCTTCTTTGGCTCAGCTTTGACTTGCTGGCAAACCAAACATCGAGAAACAAACTCCGCCACATCCTTTTTTATCCTAGCCCAAAAGAAAACCCTCTTCATATCCCTATACATCTTATCACCTTCTGGATGAATATTCAGCGTAGATTGATGGGCTTGTTCAGGGACTGTCTTCAACAGACTCCCAACTCGGAGAACACAAAGCCTTCCATCTCGTCGCAACCACCCTCTATCATCCATGAAATATGTTAACGTCGAAATTTGGTCACTAGTGACGATCAACCCCCAATCGCGTGATCTACACACGAATAAAGATAAAATAAAAAGTAAAAGAACGGGGGGCACACACAGAATTTTTATAGTGGTTCGGCAAAGACAATGCCTACGCCCACTTTATATATTATTTCTCTTTTTTTTTATTACAAATACAATGCTTTTTATGTTTGGAGAAAAGAAAGAAAATGACTATTTTCCTTTCTTCCTTTTGAGAGATTAAGATTCTGGAAGAGAGTGGAGATGAAAAGTCTGAAGAAGGCCGTCTGGCCAAAAGAAGTCGTCCTTTTACTCTTTAAGCTTGGAGGTATTTATAGGTGGAAAATGCTGCTTGGACTGTTGTGAAACGGTCCGGCCATTTCGGGAAGGTTCAGACACGTGGAATCCATTCGTTGGCTCAAATTGCAGCTGGAAGACTGATTCCACTGCTCATAAATAGTATCCTCGAAAGTTGTGGCTGACGTGGCATCCGTGGAGAGGTATATCAAAAGCAGAGCTTTGCCCGCATAAGGTTGACCGCCTTTATCTCCTTGGAAGTCGGGATATTAAATGGACTGGCTCTGTAGAAATCTTCCACGCTGGCTCGAGATAATCGGTCGACGAGCTCTTTCTGAAAGCGAGAAACTCGATCGTCCTGGTGAGCGATTCTTCAGGTAATGCGCAATCATTCTGACTGAGTTGGATTTGGGCCGATATACCATTACTTGATGTAGCGCCCCTGATGGGCTTCTTGGAGCGCAACTTGTGCATTTGGGCTTTGGTTTTGGCCTGATGAGATTAGTGCCAAAAAGAGGGCCAACACTTTGCCCCTCAGAATGTATCTTCATCGACAGAGGGAGATGTATTCTGAAATTAGAACTGAAGCACAAACACTCGAGCTGCTATGGTCGCGCTGGACCATATCAAGGCCAAAAAACCGACGGTCCGATGTTGTATTAAGACCAGAAATCCGACGACCATGCCAGGTCGTATTAAGGCCAGAAAACCAACAATTATCGGAGACTGTATTAAGGCCGAGATGATGATCGCCACTGGTACAAAAGTTGGTTCCTGCAAATACAAAACAAACCATGGGTCGAGCATTTTATTCCACTTGGCTTTAGAGGGTGGAGAGCATAAACCATACTCGGCTTAGTGGCGAGCATAAACCATACTCGGCTTAGTGGCGAGCATAAACCATACTCGACTTAGTGGCGATCATAAACCATACTCGGCTTAGTGGCGAGCATAAACCATACTCGGCTTAGATAGTGCGAGTATTAAGCATACTCGGCTTAGATAGTGCGAGTATTAACCATACTCGGCTTAGGGCAAGTGTTTCTTGTTGAGTCAACGGTTTCAATGCTTATTTTGATTAATGACAAGAAAAAGCTTCATGATCGACAAAAAGAAGATTCAATGGTTTCATAGGTTAGAAGTTGGTTATTTAGAGTATTTTATGTTAAAATCTATCCTCAAATAATCATACTTCTCATTGCTTTCAAAATTATGCATGAAAACTCGTTTTTACTGTATATTGACAAAAACAGGTCAACCTGTTAAAAATAACAGGTCAACCTATTTTTAAATATAACAAGTCAACCTGTTAAAATTAACAGGTCAACAGCTTTTTGAAATAACGGTCAAAAACCTGTCAACCTATTAATTTTTCCTGTCGACCTATTTTTGAATTTCATGAAGAGTCATCTTCTTTCTTGAAAAGTTGCATCCATTTCTCTTCATTAAAAATCACTTCTTTTGATTGCAACTTTTCATGAATAATTGCATCTTCTCAAATTCTATAAATACATCAAGATTCAATCATTCAAATCACCGATTAACCGATTCTTGCTCTGATTTCTGATCATACTTTCTAAATACTCTTGCATTCTAAAAAGCTCCCAAATTTAAGTTACTTATTGAATCCTTGATAATATTTCTCATATTTTGATTCAACAAGCAACTAACTTCCTTCAAATCTTCGCATTCAATTCATATACTTGAGGATAAGATTATAGGAAGGGTGTATTCAATCGTTGACAAATCAGTGTTGAAAGAAGAACACAATCAGAAGTCAAACTCTTGTAATTGTCCTGTGTGAGTAAGTTTGTAGCCCGTGAAATCAAGTGGGTAAGCTTGTAGCCCGTGAAATCAAGTGGGTAAGCTTGTAGCCCGTAAATCAAGTGGGTAAGCTTGTAGCCCGTGAAATCAAGTGGGTAAACTTGTAGCCCGTAAATCAAGTAGTGTTGTGAACCTGTTCCTCCGGGTGAAGAGAGGGTGTTGTTTAGTGAAAAGCCGAAGAGGAGCTTCGGGACTGGACGTAGAACTGGAGGTCTGAACCAGTATAAAAATCCTGGTGTCGTTACTCTACTTTACTTTATTTATTGCATTTAAAGTTATCTGTGATATATATATATATATATATATATTGTTATCATATCATATTCCGCATAGCCATATTTAAAGATCCTGCTTAAGTCGTACACACTCGGACTTTTCAATTGGTATCAGAGCCTGGTGTTCTAGAGGTCGTAACAACATCTTAGAACAAATGGCAATAAAGAAGTCTAGTCAAGGGATTAGAAAGTGGAAGAGCAACAAAGCCGAATCAAGAGAACAAGGAAGCAAATGTCTCATGGCTAAAGTCAGATCACAATCGGTATGTGTAGATTCATTATTTAAAGATCTTTTGTTAGACCATGAAAAATTATTGAAACTCAATACAGTCGTTTTAGCTATGTCAAAAAAGTACAAGGAAGAAAATTCCAAATTAAAAGCAGAAAACAATCATTTGGTAAAACAAGCCAAATGTTTTGAAGATACCTTAGAAGAGCTTGTTTCTCAAAAAGATTTCCTTCAAAAAGAAAATGAGCAACTAGAAGATAAAAACAATGTTCTTTTAAAGGAAATCAATCTTTTGCAAAATAGAAATATATCATTAGAAGATTTTTTAAATAATTCTAGTTCTTTAATTTCGTCTCTTGAAAAAGAGAACGGAGATTTAACTGAAAAGAATTTAGAACTATCTAAAGAATGTGAGTTTTTAAAGGTGAATAATAATATTTTGCAAAATGAAATTTCTGACTCAAAAGAAAATTTTGAAAAGTTACAATCTTCTTTAGATAATTCAGAATCTCAAATTTTAGGTCTCAAAACTGAGAATGGTACTTAGAAAGGAAAAATTCTGAATTAAATAAGGAAATTGATGATTTAAAGAATAACAAAATTTCTTTTGATAATGTCAATAGCGACTTTAGAAATAAATTTGATAAAAGTGCAAATAAGTTCGCAAAATTTAATAAAGGTCAAAATGATTTAAATATAATTTTATCTAGATCTCGACCTTTACATGACAAAAGTGGTTTAGGATATAATAAAACTAATCTTAGAAATAGTACTAGATATGCTTTCATGTACAATAAAAATATCACTGCTAGTACTAATGCACATCCAAAACCCAATTATCATAGAAATTCGAATACTTCTATGGCTAGCGGTATTTATAATAAATATAGAAGTACGAAAAGGGATATCACAAGAGATTACTTAAGTATTTGGGTTCCTATAAGTTGGAAAAATAGAGAAAAATATATCGATGATTATTTTGATTCAGTTGTTAATAACGAAAATTTTATCTTTAAATGTTCCGTTAAACCCTCTTGGGTATGGTTACCTTCCATCTAACCCATGGACCCAAAAAAAGCAAGTGGGTACCAAATGTATATACATCATATTCTTTACAGGTACACCACAACAAAAAGAAGACAATTTCGATATCTCCAAATATCTTTGAATACAAAATTCAGTTTATCAAATTGCACATGATCTCCCGAAGGTACTTTAAATTATGTCTTATATTCGATTACTGTTCTATCATGATTTTTATTCTTTTTAATCAATAACAAAGAGGGAGAAATATGCATATATAATAATAAGTGTTGTTGGAGTTTGAAAATTTAAAAGAGAAGCCAGAAAAACGGTTTTCAACAGAACCTGTCGACCAGTATGAAAATTCCTGTCGACCGGTTAGTCTTTAAATTGTTTTTTAAACTAACCAGAGACTTTTCCTGTCGACCGCTTCAAATTTTCCTATCGACCTATAATGCTTCAGACAATGAAGATGTCGACCAGTTCAATTTTTTCCTGTCGACCGATACATATTTAAACTGTTTATTACTCAAACCAGAGAGTATACCTGTCGACCGCCATTTCTCTCCTGTCGACCGTTTCTATTTCTGTTTGTAATTTGTGAAACCAGAAAATAAAGCTGTCGACCGTAGATAAAGACCCTGTCGACCGGTTTTGTTTCAGGAAGAAAATCGGTTGACCGGTTGAACATTTAGGTCGACCGGATTGTACTATTTATTTCATTTTCTCCAACCCAAAACTTTTTAGGTCGACCGCTTAGTATTTATAGGTCGACCGGTCTCTCTGAAAAATGTTTTTCTTATAAAGACACGTCGTTTCAAATTCCAAACTCAAACACCATTTCTTATACTATTTTAAAATTATACTACTCTCGATTATTGAGGTTATTATGATATCTATTCTTTTTAATCGATGACAAAGGGGGAGAAATATTTTACATATACTATTTAAAATATATGTGCTTAATATGGTAAAAGTATATGTGTGCTAACATTTGTTAATGCAGGAATCAAAAGGTAAGATTATTTACTAAGAAATGTTGCAGAAATTCAGGGGGAGCTTTATATTCAAAGGGAGAAAATCCAAGGTGTTGTCATCAATCAAAAAGGGGGAGAATGTTGAGACACGAGAATTTCGATTGATAACAACAAAATAAAAATCAATGGAAATCATGACATGGAGCTAAGATTATGGATATGTAGATGTTTAAAGGGAGACAGAGCTTATATACAGGGGGAGATAGCAATAAAGATTAAAATATCAAGCTATATTGTCATCAATCAAAAAGGGGGAGAATGTTGAGTCAACGGTTTCAATGCTTATTTTGATTAATGACAAGAAAAAGCTTCATGATCGACAAAAAGAAGATTCAATGGTTTCATAGGTTAGAAGTTGGTTATTTAGAGTATTTTATGTTAAAATCTATCCTCAAATAATCATACTTCTCATTGCTTTCAAAATTATGCATGAAAACTCGTTTTTACTGTATATTGACAAAACAGGTCAACCTGTTAAAAATAACAGGTCAACCTATTTTTTAATATAACAGGTCAACCTGTTAAAATTAACAGGTCAACAGCTTTTTGAAATAACGGTCAAAAACCTGTCAACCTATTAATTTTTCCTGTCGACCTATTTTTGAATTTCATGAAGAGTCATCTTCTTTCTTGAAAAGTTGCATCCATTTCTCTTCATTAAAAATCACTTCTTTTGATTGCAACTTTTCATGAATAATTGCATCTTCTCAAACTCTATAAATACATCAAGATTCAATCATTCAAATCACCGATTAACCGATTCTTGCTCTGATTTCTGATCATACTTTCTAAATACTCTTGCATTCTAAAAAGCTCCCAAATTCAAGTTACTTATTGAATCCTTGATAATATTTCTCATATTTTGATTCAACAAGCAACTAACTTCCTTCAAATCTTCGCGTTCAATTCATATACTTGAGGATAAGATTATAGGAAGGGTGTACTCAATCGTTGACAAATCAGTGTTGAAAGAAGAACACAATCAGAAGTCAAACTCTTGTAATTGTCCTGTGTGGGTAAACTTGTAGCCCATGAAATCAAGTGGGTAAGCTTGTAGCCCGTGAAATCGAGTGGGTAAGCTTGTAGCCCGTAAATCGAGTGGGTAAGCTTGTAGCCCGTGAAATCAAGTGGGTAATCTTGTAGCCCGTAAATCAAGTAGTGTTGTGAACCTGTTCCTCCGGGTGAAGAGAGGGTGTTGTTTAGTGAAAAGCCGAAGAGGAGCTTCGGGACTGGACGTAGGACTGGAGGTCCGAACCAGTATAAAAATCCTGGTGTCGTTACTCTACTTTACTTTATTTATTGCATTTAAAGTTATCTGTGATATATATATATATATATATATATATATTGTTATCATATCATATTCCGCATAGCCATATTTAAAGATCCTGCTTAAGTCGTACACACTCGGACTTTTCATTTCTCATGATCAACTTATGTTGGGTTAGTTAATTTAGCAAGCTATGCGCGCTCGTGGTGTAAAGAAAGGGAGTGTAATCCACAATCATGTTTAAGAAAAAGCGACCTCTCTCACTTGAAAGAGTAGGTGTTTGAAGTAGTGGTGGGCTTTCGCGCTAACCACATAGAACATGGGGCGAGCATTAACCATGCTCGGCTTAATGGTGAACACTAATCTGGTTCGGCTCAGAAATTTTACAACAATCGATCTACTTTTGCAAAAAGTAAAGTTCATAACTACTAAGCAACTACTACAAAGAAAATCTACGGGGACAGCACATCAAGGCGTCCCTATTATTGAAAGAAATACAATGAGAGAAAGGATAAAAAATCTAATTAATGATAATGCCGCGAGTGCTAGTCTCAGGGTCCTTTCCATTTCTAGGAGCTTGCGGACCAGCCTGAGGAGCTTGGGCAGAAGGTCGCGGCGGCATGGCCGGGGCGCGATTTTTGACATACTCAGCAAGTTCCCCTTTTCTGACTCGTCCTTCGATGAGATCGCGCAGATGTCGGCAATCATTTGTATTATGTCCAGCTACGTTGTGGAATATACAATGCTTGCCAGAGTCAAGTTCCATTTGGGTCGGTTCTCGTTGAGGTGGCTTTGGAGTGGGGAAGGACTCGCGCATATCGAGATAGATATCGAGCAAAGAGGAATTGAGCTCGGTGTACCGATTATATTTGTTTTCATTTCGAGGTCGTACATTGCGTTTATCCTTTTCCGGGGTCGTTCCTCTTCCTTTATTCTGGACATTGCCGTTGAGTGGACCTTGTTGTTTGGCTACTAAAACTTCAAGGCTCTCCATCTCAAGGCTGGCATCCTCTTGTCGGAGGAATCTTTCGGCCTCGGAATAGAAATCATCTATATCTTTGGGAGGATCCCTAGTTAAAGAGTTCGAGAATTCTGATCTCTTCTGAACTCCCGCGATGGCTGCAATCAACACCGTCAATGGCTCAGGCCGATCGACAGATGCTACGGCTGCATTGAACTTTTCGAGGAAGGATCTTAACGTCTCTCCGGATCGCTGCTTGATGGTAGATAGAAACATGACACTTTTCGGTCGAGAGATATGCACTCGAAACTGCTCGATGAAGCGGGTGACCAGAGTATTCCAACTACTGATCGACTCCGTTGTTAGCTGCCGAAACTACATACCGGCTATATTTGTGAGAAAGAGTGGAAAGCACTTAGCCATGAAGCTGGTCGATGCACCAAGTACTTCCATATGTCGCATGTATCGCATAAGATGAATGGTCGGGTCAGTGCGACCGTTGTATGGTTCGATGGCGGGGAACCTAAAGTCCGGAGGGTTTCGAGAATTTCTGATTTCCCTAGTGAAGGGGCTGCGATTGACATTATCTATGTCTTGCTGTGAAGAATTGCATCGAGTGAAATGTCGGATGATGCTTGCAAGCTGATTCCCATCTCCGAGGAGTCGTTGCCATGAACTTAACTCGGCATCCTGAGGGGGTTCTGCATGAGGATCCGGCATAAGCATGCTTGGAAGGGTGGCCGTTGGCTGGGCTCGACCTCCGAGAGTTGAGTGAAGGTGTGAGGGAAGGTGAGACCTGGTGGGTGGTTCTGGGCAGAATGACCCCTCTGGAACCTAATGAGTTGTGGATCGAGCCATATTTGTAGCTAAAGGTCTAGGATGATCCAGCATAGCAAGTGATGTCCGGGGGCCGGGATTGCCCCCGTTTGAAGCGAGGTTAGGAGGGTCTACAGTAGCATTTTCTTCCGCTACGGTGAGGACCGACATGGTAGGGTGGCTTCCCTCGTTCGAAGGGAAGGTTACTCCAACTCTTCGTTGAAGAGGAAGAGTGGTTAGACTGGTCTGCGGCAAGATCCGGGTTGTAATGGGAATGGCGTTGATTCTGAGGGACCCGGGGGTAGCTCGACTGATTCGGTAGGTCGAGATGTTCCAAAGAGTGGAGGCATATTTGCCAGACGACCTAGATCTTGGTTGCCTGCCTCCTGAGGTTCTGCTGTTGCAGCCGTGCTGGTTGCTGGAAGCGATATTCTCGGCTGGGATCGATCGGTTGGTGGAACCAAACCAGGATGAAATAAAGGTGTAGCCTGATCAGTGGCCTGATTTCGTGCAGACCGAAGATCGGTTATTGCCCCAGCTTCGGTCGATGGAGGAATTGATGTTGAAGCGTTCAACCCTGTTTCCAATCGACCAAGAAGGTGATCCATCAACTGCTGTTGTCGTTCGAGGACTTTACCCTGAGATGTCATATAGTCTCTGAGTTCAACCATGATTTTATCCATGTCGTCCCGGGTACGGAATCGGGCCATGTTGTCATGAGAGGAGACTTCGTGGCTTTCTTCTCCAGCATCGGCATTAACTGCATTGGTGTTTGCGGGACGAGAGGATGTTGCATCTTTCTTTCGTTTGTTCACCATGACCTGGGATTAGCAGGAGCTCGATGGCGGTGTCGTTGCGCACCCCTACCTGGCGCGCCAAAGTGTTGACGTAAAAAGTTGGTCACTAGTGACGATCAACCCCCAATCGCGTGGTCTACACACGAATAAAGATAAAATAAAAAGTAAAAGAACGGGGAGCACACACAGAATTTTTATAGTGGTTCGACAAAGACAATGCCTACGTCCACTTTATATATTATTTCTCTCTTTTTTGATTACAAATACAATGCTTTTTCTGTTTGGAGAAAAGAAAGAAAATGACTATTTTCCTTTCTTCCTTTTGAGAGATTAAGATTCTGGAGGGGAGTAGAGATGAAAAGTATGAAGAAAGCCATCTGGCCAAAAGAAGTCGTCCTTTTCCTCTTTAAGCTTGGAGGTACTTATAGGTGGAAAATGTTGCTTGGGCTGTTGTGAAATGGTCCGGCCATTTCGGGAAAGTTCAAACACGTGGAATCCATTCATTGGCTCGAATTGCGGCTGGAAGACTGATTCCACTGCTCATAAATAGTATCCTCGAAAGTTGTGGCTGACGTGGCATCCGTGGAGAGGTATATCAAAAGCAGAGCTTTGCCCGCATATGGCTGACCGCCTTTATCTCCTTGGAAGTCGGGATATTAAATGGACTGGCACTGTATAAATCTTCCACGCTGGCCCGAGATAATTGGTCGACGAGCTCTTTCTGAAAGCGAGAAACTCGGTCATCCTGGTGAGCGATTCTTCAGGTAATGCGCAGTCATTCTGACTGAGTTGGATTTGGGCCGATATACCATTGCTTGATGTAGCGCCCCTGATGGGCCTCTTGGAGCGCGACTTGTGCGTTTGGGCTTTGGTTTTGGCCTGATGAGATTAGTGCCAAAAAGAGGGCCAACAAAATATCTACTAAGGTGAATAGAAGTATCCCCTCTACTGAGCCTATCCAAGATGACTGAAATCTGTGGATCCTCTCGCTGTGAAGTTCCCATCTGATCATAAAGAGTAAGTCACACCTCCAGTGATGCCATTAAACCAGGTATAAACTTGGTGGATGGTCTAAAATCAAAAGGTATAAACTTCAAACTTTTCCTCTCCACAGACAAAGGAATACATGGTCATCCTCTTCCTACTCAATGCGTCTGTCACCACATTACCCTTGCCCGGGGTATAAGCAATCTCAAAGTCATAGGACGCTAGGAACTCCATCCATCTTTGTTGCCTTAAATTAAGATCCTTCTGCGAAAACAAGTACTTGAGAGATTTATGATTGGTGTACAGCTCAAACTTCTCTCCAAGCAAATAATGATGCCAAGTCTTAAGCGCGAATACTATGGCAGCTAACTCTAAGTCATGGATAGGGTAGTTCTTCTCATGAATTCTTAGTTATCTTCCTCCATAACCTACTAACCTTCCCTCTTGTATCAGAACCGCACCAAGCCCTGTACCACATGCATTAGTGAATATTGTGAACACTTTGTTCCCATTAGGCAAAGTCAAGACTGGAGCTGTTGTCAGAGCCCTCTTCAATCGTTGAAAAGCATCATCACATTCTATATCCCAAGAAAATGTCAGATTCTTCTTCGGCGTTCCGGTGAGTGGGGCTGATATCCTTGCGAAGTCCTTAATGAACTTCCTAAAATAGCCCGCTAATCCAAGAAAATTCATCACCTCCGTTGCATTCTTTGGGATCTGCCAACCTTGAACTTCAACCACCTTCGTAGGATCTACTGCTGTCCCATCTTTAGAGACCACATGCCCTAGAAATCTCACTTCTTTTTTCCAAAAATAACATTTGGAGAATTTTGCCTTAAGTTGGTGCGTACAGAGAGTTTTCATAACCTCCTTTAAATGTAGAGCATGCTCTTCCTCGTTCTTCGAGAAAATCAAGATGTCATCAACAAAGACCACAATGAACTTATTTAGAAACTCCCGGAACACCCTACTCATCAGATCAACAAAATAGGCGGGTGCATTCGTCATCCCAAACGGCACGATGAGCCACTCAAAGAAACCATCTAGAGTTATAAAAGCGTTCTTGTATATAATGTCCTCGGCCACCCTCAACTGATGAAACCCCGTGGCCAAGTCTAACTGAGAGAAAACAGATGCACCAACAAGCTGGTCAAACAGATCATCTATCCACGGAAGTGGGTGCCTATTCTTCTTAGTGAGTTTATTCAACTCTTTGTAATCCACGCATAAGCAAAGCGAACCATCCGCCTTAGTGGCGAATACTAATGCACCCCATTCAGATATGCTTCGCTTAATAACCCTTTCTCAAGTAGCTCCCCTACTTGCTTGTTAAGCTTCCTCCTTTCTCTTGGAGCCATGTGGCGCACATGCAATGCAACAGGCTTTGCATTATCCACCAAGTATATACAGAAATCAATATCGTGCCTAGGAGGTAAGCTCCGAACCTTCTCAAAAGCATCAGGATACTCGCAGACTACTAGTACAGATCGTAGATCATTGATAGATGCATCAATCGACTCTAGGAAACTAAGCTTGAAAGACCCTTAGGGTCACAAGAAATCTCGAGGGTCCTCCCATGGCAAGTCAAAATTCTAAGGACCCTCCTCTCACGATCCAGAATGACACCATACATGGCTAGCCAATCCATCCCTAGAATCAAAGCATAGCCCATGAAACCAAGCACACATGCGTTACACTCAAACTCGACACCCAACACGAATATTCTCAAACCCCGACAAATCATAGACAGATGAGCCATACCACCAATGGAGTTTGAGACAACAATGGAATCCCAAACCATACTAGTACTAAGTTGTAGAGACTCAACCGCAGAATCAGATATAAATGAATGCGAAGCGCCCAAATCAAAAGGTGTTCTAATAGAATGATTGTAAAGAGAAATCAAACCTTCAACGGAAACTTTCCTACCTCGATCTGGCGCACCATCCACGAGAGCATGCACCTGCCCTCCTAAAGATCCGACCCTTTGACCTTGTCCTTGCTTCTTCGGGCACTCCGTAGAAAAGTGTCCGACCTCTCCACAATTGAAACAAGCATTTTTCCTCCTTTTGCAGTCTTGGACCAAATGACCCTCGCGTCTGCAATTATGACATTTCCTCTTATCTTTAGCCTTGTCATTCTTTCTGCCCTTCTTTTGTTGTTGTTGTCATTTCTTAGGCCACACTTTCTAATTTTGAGTTTCCTCAACCTTAGCTTCATTCTTTCACCTCTATCTTCCTCATGCATTAACGCTATATCAACGAGTTTCTCAAAAGTTGCTCCCATAGGAATATGAGACATAGTCAACCCATGGAGGGTTCATTCAATCCTCTAGCAAACCTCAAAGTTTTTTTGTGCGGGATATTCACTAGCTCCAAACCAAACCTCGCCAATTGATTGAATTTATTAACATATTCTTTCACAGACATGCGTCCTTGCTTAAGTACCAAATACCTTTCCATTTGTATACTTTGCTCGGCTTGAGAAAGAAACATCATTTCGAATCTGTGTCAGAAATCATCCCAAGTCTCCATTGGACGCCCTGCTTGCGTCACTTCCCACCAGAATAAAGCCTCGTCTTTCAACTTCCAAACGACCAACTGAATCTTCCTACAATCGCCAACTTCGAAAATCTCAAACAAATCCTCCACCTTTTTAAGCCAACTAGTGTGTGGCTCGTGCTACGCACACGGGCAGTTGTAGAAGGTAAGTAGTATGTCAAAGTAACTTGTCCAAGTCTTCTCTTTTGTTACTAAGATTGATGTATAAATTTTTGTTGAATTTATGTTTGTGTTAGAATACTTGATATGAACATCATAGAATTTTTCTGTGCTTGTTAAGAGTTAAAAGTTTCTTAGGTTATTCATGTTATCACACAGTTTATGAAAATGCAATTGGTAACACAGTGGCAGTAACAAATTCATGAAGGGTTGCATAAATCAGGTTTGTAAGAACCCATAGTTTGGAACATTACATCTCTAAATATGTAAACGTTTGAAACTAAGTGGTATAAATATACAATTTTATAGACTTATTTAACCCTTTTTAAATAATAACTAAATAATAAGAAGAAACTTATGTTTAATTTATTTATTTTTTACAAAAATGAATAATTTGAAGATATAACGATAATGTGTTTTATAGACAAATAAATTTTTATTCAACAAAAAGTATCTATACTCAGTAACTCTGAAATTTTACTGTATTTGGGAGTAACTTTATGAAAGTTTTATTGAATATAGTATATTATCGTTCCACTACAAAATTATAGTGTTATAATCTGTCTTACTGTAATTCGTTTTCCTTTTATATTACCGTAACAATTTGTTTTACCTACATTTAGGTGGTATACCATGTAAATACTATGAATATATTAGAGTTGACAATTAAGAACTGAAAAGTTGGATCATTATAACTGTGGTACATTTAAAACTATAGTTTGTTATTCTGTTTAGTATGGAGAGAACGAATGTAGAAGCATTGCTGACGTGAGAACTAATAAAAAGGGAAACACAGCATTAGGCAACTTATTTGTATGCATGCTCTGAAAACCCTAACCAATTAAACCATTTGACAATAGAAACAACGTATGTATTTAGTATACTTGTCATGCTGTTAATGTTCATTTGTTTGATAAATTAGGGTTATAATAACACTTTCGATGGTATTATATGTAGAGGATATCAAAGTAACTGTTTTAATGTAACTTTCATGCAATTGACTGTAAAAGTTATTGATATTTGAGTGAAAGTTTGCTACTGTGATTACATTATGACCAAATAAAGAGTGTACATACATATGAGGAACAAAAAAATCAACTAAAATTAAACTATCACATGTTGAAGTGGTAAAAAATTGGTAGTTACCAAAATATAAAGTAATACAAATGTATCAGTAACCAAATGGAAACTGAAATATACACAACAAAATTCTATTTTTCACTAAAATAAAAAACAAAGTCAAAAACAAAAAAAACACTGTGCTTGTGAAGCAGAATGCCAAGAGTGTAGAACTTGGTACACAAAACACAGAACTGGATACCCCCATAGTGGTCAATTGTCTCCGTGACTTTTTCTTTTCTTCTCATTGATTTTTCCATGAATCTTTTACTTGCTATGATTCAAATTTGAGTCACCCTCTCAAAAGTAGATAAACATCTAAGTTGATTTGCATAGAAGTAAGCACCCAATACTTAGATTTGTTGACCAAGACTGATTATACTGGTTTTCAATGCAGGAATATAATAAACATCATTTATGTATTTTTTCTCACCATTCTTTGACACAATCGTAATTGTACCTTTCCCTTTGACTGGAATCTTTGAAGAATCGCCGAATGTTACTTCTCCTTTGATAGTGTCGTCTATCTCCGTAAATAAATCTTTGTGGCTAGTCATATGATTGCTAGCGCCTGAATCAAGATACCAAACATTCTTCTTGCCTTCTTCTTCTCCTTTGTAAGTGAGGAATATAGCAGTTCCTACATCTTTGTCTTCTTTTGCTGCAGCAAAATGACTTCTTTTCACATGTGCAGCCAACTTTTGTTTACTCACCTACCAAGCTTATTTTTCACATGTGAGAGTTTGAATACTTTTAACACTCCTCCTCAAACTCGACTTTTCATCCCAAGCTTCTTTTTCATTTTATGAAATATGTCTGACTTCAACGACTTCGTAAAGATATCTGCTAAATTTTCTTCGGTCCTGCAGTGTACTAGCTCCACAATTTTATCGTTCACCTGTTCTCGAATAAAATGATATGGAAACGTGTATGAGCCTTGTAGCAAACACTAATGTTTTATATGAATCAAACACATAAACTCTCTCTTTTATTTCATACAAATACAAAAACTATTACTTGCTTTACTCACAAATAAGCTACAATATTTTTCTCTCTACAACTCTAGAGCTTCAGCTCTCTTTCTTTCTTTTATCTCTGGTTTTGTTTTCACTTTTGGTGATCTACACTCGTAACTGAAGTGACCATATTTATTGCAATTATAACATTGTAAATGAGACCTGTCACCTCGTTGTTGAAATATGCCTCTTCCTCGGCCTCTGAAATTTTGACCGCGACCAGATTGCTGATGGTCTTCATTATTTTGACCTCTGTTAAAAGGTTGTCTTCCACGTCCACGTCCACCTCGGTAGCCACCTCTATAGCCACCTCTTCCACGAGCATAACTGCTACTGTTTGAACTGTCATTTATGGACACCTTACTTCGCAAAGCCTTCTCTAAATGATCTGCATCATCGTACTGGTTCATCCGTTGTTCATGTGCTTGAAGCGAACCAACAAGCTCGTCAATCGAAATTGTGGACAAATCTTTTGACTCTTCGATTGATGTAACAACATAATCAAATTTTCTTGTTAACGAACGTAGAAGCTTTTCCATCACTCGAATATCATCGAGACTTTCGTCGTTTTCTCGTCATTGGACAAACGTGCTTCAGCAGTTGCATTTACGGGTTCGATGTACCCTTTTTCGACAATATCCCAATTATCATAGGAACCAAGTAACACCTTCATTTGGATACTCCAGTTCCCATAATTTGTAGCCGTCAACTTTGGGATTTGTTGTTGCATCATATTCGCCATCTTCCACGAACGAAACCTTCGCTCTGATACCACTTGTTGACCAAGACTGATGATATTGGTTTTCAATGCAGGAATATAATAAACATCATTTATGTATTATTTTTTTCTAACCATTCTTTGACACAATCGTAATTGTACCTTTCCCTTTGACTGGAATCTTTGAAGAATCGCCGAATGTTACTTCTCCTTTGATAGTGTCGTCTATCTCCGTAAATAAATCTTTGTGGCCAGTCATATGATTGCTAGCGCCTGAATCAAGATACCAAACATTCTTCTTGCCTTCTTCTTCTCCTTTGTAAGTGAGGAATATAGCAGTTCCTACATCTTTGTCTTCTTTTGCTGCAGCAAAATGACTTCTTTTCGCATGTGCAACCAACTTTTGTTTACTCACCTACCAAGCTTATTTTTCACATGTGAGAGTTTGAATATTTTTAACAAGATTACCTTAGTTCCCCAATCACCATGCTAAGTTGAGATGCAGTTTCGGCTTTCATAGTATAGTTGGTTCCAATGGCATGTCTTTCAATTCCTCACTACCCTGCATGGAGACAGTGTTCTGAAGTTTAGCAGTATCCTTGATTGGTATAAAGTTTTGATTGTTTTCTTATGTCAATCCTACCTCACTTTCTACTTCATCTTGTGCTCCAAATCTACGTGATCAATGTTGCTAAGTAACATATGGTATGCATTAATGATTGTTGTATTTAATGCAGCATGTAATCGTACTCAATTTTTTCTCTGTTGATTTATTCAGTAGTGATTTGTGTAGCTGCAATTCATTTTGCTTCAATTGCTGATGTCATTATGGGCCGTTTGTAACTTGTATGGTACTACACATAAGATTTTCCGTGTTGATTATGTCATAGTCGCTACGTATGAATTCGAACCGAGCATATAAACGAAAATGAAAAGTATTTGAAAAGGTAAAATATAAAAAATTATAATATAATAGGATATAAATTGCAAATTAATATAAAACATAAATTTTCAGCTATGTACTTGTAACAGTTACAGAGTGGTAACAAAAATAGCAGCAATTCTTACCTTTTTTTTTCTTTGCTTCAGTATGCTAAAAAGTGGGGATACCCTTTTATTTCAGGCATAGTTACACAAATCGGTTTACGGAATCATTTAAGACTAAAGGCTTTCAAAAATCTATTTGTGTAGTTCTAACATTTCTCAACCATCATCTAAAGAATTAATCTTTTCGGTTAAATGGGTTGTGAAATCTGTTTCAAGCTATAAACGGGTTCCAAAAACTGGTTTTACACTTTTCTTTTTCTTCTTTTAGAATAGAAAAATCATAAGAAAATTTTACATTTGTCTTCAGGAGAGATAATAATTCGTTATGCACTTCTCTTATGTCCTCACGCTTTAAATTGACCTACCGCAAGATATGTTTTTTTAAAGGTCAAGTGGCATGCAGAACTAACGTAGTTCCAATTATTCAAGTAGAACTATTTTTGAGTAGGTAGAATTTAAATTATTTGTAGTGGTAAACCTGGGTAGGCCAAATTAAATGGTACAGGAATGGAACGTGGATTTCTTTTTTTAATCTAATCTGGAGAATAGTTGCACATTGTGATATCTGTTAATAACTCGAAGTTTATTTCCTTCAAGTGTAAAGTAGGAATTGATTCATTAATTTATTGATATTATATTTACAAAATTTCTATGTTAGAGCGTAAACCATATAAAAGCAAATTGCAGATATAATGTGTTCTTAAAAAATAAGTATTTGAATACTTCATACTCTATTCAAATTAGCTAGTATTGTCATACACATTATTAAATGCTCACTTAACAGAATTTAGTCTATTCTATAAGTTGCCATGTTCGATAAACTGAAAAATTGAATTATTCATCGCTAATGCATCCTAAGAATTTCATACTAAATAACAGTGTGTACTTAACTTATGATACCATGGACGGAGGTAGTCGGTAGCATAGTCCATAAATTATCGAGATGTGATTATAGTATGAACTTTTAAATATTCATAGTATGATTTAAATTTATTTACAAAGTAGCTTGGTTTAGTTCAGCTTTAATCAATTGCTATTTTCTCACATAAGATACTTGGAATACTTAAATATAACTTAATTAGTGCATTTGATGTTTTATTTCCCTCTAACCGTGGAAAAGTAAGCATGCATCTTTGTTTTCAAATTTAAAGTAATGTTAATTATTAGGAAATAACTATAGTTGAAAATTTGCCTCCATGGTAAACTATAACTTGATCCCAAAGCAATAACATGAATGGTAAAGCTAGCAAAAGAACATGATCACAATGTTCAAAAAAAAAAAAAAAAAAAAAAAAAAAAAAAAAGAATCCTTAAACTAAATGTAAATATTTCTTGTCCCCTTTCTCTTACAAAATACTTCAACTACATGAATGGAAAACAGAAGAGTCAGAAAATTATATAATCAAAAACTACTTGGTAATTCAACAATATCTGACCCAGTTTTTTTTAAAGCAGCAAGTGAGCAACATCATCGTTTTGTAAGGATGGCATCATCCATGTTACATTTAATCCACAGTAGAAAATAATGTGGACAACAAATACAATGTAAAGGAACTAGTTATTTATACTTTGCTGCACATTTTCATAGCGCATGACAAACTGTATTAAACTAACAACTGTGGTACGGATTCCTACATATATCGCGTAAATTATTTTAGTCAGGTATATAAATTCATGATTTGAATAGGAAGCAACTACTGCAAGTGAAATAGCACAAACACGCTAAGTCTGCTGAACAATACCAGTCACTGTAAAGCTCGCATTAATCGACCTTAAATTTTTGCATCAATTAATGTTGCACTAAAAATTGATATTTTTTAAATCTATAAGTCCTAATAACACTATTGTTTTGGTTGTCTTTCAGAAATTTCAAAAATAAAAATTCAACAATTAGACATTAGAAGGTGTTGTCATGAAGTATTTGAATATCTTGGTCCCAGCCATCTCTTTCTTAAAAATATACGCTATGTCTATTGTCCAGTATCACCCATTAAATCATACACATGGATGCACAATGAAGTTTAGTCCGCAACATCCCTCATTTTATAGTGCTGATGTTGAGAAAGTTAACACTACCCCCAAAAAGAGGGTACATGCAGTGCAATGACTTCAGTTGTAAAATGAGCAGTTAAGAGAAAATGTTAGGGAATTTATATAAATTAACATCTCCAATATCAAATTATAAGCAGTATGCATGATGAAATATACCACGTGTATAACTTTTTATACTAAGAGGACCGAATACGAAGATAAACCCCTACTTCATCAGTGTGCAAGGTTTATTGATCATGAGAAACAAAAGCAATCATGGTAAAGTTGGAACGCTTAAATTAATTTGATGTTTTGTATCAAGTTAGTTGATGCACAAAATTGATTTAATGTTCCATATTGTATTTTGATGCAGATATTTATTAGAAAGGAAATTCGTTTACGTATAACAAAACTGTTAGAAAATTTTATAACTTTGATACCACTGTTAGAAAATTTTAGAAGAAGAAGAATTTTAAAAATGTATGAGGAGAAAATGTTTATTTTTATTTATTTTCATTCAACTTGATTTCATACATAAGTTTAATACACTGCATGGTATTACTTCGTACAAATGAGTGATTACATCATAATTTATATAAGAGAGAATATCTAAACTCTTCTTTTTCTAGACTTTTCTTCTTTTTACATATTTGTTTAGTCTAGATTATTCTCTAATCTTATTTTGATAAGTCTATAATTTATTTCCGTTTATCTTGCCCTTTCCTAAGTACAATAATTAAATTTGTCACATAATCAGTATTTCCTTAAAAACCAAGTTTATTTCCAACATCCCCGTAAACTTGGTTTTGCAAATTGATGCAAGATTTTTGGTTCTTTGTATTTTATGTGCTTTGGCAGAAACAAAATAATTATGCGAGCTTTCTTTTTTCTTTTCTTCTTCTTTGTCATTGTTATGGTCTTCAATGCGATTATACAAAGCTTTGTTGGACTCCTTTCATTTTGTCTTTCTTTGCTGCCGTAGAACACTCCAAAAAGTATATGTTTTATCTTCCATCTTATTCCCGTACAATGAATTTTGAATGAGTCATATATGGCGTCTTTGGATTCTTCCAAAAATTCACTTTTGCAATCTTTGGCCAATTCAATTTCTTTATTTGTTTTTGAAATTTCTTCAAAATTTTGCTTGTGCTTCAAATTTTCTTTGAGCTCTTCAATTCCTCCTTGTTTCATCTGTTCTTCATTTTCATTAGCTTTCTCACGCTCTTCGTCAGCTAGCTGGGGGTCGAAGTATTCCTGTTGTTCTAGCTTCTTCTTTGCTTTCTTTTCATCATTCAATTTTCTCAATGTCTCTGGATTACGATGCTTTGTTAATGCTTTCTGAAATGTTTCTATGGCTGGATCAAAATCCTTCGAAGTCTTTGCAAGTTTTACTAATGCGTTTCCTTTTCTTGTCAGCGCTCTTGCTATCATCTTAAAGTCAGAACGAAGCTCTTTCCCCCTCTTCTCAGCTTTGTCGCAGTCTTTGATGCACTCTTCATGTTTTTCCATCTCTAGGTAAACAGGGGCACGGTTAGTCAAGAAGGAGATATTCTCATCATCAAGCTCCAAAGCTTTGCCATAACACTCAATTGTAGCATTCGCAACTTCCTTTTGCTTCTGCATCTCCTTTTTCCTCTCTTTCTTCTCCTTCTCTGTCTCATCCATCATCTCTTCTTCCATAGGCTCTGGCACAGTCTCTTATTTCTTCTCTTGCTTCTTCTCGTTCACACTCTCGCTATCCTTCTTTTCATCTTTCTCATCAATCAACTTATCTTCATTAATTATTTTTGTATCATCTTTTCCATATACCTTTTTCAAGAGATTCAATGAATCTTTTGCACAGCTTTCTCCAAAAATGAGATCTGAAACTTTCTCATCGACGTTCTCAGTAATCACATAAAAAGCACAGTAATTATTCCGTTTTAATTTCGCAAAGGCTTTCTTATCCATTTGCGACATGCTCTCGAAGTCATTACGCCATTCATAGTCATTTTCAACAATCTCCCATAAACCTTTGGAAATTAGCTTCTTTTTTTTCTACCGCTCCATTGTTCATAATTCTCTTTTGTGAGAACAATCGATGAAGAAAATATAAAATCCATGATTTCAGTCTTCTTGTTGAAAGGATCTTCTAGCTCTGATACCAATGTTAGAAAGTTTTATAGCTCTGATACCACTGTTAGAAAATTTCAGAAGAAGAGGAATTTTGAGAAAATAATGTATGAGGAGGAAATGTTTATTTTTATTTAATTTCTTTCAACTTGATTTCATACATAAGTTTAATACACTGCTTGATATTACTTCATACAAATGAGTGATTACATCATAATTTATATAAGAGAGAATATCTAGACTCTTCTTTTTCTAGACTTTTCTTCTTTTTACTTTTTTTTTTTGCATAGCAAGCGGGATTGAATGGCCCCTACCATCTTTATTAATAGACAAACAAAAGAGTACAGAGATGAGTTACAATACAACCACAAAATCGTATACTTCCAATAATAGAACGGATCATTACCTGTTTAGAGGTTGAGACACCACTAAACACCCTAGTGTTCCGCTCTATCCAAAGAAGATATACAGACTCCTTAAACAATTTAAGGATAAGACACCCACTTAAACTCTTCCATCTTGTAAACTTGAATATGAGAAACCATTCTTCTGCTGATCCACGGGTCGGGGCATGCAGACCAAAATGCATGAGTACATGATGCTATACATAGTAAGAGTAATCACATTCGAAAAAAACATGCGCAACAGTTTCTGGAAAGGAACCACAAAAAATACAAGTGTCATCCGCAATTATGCCTAAGTCCAGCATTCTCTTTCTAGTATGCACAGCATTATGTAAAATCCTCCATAAAAACATGTTTTCTTTAGGCACAGAGTTCTGCATCCAAATACGCGAGGACCAAGGATAAAAAGAGTTACCTATCATCAAGCCATGGTACACAGTTCTTACAGTGTGAACTTTGCCATTCCATATTGCATGGTATTGACAGAAGGCAAGGGAGAGTTATACATGTTCATCCAAATAGATCTAAGAAGAGCAGAGCTAGAATGCGGTAGACAAAGCGAGCCACCAACAATAACGGACGCCACCGTTGCCCTATCATTAATGCGAGATAAAATTCTGATACCTCTGTCATACCGCGGGTCAAACCAAAAAGAAACCATCTGCATGTGTCTCAAAACGCATTGGAACATAGGAAGGAATCTATCTCTCTGCCTCAAAATATTCCGCCACGACCAACTACAATCGCGAGGAATGTCCATGGTCCAGAAATGCCGACCGTTCATCAAGTTACTTCGACACCATGTAGCCCACAGATTTGAATCAAAACAAAATATTTTATCGATTCTAGATGACAGAGCAGCATAATTCCATGCTTTCAAATCCATGACACCTAAACCCCCTTTAGCATAAGAACAACATATCTTCTTGAAAGATATAGGAATTAGTTTATTTGAATAGGGGTTGCCATGCCAAAATAAGTGAGAGAGGGCAGAATTAACCATGTCAATCAATTTTGATGGAAGAATGAACAGACGAGCATAATAAATGCACATAGAAATTGCCAAGGATTTTACAATTACCCATCTACTTGCTATCGAAAATTTAGAAGAAGGCGATGTAGATATTTTGGCAATGATACTATCAAGCAAGGGTAAGCATTGGGATGCTTTCAGTCTAGAAGTACAGAGGGGTGCGCCAAGGTAATGCTCTTCATCCTGCATAGAGCTTAATCCAGAGAGATCATACATAGCATTTTTAGTTTCATCGGACACACCACCACATCTAATCTTGGATTTGAGAGTGTTAATTGATAAACCCGTAGTCATTCTGAATGACTCAAGTACGACCTTAATACCATTAATAGATTTGTTGTTCGGCTTGGTAAAGATTAAAAGGTCGTCAGCAAAAAGTAGACAGGAGATATTAGTTCGTTTGCAGTATGGATGATAATCAATATGCTTTGCAATCATGGCCTTGCGAGATAAAATGGTGAATAATTCCATTACGCAAACGAACAAATAAGGTGATACAGGATCCCCCTGCCTTAATCCCCGCATTGATTTGAAATACCCAAAAGTAGAGCCGTTAATACCTAGAGATATATGAACAGTTGAGATGCAAGTGTATATCCAACATAAGAACAGGATAGGGAAGTTCATTTTGAACATGATATATATAATAGTGTCCCATCTAACCGTATCATACGCCTTTTGTATGTCCAGTTTTAGCACGCATCTAGGAGAGATAGAACACCTATTATAACCTTTCATAAGTTCAGAGGCTAGTAGAATATTATCAGCAATATCTCGATTAGGAAGGAAGGCACTTTGGTTTGGAGAGATAATAGATGTTAGTACTTTTTTCATACGAGCAGATAAAATTTTGGCGATGATTTTGTATAATACATTACAACAGGCTATAGGACGATATTGAGTGACCGAGTTAGGCATGTCCACCTTGGGAATTAGAGCTAGCCTAGTTGCATTAACAACACCTAACATTTTGCTGTCCATGAAGAAGTTCTTTATGGCTTTAATGATATCCTCACCAACTATTGACCAGCTACTTTTGAAAAAGTGTGCATTAAAACCATCAGGACCCGGAGAGCTTGAGGATTTCATTTCAAAAACAGATTGAATAATTTCTTCATCCGTAATCACAGATATAAGATTCCACTTCTTCTCTTCGGAAATCATTGGAAAAGAGTACTGCATAAAGAATCTAAATGAATAGGGGTGGTTGAGTTGTTACCCAGTATGGCAGTGAAATAGTCCAGAAAGGCCGACTGCACATCAACAGTATCAGAGCATACCACACCATCCTTGTCTAAAATTGTTGTAATATTCGACGCAGCCTGACGTATCTTCAGAGATGAATGGAAGGTAGGAGTGTTCTTGTCACCATTTAGATTCCATTTGATCCTATTCTTTTGCTTTGCCATCTTTGCCTCTTCAACCACAGCTTTAGCAAGATCAGTTGATAGTTTGCTTTCACGTGCCGATAGGTTGATCATCTCAGAGTTATCTATACAGTTCTGAATTTCATTTTGAACCTGAAACAGCATCTGACGGATAGAGTTTGATAAGCTAGCACCATTCCCAAAGTTTTCATTAGACCAGACTTTCAAACATGACTTCATTTTTTTAAGTTTCACCTGCACAATAAACATAGGATTACCCAGAACTTGATGTTTCCAACTAGAAGCAACTGTACTTAAAAAATTAGGGTGCTCAACCCAGTTGTTAAAAAATGAAAATGAGGAAGGTTTTCTCATGAGTTTCATGCCCCAATCCAACACTAGAAGAGAGTGGTCGGATAAAGATGGAGGAGGAATAAAGGTAGTAAGGGTAGGCCAAGTGGTAATAGCGGTGAGGTTTTGATAGGCTCTATCCAATTTACAGTAAGTCCTAAGCCCATTGCGCGAGCAATTATTCCAGGTGAAGGCAGTACCAGAGGAAGGAATGGCAAGCAGATTGGAGTCAAAAATGGCATTGTTGAGAGGTCTCGTTTGTCTAAACGTTAAAGGAGAACCACCATGTTTATCCGAGGATAGTTGCATGCAATTCCAATCACCTAAACAAATCTAGGGGAGGGATGATTGTTGTAATGAGGGGAGAGAATCAAGGAACGGTTGCCTAATGGAAGCACTGTTATCCGCGTAAATAACAGTGAGAAGAAAAGAAGAATTAGTAGGAAGATGGGTAATTTTAGAGTGAATGAATTGACGATGAACTGTAATAGGATCAAGAATAAAAGAGATAGGGTTCCATAATATCAATAATCTACCAAATGGAGCTTGAGCTAAGTTGTGAATGGATCTCCATGCATGGTTAATATTGTGTAAAGCTTTATTAGTGGTAAGATGGTTCAGCTTTGTCTCGGGAATAGCCATAAGATGGATGTTATGCGAAGCTATCAAGTCAGCAACTTCAAGTTGCTTAGATAGGGGATTTGCACCCCTGATATTCCAGAATGCTAATTTGTCTATCATTGAGTAAACAATGAAGAGGATGCTCTGGTTTGAACACCAGAAGAAGGATTTTTAGAGTTTAATTGAGAGGGCAATGAAAGAACAACGCTTTCAATAGAATAATTAGAACCCTTATCCAGGTCTAGAGGAGTAGCTGGTGGATTTTTTGGTCTACCCCTACCGCTTTTCACTACCCTGTTCCTAGGTATAGGGAATGCAGGAGATTTTGGGATTTTAGGAGCAGAGGAGGAAGCCAAAGATTGATGAATGAGAGGAGGGGATATAATAGAAGGGTCAAGGTTATTAATATCGCTGAATAAGTTGGGCAATGAGAGGGATGAATATGGAGATAAGCTCTGCATGGAGTTAGGAATAGAAGCTTTCGGGTTCTCATTAGAGGGGGTGTGCATGTCAGATTGAGCACCATCATGAATAGGGAATGTTATCATTAAGGGGATTGGTGGCATGGAATTGGAAGAAGTGGAAGGAGCATGATTGAGAGCATCAAAGGAGTTGGAAATGTTGATCTTAGAGGAGGGATGGATTATTGGAGATTTGGAGTTAGATTTTGCTAAGGAAGAAGATGATACTTTGGAGTTTGCTGCAAATGTAAAAATTGAAGTGCAGACAGTATGCTTGTTCAACGAGGAAATACCACTGACTGGTTTTAGAAATGTATCATTCAAAGTATCATGAAAAGTTTGGCCATTATCCCCATTAGAAACCATGCTATTCACTTGTCCATTTGCTTCATTAACAGCCATGCTATCCTCTTGATTACTTGCACCATTTACAGCCATGCTATCCGATTGTTTACTAGAGCCATTCACGTTGGACACTTCGTCTACACGTTTATCACCATTTCCTGATTCTTTTGGTACCTCCCTCCAAACTTGTTTTGTATTTCTACTTCTTTTTCTTTGCACAACTGTAAATCCATCTCTGGTTTGATGATCATTGCCACCATTTCTTATTTCATGACCATCATCTACATTGTAGCTTGCCTCTGCATTTACCTTATCACCACTGACAGCGACATTATTTTCTTTATACTTCTTGCATCGAGTAGATTCGTGACCAAAAATATTACATTTAATACAAATCATCGGCTTCCACGTATATTCTACCAAAACGTCAGGACATGTGTCGCCACCAACCACAAGAAAATTAGGCAACTCCTTGTCTGGGTTAACTTCCACTAAACATTTAGCATATTCGAAACGTTTCATTTTTTTTCCATGTTTTCATCATAGCACAAAACTTTCCCAATATGACACGCTATCCAGTTTATACCTATTAGAGACCACAACATTATATGAATACGATAAAAGCGAATCCAAATTGGAACGGTTCTTACTGCCGCTTGTGCCGATGATAGCGAGCGAGTCCAGTTTGCGATGATAAACATCTGACCCCTTATGAGCATTGGATCCCTCTTGAGTACAGCGATCTTATCTTCTAGATTTGAAATTTTGAAGAAGTAATTATGCTTATCTTAGAACATTTCACAATCTCCCTTCAATTTCCAAAGTCTATCCAACTGCATCTTTACAGCCATATAATTGACATTTCCAGCCAAGAAAGAGCCTACCAGACAATCAGTCCAAGACTTTGTACCCTCATCTAAGACCACCTTAGGCGGTGGAACAGAGCATCCTTTATAGTTGACATCAAACTGAACTGGGACATAAGCACCTGCATTCTTAGGTTTTGAATAAAACAAAGATGAAAATTTAACAGGAGTAGAAGTGGAGATAGGGGGAGGAATAATAGGACGATAAGGAATCGGATTAACAAGGGGGGAGGTAATGGAGGAGGAGGGACTGGATCTGGAACAGGGATCGGATTGGGAATGACAGGGACGGAGTATACAGAAGTGGAGGGTGCGGCGGTGTCAGAGAGGAGAGACGAGGTATGGACAGATTAAGGAGAGGTTGATGGATGGGACACGAGAGACACATGAGAAGACATGACACGAGAAGAGTCCAATGAAACTGAAAGTGAAAACTTTGGGGATAATTTATTTCCATTTATCTTGCCCTTTCCTAAGTACAATAACTAAATTTGTCACATAATCAGTATTTCCTTAAAAACCAAGTTTATTTCCAACATCCTCCCGTAAACTTGGTTTTGCAAATTGATGCAAGATTTTTGGTTATTTGTATTTTATGTGCTTTGGCAGAAACAAAGTAATTATGCGAGCTTTCTTTTTTCTTTTCTTCTTCTTTGTCATTGTTATGGTCTTCAATGCGATTATACAAAGCTTTGTTGGACTCCTTTCATTTTGTCTATCTTTGCTGCCGTAGAACACTCCAAAAAGTATATGTTTTATCTTCCATCTTATTCCCGTACAATGAATTTTGAATGAGTCATATATGGCGTCTTTGGATTCTTCCAAAAATTCACTTTTGCCGTCTTTGGCCAATTCAATTTCTTTATTTGTTTTTGAAATTTCTTCAAAATTTTGCTTGTGCTTCAAATTTTCTCTGAGCTCTTCAATTTCTCCTTGTTTCATCTGTTCTTCATTTTCATTAGCTTTCTCACGCTCTTCGTCAGCTAGCTGGGGGTCGAAGTATTCCTGTTGTTCTAGCTTCTTCTTTGCTTTCTTTTCATCATTCAGTTTTCTCAATGTCTCTGGATTACGATGCTTTGTTAATGCTTTCTGAAATGTTTCTATGGCTAGATCAAAATCCTTCGAAGTCATTGCAAGTTTCACCAATGCGTTTCCTTTTCTTGTCAGCGCTCTTGCTATCATCTTGAAGTCGGAACGAAGCTCTTTCCCCCTCTTCTCAGCTTTGTCGCAGTCTTTGATGCACTCTTCATGATTTTCCATCTCCAGGTAAACAGGGGCACGGTTAGTCAAGAAGGAAATATTCTCATCATCAAGCTCCAAAGCTTTGCCATAACACTCAACTGTAGCATTCGCAGCTTCCTTTTGCTTTTGCACCTTCTTTTTCCTCTCTTTCTTCTCCTTCTCTGTCTCATCCATCATCTCTTCTTCCATAGGCTCTGGCACAGTCTCTTCTTTCTTCTCTTACTTCTTCTCGTTCACACTCTCGCTATCCTTCTTTTCATCTCTCATCAATCAACTTATCTTCATTAATTATTTTTGTATCATCTTTTCCATATAACTTTTTCAAGAGATTCCATGAATCTTTTGCACAACTTTCTCCAAAAATGAGATCTGAAACTTTCTCATCGACGTTCTCAGTAATCACATAAAGAGCACAGTAATTTTTCCGTTTTAATTTCGCAAAGGCTTTCTTACCCATTTGCGACATGCTCTCGAAGTCATTACGCCATTCATAGTCATTTTCAACAATCTCCCATAAACCTTTGGAAATTAGCTTCTTTTTTTTTTCTACTACTCCATTCTTCGTAATTCTCTTTTGTGAGAACAATCGATGAAGAAAATATAAAATCCATGATTTTAGTCTTCTTCTTGTTGAAAGGATCTTCTAGCTTTGATACCAATGTTAGAAAATTTTATAGCTCTGATACCACTGTTAGAAAATTTCAAAAGAAGAGGAATTTTGAGAAAATAATGTATGAGGAGGAAATGTTTATTTTTATTTATTTTCTTTCAACTTGATTTCATACATAAGTTTAATACACTGCTTGATATTACTTCATACAAATGAGTGATTACATCATAATTTATATAAGAGAGAATATCTAGACTCTTCTTTTTCTAGACTTTTCTTCTTTTTACATATTTGTTTAGTCTAGATTATTCTCTAATCTTATTTTGATAAGTCTATAATTTATTTCCATTTTTCTTGCCCTTCCCTAAGTACAATAATTAAAATTGTCACATAATCAGTATTTCCTTAAAAACCAAGTTTATTTCCAACAAACTTGTTCATTCTGTTCTTGCGTACAAATGAATTTTATATAAAAATTATATTAAACTGGACAAAAGATATACAAAGGAATATCTCAGCATGTGTTTGGTCTGTGGTTTAACTTGATTCACTGCATAACATGTTTTTGGTTTTATTTAGGAACTGGGTAAAATAAAGAACTTCCAAATTTAAGTAAACTTCCATGCAAATATAATATCACTCCCAGGATCTAGCTTTTCCACATACAAATATCAAATCACTTCCAAAATATAGCATTAACTTTGTATGGTGGAATTAAGTTTATAGAAAAAAAATCCTGTTACATTTATGTAATTAAGCTTATTTTTGAACCGATCCTTTATTAGATGACACCAATGAACTCAACAAAGTAAGCTATAGTCATGTTGAAGTATACGATACTATGTGTTAGATTAAGGAGGATATTTCAGGATATTTCGAATATTTAGGATCTGGAGGATATTTTCAGATCTGGAGAATATTTAGGATCTGAAGGATATTTAATTAGGATCTGGAGGATATTTCGGATCTAGAGGAAATTTTGGGAATTTCAATATACTTCCCTATGTCTATATAAGCTACATCGGATCCAAAAGTAGTAGGGACAACAAAATCAAGAGATTAGATCAAGGTTTATTCTAATTAGGGTTTAGGCAATCCTAATCTTCTTCAATTCCTTTCCCCAAAAAATCAAATTTTTCTAGTAAATTTAATCATTGTAATCAATCTCTTGTACTCTTCTATTGATATTAATAAAGGTTTCTCTTTCAAAGTGGACGTACGCTGATCAGACGTTGGTGGAACCACTATAAATCCCTGTGTGATTTAGTCTCTCGTTATTGCTCTATTATTTCTATTGTTTGGTGATTGTGATTGGCTTGGATAAGATTGAGATTGTTCGATTGGTTGTTTTTGCACTATTACCACGATCTCGTTTTCCGCGGCGTTGGGGATTTTTGATTTAAGCGGTCTTGAATCAAAATTTCTCCACTACATTTGGTATCAGTGCTTTGGTGTTGGTAGATAGTTGTAGAAATGCCGGAATCAGGTTCAAATAATCCATCAACAGTTAGTCCAAGTGGTGTAGCTCCTTATGTACGTGGGTCGTATGCAGCTGCTGGTTCACAATTGGTTATCAACAAGTGGAATGGCGATGATAATTTCGAAAAGTGGCAATGAAAGATGAAAGCAGTTCTTAGGCGGAATCGGGTACATCAGATGGTGTTTGATACACATTTATTGCCAGAAGACATCTCAGATGTGGAGAGAGAAGAAATTAAAGAGTGGGCATTCACTACCCTTCAACTTGCCATGGGGGAGAATGTTATTTCCGAAATTAGTGGTGAGACGACTGCTAAAGCTATTTGGAACAAGTTGGAGGAGTTGTATATGAAGAAGTCACTCACAAATCGACTGATCTTGTTGCGGACTTTCTTTACCTACAAGATGAAGGAAGGAACATCGCTAAAGGCGCACTTAAATGTGTGATGATTTGCTAATGAAGATGAAGGCGGTAGATTGGAAGATTGAGGAGGAGCTGAAGGCGATGATATTGTTATGTTCATTGCCTGAGCGCTATACTGGGTTCTCAAACAGTTTGATCTATGTTCGGGATACACTGACTCTAAATGATGCCAAGACGGGTCTTCTTAGTGAGGAATTGTGAGATCAGATGAAGGAGCTGAGTGTTGGTAGTAGTGATGTTGGTAATGATCAAGGTTTATTTGCGGAGAAAGGAAAGTCAGAGAATAAGGGAAACCGGGGGCGTTCTAAATCTAAGAAGCCCGGTGGAAGAGGAAAATCAAAAGAAAGAAATAGTAAGTGCTTTATATATAAGAAACCTGGTCACTAGAAGAATGATTGTCTAGACAAGGGGAAGAAGGAAGTAGCATCTTCATCAGTTACGATAAAGAGAGATGTTGGTGAGGGAGACATAGATGTTTTGTCGGCAGTAGCATCAGATGTTTCGGGCAGCGATTGGGTGCTTGATTCGGGGGCTTCATATCACACGACGCCTAATAGGAGTTTATTTCTTTTTATGTTGAATAGGAAGGAAAATCAATTGTTATGGGAAATGGTGCAGTTTGCAAGTCGAAGGGCATTGGATCTGTGCAAATTCGGATGTTTGGCAGAGTGATTCGTACTCCCACTAATGTGCGCTATGTTCCGGGACTACAGAAGTCACCTATCTCTTTAGGGCAATTGGATTCTTTAAGTTGCAAGATCACCATTGAGAGTGATAGCTTGAGGGTTTCGAAAGGTGCGTTCGTGGTTATGAAGGGTGCTAAAACTCATGGTATCTATTTTCTTCAAGGAGTGACCGTGGAAGGTGAAACTTGTGTCAGTGTTGATAGTTATCGCGGCTTAGATGCTACACGGCTGTGGCATTTGAGATTGGGTCATGTCTTGGAGAAGAGTTTAGATGTTCTTCGTCGAAGGGAGATGATTGATGGTGAGAGTTTCAACAAGTTGGAGTTTTGTGAGGAATGTGTCATGGGGAAGCAAACTAGAATATCATTCGGTGAAGGAAAACATGATTCAAGAGGGATTCTTGAGTATATGCACACGGATGTTTGGGGACCAGCGCCTATAGCTTCTTTGGGAGGAGTAAGATATTATATTTCTTTCATTGATGATTTTTCTCGGAAGGTTTGGGTGTATGTAATGAAGGCCAAGTCGGAGGCATTTGCAAGATTCAAAGAATGGAAGGCTCTTGTTGAGAATGAGAGTGGAAAGGCTTTGAAGGTTTTTAGGTCCGATAATGGCGACGAATATGTTTCCGGAGAATTTTATAATTTTTGCAAGCATCGTGGTATTCGGAGGCATTTTACTACCGGGAGATCCGCAATCTAATGGAGTGGCGGAGAGAATGAACCGAACTCTACTAGAGAAAGCTCGATGTTTGAGATTGACATTGGGTTTGTCTAAGGGATTTTGAGCCGAAGCTTTGTCAACCGCGCTGCATATTATTAATTGAATTCCATGCTCGGCTATTGATAACAAAATTCCGGACGAAGTGTGGAAGACGAAGAGCATTGACTTGAGTTATCTTCGTGTATTTGGCAGTCCTGTTTATATGCATGATCCGGGGAATGATAAGCTCTCACCTAGAGCTTTCAAAGGGATTTTTCTCGGTTATATGGATGGTGTCAAAGGTTATCGTATTTGGAATCCGGAAAGGAAGAAGGCTATGGTTTCTCATCATGTTACTTTTGATGAGTCATCTATGTTCAGGGAGAACGAAGGCTCATCGGATGTTCCAGATTTGGTTCATGGTGAATTAAAGGAAAAGGAAGTTATTCCCACTTTCAGGCCTAGAGAGAGTAGAGTTGTTGGAGGTGCTTTCGAGGTGAATGCGGTTGATGTTACGTCACATAGTCCCGAGGATTCCTCTAGTAGCGTTGGTGATGTGCACGAGCCTAGAGAAGATTCAGTTCAAGGTGGAGCTGAAGAAAGACCGGGGGATGACATTGCCACTCGGGTTCGTCGTCGTGCTATAAGGCCACCCGAAAGATATGGTGATTGGAATTATCTTAGCTTTTGTAAGAATTTGGACTATGCTCTTCATGTAGTCCAAGATAAGCCGATGGACCTTGATGACGTCATGGATTCGAGTGATAGCTCGAAGCGGATTTGCGCCATGGAGGAAGAGATGCAATTGTTGATGAAGAACCATACTTGGGAGTTGGTTCCACTTCATCAAGGAAACCGTGTTATTGGGTGTAAATGGATATATAAGGTGAAGGACGATGGAAGATACAAAGCTAGGCTAGTGGCTAAGGGGTTTGCACAGAGGAAAGAAAAGGAGTATGATGAGATTTTCGCACCTGTTGTGTGGCATACTTCTATGTGGATATTACTTGCATTAGTTGCTATTTACGACTTAGAGTTGTAGCAACTAGATGTGAAAACCGCCTTCTTGCATGGAGACTTGGATGAAGACATCTACATGGAGCAACCAGAAGAGTTTGTTGTAGAAGGTAAGTCAGAATTAGTTTGCAAGTTGAAGAAATCACTATATGGTTTGAAGCAATCACCTAGGCAATGGTACAAGAGATTTGATCATTTCATGCTTGAAAGTGGCTTCCATCGAAGCATCAAGGATGCTTGCGTTTACTTCAAGAGGTTAGGAAATGATTGTTGGGTGTATTTACTCTTGTATGTGGATGATATGCTGATTGCTTCTAAGGACAAGGCAGAAATCAACGAGTTGAAAGAAAAATTAAAGGCGGAGCCCGAAATGAAAGATCTTGGAGAAACAACGAAAATCTTGGGCATGGAAATTGAAAGAGATCGAAAGCTTTTTGATTTGAGATTGACTCAAAAGGAGTACATTAAGAAGGTGCTTTGCCGGTTTAGCATAGAGAATACAAAGGCGTTAAATACACCTTTACCTTTGCATGTAAAGCTTTCGAGAAAGGGATCACCTATCGAGGAGAAAGACAAGGCTTATATGGCAAAGATGTCATATGCTAGTGCGGTTGGAAGTTTGATGTATGCTATGGTGTGTATAAGACCCGATATTGCAAATGCCTTCGGGGTGGTTAGTCGGTACATGGCTAATCCGGGGAAATCGCATTGGGAAGCCGTGAAGGCTATATTGAGATACTTGAAAGGAACAACATCTCATGGTCTTGTTTTTTTGTGGTAGTGATGGATTGAGTTGCAAATTAGTTGGTTATTGTGACTCGGACTACGCCGGTGATAGGGATCGGAGGAAATCAACTTCCGGGTATGTCTTCACAATTGGTGGTACGACCATTAGTTGGAGATCGAGATTACAAACCGTAATTGCTTTATCCACTACGGAGGCGGAGTTGATAGCCGCTGTGGAAACGGCAAAGGAGGCACTCTATTTGAAGCGACTATTGTGTGACTTGGGTTTCGAACATGAGAGTATCGATGCTCGATGTGATAGCCAAAGTGTTGTACATTTGGCAGAGAATTTGGCATTTAGCTTACGAACGAAGCATATTGAAGTGAGAGAGTCATTTTTGTAGCCATAGATAAAGACAAGCAAGTATGCCTTCGGAAAGTGCACACAAAGGATAACGCGGCGGACATATTCACTAAGGCATTGCCGATTGGAAAGTTCGAGCATGGCTCGAACTTAATTCGTTTGGAGAGATGCTAGGTGTCACATGGTGGCACAATTGAGAGAGAAACTTGGATGTAGAAGAGTATCGGTGAGAGGTTGATGTTCTGTCTTCATAGTAAGTACTCGTTTTCATTCCCAGTACATTGTCATTTGGTGAGACTAGTTTAGGAGTTGGATGTTTCAACACTTCATTGACGAGTGGGGGCTATGCCTGAACTTGTTAGTGAAGTGCAATGGGCGGTGGCTATGTCGGAGTTCATTGGGGAAACATTCAAGCTTTCTTGATTTAAGATAGAAGGAAATGCTTGGGTGCATTGTAGTTTGTGATGTAGATGGATATAGTATCGAGGTGGAGTGTTGAAGTATGCGATACTATGTGTTAGATTGAGGAGGACATTTCGGGATATTTCGAATATTTAGGATCTGGAGGATATTTTCAGATATTTCGAATATTTAGGATCTGGAGGATATTTCGGATCTAAAGGAATTTTTGGGAATTTCCATATACTTCCCTATGTCTATATAAGCTAAATCGGATCCAAAAGGAGTAGGGACAACAAAATCAAGAGATTAGATCAAGATTGATTCTAATTAGGGTTTAGGCAATCCTAATCTTCTTCAATTCCTTTCCCCACAAAATCGAAATTTTCTAGTAAATTTGATCATTGTAATCAATCTCCTGTACACTTCTATTGATATTAAAAAGGTTTCTCTCTCAAAGTGGACGTACACTGATCAGACGTCGTGGAACCACTATAAATCCCTATGTGATTTAGTTTTTCGTTATTGCTCTATTATTTCCATTGTTTGGTGATTGTGGTTGGCTTGGATAAGATTGAGATTGTTCGATTGGTTGTTTTTGCACTATTACTACGATATCATTTCCCGCGGCGTTGGGGATTTTTGATTTAAGCGGTCTTGAATCAAAATTTCTCCATAACAAACCATATCAATTATACTTTAGAATAGTTAATATAAATTCTTACACTTTAGAAAATATATCTTAGAAATTTGCAGTAGCAAAGTCTTAATTGATCTTCTCATATTGATTATTGTATTTGTACCAATATCCAATCTCCTAATATTTTTTTGCACGATTTTATACCTGCAAAAGAGAGAAGTTACAATGGATAAAATACCGCAGGTTTAAAAAAATTAAGTATGCTGCTGTCAAATCAAATATGACATCAAAGAATGTGGATACAATCATACAATGAAACTAAAGGCTTAGAAACTTATACAACGTCATGGAAATAATTAATTTCCCATCCTTATATACAAACTCAATACAATCATATCCCAACCTAATTGTGTACCTTTATAACTAGAAAATGTGTTGTGTGATAATAGTTCTTAGCATGCTACTACTTATACCTACTAAGGGCATCTCCAATGGTCGGAAATTCAACCATAATCTTCAAGGAAAGCTCTCCAGTGGTGATATTACGCCTTAATATTAAGGCTATTATTACGTTTTCAATTCAGGATCTTGAATTGGAAACGTAATATTAAGAGGAATCCTGGCATCTAATTATTAAGCGTCCAATCCTGAAGCCTATTTATTAGGCGCCAGGATGACCAAAACTCATTCTCTATCCGGTCATTTTAATCCCCGTCCCCACTTTTTTTTATCTGGTTTGTAAGTCAAGTGCCTATTTATTAGGCACCAGACGTCAGGCGCCTAATAAATAGGCGCCTGACCATTGGAGATTTTTGCCCAATTCAACCCGTAATATTCAGCACCCTGAATATTATGGGTTGAATCCACTAGAGATGCCCTAACATTAAGGATGCCACCCCATACACCTAAGGAGTTGGACATCACCGTGATAAATGGTTAACCATGAAGTGACACATATATGATGTGCCACTGGCCCACTACAAATATTGACTGAATAGTCTTGAATATAGCTTATACATTATAATACACTTTTCTTAAATTTGTGAGACCAAAATTAGTCAAAATTACTAAATTAGAAAATAGGGCAAACAGGCTTTCATACTTTAAAAAGATAAGCTAGGAAGAAAACACTTCCAAAAAAAAGAAAACAGTGACATAATATGCAGACTTTATGAGGTAAGTAACCATATTTCCTATATCAGAATACGTTTTCTGTATTGTGTTCAAATATATAAAGTGTGATTGATTGGTGTTACCTACCACTTTGATTCTACACTGTAATTTCTTTGCAAGGTGAAATGCGATAAGATCATGTCCCATTTAAATGTCAATTACGATAGTTGCCAAAAAAGGTAAATTCTCTTTGATATCTTGCATTCAACAATAGAATCATCTAGTGTATTTTATCATTTTGTTTGCCTAAAAAGAAAAGAAATTTATGAGCTACAATCACTTAATCCTGCACGAATAAGTAGGCAATTACTTAGAATATGCAGCATATTTTTATATTTACTGCACAAATTGCTGTCTCAAAAATTTCAGTTCTATCATGTACTTCAAGCTTCTATTTCTATACAAATTAAGTGATTTAAAATAACAATAAATCTTTGCTGAATGTTGATGTCTCTACTGAGAAAAACCATTTTCATATATTATTCAAAATAAAATAAGGAATAAATAGTGTAACAGGAGAAAAACTTGCTAATTGATTAGTATAGTAAGATATTGAACAAAACAATTGATTATCGACACCATTTCTCCCAATGACTACATAACACAATAAATTACAAAGTGTTTACCTGTTGGAAAACAATGGCTGAGTCGCGGACTAGGTCGCTTTCTTGAAGACGATTCGGCGATTTGGTCAGAGGTGCAAACCAATTCGTTCCTTCGCCGCCGCCTCTAGGATAAAACAGCCTCTAAAATAGTAACTGATTCGCTTGCACAAACAAATCAGTGCAGATTTGCACTTTCGGAAAAATACTGCTCGAAATTTCTTAGAAGTTTTAATGGCGGCTGAGAAGAAGAGAAAATAAAATTCGGTGTTTTTCTCGTGTCTGATAAAATAGTATATATAGAACGAGAATTAGGTTTTGGGAGAAAATATCGGATCTGCTAAATTTCGGGGGGATTAATTATTTTACCGTTGCAAAACTTTTCCGTTGCAGAATAAATATCGGTGCACAAAATAATTTTTCCATAAAAAAAACGGTTCGAAAACAACTAAGTTTTATGGTCCAAAAATATAAGTGCCTACACCACAAAGCCCAAGCCCAAGCCCGAACCGAACCGAACCGGGCCGGGCCGGGTCGAGTCGAGTCGGTCGGTCGCGCGCGCGTGTGTGGTGGTCATGATGCATGGTCTCCCTCCTCACAACAATGCATGTATTGGGAGCCCAAGGCCCCAACATGACTTCTTAGAAACAAGTATAAATCCTTGCCTCTTCCCTATAATCCCATGATGTGGGACTACTCAAACATAGGAGCCATTCATACACTTATTCAATCATTTTTAATAATTCACATAATGTTTGTAAACATTTCCAACAATCCCCCACTTGAATTTTTAAAAATATTTTAGAGCAGTTTCTTAAAAAACATAAGATTGTGCATAAACAAAGGTGTCCAAGGACTTGAACCTTTGCATAGTGAGTAAGATTCAGTTTTTACTAGAGTGACACGTAGTCTTGAACTCTATTCCTGACATCGAACCACACACAACCTTTTCTATAGTGCAATCAGATAAGCCCGTGCATTTATGGCCCTGCACGTCTATCCCAGTTTAGTGAATGCTCTAGAAGTTTTGCCCAAACTCCATAGGAAACGGCCACATTTCCACATTCACAAAGGTGAGTCTATCAAGAGCACTCCTGAAGGTAGGTACTCCACTCCAAATAGAGTATAGATCTCATTAAGAGTTTCTATTAACTCATCCTCTAATCACTTCAGGAATACATGCTTCTTGGTTTATTAAATAGCATGTTCAACTCATATCACTACACAACTTGTTATTACCCATTGAACCTAGTTCTTGGGATCTCCAGTCATTTAGGTCGGGTTACCATTGTGCGTGACTCAACAATCTAAGGGCAATAGTCCCATTCTTTTAGAAGAGTTATGGACTTTCTCTCTGGACAGTCCTTTCGTCAAAGGATCTGCCAAATTTTCCTCACTACGTACGTAATCCACTCTAACGGTACCTGTGGAAAGTAGTTCTCTAACAGTGCTGTGCTTACGACGTATTTGTCGTCTCTTACCGTTATAGTAACGGTTCTGAACTTTTGCAATAGCCGCGGTACTATCGCAATGTATCAACACTGCTGGTATCGGTTTTTCCCATAAGGGAATCTCAGCTAGCAGATTTCTCAAATATTCTGCCTCTTCACTAGCTGTAGCTAGTGCTATCATCTCAGACTCCATAGTAGACTGAGCCAAAATAGTCTGTTTCTTGGATTTCCAAGAAACAGCTCCTCCAGCGATGCTAAATATGTAGCCACTGGTCGCTTTAGAATCATCAGATAAGGTATTCCAGTCTGCATCAGAATACCCTTCAAGTACAGCTGGAAACCTTTCATAATGTAATCCAAGGTTCATGGTTCGTTTAAGGTATCTCATTACCCTTTCAATAGCTTGCCAGTGCTCTATACTAGGTCTACTGGTAAACCTGCACAATAATCCCACGACATAGGCAATGTCGGGTCTAGTACAATCAGTGGCATACCGAAGGCTGCCAATGATGCTCGCATAATCAGACTGTCTTACACCTTCACCAGTGTTCTTAAATAACTTTACACTGTGATCATATGGCGTACTTGCAGGTTTACAGTCAAAGTAATTATATTTCTTTAGTATCTTCTCAATGTAATGAGATTGGTCCAAAGAAATTCCCTTTTCTGATCTAGTAATCTTAATACCAAGGATTACACTCGCTTCACCTAGATCTTTCATATCAAAATTGACACTTAATAAGGATTTGACTGAGTTTATGGCATGAATATTTGACCCAAAAATGAGTAGGTCATCTACATAAAGGCATATAATAGTGCAAATGTCATTCTCAGATTTGTAATAAATGCATTTGTCACTTTCATTAACTTTAAAACCATTTGAAATGATTAAGTTATCAAATTTTTCATGCCATTGTTTAGGTGCTTGTTTTAAACCATATAATGATTTATCCAATTTACATACTTTATGTTCTTGACCATGTACTACAAATCCTTCAGGCTGGTCCATATAAATTTCTTCGTCTAATTCACCGTTCAAAAAGGCAGTTTTAACATCCATTTGGTGTATAAGTAAATTATGAATGGAAGCAAGTGAGATTAATACCCGAATGGATGTTATTCTAGTTACAGGTGAAAAAGTGTCAAAGAAGTCTATATTTTCCTTTTGTTTAAAACCTTTAGCTACTAGTCGTGCTTTATATTTATCTATAGTGCCATCAGGTTTTAATTTCTTTTTAAGTACCCATTTACAGCCTATAGACTTACAACCAGGGGGTAAATCTACCAAGTGCCAAGTCTTATTGGATTCTAAAGAATCCATCTCATCGTTTATAGCCTCTTGCCAGAAATCGGCATCTAAAGAAGATAAGGCTTCTTGGAGGTTTATAGGATCCTCCTCAATAGTAAAGGCACAAAAATCTGAACCAAAATCTTTTATGGTTCTTGCTCTTTTACTTCTTCTAGGTTCAGCTTCAGAATTTTCATTAAGTTCTGTTCTAATAGGCATATTTGAAGTGCCCCCACTATTCCTTAATTTGAAAGGAAATTTAGTTTCATAAAAGTCGGCATCATTTGATTCAATTATATTATGTGCATTAAGGTCATAAAATCTATATGCTTTGCTATTAATAGCATAGCCTATAAATGCACATTCATATGCTCTACTTGCCAATTTTATTCTCTTAGGGTCTGGAATGCGAACATATGCTAAACAACCCCAAGTTCTAAAGTATGAGACATTGGGTTTATGATTCTTTAAAATTTCATAAGGTGAAATTTTATTCTTAGATTTAGGGATTCTATTCAGAACGTAGCATACAGTCAATAAAATATCCCCCCACCAATGTTTTGCTGCACCAGAATTTAATAATATGGCAACTACTAGCTCGGTAAAGGTCCTATTTTTCCTTTCTGCTTTACCGTTCATTTCAGGTGAGTAGGGTGCAGTTCTCTCATGTACTATACCATGTTGTTTATAGAAATCCAGAATAGAATTAGATTCATATTCTGTTCCTCTATCACTACGAAATCTCTTAATTTTTCTATTTGCTTGATTCTCAATCTCAGTTTTGAATGTTTTAAACATGTCAAAAGCATCACTTTTATTTTTCATAAGATATACATATGTGAAATCAGAGCAGTCATCAATAAAAGTGATAAAATAACGATGTCCCTGTCTAGTTAAAGTGCCATCAAGTTCACATATGTCAGAATGAATCAAGTCTAAGGGTTCAGAAACTCTATCAACAGATTTGTGAGGTTTCTTTGTGATTTTAGCTTGTGTACAGAATTCACATTTATCAGATTCAGATTCTGTCATTTTAGGTATCATATCTAGGGTGCTCATATTTTGAATTATTCGTTTATTAACATGACACAATCTAGAATGCCAAATATTAAAATCACAAAGCATATAAGCAGAAGAAGTCACTTTATTAGATTCAACATTCAGTTTAAACATACCCTCACAAGCATAACCCTTTCCCACAAAAGTTCCCTTATAAGTAAGAGTGTACAAATCAGCCCCAATAACTTGAGTGAAACCAGCCTTATTAAGGAGGAAGCCAGAGACCAGATTCTTTCTTATCTCTGGAGTGTGCATAACATCTTTCAGAATTACGGTTTTTCCAGAGGTGAACTTGAGTTCCACGTTTCCAATCCCCGCAACTGTAGTGGTGTGAGAGTCTCCCAACAGCACTTTCTGATTTTCAGCAGCCGTGTATGTAGAGAACATGCCACGATCATAGCAGACATGGCGAGAAGCACCAGTGTCTACCCACCAACCCTCTGATCCACCAACAAGGTGAATCTCAGTAATCATAGCCGTAAGAGGCTCCTCAGTCAGGTTAGCCTGCGGTGCAGAGCTTGGCCTGTTCCGGCACTTTCGTGCCATATGCCCTGGTTTTCCACAGTTGTAACAAAGAAACAACTGTCCAGAGTCATTCTTTTGGGCTGGTTTCTGCTGTCCTTTTGGGTTTCCTTGCGGATTCCCATTCTGTTTGTTGCGCCTGTTCTGATTCTTAAAAGATTTCTGATTTGGTTTCAGAACAGCGGGAGTGGTCTTCTTAGTACTGCTGTTATTCACAATCAGCACCTCTTCTTTCTGGTCTTGCTTGCGTGCTTCCTCCTTAATACGGAGGCGTGTAATCAAACTCTCTAAGGAAAATTCCTTAGTCTTATGTCGCAAAGTGTTCTTAAAATCTTTCCAGCTAGGGGGTAATTTGTCAATGATAACAGCAATTTGAAATTGTTCGTCCAAGACCATACCTTCGGAGATGATCTCATGAGCTATTTTTTGAAGCTCATGAGACTGCATCTCTACCGATCTATCATCAGTCATCTGGTACTTTAGGTAGCGACTTACAGCGTATTTCTTTGCCCCTGCCTCCTCTGTGTCATATTTCTTCTTTAGTGCTTCCCAGATCTCCTTTGCCGTCTTTTCATCTGAGTTATAATAATCATACAGATCATCGCTCAGTCCATTCAGTATGAAATTCTTGCATAAGTAATCCTGTTCAGTCCAGGTCTGCAGTTGCTTTGACTGTTCAGTCCATGATGCCATCTTTGCTGCATCAGTCTCGTCAGGCTTGTCTGGTAGCTGCGGTTTTTCAGCAGTCAGAGCAGCCACCACCTTCCTGATCGTGAAGAAGAACTCCATCTTCTGACGCCAGCGCTTGAAATGCAGACCTTCGAACTTGAAAGGAGCAGCAGTCACCAGAGGGCCGTGAAAAGCAGAGGGAGGAGCAGAATCGTCCATGGTTGAGTTGGAGGCCATTGTTTCAGTTCGTCTTCAAATTGTTGGAAAACAATGGCTGAGTCGCGGACTAGGTCGCTTTCTTGAAGACGATTCGGCGATTTGGTCAGAGGTGCAAACCAATTCGTTCCTTCGCCGCCGCCTCTAGGATAAAACAGCCTCTAAAATAGTAACTGATTCGCTTGCACAAACAAATCAGTGCAGATTTGCACTTTCGGAAAAATACTGCTCGAAATTTCTTAGAAGTTTTAATGGCGGCTGAGAAGAAGAGAAAATAAAATTCGGTGTTTTTCTCGTGTCTGATAAAATAGTATATATAGAACGAGAATTAGGTTTTGGGAGAAAATATCGGATCTGCTAAATTTCGGGGGGATTAATTATTTTACCGTTGCAAAACTTTTCCGTTGCAGAATAAATATCGGTGCACAAAATAATTTTTCCATAAAAAAAACGGTTCGAAAACAACTAAGTTTTATGGTCCAAAAATATAAGTGCCTACACCACAAAGCCCAAGCCCAAGCCCGAACCGAACCGAACCGGGCCGGGCCGGGTCGAGTCGAGTCGGTCGGTCGCGCGCGCGTGTGTGGTGGTCATGATGCATGGTCTCCCTCCTCACAACAATGCATGTATTGGGAGCCCAAGGCCCCAACATGACTTCTTAGAAACAAGTATAAATCCTTGCCTCTTCCCTATAATCCCATGATGTGGGACTACTCAAACATAGGAGCCATTCATACACTTATTCAATCATTTTTAATAATTCACATAATGTTTGTAAACATTTCCAACAATACCAACCAGTTAATTACTACAATAAAGCATGCATAAGACATTTTACTGTTTATTACAATGTGATATTTATTACCAAATCAGAAACATTGATCGAAACCAATGATATTCTAATACGATTTGGTAAACATAACAGAATGGGCAACAGCCATACATCCTTCTATTGACTTTGCATATATCCAGTAATTCAAATTATTATACGGATTAATTGACAAGAATAATCCGAAGTTTAATCTGTCCGCCCATATTAATCCCAAGTTTGCGTTATTCAAGAATAATCCCAAGTTTAGGGGGTGTCTTCCCAAATTGAACCCGATGATTTTTGATGACTTTTCACGTGTTATTTTGGAATCAATATGGGAAGACACCCCCAAACTTCGGATTAATATAGGAAGATACAAGTAAATGGGATTAATTTGGGAAGAGACCCCCTAAACTTGGGATTATTCTTGAATAACGCAAACTTGGGATTAATATGGGCGGACAGGTTAAACTTCGGATTATTCTTGTCAATTAATCCTTATTATACCAACTGCATATTTTAACAAATTATCTAAGCATATCAAAATGTGAACATGCATCTTACTAACACTGATGTACAAACCAAAAAACAGTTGCATCATCCATCTATGGCACTTATATTTCGGACTTTACCATTAACTCGTTTATAAACCTTCATTTACAATTTTTGAAAATAACGATAGTCTGAAGAGTTGATAGATTTATAATTATCATGATCATAAAAAATATTTATATACAGATCATATCAGTAAAAAACTAAAACGGTCCTTAGACTTATATCCCCTATTATACAACAAACGACAACAAATTGGTTCATTAACAACACACTGTAAATCTCTTTCATTCTATATTCCTCACGCACTACCCATCCCCAATTACATAAATATCCCCCATTTTTGTAGTTAGAATTTTTTTTAGGTTCATCAACAAAGGATAACAGTATGATACAAAAAGTGATTTGTTTCAAATCGGCCGTTTACTAACAAATACATCATATGAAAAACAATATTACAACTTATTCATTTACGTAACAGAGTAACGATCTAAAACCTATTAATAGCTTTGGCTAGAAAGGCTGATAAATGATTAGTTCAACGCTTGCAAAATAAAAATAAATAAATAAATTACTGTGCTACTATTGTAAAATAAAAATAAAAATTAAACCTATACTGGTGAAAATAATTAACCTATTTTTTCAAAATATGCTTTAGCATATACTATGTGTCACATACATTTAGCTAAAATTTTGCTGACAATCAATGCTTCATATAGTTGGCACATTAGCAAAAGTGGTAGTGAGAGCAAAAGATCATATTATTTTATTTTTCTCAAAAAAACTTGTGCCTGCTAACTTCTAACACCTAGTTAACTATTGTTTGAAGAAAAATATAAAAGAAAAGTGGGCATGAACAATGGATTAAGAAAAACTACATATTCATGTCGAATCACAATCAACTGTCATTCATATTTTATATATAAAAAATAGTTCCTAACCATACAAAAAGCTGAGCAACTACAACTGCTTAAGGTCCATACATTTCACATTACATGAAACAACTATTGTCATATGCCATCCACTACATATAAAAATATGGTAAAATGATAAAGTAGTTATATAGAAAACCAAAAATTAATGACAAAATATTAGGACATCTACTTTATGGTGTGCAAGATTCAAACATTGGATTCTGATGGATGCAATATTATGCATTTGCTTTAACTTGCCTCCTTATCTACGCAAAACCATAGAAATATTACCATTTTTAAAAGGGGGCGGTTATTTGAACACACAATTAAACACAAACTTAAAGACATAAAGCTTCAACCGATGGATTTTTTGTCTTTATGTTGAGGGGTGGAATTCATGGGGTGATCCAATGGTGGAGATTAAATGTATCACCAATTATGTCTAAATTTTGTGTCTAAATAGACATTCCCTTTATTAAATAACAAAATTTATGTAGTTAGTAACTTAGCAAAAGATTTACTTCAAAACGAAAAATATTATATTGCTGCCAAAGGTAGGGACCATCACACTTATGACCATTACTGAAATATAGTTGATTTTTAATATAATCCGATATGTTCGTTGTACCTACAAAAACATTATTTAAGGTACAGTAAAATATAGATAAAGTACAGTAGAATGAAAATACATAACGCGATAAATTATAAAATTTATTTTTGATGTTGAAAAAAGCATGATTTTCATACGTCTTACCTTCAGGAAGAAAAATGAAATTATATCAAGCGTATTGCTAGTTTCGGTGTTAACTTTTTATAAGCTAGTCTTCTATGTGGAATTGAGATGAACTATATGAATCAATTATATATATCTGTAGACTGTCAATTGTAAGTCACAAATTGTATATGGTTAAAATAATAATGATGAATATACGAGTCCTACACAAATTGCATGCAAACAAAACAGGATGACACCCTTCTCCTTCCATTATACTTAGTATGGCTAATTAGATTTATTTACTACCTTAAGGAGATGTATCTAATGCTGAGTATTTGGACAGAACAGACATAAAACTAAGACAGAACATATGTAAATTGTCCAAACGTTAAAAACATATTGAGTTTATCAAAAAAGAAATTTCAAATGTAAACATATCCACGCACAACGCAACATATATGAAATACTAATAGCCTTTCACAGCACAACTGGTGATGGAACAATGAATCCATTAAGCAATCATGTAACAAAAGTGAAGGTTTTCCTGATATATACAATAGTGGATACGATGTACTCATTTTAACCAATGTTATAGGACACTAATTGGCCCAAAGCAGTTGGAGTCGAACTTGCAAATCATTAAAAATGTCACACAGGAAACCATAGTTGTTGCGTATGTTAATGAAATTGCTTGCAGATCCTATGATCTATGCATAATGGAGATCTAGTGTTGAACAATGAAACACAAAAATATACCACATTACAGCATATGCATGTTTAGTGCTATGAAAACTGCATGTATTCAGTGATTCCAGTAGTAAATTTAGGCATGAATTAATTTCTGAAAATAATATTTGAAATGAATGGCACCCTGGTAAGGTATCATTCTCTATAATTAACCGAGCACATCCAAGCAACTCTTACTTCTAGTATGTTTAACATATTTTTTCCACGCTGACATGGATCTTTTTTTCGAATTTATATTTTTTACTTCATTTTTAATGGAACTTTAAGCAACTTGGAACATCATAATTTAGTCAGGTAACACCTAGATTTGAGAACATTGTTCTCATCAAAATATAATGCGATATAATGCAAATTATATAATGTAATAGATTACTATTGGGCATGAATTTGGCAGCAAGTATCAAAACAAAATACAATCTTGTAAATTACAAAAGACATTCATATTTCTACCACATATTTCAACCATACTTTTGTATGGATCAATTTTTTATCCAATGGAAATTCGGAACAAAATGTACATAATAAAATTGATGCATGTGCAAATTCATGCCAAACAATATTTTCGTAATTGCTTTGTACCAGATATAATATATGCATAAAAGCATCTTACTATTAGTGATATATATACTCATGTTTGTTGAAGTATGCGATACTATGTGTTAGATTGAGAAGGAAATTTTGGATTTGGAGGATATTTCAGATATTTAGGATCTGGACGATATTTTGGGATATTTCGAATATTTAGGATCTGGAGGATATTTTCAGATCTGGAGGATATTAAGGATCTGGAGGATATTTTGGATCTGGAGGATATTTCGGATATTTCGGATCTAGAGGAAATTTTGGGAATTTCCATATACTTCCCTATGCCTATATAAGTTACATCGGATCCAAAGGAGGAGGTACAACAAAATCAAGAGATTAGATCAAGATTTATTCTAATTAGGGTTTAGGCAATCCTAATCTTCTTCAATTTCTTTCTCCACAAAATCAAATTTTTCTAGTAAATTTGATCATTGTAATCAATCTTTTGTACTCTTCTATTGATATTAATAAGATTTCTCTCTCAAAGTGGATGTACACTGACAAGACGTCGGCGGAACCACTATAAATCCCTTTGTGATTTAGTTTCTCGTTATTGCTCTATTATTTTCATCGTTTGGTGATTGTGATTGGCCTGGATAAGACTGAGATTGTTCGATTGGTTGTTTTTGCACTACTACCACGATCTCGTTTTCCGCGGCATTGGGGATTTTTTATTTAAGAGGTCTTGAATCAAAATTTATCCATAAGATTTGGTATCAAAGCACAGGTGTTGATAGATAGTTGTAGAAATGTCGGAATCAGGTTCAGATAATCCATCAACAGTTGGTCCAAGTGGTGTAGCTCCTTATGTACGTGGGTCATATGCAGCTGTTGGTTCACAATTGGTTATCGACAAGTGGAATGGCGATAATGATTTCAAAAAGTGGCAATGGAAGATGAAAGCGGTTCTTAGGCAGAATTGGGTACATCGGATGGTGTTTGATACACATTTATTGCCAGAGGACATCTTAGATGTGGAAAGATAAGAAATGGAAGAGTGGGCATTCACTACACTTCTACTTGCCATGGGGAAGAATGTTATTTTCGAAATTAGTGGTGAGACAACTGCTAAAGGTATTTGGAACAAGCTGGAGGAGTTGTATATGAAGAAGTCACTCACAAATCGACTGATCTTGTTGCGAGCTTTCTTTACCTACAAGATGAAGGAAGGAACTTCGCTAAAGGCACACTTAAATGTGTTTGATGATCTGCTAATAAAGATGAAGGCGGTAGATTTGATGGTTGAGGAGGAGCAGAAGGTGATGATATTATTATGTTCGTTGCCTGAGCGCTATACTGGGTTCTCAAACAGTTTGATCTAGGGTCGAGATACATTGACTCTAAATGATGTCAAGACGGGTCTTCTTAGTCAGGAATTGTGAGATCAGATGAAGGAGCTGAGTGATGGTAGTAGTGGTGTTGGTAATGATCAAGGTTTATTTGCGGAGAAAGAAAAGGCAGAGAAGAAGGGAAACCGGGGGCGTTCTAAGTCTAAGAAGCCAGGTGGAAGAGGAAAGTCAAAGGAAAGAAATAACAAGTGCTTTATATGTAAGAAACCTGGTCACTGGAAGAGTGATTGTCCCACAAGGGGAAGAAGGAAGTAGCATCTTCATCAGTTGTGGTGGAGAGAGAAGTTAGTGAGGGAGACGTAGATGTTTCGTCGGCAGTAGCATCAGATGTTTTGGGCAGCGATTGGGTGCTTGATTCGGGGGCTTCATACCACATGACATCTAATAGGAATTGTTTTTCTTCTTATGTTGAACGGGAAGGAAAATCAGTTGTTATGGGAAATGGTGCAGTTTGCAAGTCGAAGGGTATTGGATCCGTGCAAATTCGGATGTTTGACGGAGTGATTCGTACTCCCACTAATGTGCGTTATGTTCCGGGACTACGAAAGTCACTTATCTCTTTGGGACAGTTGGATTCTTTAGGTTGTAAGATCACCATTGAGAGTGATAGCTTGAGGGTTTCGAAGGGTGCACTTGTGGTTATGAAGGGTACTAAAACTCATGGTATCTATTTGCTCCAAGGAGTGACCGTGGAAGGCGAAACTTGTGTCAGTGTTGATAGTTCTCATGGCTTAGATGCTACACGGCTGTGCATTTGAGATTGGGTCATGTCTCGAAGAAGAGTTTAGATGTTCTTCGTCGAAGGGAGATGATTGATGGTGAGAGTTTCAGCAAGTTGGAGTTTTGCGAGGAATGTGTCATGGGGAAGCAAACTAGAATATCATTCAGTGAAGGAAAACATGATTCAAGAGGGATTCTTGAGTATGTGCACACAGATGTTTGGGGACCATCGCCGGTAGCTTCTTTGGGAGGAGCAAGATATTATATTTCTTTCATTGATGATTTTTCTTAGAAGGTTTGGGTGTATGTAATGAAGGCCAAGTCAGAGGCATTTACAAGATTCAAATAATGGAAGGCTCTTATTCAGAATGAGAGTGGAAAGACTTTGAAGGTTCTTAGGTACGATAACGGCGGCGAATATGTTTCCGGAGAATTTCTAAATTTTTGCAGGCATCATGGTATTCGGAGGCATTTTACTACACTGGGTGATCCGCAATCTAATGGAGTGGCGGAGAGAATGAACCGAACTCTTCTAGAGAAAGCTCGATGCTTGAGATTGACATCAGGTTTGTCTAAGGGATTTTGGGCCGAAGCTTTGTCCACCGCAGTGCATATTATTAATCGAATTCTTTGCTCGGCTATTGATAACAAAATTCCTGAGGAAGTGTGGAAGGGGAAGAGCATTGACTTGAGTTATCTACGTGTATTTGGCAGTCCTGTTTATGTGCATGATCTAGGGAATGATAATGTCTCGCCTAGAGCTTTCAAAGGGATTTTTCTCGGTTATATGGATGGCGTCAAAGGCTATCGGATTTGGAATCCGGATACGAAGAAGTCTATGGTTTCTCGTCATGTTACTTTTGATGAGTCGGCTATGTTCAAGGAGAATGAAGGCTCATCAAATGTTCCAGATTTGGTTCATGGTGAATCAAAGGAGAAGGAAGTTATTCCCACTTTCAGGCCTAGAGAGAGTAGAGTTGTTGGAGGTGCTTGGGAGGTGAGTTCGGTTGATGTTACATCACATAGTTCAGAGGATTCCTCTAGTAGTGTTGGTGATGTGCACGAGCCTAGAAATGATTCAATTCAAGGTGGAGCTGAAGGAAGACCGGGCGATGGAATTGCTACTAGGGTTGGTCGTCATGCTATAAGGCCACCCGAAAGATATGGTGATTGGAAATATCTTAGCTTTTGTGAGAATTTGGACTATGATCTTTATGTAGTCCAAGATGAGCCAATGGACCTTGATGACGTCATGGATTCGAGTGATAGCTCGAAGTGGATTTGCGCCATGGAGGAAGAGATGCAATCGTTGATGAAGAACCAGACTTGGGAGTTGGTTCCACTTCCTCAAGGAAACCGTGTTATTGGGTGCAAATGGATATAGAAGGTGAAGGACGATGGAAGATACAAAGCTAGGATAGTGGCTAAGGGGTTTGCACAGAGGAAAGGAAAGGAGTATGATGAGATCTTCGCACCGGTTGTGAGGCATACTTCTATCCGGATATTACTTGCATTAGTTTCTATTTACAGCTTGGAGTTGGAGCAACTAGATGTGAAAACTGCCTTCTTGCATGGAGACTTGGATGAAGACATCTACATGGAGAAACCAGAAGGGTTTGTTGTAGAAGTTAAGTCAGAACTTGTTTGCAAGTTGAAGAAATCACAATATGGTTTGAACCAATCACCTAGGCAATGGTACAAGAGATTTGATCATTTCATGCTTGAAACTGGCTTCCATCGAAGCATCAAGGATGCTTGCGTTTATTTCAAGAGGTTAGGAAATGATTATTGGGTGTATTTACTCTTGTATGTGGACGATATGCTCATTGCTTCTAAGGACGAGGCAGAAACCAACAAGTTGAAAGAGAAATTAAAGGCAGAGTTCGAAATGAAAGACCTTGGAGAAGCAAAGAAGTTTTTGCTCATGGAAATTGAAAGAGATCGAAAGCATATTGAGTTGAAATTAACTCAAAAGGAGTATATTAAGAAAGTGCTTTGCCGGTTTAGCATGGAGGATGCAAAGGCGTCAAATACACCTTCACCTTTGCATATAAAGCTTTTGAGTAAGGGATCACCTATCAAGGAGAAAGACAAGGCTTATATGGCAAAGGTGCCATATGCTCGTGTGGTTGGAAGTTTGATGTATGCCGTAGTGCGTACAAGACCCGATGTTGCAAATGTCGTCGGGGTGGTTAGTCATTATATGGCTAATCCGGGGAAATCGCACTGGGAATCCGTGAAGGCTATATTGAGATACTTGAAAGGCACAACATCTCATGGTCTTATTTTTAGTGGAAGTGATGGATTGAGTTGCAAGTTAGTTGGTTATTGTGACTCGGACTACGCCGTGATAGGGATAAGAGGAAATCAACTTCCGGGTATGTCTTCACACTTGGTGGTACAGCCATTAGTTGGAGTTTGGGATTGCAAACCATAGTTGCTTTATCCACTATGGAGGCGGAGTTAATAGCTGCTGTGGAAGCGGCAAAGGAGGAACTCTATTTGAAGCGACTATTGTGTGACTTGGGTTTTGAACATGAAAGTATCGATGTTCGATGTGATCGCCAAAGTGTTATACATTTAGCAGAGAATTTGGAATTTAGCTCACGAACGAAGCATATTAAAGTGAGAGAATCATTTCTAGTAGCTATGGACGAAGACAAGCAAGTATGCCTTCGGAAAGTGCACACAAAGGATAACGCGGCGGACATGTTCTCTAAAGCATTGCCGATTGAGAAGTTTGAGCATTGCTCGAACTTAATTCGCTTGGAGAGATACTAGGTGCCGCGTGGTGGCACAGTTGAGAGAGAAACTTGGATGAAGAAGAGTATCGGTGAGAGATTGGTGTTCTATCTTCATGGTAAGTATTCGTTTTCACTCCCGAGTACATTGTATTTTGGTGAGACTGGTTTAGGAGTTGGATGTTTCAACACTTCATTGACGAGTGGGGGCTATGCCTGAACTTGTTAGTGAAGTGCAATGGGCGGTGGCTATGCCGGAGTTCATTAGGGAAGCATTCAAGCTTTCTTGATTGAAGATAGAAGGAAATGCTTGGGTGCATTGAAGTTTGTGATGTAGATGGATATAGTACCGAGGTGGAGTGTTGAAGTATGCGATACTATGTGTTAGATTGAGGAGGAAATTTTGGATTTAGAGGATATTTAGGATCTAGAGGATATTTCGGGATATTTCGAATATTTAGGATATGGAGAATATTTTCAGATCTAGAGGATATTTTGGATCTGGAGGATATTTCAGATATTTCGGATCTACAGGAAATTTTGGGAATTTCCGTATACTTCCATATGCCTATATAAGCTATCCAAAACGAGGAGGTACAACAAAATCAAGAGATTAGATCAAGGTTTATTCTAATTAGGGTTTAGGCAATCCTAATCTTCTTCAATTTCTTTCTCCACAAAATCAAATTTTTCTAGTAAAATTTATCATTGTAATCAATCTCTTTACTCTTCTATTGATATTAATAAAGGTTTCTCTCACAAAGTGGACGTACACTGACAATACGTCGGTGGAACCACTATAAATCCCTGTGTGATTTAGATTCTCGTTATTGCTCTATTATTTCCATTGTTTGGTGATTGTGATTGGCTTGGATAAGATTGATATTGTTTGATTGTTTTTTTTTGTGCTATTACCATGATCTCGTTTTCCGCGGCGTTGGGGATTTTTTATTTAAGCAGTCTTGAATCAAAATTTCTCCACCACAATATTAGTGTTAAATAACTGAGTTAATCATTGATTGCTTCCAAAATATATAAAAAACCTATATTAGTTTCACAGTTCTTTAAATCTCTAGAAATTATAATCTGAAATTTAGTTGATGGACAACTTGTTTCAAGTAAATCAAATTAAAGATCCAATTTTGAGCATTTGTTTCGAAGTACATAAATAATTTGAAAAAAGATCTTGAAAATACAACGAACAAATGTATATTGACCACATAAAAGTGTGAAAATTTGTAAATGGTGGAAGATAAATGGGTAGTACATTTAGGGCTATTTATTTCTCTAGTAGTAGTCAGCTTAACAAATCTAGTTATTCATTAAGAATCCTCGCTGAAAGAATGAAAGAAGTGTATCCTATACGTTAAGGGTAGAGGATTCAACTCCAAAATGGATCATAGATGATAATATTTGGGATGAAATCAAATTAGATTAGTTGTTGCAGAAAAAAAGATATGGGCAATGAATGTTGTATTGTGGAATAAGAATCCATGAGGTTAGGGAAGTGGGAGCATGAGGAACGCACTAAGTGTCTACTTTGACACATCATATTCTATAACTCGTCAACCGATAAAACATCGGTTTCTCCTTTCCTATTTAACTAATAGATATTGAACAACCCGTATTTGTAGTATATGATAATGATATTCCAGAAGGAAAAAAACTATCATAGCTATTCAAAGATCATTACCATTAAAAGACAATTGCATTCTATACATAGCTATTGTTAGGCGGTAACACTGTTACAGAGAAATTTTTATGTAAACCTTATTTTTCAAATCTCGCTTTTCAGGCCTATGCATCCAGTGAAAGTATACCTTATGATTAATGGTTGGATGTGAGAGCATCAATGTGAATAAGGATTGCCTCAACTGATTCTCTATTATGCTTGAAATCCACAATCTGTATCTGGCACCCAAAAAAAATGACGCAAATCAGACAAAATTAGTGAAATCAATGAGTTGGTGTCAAAGAAAGAGAGGAGAAAAGGCAATCAGTAGTGGTATGAATTGCTTAGACATATTAATTTCATTATATTGCCAAAAAGATAAATAGATGAAAATAGCAAAAGAAGTGAGATACAGAAGATAAGGAGTTATATATGCAGATACAGTAAGAACATGGAAGGTTTCCATGGTTTAGGTATGCCACTAGTAATTGATTTTCTGAGTGGATAATTGCAGCTTCAAAATCGTTATTTAGGGATATTCATATTATATATAATAATCCGACAATGAAGCTAGTCTAGCATAATCTCCCTTTATAATCAACCAAGCATAAGTAACTTATGCTTCCTACATGTCGATTTAGAAGTACAGGTATTCAAAGTCACTGTCTAAAATTACACTGTGTAGTGCGTAAGAAAAACAAAAGGATAATTTAAGTAAATATGTATGTACACCATGTCATGGAACTGTAATTGATGCAGCATTGAGTAATACAGTTTAAGTCACATAATTGTGGCTTACAGTTCCAATCTCCTCCCTCAAGCATGAATTTCTCATGAACTAAAAAAACAAATAATACTGGTATGTGATTGAGCAAGAAAATTTTATAAGAAGAGCCAAAATAGTTGTCACATGATTCTTTTTTTTTTTTTGATGTCTAGCAGCAAGAAAATATTATTTGTTGATGAAATAATGTAGTAGGAAATAATCATGAAAGCAAACTTAGATGATGTAAGAAGTGAAATCCAGTTAAAATATCAGTAACAGCATGCCTGAAATATGTAATAGTAGGACCATCCTTTTTTAATACTGTAGTTGGTAGTATAGCTTATAACAGATTAAGTTTTTTATGTGCTTATTGCATAAAGGGCCCCATTAACCACCAAAAACAAAGACAACAAAGAAGAGTGAGTATAATCATGAATTTGTTATACATAGAAGACTTTGTAAGACATTGGCATGTAAAAACAGAATGGAAACAAAAAAAACTTACTGATAACTCATCCGTAAGTATATACTTGTTTCCCGTAAGATTCGTCCGATCGTACAGATATCAAACAATCCAGATCTAAAACACACATCGTCTCTAAAGTCAGAAGATTGACAGTAGTTGAGAAGTGATAGTTGAAACGGTTGCAAAATTGGAACTGAAATTAACAAAAAGGGGAATCACCATTTTCTAAACTAAACCATGAAAATGATAATCCAGCGGTAAGGGTAATTGATGATAGACCGTCCTTTCTAATTTTATTGAATCAAAATTGAAGTGGGAACATTTGAACGAAACTACCAAAGATAAATAGAATGGGATCCCTGTAAGATTCATCCGATTGTACAGATACCAATCGATCGAAATCTAAACCATTGCGTCTGCTCGAAAATCAGTAGATTTGTAATAGACAAGAGTGAAAGTTGAAAATTTTGTAAAATAGAAAGAGAATTGATCGAAAACCATTGTTGTTATCCACATGTATGGATATTACTTTCTAGTTGTTATTGAAATTTTGGTGTTTTCTGCTTCACTATTAATAATGCTCTATTATATTTTATCCTTGCGCTGTGAGTTACGATAGGTTCCGATTGTGCTATCATACCTTAACGATCGTCCATAGCTCCTGACACACTTTTCAGCACATTATTCTTCTATATGGTGCAGGGGTTGTGGGTGGTCATCAGATTTGGTATCAGAGCTCTAATTAATGATTTTAGCCAGAGTTCGAAGACATAATTACGAATGAGAGACGTATTTGTAGATTTCAGTTGGATGTATACTATATAGCGTAGTGTAGTAGCGTTTATACTTCTTTAGCAGTTTTCTCGCAAGTGGCCAATCATTCTAATTTGCATATTTAGAATGAGTCGACGTGCTTATATACTGAAAGGGAAGGTGTTGGGCCTGGAGGAGGTAATGGTGGTACACTAGACTACCCAACCATGTTTGAAGCCGATGGTGGAAGCATTCATGTGAAGGGTACTTGTTTCAGTGACAGCCATGGTAGATGTAGGTGTGCGAGTTCCTAGGGTTATGGATTTTGCGAAGCTATGCAAGGATTGTACATCTCTAGGATGGAAACCATTCAAAGGGACGGAGCCAAATGAAGAGGTTCATAGGTGGATGGATTCTTGTGTCCCTATTTTTAGAGACTTGGGTTTGGAAGATGCAACTAAGAGAAAGCTTGTGTTAAGGCAGGGCCATGGAGTGGTGGAACTCTGTCACACTTGAGACTCCATAAGAGGAGATTTCATGAGAGCAATTCCAAGCTATGTTTGATGCAAAGTTTATCTCCACTGCTCAGAAGTCAGCTTTTTTCAAGTAGTTCGTAGAGCTGAAACAGAATGCTCGTTCTGTGCTTGATTATGTTCCTGATTTTCGAGGCCTTGTCCAGATATGCTCGTTCATACATTGACACACCCTGTCAGAAGAACGAGAAGTTTGTTATGGGTCTGGATACCTATATTGGAAGGCCGTCGGTGGATTATCTTGACGATTCATTTGAGAAGATTGTGAAAAAACCTGTTCGCCATGAGTGCTTGTTCCCTAAGGAAGCAAATGTTGTCGCTGCAACCAAAGAAGTTTAGAAACCTCAACAAGTTGGTAATAATAAGAAGAGGAAGCAGCAACAACAGAAAGGAAAGGATGACTAGAAGAAGCCTGAGATTGAGGTGGTTTGCTTTAACGCCAACAGAAGGGTCATTACTCGAGTGAGTGCAAGAATCCTAAAGCTAAGAAGAAGTGCTTCCAGTGCAGAAAGCTTGGACATTATAAGAAGGATTGTCCATAATCAGCAAAGGGCAAGCAGGTTGTAAAGGCATATGCTTTGGAAGCCGTGCCATCTTCTTAGAGAGCCCCTACTGCAGAGGAAAAGGGAATGGGTGTCGTCATTCATGGTACTCTATCTGCCCGATGTGTTTCAGTTCAAGTTTTGTTTAATACTGGAGCGTTGCATTCATTCATCTTTAATGAGCTAATGTGCCACTTGGGTTTGGAACCCAAGAATTGTGATAGACCTTTCGTAGTGACTAACTCAGTTGGGGGTTCAACCAATTTTGTATGTTTTGTCGTGGTCTTGTCTTGTCGAGTCATATTTTCTCCTTCATGTGTGATTGCTTTGTTTTGAACTTCGCTGGGTTTGGATCATCTTGGACATAGATTTTCTCAAGAGGTATGTGTTAATACCCTAGGTACCCTAGGTATTGATTTTGATGAAAACAACCATATAAACATTACTACTAATATATCTTTTGAAACACCCCACCTACGTCAAGGTCACTCACAAAGGGAATGCCATAACTTTGGTGGAGTATTATAGGTAAAAGACACAGAAAATTTACAAGACAGAAATATAAGCAGCGAAAAACAAACATTTATTTCATACATGGTTCAATACAAAAACCATTTCAGTAAATTGTCTCAAAAAAACTTCCAAAACATTACATCATAATCTTTGTCTCGATTAAAACATAAATAAAACTGCATAAATCCCCAATTCTAGTGTGTCCAAAGCCATAGCCAAAGATAAAAGATTCCAAGCCGTAAATCACAGAGTCTTCAAGCTCGGAAAGGCGAACGTTCCAGATTAAGCTGAGCTATTCCCTCCCTGGCTACCTGAGGGGGGGGGGGAACGGAAGAAAAGAAGATGAAAGAAAAATGGGTCAGACACAAGTCTGAGTAAGTCCAGTGACTTTTCAGTGTGTGAATAAGGAAAAGTCATGATAGGAATAAACTAAAAATAGGACCGTACCAGAATAGCAAACTAACATAAAAGTATATAAGGCAAGATAAACCGAGGCACCCATATTTAATTCTCTGCACCGACTTATACTTATCCAACTAGCACCACGTGTTCTTAGTGAAATGATCCCCTTATATCGGTCGAATCCTACTTGCATGCATTTATCATGTGTGTCATTCGGCCCCCGCTTGACAGTAGATACCTGTGCTGGTTCCACCACGGGGTGTATCAAATCCTATGGTGGCAACCCGACACGATTCAACATGCACAGTGTATGACTACTGATGCCCAGTGCCTTCTTTTTCCACTCCGGAGTACGTGCACGCCCGTACTCTGTCGGAACCTACACTGACGCACCACCCGCCGATGTTTTGACTGCTTACAATTCAGCCCAGTAATCGTGCCCCACCCTGCCTAGTTCAGGGTCCCATTATACATCTATGTGGGTTACTGCTGAAATGGGTCCCCATTACAAGGGTTTTCCAGCCAACATGTTAAATTGGTTAAGTGTCCTAACCCCACCCATCAGTTTAGTTAACATGTTGAATTGGTTAAGTGTTTTCTTAATTGATTAACCCTACCAATCTTAACTAAGCTTTATTAAAGCGCCAACCACTCTCATTACACAGGTATTGTTGTGATCATTGGATGTGTCGGTCAGTTCTAGGTAGTTTTACACCACAACTCAGTCTAACCTCGGGTCCTTTTTGGGCTCAATGCACTAACCACCTATATTAGACAGGTATTGTTGTGGTCACTGGATGTGCCGGTCGGTTCCGGGTAGTTTTACACCATAACTCAGTCTAACCTCGGGTTAGGCATATTCGTCTTTTCTAAATTTACATATTTATCCTTTTATGCTTATATGTAAATTTGTCAACAATTTATTGTAATGGCCCACTTTCCTTCTGAATCAAATTCATAATTTTTGATATGTAAATTATACCATTTCAATGCCATACCATTTACATGGTTATGAGCCAAATATGTTAATGACGTATAGTTTCATGTATTCCCCAATGTTACCCCCGTTGTACGTTCGCAAAATTACATAGGATGTTAGGATCGACATTTTAGCCTAACTAATAAACTAAAAGGGGAAAAAGAGGAACTTGCAACATTCCAGCATCATACAAAAATATGGATCTCACTACAGATGTGGCACACGAACTTGGCATAATATACTTTTAATTATGAACTTGCAAACTAGATCTATGCAACATGAGTCATAAAATAATAGTTTTACATAGAACGACCAAAATCTAATTAGACATGTAGTGGTGAACTTGCATAGGGGTCGAGTCATGCTAACATGGATCTAACATAGAGGCATATGGATCTAGCATATAAAGTGTAGATCTAAACATATAGGTTTACATAATCATGTTTTTAAACTATAGACTTGCATGTATTCATATCATGATAGCATCACTTAACTTGCATAAACATGGCATGATTTCTGAATTGACATACAACAAATAGATGTCATCACCAAATTGTACAAGGTCATAGATCTAAACATGTAAGCAGAATGGATCTAAACAGTTAGGCATAAATGACATGACTTTGCCTAAATTTTGTATAATATCACCAAAGTTACATATGATAATTTCATTTCCAAATTCCTATATGATATCATAGGTTTATTCACTAATTTCCACATAACATGATAGGTTCGATAGACCACAATAGTTCATAGGCATATATGATAGAATAGACATGAATAAACATAAATCAGCATCACATACAACTTGATACAATTCTATTTTACAATTCATTACAAACCATGTCTTTAATTCATTCACATCTGAAAGATAACTACACTTACAAATAAAAAGGAATTCTTGAGTTTTGGGATCTGTATTTTAAAATTGAATTTCTCGCCTTTGATGTAGATCATTGAATTTTCTTAGTTGAATTAGATTTGATCTGATTTTGACGTAGCTTCAATCTTGCCTTTGAGTTGAAAGAGATGACGGCTATTGTAGGTTCACTATTGACGAAATGGCGGCTCTTGGTATGAATATTTGTGATTTATGGTTGAGAGTTAGGTTGCTTTTATAGAAGTTTAATTAATTTAGAGCCATAAGATTAACCCTAGAAGTAATCAAGACCAACCAGTCAAGATAGGATAACACCTCAGCCATAATGACTCAGCAGGGTGTCAGAATTCGTCATCTTTTCAGATCTGCCCGGGGGGGGGGGGGGGGTGTAACACTCCTAAATCCCACATCGTGGAAGCCTGTGTGCAGTGGGTATTATCGCCGATGACTTTTGAGGAACAAAACCCCACACCTATATGGTGGCTAAGTTGGGTACAATATCTTGCGTGAACGGAGGTGCGGGCTGTTATAGTGGTATCAGAGCCAATACCCGACCGGAATTGTGGCTCCTGTATGGACTACAGCGCCTGGGTGAGGCGTTTGTGAGCCAACGGGGACGTTGAGCTCTGTAGGAGGGGAGAATATAACACCCCTAAATCCCACATCGTGGAATCCTGTATGCAGTGGGTACTTATGTAGTAGAGCCCATCACTTACTAACGCCAAGGCCTTTTGAGGAACAAAACCCCACACATATACGGTGGCTAAGTTGGGGACAATATCTTGCATGAACGGAGGTGTGGGATGTTACAGGGGGGTCGACCCCTAGGTCAACCCCCAGGTCGACCTGTAGGGTAGGTCGACACTAGGGTCGACCTCCTGTTCGAACTGGCCTGGGGCGGGAATTTTCCTGCCCTGCCCTCTTCTATGTTTGAATTTGAATTTTGAATTTTTGAAACTTCCGAAGGCCATAACTTCTTCAAACGAAGTCCAATTCACGCAAATTCGGACTCTATCTTAACCAGAATTCTGAGACGAACGTAACGGCATAACCCATTTCCCTTAATTCTCACATTTAAAATTAATTATTCTTTAATTCGTTACTTTAAGGTTTACAGAAAATACGGGGTGTTACATTCTCCCCTCCTTAAAGGATTTCGTCCCCAAAATCTTTATGTCAAGAAGAACGTATATCCTACCATCCAATCGTCCATCTACTCAACCATCAAACACAGGCGTCCATTGTCCTTCGGAGACTTTTAATGCTCCATGATTATATGCACAGTGTGTTTATATGTCCCTATCTAATGCAAAATCAGGCGGTCTACTGATTCAGTTGACCTCCTTAATGCAATTCATGTCGGTGTCATGCATCCATAATGTATGCAATCTTCCCTAATCATACTTTCTACGTGAGCGCACAATCATTCATACAAATGCAACATCCACATGATAACACATAAAGTTTCAATCATATACAAGTACATATACGCATGTGCAATATGAAAGTGACTAAGCCGATCTAATACCTAAAGTGTGTGTGTATGCATCCACGAGCAACCACAAGCAACCACTTGCAACCATCAGTCATAACATGTTTCAAATACATGTTTGCATCCATTGGTTTCTACCTAAGGATCGAGAACAGCACTGAGGAAAATACTAAAAAGATAGATACGAGCATGAACAAACTTAAGGAAAAAGAGATCAAAGATGTACCCTCAAAAAGAAAAGGGTAGGCTGCGCGTATTTTGGCCTCAGTCTCCCAAGTCGCATCTTCCTCAGCGTCACTCCATTGAACTTTTACAAGTTTGACTTCGCAGTTGTGTAGCTTTCTGACTTCTATACCCAAGATAGTTGGAACTCTTCTCACAGTTGCCTCTCGTTCTACTTCTACGTCCTCTAATATGCTTGGTTCGACCACTTCCGCAGACTCATGTAGGCACTTTCGTAAGTGAGAAACCTGAAAGACATTATGAACTCCAGTCATTCTTTCGGGCAACTCTACTCTATAAGCCATCTTCCCAATCATTTTAATGATAGGAAATGGCCCTACAAATCTTGGTGCCAACTTTCCTGTGGATCCGAAGTGAACGACGTTCCTCAAAGGAGATACTTTAAGGAAAACCCTGTCCCCAACCTCAAACTCAAGGTCGGTCCTTCTCTTATCTGCGTAGGACTTCTGTCTATCTTGGGTAGTCTTCATTCTTTTTCGTATCAAATCCACTTTCTCTGAAGTTTCTCTAATCATATCTGGTTCAAGTATGTGCTTATCTGTAGAATCCCGCCAACAAGTTGGTGATCGTCACGGTCTTCCGTATAAAGCTTCGAAGTGTGCCATACCTATGGTGCCTTGGTAGCTATTGTTGTAGGCAAACTCCACCAAAGGAAGATGATCCTCCCAGGTTCCTCCGATGTCAAGAATGCATAATCTCAAGAGGTCTTCTAACACTCTATTCACTCTTTCTGTCTGACCATCTGTTTGGGGGTGATAGGCCGTGCTTAAACATAACTGTGTGCCTACAGCCTCTTGCAAGCTCTTCCAAAACTCGCTCGTAAAGATAAGATCTCGGTCGCTAATAATGTTGGAGGGTATCCCATGGAGTCGACTATCTCTTTAAGACATATGGATGCTAGAGATGAGGCAGTCCTTCTATTCTTAACGGGTATGAAGTGAGCGCTTTTTGTGAGCCTATCTACAATTACCCAAATACTAGTATTGCCTCTTCTTGACCTAGGCAACCCATCAATAAAGTCCATCGAGATGCTATCCCATTTACACTGTGGGACCTCTAGAGGATGAAGCAAACCACCAGGCTTCTTTTGTTCCGCCTTGACTTGCTGGCATACTAAGCCTTTCGAGATAAATTCAGATACATCCCTCTTCATGCCATCCAAAAAGAAAACCATTTTGATGTCATTGTACATTTTGTCTCCACCGGGGTGTATGGTCAACTTGGAATGGTGTGCTTCTTCAAGAACCTTCTTCACCAAATCCCTTGCTTGTGGGACGCATAGCCTTCCATCCCACCTCAACCAACCCTTATCATCGATGGAGTATCTATTGAGGTGACTAAAAGTCTCACCCCTACTCAATTTATCTATCACATCAACTAGCTGAGGGTCCTCACGTTGTTCGGTCTCTATTGGGTCCAAAAGAGTAGGCCGCACGTCTAGCGATGCTAACAAACCAGTCACATGATCGACAGAGGGTCTAAAATTAAAGTTGGCTATGTACTCCAAGCTCTGCCTTTCAACAAAGAGAGGGATTAAGGTCAGCTTCTTTCTACTCAAGGCGTCTGCTACTACATTACCCTTGCCAGGGGTATAGGAAATCTCGAAATCGTAGGTTGCCAAGAATTCCATCCACCTTTGTTGCCTCAAGTTAAGATCTTTCTGCGAGAAAAGGTACTTCAACGATTTATGGTTAGTATACAATTCAAATTTCTCACCTATGAGATAAGGCACCAAGACTTAAGTGCAAAGACGATGGCAGCCAACTCTAGGGCGTGGGTTGGGTAGTTTTTCTCATGTGCTTTCAGCTGGTCGACCTCCATATGCTACTACCTTCCGTTCTTGCATCAAAACAACACCTAATCCTGTACCACATGCTTCTGTGTATACGGTAAACATCTTGCTCCCATCCAGCAATGTCAGAACTGGGTTTGTTGTTAGATCTCTCTTTAATCGTTGGAAGGCAATATCGCAATCCAAATCCCAAGTGAAAGTTAAGTTCTTCTTTGTCAACTTTGTAAGTGGAGCTGAGATTTTCGCAAAGTCTTTGATGAACTTTCGGTAAAAGCCCGCTAGCCGGAGGAAGCTCCGGACCTCGGTCGCATTCCGTGGAACCTTCCAATCTTGCACCGCAACTACTTTTGCAGGGTCCACGGCTAACCCTTCCTTGGATGCCACATGTCCAAGAAATCTTACTTATTCTCTCCAGAAGTGGCATTTGGAGAATTTGGCTTTCAACTGATGTGCTCGAAGAGTATCCATGACTTCTTTTAAATGTTGGGCATGCTCTTCCTCACTCTTTGAGAAAATCAAAATGTCATCTTCGAAGACCACCACAAACTTATTGAGGAACTCCCTGAACACCCTGCTCATCAAATCCACGAAGTAAGCGGGTGCGTTTGTCAGGCCAAAGGGCATGACAAGCCACTCGAAGAAACCATCCGGAGTTCTAAACGCGGTCTTATCAATGCTATCTTCAGCCACTCTCAGCTGATGAAACCCGGTAGCTAAATCTAGTTGGGAGAAAACCGATGCACCTACAAGCTGATCAAACAAGTCGTCTATTCTTGGAAGTGGGTGCCTATTCTTCTTGGTCAGCTTGTTTATCTCCCTATAATCAATGCATAGGCGAAGCGAACCATCCGCTTTTGTTGCGAACACTACTGGAGCACCCCATTCAGAAATACTCCGCCTTATAAACCACTTTTCTAGCAGCTCTTTAACTTGCTTGCTGAGCTCTTTCCACTCTCTTGGAGCCATGTGTCTAACGGGTAAAGAAATGGGTTTTTGCATTATCGACGAGGTATATACGGAAGTCTATCTCTCGCTTCGGAGGTAACCCTTTAACCTCTTCAAAGACATCCGAATATTCACAGACTACTCTAACATACTGCAAATCCTCAATAGACGCATCAAGAGATTCTAGATAGCTAAGCATAACAGAGTTTATGGGATTAGAAGAAATTTCGAGAGTGTTACCGAGGCAAGTCATGAGTCTAACCACTCTCCTTTCACAATCGAGGATGGCATCATTACTGGATAGCCAATCCATGCCTAGAATCAACCCATAATCCGTGAAGCCCAAAACATAGGCAATGCATCTAAACCCCACACTTAATATAGAAATTTCCAAATCCAAACAAATCATTGACAAATATATTGAGCCCCCAATTAGATTTGAAACGACCATGGGATCCTCTACTAAACTGGCGTCTAGGTGTAGAGATTCAACTAATGCAGTTGATATAAAAGAATGCGATGCGCCAGAATCAAAGAGTGTATGAACAGGATGATCAAAAAGATAAACTAAACTCTCAACAGAAACATTTCTACCTTGTTCTTGCGGAGATGCCATGAGAGCGTGAACCTGCCCTCCAGAAGTAGATCTAGCTCTCAGCCCTTGCCCTTGCTTTTTTGGGCAGTCCCTAGCCATGTGTCATGCCTCGCCGCAATGGAAACAGCCACCCATCTTCCTTTTTTTCTTCCTACAGTCCTTAACCAGATATCCAGGAATGCCATAAAAATTACACTTCCTCTTGTCACGAGTTTTGTTTTTTTCCCGCCCTTCTTAGAATCTGTCTTCTTACTCTGTGATCTTTCCCCTTTCTTATCTTGAGATGCTTCAACCTTTGTCTCCTTCTTGCCATCCTTATCTTCTTCTTGTAACAGTGCCATGTCCACTTGTCTTTCATAAGTCGCACCCATAGGTATATATAGGTATATGGGACATAGCTATGCTGTGCAGTGGCTCATTCAATCCTTTAACAAAGCAGAGAGCCTTCTTATGAGTAGTGTTCACTAACTCCAATCCGAACCTAGCCAACTGATTGAACTGGTTAACGTATTCCTTGACCGACAGACTTCCCTATTTGAGAGCTAAGAACTTCTCCATCTGTAGGCTTCGTTCAGCTTGTGAGAGGAATTTCATTTCAAACCTCATCCTAAAATCCATCCAAGTTCCAATTAGTCTTTCATTGTTAGTGACATCCCACTAATAGGAAGCTTCTTCTATGAGCAACCATACCGCCAACTGTATCTTTTGCCAATCATCCACTTCGAAGATATTGAACAAATCCTCAGTTTCTTTGAGCCAGTTTCTTGCTTCCACGAAGGATTCATTTCCATTGAAGTTCTTTCCACCCACGGCTCGAAAGTCCCTAAATATTTTTGAGAAAGCATTTGCACGAGAAGGAGGAGGAACCGCTACAGCTGGGGGAGGAGGAATGTCTACTGGGCCTGCGTCATTGGCCCAAGCTTCTAGGTACCTCCTGTACCAACCAGGTATCGGTGCACCCTCGGGAAGGTTAAGATTCCCAGACACGCTGAAACGAAAAAGGAAAGATTCAAAACAAAGGATAGAAAGATAGTGCATATGGCTTTGGGGGATTATGCCTTTTAAAAGTAAAATAACACTTTTTCTTGAAAAATGCTTCTTTTTGAAAATAGTTTTCAAAAACTTTTATCTGATCTAGTAAACCTTTGCTATGATACCAAGTGGAACACCCCACACCCGTCAAGGTCACTTACAAAAGGAATGCCATAACTTTGGTGGAGTATTATAGGTAAAAGACACAGAAAATTTACAAGAGAGAAATATAAGCAGCGGAAAAAAAAACATTTATTTCATACATGGTTTAATACAAAAACCATTTCAGCAAATTGTCTCAAAATAACTTCCAAAATATTACATCATAATCTCTGTCTTGATTAAAACATAAATAAAACTGCATAAATCCCCAAGTCTAGTGTGTCCAAAGCCATAGCCAACGATAAAAGATTCCAAGCCGTACATCACCGAGTCTTCAATCTTGGAAAGATGAACGGTCAGATTAAGCTGAGCTATTCCCTCCCTGGAAACCTGAGGGGAGGGGGGAAACGGAAGAAAAGAAGATGAAAGAAAAATGGGTCAGACATAAGTCTGAGTAAGTCCAGTGACTTTTCAGTGTGTGAATAAGGAAAAGGTCGTGATAGGAATAAACTGAAAATAGGACAATACCAGAACAACAGACTAACATAAAACTATATAAGGCAGGATAAACCGAATATACATCGCACCCTTGTTTAATTCTCTGCACCTACTTATACTTGTCCAACTAGCACCACGTGTTCTTGGTGAAATGATACCCTTATATTGATCGGCTCCTACTCGCATGCATTTATCAAGTGTGTCATTTGGCCCCTGCTTAACTGTAGATACCTGTGCTGGTCCCACCATGGGGTGTATCAAATCCTATGGTGGCAACCCGACACGATTCAAGATGCATAGTGTATGACTACTGATGCCCAGTGCCAGCTTTTTCCACTCTGGAATACGTGCACGCCCGTACTCCATCGGTACCTAGACTGACGCACCACCTGCCGATGTTTTGACCGCTTACAATTCAGCCCAGTAATCGTGCCCCACCCTGTCTAGTTCAGGGTCCCATGATACATCTATGTGGGTTACTGATGAAATGGGTCCCCATTACTAGGGTTTTCCAGCCAACATGTTAAATTGGTTAAGTGTCCAAACCACACCCATCAGTTTAGTTAACATGTTGAATTCGTAAGTGTTTCCTTAATTGACTTAACCCTACCAATCTTGACTTAGCTTTATTAAAGCACCAACCACTCACATTAGACAGGTATTGTTGTGGTCATTGGATGTGCCGGTCGGTTCTGGGCAGCTTTACACCACAACTTAGTCTAACCTCGAGTCCTTTTTGAGCTCAATGCACTAACCGCCCACATTAGACAGGTATTGTTGTGGTCACTGGATGTGCCGGTCGGTTCCGGGCAGTTTTACACCACAACTCAGTCTAACCTCGGGTTAGGCATATTTGTCTTTTCTAAATTTACATATTTATCCTTTTATGCTTATATGTAAATTTGTCAACAATTTATTGTCATGACCCACTTTCCTTCTAAATCAAATTCATAATTTTTGGTATGTAAATTATACCATTTCAATGCCATACCATTTACATGGTTATGAGCCAAATATGTTAATTACGTATAGTTTCATGTTTTCCCCAACGTTACCCCCGTTGTACATTCGCAAAATTACATAGGATGTTAGGCTCGACATTTTAGCCTAACTAATAAACTAAAAGGGGAAAATGAGGAACTTGCCACATTCCAACATCATACGAAAATATGGATCTCACTATAGATGCGTCACATGAACTTGGCATAATATACTTTTAATTATGAACTTGCAAACTAGATCTATGCAACATGAGTCATAAAATAATAGTTTTACACAGAACTACCAAAATCTAATTAGACTTGTAGTGGTGAAATTGCATAAGGGTTGACTCATGCTAACATGGATCTAACATAGAGGCATATGGATCTAACATATAAAGTGTAGATCTAGACATATAGGTTTACATAATCATGTTTTTAACCTATAGACTTGCATGTATTCATATCATGATAGCATCACTTAACTTGCATAAACATGGCATAATTTCTGAATTGGTATACAACATATAGATGTCATCACCAAATTATACAAGGTCGTAGATCTAAACATGTATGCAGAATGGATCTAAACAGTTAGGCATAAACGACATGACTTAGCCTAAAACTTGTATTATATCACCAAACTTACATATGATAATTTCATTCCCAATTTCCTATATGACACCATAGGCTTATTCTCCAATTTCCACATAACATGATAGGCTCAATTGACCATAATAGTTCACAGGCATATATGATAGAATAGGCATGAATAAACATAAATCAGCATCACATACAACTTGATACAATTCTATTTTACAATTCATTACAAACCATGTCTTTAATTCACTCACATATGAAAGATAACTACACTTACAAACAAAATTCTTGAGTTCTGGGATTTGTATTCTAAAATTGAATTGCTCGCCTTTGATGTAGATCATTGAATTTTCTTAGTTGAATTAGATTAGATTTGATTTTGACGTAGCTTCAATCTTGCCTTTGAGTTGAAAGAGATGACGGTTATTCTAGGTTCACCATTGACGGCATGGCAGCTCTTAGTATGAATATTTGTGATTTAGGGTTGAGAGTTAGGTTGCTTTTATAGAGGTTTAATTAATTTAGAGCCGTCAGATTAACCCTAGAAGTAATCAAGACCATCCGGCCAAGATAGGATAACACCTCAGCCCTAATGACTCAGCAGGGAGTCGGGATTCGTCATCTTTTCAGATCTACTTGGGGAGGGGGGAGGGTAGGTTGACCTCTATGTCGACCCCCAGGTCGACCTGTAGGGTAGATCGACACTAGGGTCGACTCCCTGGTTGACCTGGCCCGGGGCGGGAATTTTCCTGCCCTGCCCTCTTCTGTGTTTGAATTTGAATTTTGAATTTTTGAAACTTCTGAAGGCCATAACTTCTTCATAAGAAGTCCAATGCACGCAATCTCAGACTCTATCTTAACCAGAATTCCGAGACGAATGCAATGATGTAACCCATTTCCCTTAATTCTCACATTTAAAATTAATTATTATTTAATTCATTTCTTTAAGGTTTACAGAAAATATAGGGTGTTACATCTTTGACTTGTGCAGTCACATTAGATATATTATGAAGATAGTTATAAAGATAAACATGAATACAAAAAGAAGAATTACAGAAGAAGGATAATCAGAACAATTGAAGAGCAAAGAAGACCAAAGCCTAATAGAGAAGAATGTTGAAGAATAGTGGTGTTTTACGTGATGAGAAGTTGGTTGAACCTTAGAATATCTTGTTAAAGATCCCATGGAAATTATATTTGAAGATAATCAACATTGACCTCAACCAAATCACCAAAATCCACAAATAAAGGAAATTTGAAGTGCAGGAAATTTACGACACTTACAAGTGTTGTTGTGCTATTCGCAACACAAGTATGTTGACATACCCTTTTTTGTTTTTCGACATATAACGGCTAGGGCAGAGTTTTGAATTCAATTTAAGTAGTTATTTCCCTCCACCATTTCACCAAAAGACACATCCTTTCTTACACTATTTAAAGGCCTCTAGTAACGAATTTTTACATATTAATTTCACATTTTCTTCTACTCCTTCTTCTCCATTTATTCTCTTCAAAATTCCATTGAAAATTATCCCTTGCAAATTCATTCTCTTTCGCTCCTATTCTTCATTGATTTGCAAGCCACACAATATCAGAGAGTTGTACTTGAATTCATATCATTCTCTATCTGATTTAATCATATTTCCTCAAGGAATTCAAATATATATTGTCATTGGAGGTCTATAGGATCATTGTGTCAAATCTACAAGATTCTGTATAGAAGATATGTCTAGTTTCCATTGTTTTTTACTATTGATAAGGAGAAGGTGTATCTCGTAGTCCGTGAAATCAAGATTATAAAGGTGTTCTTGCCACCCGTGGAAAACAAGCGATTATAGTGAAATTCTGCACGGTGGAGTGCAGGACTGGATGTTGGATTGGTTAATGCGAACCAGTATAAAAATCCTGGTGTTATTTACTTTACTAATTCTTATTTTGTTGCTTATTTCTTTTGATTTGAATTTGAATAGATATAGTTTATATCCCTAGTGTCTGAGTAGCCTTAAGGTCCTGACAATTGGTATCAAAGTCTGGTCTTTCAAAAAGTTCATAATCTGATTTTTGAAAAATTATAATGTCTAGTGACATTAGTCACACCATTATTAGTTCTTTTGCAGAAGGGCAATCCACCACTAGACCTCCTTTATTTGATGGTAGCAATTATGCTTACTGGGCTTGTAGGATGAAATTTTATTTGTAGTCAAATGGTTTAGATATTTGGAATATTACCCAGGTGGAATACATAGAGCCTCAAATTGAATATTCAAAATGGACACCAGACCAAAAGACACAATCACTTAATAATTCTAAGGCCATGAACGTTTTATTTTGTTCTTTAGATAGAAATGAATTTAATTGAGTGTCTATATGTAATTCTGCATATGAAATTTAGAGAATACTGAAAGTCACACATGAAGGCACGAATAAGGTAAAACAGACAAAGATATCTATGCTTACTCACCAGTTTCAACATTTCAAATGAAACCAAGTGAATCTATTTCTGATATGTATTCTAGATTTCAAGATATTGTGCATGCCTTAATATCATTAGGAAAGAAAATTATCGAAGAAGACTAAGTCTGAAAGATCTTAAATTCACTTCCTAGTGAATAGGATCAGAAGACTGTGGCAATTGAAGAAGCCAATGATATTAGTACTATGTTAATAGAAGAATTAATTGGTAATCTAATGTCCTATGAAGTGAAGTTGCAGGTTAGAAAAGAGAATCGAGGAAATAAGAAGAAATCACTGGCATATAATACACTGATTGATGGTGATGAACCGAATGATGATACTGTTGATGTTGATATCGAGTTTATTACCAAGAAGATGAAGAAATTCTTAAAGTATTGGATAACAAAGAAACTTCGAAAAAATAACAATAATAATTTCAGAAATGGAAATGTTGTTAGAAGTTTCAAATGTGATAAACTTGGTCATTTGAAAAGAGATTTTCCCAACTTGAGAAAACCAAAGCACGTTTCAAATACTTTCAATAAGGAGAGGAAACAAGCATTCAATGCAACATGGGATGACTCATCATCAAGCGACAGTGATTCAGAAACATAAAATACTAATGTATGCTTCATGGCAATGGATGACCAGGTATGTAAATTTGATAAAGAAATTGCTAAAGTTTTAAATGATATGCATAAAAGTTATGAAATACTTAGGAAAGAGTATAATAATAGTTTGGCAGAAGTAGATATATTAAAAATATCTAATGAAAAGTTGAGTAAAGAAAAGCAATGCCTCGAAGATGAAATTCAAAGGTTTAATGGTCATTAAAATGGAAAGGATTTAACACTTGAAAGTTTTGAAAAACTGAAAAGTGAAAATCAGTCCTTAAAATCAGAAAATCATTCAATGAAGTCACAAATCACATATCTTAATAAGAAAATAACATCTCCATACAACGTTGTTCTTAACAATAATAAGGATTTTGGTAAAATGAAAACTGATATTGATAAATTTAACAAAGGAAAGGATAATCTAGAGAAATTATTATCTGCATCTAAAAGCAATAGGAATAAGCATGGATTTGGATATATCCCTAAGGCTAAATCAAAGAAAGATAGTAATCAATGTACTAAGTTTGTTAAAGCCGCCAAGTTCAAACCAAAACCTAGGAAATTAAAGTTAGACCCTCCAAATAGGTTCATTAATTTATGGGTTCCAAAATGGTTCGATAATACTGAAAAAGAAAAATATATTGGAAATTTTATTAATAAGGTCCATTTATCTAATGATTATATTTTGAAAGGGCATTCAAACTCTTCATAGGTTTGGCATCCCAAAACTTAACCCCATGGACCTCGAAATAAAAAGGGTACCAGTGTGCATATTCTATAATTTTTCACGTACCAAATAGTCGATGCTCAAAGCAAATGATAAGAAATCTATTGAACCATGGATAATTATGAAGAATTTGTTATTGGCATCAGCAAAGTCGGTAACTCTAAAACTCATATAATTATTTAGTTTATTTCATGTTTTGATTTCCCCACTTGTATTATTTATATGCAAACTCTACATATTGTCTAGAAGTTAATTAGACAATTCTTTTTTACCTTTTTGTTTATGACAAATGGGGAGAAAAGGTATAAATATACTAGACAAAATGATAGGGGAAGTGCACAGAGTTAGGGGGAGTCAAATATAAAATGTAATATATTTTATATCTTAAATATTTACGTGGTTGTCAACATCAAAAAGGTGGAGATTGTTAATACCCTAGGTGTTGATTTTGGTGACAACAACCATATAAACATTACTACTAACATATCTTCGAGTTGTGCAGTTACATTAGATATATTATGAACATATTTATAAAGATAAACATGAATACACAAGAGGAATTACAGAAGAAGGATAATCAGAACAATTGAAGAGCAAAGAAGAGCAAAGAAGAGCAAAGCCTAATAGAGAAGAATGTTGAAGAACAGAGGTGTTTGAAGTGATGAGGAGTTGGTTGAACCTTAGAATATCTTGTTAAAGATCCCGTGGCAATTATACTTGAAGATAATCAACCATTGACCTCAACCGAATGACCAAACTCCTCAAATATAAGGAAATTTGAAGTGCAGGAAATTTGCGATACTTATAAGTGTTGTTGTGCTATTTGCAACACAAGTTTGTCGACATTCCCTTTTTTGTATGTTGACATATAACGGCAAGGGAAAAATTTTGAATTCAGTTTAAGTAGTTATTTCCCTCCACCCTTTCACCAAAAGGCACATCCTTTTATACATTATTTAATGGCCTTCGGTAACGAATTTTTATATGTTAATTTCACATTTTCTTTTACTCCTTCTCCATTTTTTCTCTACAAAATTCCATTGAAAACTATCATTTTACACTAGCAAATTCATTCTCTTTCACTCCTATTCTTCATTGATTTGCAAGCCACACAATATCAGAGAGTTGTACTTGAATTTATTTCATTCTTTCTCTGATTTAATCCTATTTCCTCAAGGAATTCAAATATATATTGCCATTGGAGATCTATAGGATCATTGTATCAAATCTGCAAGAATCTGTATAGAAGATACGTCTACTTGCCATTGTTTATTGTTGTTGATAAGGAGAAGGTGTATCTTGTAGCCCATGAAATCAAGATTGTAAATGTGTTCTTGCTACCCGTGGAAAGCAAGAGATTATAGTGAAATTCTGCACGGTGGAGTCCAGGAGTGGATGTAGGATTGGTTAATCTGAACCAGTATAAAATTCCTGGTGTTGTTTACTTTACTTCTTTTTATTTTATTGCTTATTTCTTTTTATTTGAATTTGAATAAATATAGTTTATATCCCTAGTGTCTGAGTAGCCTTAAGGTCCTAATAGTATGCATCAAAGGTGAATTGCGAGAAGCTAGAGGTGAAAGTCGGGGATGTAAAAGGGCGAAAAGTGTTGATTCGGTGTAAGCCCGGTAATGGTGTCTTCGTGAGCTATCTATATTCGCTTGTGATTCCACAGGAAGACTTGTCATCTGTGCTGATCGCTAATGAGTATGAGGATGTCTATGACTAAGTCAAAGGACTGCCATCACATCATGAGATCTAGTTTAGGATCAATTTGGTCGGGGGTGCCAGACCAATCGTTATGCCTCTTAGGCGGACGACGCCTAAGGAATAGCGAGAGTTGGAGGTGCAAGTTCGTGACCTTTTAGGAAAGGGATTCATTCAGAGAAGTGTTTCCGAGTGGGGTGCACCAGTAGTGTTTGCAACAAAGGCAAATGGCTTGTTAAAATTGTGTGTGGGCTATCGTGAGCTGAACAAGGTGCCCAAGAAGAACAAGTATACGTTGCCGAGGATAGACGACTTGTTTCATCAACTTCATGAAGCCAGAATGTTTTCTTATATGGATTTGGCAATGGGATTTCACCAGTGGAGAGTGGCAAAGAATAGTGTGCCGAAGACTGCTTTTAGGACACCATCCAGTTTGTTCGAGTGGTTGGTGATGCCATTTGGATTGACTAACGCGCCAACATATTTTGTGGATCTTATGAATAGAGTTTTCAGAGATCAGTTGAACAAGTTCGTGCTTGTGTTTTTGGATGATTTTCTAGTTTACTCTTGGAGCGAGGAAGAGCACAAGATGCACTTGCGAGTTGTGTTGGAAATCTTGCGGAAGCATCGGCTGAAAGCTATGTTTTCGAAGTGCGACTTCTGGAAGAATGAAGTAAGGTTCTTAGGCCATGTTGTTTCTGGAAATGGGATAGCGTTTGGCCCCGCTAAGGTGGCAGCAATCCAGGACTGGGATCGACCTAAGAACGCAACAGAAGTTCGAAGTTTCCTTGGGGTGGAAGGATATTACTGATGGTTTATCAAGGATTTCTCCAACATAGCTACACCATTGACAGGATTGACGAAGAAGAACCAAGTGTTCACATGGGATGCAAAGTGTGAACAAGCGTTCAAGATCTTGAATAAGAGTCTAACGAGTGCTCCTATATTGACCATTCCAAGTGGGAATGAAGAGACAGTTGTATATACTGATGCATGTGGTACTGGACTTGGAGCAGTGCTAATGTAGAAGGACAAGGTTGTGGCCTACGCGAGTCGACAGCTGACGCCACATGAAAAAAATTACCCAACTCATAATTTGGAGTTTCCAGCAATTGTGTTTGCTATGAAGATGTGGAGACATTACCTATTAGGAGTTCGATTTGAGTTGTTCACGGATCACAAGTCGTTGAAGTATCTTTTTTCCAAAAGGATTTGAATCTTCGACAACAAAGGTGGCTAGAGTTTCTGGCATCATATGACTTTGGTATCGCCTATACTACTGGCAAAGGCAACGCGGTGGCTGATGCATTAACTCGAAGACACGCAAGTTTGGGAGAGATGTTTTCAGAATGGAAGAGCCTCGAGTACTTGGTGGTGTTTAATTTCAGGCCAAGATGTGGGTTTGAACCTGAAATGTTGGCAAGCTTATCGATAAGACCTACACTTATCGAAAGGATTGGCAAGAGCCAAAAGCTAGATGCAAAGGTTGTCGAGTTTATCCAGAAACTAGAACCAAAAGATAAAGAGTTTGATGTCGATCGAGAAGGTTGGCTTCGAAAGCAAGGGCGACTGGTTGTTCATGATATCAACGGACTGAGAGGTTCTGAGGGAATGTCACACTCAAAGTTGACGATTCATCCCGGTGGTAATAAAATGTATCAGAACATGAAGCAAGTTTACTACTGGGGAGGGATGAAAAGAGACATTGGAAAGTTCATTTCCAAGTGCATGAACCGTAAGTTGGTGAAAGTTGAATAGAAGAAGCCAAGTGGATTGCTTCAACCATTGTAGGTTCCTACCTGGAAGTGGGAGCAAGTATCGGTGGATTTTATTGATGGACTACCTAGAAACATGGAAGGAAACGAAGGGATTTGGGTCATCGTGGATTGCTTGATCAAAAGTGCAAGGTTCATTCCTGTTAAGTCAACTAGGACGACCACGAAATAGGCTGAACTTTATGTGAAATAGATAGTTAGATTCCATCGTATCCCGAAGAACATAGTAAGTGATGAAGATCCATTGTTCACAAGTGGATTTTGGAAGAGTCTACAAGAAGATTTGCGAACCGAGTTGTGTTTGAGTACGGCTTATCATCCCCAAATTGATGGTTGGACCGAGAGAGTTAATAGAGTTTTGGAAGATCTCCTAAAGGCTTGTGTGTTAGACTTCGAAGGATTGTGAGAAGACCATCTACATTTAGTTAAGTTTGCTTATAACAACAGCTACCAGTCGAGTATCGGGATGGCACCGTATGAGGCGTTGTATTGTAGACCATGTAATTCTCCAGTATATTGGTTAGAAACTGGAGACAAGTTGATACTTGGGCCAGAGATGATAAGAGAGACATCGGACTGTATCGAGATCGTTTGGCAACGAATGAAGGCAGCCCAAGATCGTCAGAAGAGTTATGCTGATAAGCGTCGAAAGGATTTGTAATTCGACGTAGGCGATATGGTTCTCGTGAAGATTTCACCATTGAAGCATGTGGTTCGATTCGGAAACAAAGGAAAGTTAGCTCCTATGCTTGTTGGACCATTTCCGGCAGTCGAGCGAATTGGAAAGCTCGCATATAGACTGGAGTTACCAAAGAAGATGTCGAGTGTGCATAATGAGTTCCAAGTGTCGTTTCTATGGAGGTTTGTGCATGATTCGAATGTGGTGGTTTCTCCAAAGCAGCACGAAGACCTAGAAGTAGAGACTATAGTTACGAGACCTCATAAGCCGCTTCGTGTTGTGGGAAATGACACGAAATAGCTTAGGAGGAAGACAATTAATTTGGTTAAGATACAATGAAGTGAGGATGGCGACAATTGTACGTAGGAGAAGGAAGAGAGCATGAAGGCCCGACCCATTAGTATCGTGTCACCTTACATCATTGCAGCTTTTACTATTGTGTTTGTGTTAGAATTCTGCATGCTAAGATAAGGCTATGGATGCATGGCTCGATGGCTACTAGGTTGGGTGATTGAATTGGCTGCTCATGGATCATAGGCATGAGGAATTGTTGTGGTTGCTTATGTATGTTGGGATTTCGAGGGAGAAATTCTTAGGAGGAGGGGGGAAGGGAATGTAACAGCCCGTAGTTGACGTATCAGAGGATCGTAAAATATTTTTATTTTATTCCCTAAGGTTTGGATATAATCAAATTTTAATATGTTGCTTATGGGGATGTGAGACATGTCCATAATTTTTACCAATTTTGTTTGTGACCATTTTGCCCTTATTAGTCTTGAAAAGGGCATAACTTTTGACTTAGGACAAATCAGGTGTTGAGACCGTGCCATTGGAAAGGAAATTATGTTTGTCTTTCCATAGAGTGGTAACATTAAAGATTTGGCTCATCGGTTTGGGAGGAATCACTGTTTTAAGGTTTTTCAGTTGGTTGTTCAGGTTTTGTAAGCCAAAATGAGCTGATTTTGGGAGGCCCATTAGTGGGATGGTGGAGGCTATAAATAGGGGGTAAGAGGCATGGAGAGTAGTTTTCTTTCTCCATTTTCTCATTTGGAAGATCCCAGGGATCCTCCATTTCTCCATCATTCCACCGTTAGAGCTTAAAGAATCGAATATCTACACTATTAGAAGTCAGATCTACATCATTTGAAGTGAGAGTTCACCAAATCGAAGAATTTCAATCAAGTTCTTCTCTGTCCGGAATCTAATTTCACCATTTTTGCTTTAGTTTGGAGAATTGGTGAGTGATATGCATCTCTCACACGGATTCAATCAAGTGTATGAATGTTTGGTCATGTTTTTCATCAATTTTAGGTGTTTTCTCATAGATCTACATCATGGTAAGTCTATTTTCTGAATTGCCATCAGATCTAATTTAGTGACTTAAAACCGATAATTTTTATGTTATTTCATATGTTTATGCAAATTTATCCACAAATTTATTCATATGTTCATTTATCATGATTTTGGTGAAATATATATAATTTGTGATGAAAATCGCCATTTTCATGTGCTAGTGATTTCATATCATGTTTGTGGTTATATTTGATGAGTTGGACGAGTTGGTTTCATCAAATTTGTTGTTTGGCGAAGTTTTGATTGAAATTAGAGTTGGATTGGACTGTACAGGAAATGGGTCGATCTTGATTTGGGTCGGTCGGCATTAGGGCCGTCAATTTCTAACACGACCCGAAACACGATTCGTAACCCGCACAAAAAAACCCAACCTGACCTGACCCATTTATAAATGGGTCAATTTCGGATCAACCTGCTCTGACCCCTTTAATAAATGGTTTGACCCAACCGGGCCCGTGAACCTGTTTCTGACCCATCATGAACCGTTTAATATAAAACATATTTTTATTACTCTATAATCTACAAAACATAGGCTCATGCCAGTCCACTACCCATTTTTCGCTTTACACTAATTTACCAATTGCCAAGCCGCCACTCATTCAGTCATTCTAATTTCTGTGGTTCTACCTCTTCACTGATTCACTCCTTCACATTTTCATGTTTATTCCCACATTAACAACTTTTTACATTTTTATTCTCATCTTAGCTTTCAATAAGTGAATGACGACAACACCCTTCTTTCGTGTTTTCATCTTTTAATACAAATATTTTTCTTAACGGGTTACATGAATCAAACCCGAAACCCGCACGATCATAAATGGGTCAACGTGAAACCAAACCGTTTAATAAACGGCTTGAGCTGACACGACCCAAACTCAACCCGAACACGACTTGACCCGACCCGACCCGAACCATTGACAGCCCTACTCGGCATGGGGTTGGTCGGTCTGACGAAGAGTGGCTTAGGGAACAAGTCACAAGGGTGGTCGGTCTGGATTTGGGTCGGTCGGCTTCATTCTGGCCAGTCTTCTAGTTTTGTGGGTAGTGCAAAGGAGGGGTCGGTCGAGGTGGGTCGGTTGGTCGATGTGGGTCGGTTCGTCGAGCCTGTACTCGAATAAGGCTGGTCGGTCATAGGGAGACTTGTGCACTCCATAGTAGTTTGGACCAGTCATGGTGCTTCAGGTCAGTCGGGATGAAGTGGGTCGGTTGGTCTTGGTGGAAGGACAGGTCGGTCGGAAAGTTTGAAGTGGTGAAGTGGAAATGGTTCGGCCTCAAGTGGGTCGGTCGGGCATGTCTTCTAATCGAGTTGGCCACGCAGGGTCAATTTCTGAAAAATTATATTTTTTGGATACGACCCAGATTTGGACAAAAGAGCTTGAAAAAAAATTCGGGGGCAACCCCCCGAACCATAGCCACCGCGCAGTGATGTAATTTGGCTCAATGAGGGTGTGACTTTGAAGTAAATTTAAGTAAGAAGGTTCGAAGTGTTGAAAGATGTTCGTTGATCGATGTAGAACAGTGAATGAAGTGACAACTCAAAGGTTATGATTTGGTGGATAATGGTTGCTTGAGATTTGAGCTATGAAAAGTCGTCGGGTTGGATGACTAGAGATGTGAAGGACGAGAAATTATCGTTGTCGTAAGTTCTAGCAGGCTCAAGGTAGGGATACCCTAGCGACGTCTAAAAGACCGGTGTAGGTCAAGTACCGTGGGTATCGTTGAAAGGCATAGTTATCAAGGTTGGACAAACATACGTATCGTTGAAAGGCATATCGAGTTTATGCTAGAACTGGGGTTACCATTATCCCTTGACATATGGCAAGGTTGACCATTATACGATTAACGATGGTTTCGAAGAAGGATTGGCGGTGATAGCCAGAGTCTATCATGGTTGATTAGTTGCCTTGTTTGAATTGTCTCATGTAGATTGTCCAATGTTGAAGGAGACGATTCTTGGGTGCTTGTCTGATATTGGTTTTGGCCTCTGGGGCTTGTGCCGGAGGGGTGTTGATACGATTAGGGTGATTTACGTGATATATATATATATAATTTGGATGTCATAAGTGTTTTTCCATGATTAAATGGGTGTTTTGGTTTCCATGAATGTATGGTCGAAATGTTATTGTAAAAGCTATCACTGTCCGATGTGGGGAAGATAGGGTTGAATTCTTCTTTGGTGTTGTTGATAGATTTGTTTGTTTATCTATCCATTCTCATATACTTTATTGTTGATGTTTGTTAGATATTTTATCGCCCACTAAGACTGTTGTCTGACTCAAGGTTTTATGTTTTCCTCTTATTACCTTGGGCTGTACATCTGGTTGTGGATAGGCAGACTAGGTAGCAGGTGACAGGTGATAGCTTAGTGAGGACAATGTTGCAGTTCGGAGGCGAGCGGGAGGCTCACGTACCAGTTTTATTACTATCTAGTAATTGGATTTCCATTTTTGGTTATTCTTCTCTGAGTGATGTATTGAGGCAAAATTGTATAAACACTATGTTATCCACATGTATGGATATTACTTTCTAGTTGTTATGGAAGTTTTGGTGTTTTCTGCTTTACTATTAATACCTATTGTATATTTCTTTTATATTTTATCATTGCGCTGTGAGTTACGACAGGTTCCGATTGTGTTATCATACCTTGATGATCGTCCATAGCTGCCTGACGCACTTTTCAGCGCATTATTATTCTATATAGTGTAGGGGTTGTGGGCGGTCGTCACGTTTGGATAAAAAACAAAGGAAAAGAGCTAGGATTGAAAAGGACTATGATCGTGATTTCATTATGTATCTTGCAGAGGAAAGTATGAATGACAATCTTAACATCACTCAATATGTAGCGAATATTAATGACGAGCCAAAAAATTATTTTGAAGTCTTGAGTTCCGTAGATCCTATTTTCTAAAAAGATGCTATAAATGATGAAATACGACCAATTTTGGTAAACAAAACTTGGATTTTGGCTAATTTAACTCCTGGAATTAAACTAATAGAATATAAATGTACATTTAAGAAAAATTTGAATACTGATGGATCATTAAATAAAACTAGCATTCTTAAGACCAAAGATTCGGGCCGTAAATTTAAGGCAAGTTTAGCAACGAAGGGTTATAATTAATGACATAGAATGGACTTTATTGAAATATGTGCACTATTGTCTGCATATCTTTGATTCGTTGTTTGATAACGCCTGCATGCACTCATAAACTTGTTATACACAAAGTGGATGTCAAAACCACATATCTATATTGTGGTTTGTTAGAAGAGATATACATGCAACAACCAAAGAGTTTTACATTCAATCAAGAGAATACTGTTTGAAAACTGATAAAGTCACTTTTCGATCAAAAGAAGGCACACATACAATAGCATATGAAATTTTGTAAAGTAGCATGGTCTCACAACTTCATTGTTATTGATGTTGATAATTGTTTTAATAAAAAACCAAATGAAATGGTCATGCTATAATATGTTTATACGTTGACAATATGTTAATAATTTTGGCCAATATATCTTACGTAGAAGAAATCAAGAAGTTTCTATCAAGTAAATTTAGTGTGAAAAATTTAGGTGAAGCTGATGTAATTTTAGTGATTAAAATACATAGGAGAGAGTAAGAGGTTGTATTAAGCCAATCTTATTATGTTAAGAAATACCTAAATAAGTATGATCATTGCATTTATAAATAAGTGACTGCCTCTTAGATACATGCGTTAAGTTTGAGAAGAAATTAAAGGTCTAATATCTCAAGTTTAGTATTTCAGTATTACTGGTAGTCTAAGGCATGTTATGCATTGCACTAGACCAAATGTAAGGCATGTTATAAGTTTTTATGTAGGTTTACGAGTAACCTATGTTATGAATATCAGAAAGATGTTTCGATAGTTTATTTTAACTAAAGGATGTTGTAAACTATGGTCCACCCTGCTGTATTAGAAAGATATAGTGATGCAATTTGGAACAACGTTAAATTAAAATCCACGGCTAAATAGATTTTCACATTAGGAGGTGCAATTGTGTCTTGATGCAACAAGAAATAAACAAACATATATTTTGACTCAATAATGAAATCAGAACTGATTGCATTAGCTAATGCAAGAAAGAGGAAAAATGGCATATGAATTTATTAACAGAAATTCCATTAAGGGTGAAGCCTTCACCACTAATATTACTTAGCCGTGATAGTATGGCAATAATATATAATGTTTCTAATAAAAACATATAATGAAAATTCTGGACATGTAAGACAATTACTCAAAAGAGGAGTAATCAATATCCATTACATGGAAACAAAGAAAAACTTGGCTCTATGGTTTCTATAAAATCGAAAGAAATGAGGTTAAGGTATGTTATTGAAGGGTTGATCATGCTAAATAGAAACTCTACTTTCATCTTTAAAAACATTGATAAAGTTCAATGGGTACCAACAGACTAAGAAAAAGATTATAGAATACAAAAACTAATTACTCATCAGCAATGTTGGATTATACATGAAAATTGTTGGATAAAGATCCTTAATAAGTACAGACAAAATTAGAAGGTGTATCACATAAACAGCTTAAGAGACTTACCTATAGCAGTATAAAAACCAAGTAATTGCCTAAGAAATAAGGCCACTTTGTAAATTAGATTCATGGACTCGGGATCTGAACTTATGGCCATTAATGTGTTGAGCATACATAACACCCAATGTATGGAAATTGGTATACACGACTTTTCGGAACCTATCACAAGCGATGCTTGGTTCAAATATATTCTCGATAGACCTTAATAGTACTTTGAATGATTTATACCCAGTTAATATTAAAATCTGAACGATGTCCATCATTTGTATATTAATTTCCAACATGGTGGACTACTTGATCTCGGAGCCACGTAGGTTTGATCACGTTATGGCGCATAGGTAGTGACTCAAGTGACTCAACAGTCTTTACCTATTTATCTTGAAAATGGGTGAAATTGTTGGAAATTTTCCTAACAGTTTTAGAAACAAGGGATTGTTTCAAGGAAGAAAGAGGGATAAAGTTACTCATACGTTGAAGAGTAAAAGGAACTATATCTTTTAAATGTAGGCATACCAAGATACTGTAGGGATTTTGGGAGCTCAAATGTTTGCTCTATTGCAAGGAGATAAAATTAGCACAATCACCACCTATGCATGCACCACCGCGCAGCTATCTCCGACCAACTGAATGGGATCAAACTAGATTGTGATGGATTTGGGTTTAGTTTCAAGTTCAAATAACATATTTCTAGGAAAAATTATTTTGGTTAAAATAGACCAAATTTAAACTCGTTAATAACTATAAAATTCAAATTCAAGTGTATATAAATGATGGGAAATACAATCATGAAAAGTGCAAATATTTCAGAAATGGACATGTCTGTTTGATATGTGCGTAAAAGATGGGAGATGCGACTATTACAAACAAATATTCACCTTTTTAAAACTATACGTAGTAGCGCCCTAATGGAGTTGAATATACTTTATCCTCTCTAGAAATCTACAAGAAACAGTAAAACTTGATAAATAATGCATGTTCTCTCCTATTCTTCTTCTTTATTCTGTTCTACAGTTTTGCATCATTAGAAAAATATCAAAAGAGTGGTTCTTGGTCGGATCAAAGTCATACGAATGTTGAATCCAGTTACGATGTTTCAACGCTTTATTTAATCCTGAAGTCAGCACTTTTAGAACCTGTTTGCATCAGTTTTACTGAACTACTATCTAATAAAATCCACATATAGACCATTAAAGTTGGAAATACAACAATTTCCTCAATTTTATACTCGAATCATTTACTGAATTCCTATAGAATTTTAGAGAGTAGATAATTTTCAACCTTAAATGGTTGGACTCCAACTAACCTTAATGCCCTATAAGTCTTGAATCAACATTTATCTCATGTGAAGTGATTCGACGTTGAAACTTGTTGGCAATAAATCATGATGTAATTTGTAAGAAACTTTAAACTATTCTAAATTTCTGAAGACAATTTAATGGCTATTCTCAAAGAAACTTCGAAATGTACAGTTTAGTTGAAAGCAAAAACATGCGAAGTGCAAAGAAGAGATTTCTTTGTAGAGGTCGCATGTTCTATTCATTGCATGTAAAATGCACTTAGAAGTTTGAGTAGCCACAACACTCAGGATTGCACAAAGAAATAAATATCGACTATCTAAGGAAAGCAATAATAAATTTCCAATATGAAATTTTATGGATTTTAAAATGAATGAGATTAAGCCCTTTATTGAAAAAATTAGTAGAATTATATTTACAGTTAGTCTTCTGAGATTGAAATCTCCAAGTTCTTTGTTATCGGATTTATAATTCTATTCTTGTAACGACACAGTTTCTCAAGCCAGTGTAATCTCTTATCTGCTAGTTCAACTTCTCATCAAATTCTTTTAGCTTCTTCATCTTGTACATGAAATCAAAAAGAGTGATGGGATCTGTAGGTATTAATGCAGCAGCAATGGTTGTTACAGATTTTTGATTCCTTTAAAGTGTACTAGCCTCATCTTGAACCTAAATGTTAATATAATATGTAGCAATTCCTACGATGCCTATTCCCTCCCTTATAGACTTAAGAAAATATGAGTAGTTAGGGAATCTAACTATCAAAGTCTAAATCTTCCCACGGTGGACTGCAATATACATAGTAGATGAAAACATCTAACAACCGAGAATTGTTCTCTTTTAGTAAAAAAAACAAAAAAAATGTATTAAAATTGGCGCGAACACCCAAAAATAGACTTGAAGAGAAGTAAATTAAGAAATTAAATATAAAACTCAGGGGAATGTTGGAAAACCGCAATAATCAATACATAAAGTTTGTAGTGGATCGGCGTCAATGAGCTCACGTTAACTTTAACGGCATTTGCTCTAGCTAAAATAAAAAATAGCCAAAAAATACTAAACTCTCTAAGGCCACTGATATTTATACTCGGAGGAAAGCTCAATCGGTCGAAAAATCAATGGAAAAGTCGAAGGACATGAAGCAACAAAGTCTGAAATGTATGGCCCGAATAACTCATGAATGTGCATCTACCTGATACTAATCCAGGGAAATTTAGGTCAATCTAGCCACACATATTCTATCGTTTTCTACAAAGCAAGGGTGCTTCAACTATATGAAGAACTGCACACCGATACGTATGGGTGAGGTGGTGCACGGGGGTGTGATGAAATACCTATTGGGTCCATCACGAGGCGTGTCCCCGTATTTCATGGAGGTGGGGCAGTAGTGCTGAAAATAGGGTGCAATAAGGACTAAAATGTAATTTTTTTATGACTTTCGATACTTACTAGGAGATCAATGCTCAATTTAAGACAGAAAACATATAATTGATTGAGAAGCCTTAACTCCATTCGTTCTTTGCTCGTCTCCTCACCCTCGTCGCTGGTAAGCGGTTAAATTTGAAGCAATTGATATTTTTAGAGCATTGATTTTCATATTTGAGGCAGGCACTGATTTTATATTTGAGGCAGGCATCGATTTTGAATTATTATTTTTTGAGGCAGCCATTTTGTTTTTGACGGAGGAACGATTTTTTATTTTGAGGCTCTTAGAGCCATTATTCTTCTTAGGCTTGCTGAGCCTTTTTTCTGAGGCACCGCTAAGACTTTTTTTTAGGCATTGTTTTTTTTTTTTGGAGGCAGCGACATTTTTTTTCCAATTCTTTAACTGTTTTAGTTATGGAAGCTACTTCATCTACAAATTCAACTACAAATGTGGAAGCTTCTCTAAGTCAACAAAGTGATGTTAAATATAGTTTACGGAAGCATGTTACAAAAGTTAGAAAATTAAAAGAAAAAGACGAATACTAAATTTAGATGCAAATTTTCTAATGATAAATTCACGGGTTCTTATTCAAGGGTAAAAGCACATTTGTTGAAGATTAAAGGGCTTGTAGTTGGGTTTGTTCAGAACTCACTCCCGAACTTTTAAGGGGATTTCAAAAGGAGTTGGCGGAGGCCGAAGAGAGGAGGAAACTAATAAATATTCCACTGCCTCCTTTGAATGCAAGTCAAACTCAATCTTGTAGTAGTGCTTGGGGCGGAATTGAGAGGAATGCAATCAATCTCAATCAAAACATGGCGTTTGATCCAAACAATCAAATCAAAATAGCCATAAAGTAGTGCTTGCAAAAGTGAAGTCTATCGTATATAGGCATGAAAGGAAAGATCTCATTGAGGATTCTACATTTTATGATGCAGTTTATGGCATTCCTATTGATAAATGAACTAAGAGTTCTTCACCACTTCATTTCTTAGCTCATTCACTCAACCTAAGGTAAGCTCACAAATTTTCAAAATTATGAAAAACTTTAATGAAGTTTGGTTTTACTAATTTATTACTCGAACTTGATTCTTTCATTTACTATGTTGTAGGTATTATAGTGAGGCATGGCTTAGTGGAGCCCCAGGTCGCTAACCTCCTCATCGAGATATTGAGCTATCCGAGGAACGAAACAAGTGCATCAAAAGGTATTTTGATGGAGAGGAAAGAAAAACTATGAATGGTTAATTTGCTCGATTTTCAAGCATGTTGGATATTTTTAGTTGTGCTGACTTGATAGATGATAGAGACACTGAGGATCCTAAGGTTTGGTGGCTTATACATTTATCTTCGGCTCCAAACCTTCAAAAAAATTCTTTGAAGCTATTAGGACAACCAAGCTCTTCTTCTTGCTGCAAAAGAAATTGGAGTACTTACACTTTTATTCAATTGGTTAAAAGGAATAAGATTCTACCCACTCAGGCGGAAGATTTGGTTTATGTCCACACCAATCTTCGACTACTTTCTAAAAAAAGTGACTTATACGTGAATGGTGAGTCAAAATTGAGGGATATTGGAGGTGATTGCTTTGATCCTCTTGATGGTGCCGAAGAGGTTGAGATAGCTAGTCTTTCTCTTGATGAGCCGGAGATGGAAACCGCAATCATTCAAGATGATTGAAGTACTTTAATTATTATGTTTAATGTTATGTGTTTTAATTAGTAAGGATGATGAAATACGTATTTGGCTACTTAGGATGTTGAACTTATTTATTTGACTACTTTGTTTAATTAAAAGGGAAATTTAACGACAAGGACAAAAGCCCACTAAAATTTATCCATAAGGACAGCCGCCTAATATTTTATTCTAAAGGACAATACACTGAAAATAAAAATCGGCCGCTGCTTTCTTCTTCTCTCCTCTCGCGCGTAAGTCGAATTCATCAATAATCACAAAATCAAAAAATAACGAAATCATAAATTGCGAAATCACGAATTTCAGAATATAAAAGAATTGAAATTCGAAATCGAATGCAAACATCAAGAAATCAAAATCGATAAGGAGAGCATTCGAAGCAAAAATCGCGAGAAACAGAAACCCTAGAAAAAAAATTGTCGAACAATATAAATCCATTGGAAATCACAATTGAATTGAACAGTAATATTTTTCTAATGATGGAAAACGCAGTTGAAGAAGTCGAAATTGTTGAAATAATTTTTTCGTGATTGGAAATGTTTTTTTTTTTCGTTACTAGTATAGCGGTTCGTAGGTATCATTTTTCTATTTTTTTTAGGTACCATTTTTCCTATTTTAACTTTAAAACATAACAACAGTTTTTAGTTATCATTTTTCTATTTTTCTAGGTATCATTTTTACTGCAGTTTATGTGTTGTGTTAAACATCACAGCAGCTTTAAGGTATCATTTTTATATTTTTTAAGGTATCATTTTTAATGTAATTTCTTTGTTATGTTACACATTACTGCAGTTTGAAGGTATCATTTTTATATTTTTTAAGTTATCATTTTTAATGTAATTTATGTGTTATGTTAAACATCACAGCAGTTTTAACATATCATTTTTATATTTTTATGGTATCATTTTTACTGTAGTTTATGTGTTATGTTAAACATCATAACAGTTTGAATGTATCATTTTTATATTTTTTAAGTTATCATTTTAACCGTAATTTATGTGTTATGGTCATATAAGTCTTTTTTTTATGTGATAATTTTTGTGATGGTGTACTATTGCAAAATTAACGCAAGAACAAAATCACATGGAAAAAACACATAATACAGTTAAAACATGAAAACTGATAATTGAAAAAACAGAAAACTGATACTTACAAACTCCATCAATGTTTTAAACAAAAAACCAATGCAAAAAATGTTTACATCATTGTTTGATTGAATATAATGAAATAAATTCGACTGAGTTAAAAAGTTGATGCAACAATATAACTTCAAAATTAACACAACAATAAAATTGCATGGAAAAAAACATAACACAATTAATAATGTAAAACTGATATCTAGAAAATTACAAAATGATACCTATAAACTGCAGCAATGTTTTGAAGAAAAACTAATGAAAAAAAATATTATATAACTGAAACATAAAATGATAACTAAAAAATATACAAATGAAACATAAAATGAAATAAGTTGGACTGAGTGATGAAGTTGATGCAAAAATATAGTTTCAAAATTAACACAGCAATAAAATCACAAAAAAACAACACATAACACTGTTAAAACAGAAAAAATGATTCCTAAAAAATTAGAAAAATGATACCTAAATACGGAGGCAATGTTTAAAAGATAAAATAATGGAAAAAAAATTATATCACAGATTTATTGATTAAAATGAAAAAAGTTCGACTTAGTTTCAAAGCTGATACAACAATATAACTTTAAAATTAACACAGCAAAAAAATCTCATGAAAAAAACATATACACAGTTAAAACGGTAAAAATGATAACTAAAAAATAGCAAACTGATACCTAAAAATTGCTGCTACGGTTTAAAGTTAAAAACACGAAAAATGATACCTACAAAATAGCAAAATGATACCTAAAAACTGTTGCTATGCTTTAAAGTTAAAATAGGAAAAAAGATAACTAAAAAAATAGAAAAATGATACCTACAAACTGTAGTAGTGGTAAAATCAAAAAAAAAAAAAAAACATTTCCAACCTAAAAAATTGTTTCAACCATTTCGTGTTCGTCATATACGCTTTCCATCGTTTGAAAAATATTTTTATTCCATTCAATTGTGATTTCGATTGGATTTTTGTTGTTCGACATATTTTTTTTCTAGGGTTTTTGTTTCGGCTGATTTATGGTCGTGATTTTGATTATATGATTTTTGTCTTCGATTGAGACGGCCGATTCTAATGTATTATCATATTTGTGATTTAACCGATTTATGATTTCGTGAGAAACGATGAAATCGACAAAGACGTGAGAGAGGGAGAAGAAGAAAGCAGCGGCCGAAATTAATTTTCAGTGTATTGTCCTTCTGAGTAAAATTTTAGTGGGATGTCCTTATGGATAAAAAGGCCTTCACTTTTGTCCTTCTAAATATTTTCCTGTAATTAAAATGCATCTGATGGATTATATATATAATATATTTTTAATATTTTAATATTTGTTGCATCTCTCCGCACCCGGATCCTCATGTTTTTGAATTTGCCGAATTTCCGTATCCCTATACCACACACCCGCATCCGCGCACCCATACCAATGCTTCCTAGAACATTTTCTTTGGATTGAGCCCCCTCTTCTGATTTAGGTCATCCACCGATCCGATGTCTTTGCGACATTTGGGAGCTTCTAACTCAACCTTTCAAGCTGCAACATAGTTCGACGCTGATCTATAGAGCTCGTCGATTGTTGTTCGATAGCCTTATCTTGAGTTATCATGTGCTTTTGGACTATCATTCTATGTCATCTACATGATAATCGTTAAGCAATGCTCATTTGAATAATTCGGAGGAGCATATCCAAAGGGACGAGAAATGGTCACTGATCAATATGTTTTCTCATGTAATTCGGATTTTTCTATATATATTAATATTTTAAATAAGTTTGCTCTACATACACTATGATTATATTATTAGGGTTGAAATCACCTGCACTAATTTTTGGTTGCTCCTCTGGACCCAGCCAATCAGGGCCCCTAATTTCAACCTTTTTGCACTTAAACTCATGTATGTTTCAGGTGTTTAAGTGCAAAAGAGTTGAAATCAGGTCCTTATTTGCTGGGTCTAGAGAACCAACCAAAAAGGGGTTCAGGGGATTTCAACCTGTAATGACCGTGGATTTTGTCGACTTTGGTTATCGCCATAAACTCAATGATGACTAACCAAACATCGAAAAATACCAGTCATTAATGAAAGAAATTAGAGGGTGAGAATAGATAAGATAGAAACTTAGAATAGAGGAAGAAGAAGAACACAACATCAGAGTAACACGAACCTCACAGCGGAACGAATAACATATAATATATATAACATAACTTGAAATATACATCTGTACTTGAATATACATCATTATCAAAGTACAACACTTACAACACAGCGGAAATAAACTACAGCTATATGATCCTGAAGCCTCCTGCTCCAGCTCTTCAAGTGTATCTGTAAAATTCCGACTACTTGACTGCCCGTACAAATTTAAGCACCCAAGAGTTTAGGGAAAACAACAAAATAAACTCCGATTTTGATTCAAGTAGGCTTTACAACCATCCTCTCCTCGTCCTCCCGAAGCAGCAAGGTAATACCCCACTGTGGCTTAATTGGTATCCCAGCACCACGTTTTACGGCCAGCCTTTCGACTTCACAACCAACCCTCATTTTCGGGACATGTAGGGGTAAGAGTCTCCCGTTCGCCACCTAACGAAAAGCGAGAACCCCCTATCATGCGACACATGCCCCAAGCACGCAACATGGACTAGTATGAGTAAAACAGTTTAAAACAGTTCAAGCAGGTAATCGATATCTCATAAGACCACACCGTATAACGGAACGGGTCTTTCCCTTATGAGAATCCAAATATCTTTATATCAAAACCTTTTGATATTATAATAATGTCTATCAACACAATATAATAATCATCTAGCAGAAACGCTTTCATCTCACGTTCTACATATATAGTATACAATCAAAACCGCAAGCACGTATTGGGTAATGGATTTTCAATTATGACAAGGTATGGGACCACCTTTCGCTTGTGTGCCTCTAGAGAGGAATACACTGGGTTCAACAAGAACATCTTGCAACCCGGCCACACATGACCGACCACTAATTTCGCTTGAGTGTATCGAATGTATATCACCAACGGTTGGGATCAACAACTGTTTCCCGAATGGAACAGTATCGACAATAGATTTTTAGAAGTAAACGAAACTCTAGATCAGGTGATTATACACCCTACTTCGGTGCGACCGACTTAGCCATGCTGCCTGCCCGATTTCTGTCGTTTACTGGATGTGAGGCTAGAAGCTATGCTTTATCATCACACTAGATTCACTTTGAATGCCACATCGTCAAATCCATCAAATCACCGATTGACGTCCTCAACCATACATTATGTGTTAGCTAAAAGAAGTTTCCTTCTCCGCTTTCACTCTTGGTACGGTTGGAGAAATCAATATACGTGATCGTCTGGAAATACTCTGTCAGACATCCGTCCATACAAGTCATCCAGGAACAGGATGAACCGAAGGCACTATTCTGTAAACAAGATAGCCCTTGCATAACTCCGTCTTCAATTTCCTTTGGCATATATGATTCGCAATGCTTATGCCAATGCAGAGTGGTTCTTTGGATAATAATCCAACCGGTCTCTCCATATTAACAACGTTAAAATGGTTAAACTTCGATAGTCTGTGATTTAACCATCGAAGAAAAACAGGTGTGCAACCAACGATATTATTTCCAAATGGAAATTTATATCGATCAAATATCATTCAACATTTATCTCTTTATTTCATTAATTTACTTATCTCCTGTTTCCCTATATTCAATATTTCTTATTTTCAAATTTGGAAAATATACGTTATTAACAATGGAAAACATTTCCATTTCTTGTTTTCTTTATTAGAAAACATTTCTGGATTCTTATTTGGAAGATATTTCCAAAGCTTCTTCATTGGACTTAGTCAGATGTTTTAAACAAACCATCGCGATGCCAACTCAAACCATTTCCTTTAATTACTAAATTCACTTAACCATCCTTTACTATGGAACCTTAACCATTCCTTAGTTAAAATGAAGTCAATCAAGTTTGGGTAATACTACCTCTCAGACCTTAACTGAACAACGTTTCTAACCTTGAAAAAGACAAAGTTCACCCTTCTAATTCTTTTCGATAATTCTTTCCTTCGATAAGGTATATTCGATAACTCTATTTAATTTATTCTATTCACTTAACTCTTTTGATTTAACTCTAACTCTTTTCACTTAACTCCTATCGAATAAACTACATTCGATAACTCTTTTTATTCTATTTGAATAAACTATATATTCGATTAACTCCTTTATTCTATTTGAATAAACTATATTCGATTAACTCCTTTTTACTATTTGAATAAACTATTAACTCCTTTATTCTATTCGAATAAACTATATTTGATTAACTCCTTTATTCTATTTGAATAAACTATATTTGATTAACTCCTTTTTACTATTCGAATAAACTATATTCGATTAACTACTTTTACTTCCTATTCGAATAAACTATATTCGATTAACTCCTTTTTACTCTATTAAACTAACATCGATTAACTCCTTTTACTCGATTAAACTATCATCGATTAACTCCTTTTAACTCGATTAAACTAACATCGATTAACTCCTTTTAACTCGATTAAACTATTCATTTATAAAGATTTACTTTTAGTAACGGTTCTTCACTTTACAAATGATTTCCCTTTTTTATTTATATTCGTAAATGGTTCTATAAATATCCCCTATTCAATCTCATTTGTAAATGGTTTACAAACATTTCCCTTTCTGATTGATTTGTAAATCGTTTACTAACCTTCCTCTTTCTATTTGATTTTTAAATGTTTTAAAAACAATTCTCTTTCTAATCTATTTGCAAATGGTTTGCAAACAATTCCTTTAGGGTTTATTTCTAAGTATTTTCTATTTATAAATAATTCATTTATAAATAAATTTCTATTTATAAATATTCCATTTATAAATAGTTCCTTTTATAAAATCTCCTTTCATTTTATAAATATTCTCTTTTTAGTATTCTAGTATGTTATGGCATTTAACACATCAAATCACGATGACCAATATCGTTCAAACACATATAATCGACAACAGATTATATCACATCATATATCACAATATATGAATCACAGCAAAATAAATGTTGAGGAATCCAGTTGGATTCCTCCAACCTGTTTCCCTGCATCACAGAAGTCAAACAATATAGATAACATCACTTTCAGTTCTATATGATATATTCTGTTAAACAGAATCAATATAGAAACTCACCTAACTGACTAGCAATTCAATCAAACAGTCAACACACAGTCAATCAGACAATATTTAACAGTTCTAAAAATACAACATGAAATTATAAACTGTTTAGAGTAAGTGAGATTTACTCACATTGGCAGTTCATCGTTAAAGAACGATAAACTGTTTGTTTGATTTGAATCAAACAATTTATTTCTCCATAAATTCAAACGAGTTCGAATCCACTCTCAGTCAGCTCCATGGTGTAGCCATCGTCCCCACGATCCCAACGCAACTTACGGTTTGTGAAACTGATAACGTATGAGATAGATATTTAACTTACAAGTTTGACTACACTAATTAATCAAATAAAAGTTAAATAAATTTTCTTTTGGGCCCAACCTTATTCTTAGCGGCCCACTTTCCACACAAAAGGCCCTCCTCCTTGAAATGCTTCTTCCCGAATCCTTCCAACTCCAGGAACGACAGACGCAGCCAAGTTCGAATCTTTCAACTCCCCCAAATCTCCTTCCAAGAACCACCGAATTCAATCTCAATCTCACGGACGAACTTCTCTTCCCAATCTTCATCCTTTCATATCAACATCAGGTAACTCGGCCTCCATTAGCAAATCGCGGTTTCAGCTCATACAGGACACACAGGTCTGAATTTTCTTCTCCCGGTTTACCCTCAAACTTCGCATACAAACACTACAACCCGTCCTCGATCCCAAACTACCTTCGGAAACATGAATTTCATCATGTATAATTCGCGACATTGAACCCTAGAAAAATACCGACTCACGCTGTTCGAAATCAGCAAACGAAACTGGAGTTCGAACTCCATGAACCCCACCCAGATGCGTAGAGAATTTATCCAGGAACCCGATTATATGGCTTTGCTAATTGATAGGATTTTACTTGAATTGTTCTTGATTTTTGAAATGGGATTTTTCACTGTAAAGAGCATATGCGGTCATATATAGTTGTTGTGGTGGTTGGTACGCTTTGTGGTTGGAAATGAGGTGTGCGTGGCCTTCATACTGCCCAAGAAAAAATTGGGATATTTTTTTAATTGATTTTCTATTTTATTTATTCGATTTTCCCTCTATCTCCTGTCCTTAAAAATCCTTGCGACTCCATACGATACCCAAAAATCACCAAACTGGGCATGTAGCTAGAGTTCGACATTACGGTCCCAACGAAACTGGTTTCGTCGAATTCTGACTCCGTATGCTCACACAGCGTATTTTAACCATCAGAATATCGACTGTTTTTCACTCTAAAAATCCGTACGGTCACACAGTGACTCTAAACATCATGAAACTGGAAATCTAACAACTATTTGATATTGCGGATCCAACAAAACTGGTTTCGTCGAATTCCGACTTCGTTTGCAAAAGTGGCTATTTTTAAAGCTCTAAATAGCCTATTTAAATATAACTGAATTTAATATTTAAGAATAAATATTAACGTCTATATTCACATGGAATACCGTATAGCTTCAGAATATTCCTATATGGATTTACAACTCGATTTTACACCGTCAGAGTTATATCGATGTTCGATTTCTATTTAAATCCGTATATAAAATATAATTAAATTGTAATGGTCATGGCGCTGCATTTCTGAGAATTTGATTTGGACATAACTCAAAATCTACATGACGAAATCCCGATTTTTCTCTTCCACTAGAAAGATATGCTTCACCAGCTCCACGCGTTTCTTGTTTCACAGAAATCCGATTTAAAACGGACCTTGTATATCCAGTTGAAGTTCAAATCGCCAAATAGCGAACTGCCGCGCCATTTCGAGCTCGATTATAATTATATTATAATTCTACATTAAACTGTCGTTCAAATAATATATTTGTTATTCTAATTCAATTTTAAACTGAATTAAATATTACAGATGATCCAATTCACACCATATCGCCACTTCAGCCAATTCTGATTATTTCAGAATTAAATATATCATTTAATTTATTATTTTAATTAAATATTCACCATTATTTAATTCCACGACCATTAAATTCTCTAAACCACCATTTCAATAACTAAATAAATTAATTATAATACCTCTGCCAATGCGGGTCATTACAATCTTCCCCACTTAAAATAATTTCGTCCTCGAAATTGCTAAAAGGTAGAGGACGACCCTTCGACTGGTTAGAACATATTTCTTCACTTCTTAACTTCAGTTTCAACTGAACCAATTTAATTTCAATTAAATTATTAATTAATTCTTATCAACGAAAATTTCCAAAAATCTTGAAAATTTTCTAATGCATTAACTTTCCGAAAAATTTCGCCAGCACCTCCTTTTTACTTGTCAATCGGTCAAACTCCAACTTGCCTCTCTGGGCTATCTCCAACCCAAAGGAAAATCAAATAGCCAAGCGGCTTGCCAATTCGGCTCATAAATCTTATATCCAATAGAAATATAAACTTGTACCTTTTGTCGGCATATCATTATATCCTTGCCACCTATTATCAAATTCAGCGGATACATGGGTTATCCCAATCAAATTCCAATCTGCTTTTATCCACGACACAACCATTCGCTTATATACGAGCAAAATATCAATTTAACTCGAGTTTCTTCTCGATTCCCAACTCTTAACTTGATTATCACATTACACTTCAAATTTGAATCTCCCAATCCAATTTGTCTTGATATTATTCTAATTCAATCTCAGTTACCACTTTACTAGCTTTACTTTAATACAATTTTGCTTTCACAAATTTCTGTTAAATTTGTTTTTAATTCAAATAGTCTTTCCCTGGGAGTTTTTAAATAGTTTTCTCTTTTCAAAAATCAAATTTCCCTTTTGAACATGTCACTGAGCCCTTAATTAATGTTCCATTAGTTAAATTACTTCTCTATTTCTTTATAAATATTTGTTAACCAAATATTTTCAATAACCATATTGGCCTTTTATGTTATTTGGAAAACATTTCTGAATATCGCCTTCCTTTATTTTCTAAACTTTAGAAAATATATGCTATTTACAATTGGAAAATATTCCAATTACTTATCTCTTTTCCGATCTCGTTTATTTCTATACTTAGGAAATATTCTTTATTATATTTCCAAGCTTACACTTATTTGGGTTAAAACGGATGTTGTGTAAAACATCGTTACGACAACCCAAATACTATATTCAACTAACTCTTATTCTACATTGATCTTCGAGCCTGAAATCTTACTATTTATTTGTTAATAATGAAATCAATCAAGTTGGGGTATAACTATCTCTCAGACCTTGACTGGATAACATTTATAACGTCAAAACAGATATGACCACTTACTCGAATAATCAATACCATACAATTACTTATTCACTTTTAAAAACATATACGCTTCCTCTTTCTATTCTTACTAGATTTTATTCTTAGTCTTCCTTTTTGATTTTACTATTCTATTTCTAAGTTTGTTTCCTTATCGACTTCTATATATATCGATACGTTGATTTCTAACTATCAAATTATCTTAAAAATATTCTAACTCCTTAAATTCATGGAAAAATTCGCCATAACCTCCTTTGTACTAGGAGCATCGGGATATTTCAAATAGCCTCCCATGGCCCTCAGCAATTCAAAAGAAAAAGAAAAAGCCAAGCGGCTAACCGATATGTCTTATAAAATCTCATATATGAATTAAATACATACCTTTCGTCGAGCATTCTATTTATATACCTTCATACCTTATCCATACCTATTTCATGTATATTTATACTTGCCCAATCTATTTTAACTATACCTGATCGTTTTAACTCAATTCGTTAATTAATTTGTTAATTAACTCTTTAGTCTATTTCACTTTTATATTTGAACATGACATGTTCGAATATATTTTAACTTGCTTATTAACTAATTTGAATCCAAATTTCAAATTTAAGTTCTATATTCGATTTCGAATATCCATTTACAAATCCAATTCACCTTTCAAAGTCCAATTTCAAAACTCAAAACTCGATTAACTAATTCCTCTTCGACTTAGTTAATTCTATTCAATTTCTATTCAAAGTTTATATCACTTCTATTATTCAAATCTATAGTTTAAATTCCATTTGAATTCTATATTCAAATTCTATATATTCAAATCCTATATTTGAATTCCTTTATATTTTCTATATTCAAATTCTATATTTGAATTCCGTTTGAATTTCTATATTCAAACTCAATTTGAATTTATATATTCAAACTCTATTTCAATTCCATTGAATTTCATATATTCAAACTCCCCTTGAATTTCTATATTCAATTTCTATTTCAATTCCATTGAATTTCATATATTCAAACTCCCCTTGAATTTCTATATTCAATTTCTATTTCAATTCCATTGAATTTCATACATTCAATTTCCATTTGAATTTCTATTTCAACTTTCTTTATTCATTCTTTATTATAAATCCCATTTTGAAATTCAGCCCAACTTGTCTTTCCCAAAACAAATTTAAAACAGTATCTCTGGTAGTAATTTGTCACTTACAACTCAAAAATGAATACTGATGATGCAGCTGTCATCATCAGAATCTATTTTCCAGCGATTGAAGTGAGTTCAATACTATAAAACCATTTCTAAACATTTCCACTTTGAAATTCATTTCAAAATATAATTCACACTGCTTGTAAAACAATTTAAATTCTCCCAGGATCTTAAATTTTCCTTATTTTTAATCCAAATCCATTTACAAACACTTATCCAATTCTTCAGAATTTTAATTCAATTTCTGGTTTAAATTTCAGATTTAACTCATCTGATTTCACGTATTTCACTTATATGAATTCTGATTGGTTATTTACATAACCATTTAATTTTTTATCTTACTCGATTATAATAACAACCAATATCTCCATTATATTATAATTTTGATATATATATATATATATCTTCACTATATCAAGATATACCTTGGGTAAACTTATTTTAATTTACCCTCTTTTCAAAACATATCGTGTCGACCCATCGTATTCGAGTGTTTAGTAACTCCTACCGATACAGTGGATCAAACTGATCGACCAGAACCCATAAACAAATCAACCAATAAATCTCCACAATATAAAACAAATTTTTATATCAATAACAAATACGTTCACTCGTATATATACACTCAAACTCAATCTAGGGTATTACTAACCCTATCTCTACTGAGTTACGCCACAGAGCCAAGGTAATTCTTAACTTAAGCTCTGATACCAACTGTAATGACCCGGGATTTTGTCGACTTTGGTTATCGCCATAAACTCAATGATGACTAACCAAACATCGAAAAATACCAGTCATTAATGAAAGAAATTAGAGGGTGAGAATATATAAGATAGAAACTTAGAACAGAAGAAGAAGAACACAACATCAGAGTAACACGAACCTCACAGCGGAACGAACAACATATAATATATATAACATAACTTGAAATATACATCTGTACTTGAATATACATCATTATCAAAGTACAACACTTACAACACAACGGAAATAAACTATAGCTATATGATCCTGAAGCCTCCTGCTCCAGCTCTTCAAGTGTATCTGTAAAATCCCAACTACTTGACTACCCGTACAAATTTAGGCACCCAAGAGTTTAGGGAAAACAACAAAATAAACTCCGATTTTGATTCAAGTAGGCTTTACAACCATCCTCTTCTCGTCCTCCCGAAGCAGCAAGGTAATACCCCACTGTGGCTTACATTGGTACCACAGCACCACGTTTTACGGCCAACCTTTCGACTTCACAACCAACCCTCATTTTCAGGACATGTCGGGGTAAGAGTCTGCCGTTCGCCACCTAACGAAAAGCGAGAACCCCCTATCATGCGACACATGCCCCAAGCACGCAACATGGACTAGTATGAGTAAAACAGTTTAAAACAGTTCAAGCAGGTAATCGATATCTCATAAGACCACGCCGTATAACGGAACGGGTTTTTCCCTTATGAGAATCCAAATATCTTTATATCAAAACCTTTTGATATTATAATAATGTCTATCAACACAATATAATAATCATCTAGCAGAAACGTTTTCATCTCACGTTCTACATATACAGTATACAATCAAAACTGCAAGCACGTATTAGATAATGGATTTTCAACTATGACAAGGTATGGGACCACCTTCCGCTTGTGTACCTCTAGAGAGGAATATACTGGGTTCAACAAGAACATCTTGCAACCCGGCCACACATGACCGACCACTAATTTCGCTTGAGTGTATCTAATGTATATCACCAACGGTTGGGATCAGCAACCGTTTCCCGAATGGGACAGTATCGACAATAGATTTTTAGAAGTAAATGAAACTCTAGATCAGGTGATTATACACCCTACTTCGGTGCGACCGACTTAGCCATGCTGCCTGCCCGATTTCTGTCATTTACCGGATGTGAGGCTAGAAGCTACGCTTTATCATCACACTAGATTCACTTTGAATGCCACATCGTCAAATCCATCAAATCACCAATTGACGTCCTCAACCAAACATTATGTGTTAGCTAAAAGAAGTTTCCTTCTCCACTTTCACTCTTGGTACAGTTGGAGAAATCAATATACGTGATCGTCTGGAAATACTCTGTCAGACATCCGTCCATACAAGTCATCCAGGAACAGGATGAACCGAAGGCACTATTCTGTAAACAGGATAGCTCTTACATAACTCCGTCTTCAATTTCCTTTGGCATATATGATTCGCAACGCTTATGCCAATATAGAGTGGTTCTTTGGATAATAATCCAACCGGTCTCTCCATATTAACAACGTTAAAATGGTCAAAACTTCGATAGTCTGTGATTTAACTATCGAAGAAAAACAGGTGTGCAAACAACGATATTATTTCCAAATGGGAATTTATATCGATCAAACATCATTCAACATTTATCTCTTTATTTCGTTAATTTACTTATCTCCTGTTTCCCTATATTCAATATTTCTTATATTCTAAATTTGGAAAATATACGTTATTAACAATGGAAAACATTTCCATTTCTTGTTTTCTTTATTAGAAAACATTTCTGGTTTCTTATTTGGAAAACATTTCCAAAGCTTCTTAATTGGACTTAATCAGATGTTTTAAACAAACCATCGCGATGCCAACTCAAACCATTTCCTTTAATTACTAAATTCACTTAACCATCCTTTACTATCGAACCTTAACCATTCCTTAGTTAAAATGAAGTCAATCAAGTTGGGGTAATACTACCTCTCAGACCTTAACTGAACAACGTTTCTAACCTTGAAATAGACAAAGTTCACCCTTCTAATTCTTTTCGACAATTCTTTCCTTCGATAAGGTATATTCGATAACTCTATTTAATTTATTCTATTCACTTAACTCTTTTGATTTAACTCCAACTCTATTCACTTAACTCCTATCGAATAAACTACATTCGATAACTCTTTTAATTCTATTTGAATAAACTATATATTCGATTAACTTCTTTATTCTATTTGAATAAACTATATTCGATTAACTCCTTTTTACTATTCGAATAAACTATATTCGATTAACTCCTTTATTCTATTCGAATAAACTATATTCGATTAACTCCTTTATTCTATTTGAATAAACTATATTCGATTAACTCCTTTTTACTATTCGAATAAACTATATTCGATTAATTCCTTTTACTTCCTATTCGAATGAACTATATTCGATTAACTCCTTTTTACTCTATTAAACTAACATCGATTAACTCCTTTTACTCGATTAAACTATCATCGATTAACTACTTTTAACTCGATTAAACTAACATCGATTAACTCCTTTTAACTCGATTAAACTATTCATTTATAAAGATTTACTTTTAGTAATGGTTCTTCACTTTACAAATGATTTCCCTTTTTTATTTATATTCGTAAATGGTTTTATAAATATCCCCTATTCAATCTCATTTGTAAATGGTTTACAAACATTTCTCTTTCTGATTGATTTGTAAATCGTTTACAAACCTTCCTCTTTCTATTTGATTTTTAAATGTTTTAAAAACAATTCTCTTTCTAATCTATTTGCAAATGGTTTGCAAACAATTCCTTTAGGGTTTATTTCTAAGTATTTTCTATTTATAAATAATTCATTTATAAATAAATTTCTATTTATAATATTCCATTTATAAATAGTTCCTTTTATAAAATCTCCTTTGATTTTATAATTATTCTCTTATTCTGGTATGTTATGGTATTTAACACATTAAATCACGATGACCAATATCGTTCAAACACATATAATCGACAACAGATTATATCACATCATATATCACAATATATGAATCACAGTAAAATAAATGTTGAGGAATCCAGTTGGATTCCTCCAACCTGTTTCCCTGCATCACAGATGTTAAACAATATAGATAACATCACTTTCAGTTCTATATGGTATATTCTGTTAAACAGAATCAATATAGAAACTCACATAACTGACTAGCAGTTCAATCAAACAGTCAACACACAGTCAATATTTAACAGTTCTAAAAATAGAACATGAATTTATAAACTGTTTAGAGTTAGTGAGATTTACTCACATTGACAGTTCATTGTTAAAGAACGATAAACTGTTTGTTTGATTTGAATCAAACAATTTATTTCGCCATAAATACAAACGAGCTCGAATCCACTCCCAGTCAGCTCCATGGTGTAGCCATCGTCCCCACGATCCCAACGCAACTTACGGTTTGTGAAACTGATAACGTATGAGAGAGATATTTAACTTACAAGTTTGACTACACTAATTAATCAAATAAAAGTTAAATAAATTTTCTTTTGGGCCCAACCTTATTCCTAGCGGCCCACTTTCCACACAAAAGGCCCTCCTCCTTGAAATGCTTCTTCCTGAATCCTTCCAACTCTAGGAATGACAGACGCAACCAAGTTCGAATCATTCAACTCCCCCAAATCTCCTTCCAAGAACCACCGAATTCAATCTCAACCTCACGGACGAACTCCTCTTCCCGATCTTCATCCTTTCATATCAACATCAGGTAACTCGGCCTCCATCAGCAAATCGCGGTTTCAGCTCGTACAGGGCACACAGGTCCGAATTTTCTTCTCACGGTTTACCCTCAAACTTCGCATACAAACACTACAACCCGTCCTCGATCCCAAACTACCTTCGAAAACATGAATTTCATCATGTATAATTCGCGACATTGAACCCTAGAAAAATACCGATTCACGCTGTTCGAAATCAGCGAACAAAACTGGAGTTCGAACTCCATGAACCCCACCCAAATGCGTAGAGAATTTATCCAGGAACCCGATTATATGGCTTTGCTAATTGATAGGATTTTACTTGAATTGTTCTTGATTTTTGAAATGGGATTTTTCACTGTAAAGAGCATATGCAGTCATATATAGTTGTTGTGGTGGTTGTACGCTTTGTGGTTGGAAATGAGGTGTGCGTGGCCTTCATACTACCCAAGAAAAAGTTGGGATATTTTTTTAATTGATTTTCTATTTTATTTATTCGATTTTCCCTTTATCTCCTGTCCTTAAAAATCCTTGCGACTCCATACGATACCCAAAAATCACCAAACTGGGCATGTAGCTAGAGTTCGACATTTCGGTCCCAACGAAACTGGTTTCGTCGAATTCTGACTCCGTATACTCACACAGCGTATTTTTAACCGTTAGAATATCGACTATTTTTCACTCTAAAAATCCGTACGGTCACACAATGACTCTAAAAATCACGAAACTGGAAATCTAACAACTATTTGATATAGCGGATCCAACAAAACAGGTTTCATCGAATTCCGACTTCGTTTGCAAAAGTGGCTATTTTTAAAGCTCTAAATAGCCTATTTAAATATATAAATATATTTAAATATAACTGAATTTAATATTTAAGAATAAATATTAACGTCTATATTCACATGGAATACCGTACAGCTTCAAAATATTCCTAGTGGATTTACAACTCGATATTACACCGTCAGAGTTATATCGATGTTCGATTTCTATTTAAATCCTTATATAAAATATAATTAAATCGTTATGGTCAGGGTGCTGCATTTCTGAGAATTTGATTTGGACGTAACTCAAAATCTACATGACGAAATCCCGATTTTTCTCTTACACTAGAAAGGTATGCTTCACCAGCTCCACACGTTTCTTGTTTCACAGAAATCCGATTTAAAACGGACCTTGTATATCCAGCTGAAGTTCAAATCGCCAAATAGCGAACTGTCGCGCCATTTCGAGCTCGATTATAATTATATTATAATTCTACATTCAAACTGTCGTTCAAATAATATATTCGTTATTCTAATTCAATTTTAAACTGAATTAAATATCACAGATGATCCAATTCACACCATATCGCCACTTCAGCCAATTCTGATTATTTCAGAATTAAATATATTATTTAATTTATTATTTTAATTAAATATTCGCCATTATTTAATTCCACGACCATTAAATTCCCTAAAACACCATTTCAATAATTAAATAAATTAATTATAATACCTCTGCCAATGCGGGTCATTACACAACCCATATTATCAAATCCACCAAAACTTTCTAGTGCATTTCGGTGACAAGTAATAATAATTTTGATATAAAGCAATAAAATAATAAATGATCATGCAGACTTATGCACTGAAATTATAACAAAGACTCTGTTGTGTTTTAACATCTTCACTGCATGTCAATGCTTACGTGTTGTTCGGGTTTGCCAAATGGGAAGGGATTAGAATGGGTGAAATTTCACCCGTCCGCTATAAAACGTTCTCTCCCCTAACCTTCTTCCTCACCCAAACCCAAGTCACCATAACAAATCACTCCATTTTCAATTTTTTCGAACACCTAAACACCGTTTTCTAGGTAGTTTTCTTTACAATTATGTTTATTTTTTAGTTCTCTACATCTATTTTTATCTTTTTATTATTATTGAGATTTTCCATTCTCAGATATATTGCTAAATCATCCACTTCTGCATCGTCTACCACTATAGGAAACTGGATGGATGAATGCACATCGATGTTCATTGACATTTGCGTAAGCAACCTTGGCTTACGTGACACCCACCACTCTTTTTTGGCCGCCGCTGTTGAGGAATTCAACCAAAAATTAAATGACACGCGGTTCAAAAAGAATAAAAGAGATAATCTTTAGCGGTTGTGGAGATCCTGAAACTGTTTATTAAAGATTGCATATTGGGAACGGAATATGGATCAGGGCAACCTGCATGGATATGAAGAATGGTAAAATGGTATTACGCACATGTACTAGAGGTTTAAGAGGAATATTCATTTTAAATTTAAGGGAATTAGACCATATGTCTGGTGGCCTCATAGGAACGGCACATGCCAATATCAGATACATCTAGTTGCACCTTCGTATCCCAAGCCTCATCCTTAGTCGTTTACCATTGCAGACGCATGTCCCATTGTGATTAGATGACTAGTGGGACTTCACGAGACCCGCCTAGACGTCTGATATCCAACAGGGATACAGCTGCTATAATGATACCTTTTTTGTTCTAATCGAATACTTCAATGAGATGATGGACTGTTGCCTTTTCGCGCTGGCTAACGTTACATACATGCAAATATGAGTTCATGTTCAAATATTTCACACCGATCTCATGATTTTGGATGTGATGGCAACGCTTGCTCAGAAAGATTTGAATGATTACTTAGTTAATATGTGAGAAAGTTTCATCGTGGTCGGTAGTAGTATTTAAATATTTTGTTTAGTTTGTTGTTGATTATTTGTTTAGTTTGTTTTTGTAATCGATTTGTTTAGGTAGTAGTTATAAAAAAAATTATTATTTAGATTGTTCGTATTTATATTCAATTAGCATATGCATATAATAATAGTTAAAAATATTTAATTAATTACATAACAATTAAAAATAGGAAAAACATAAGACATACTCTTTGAATGTTCCATGTAAATACTCGTTGAATTATCAATGCATTCTCCATTTAACTCTCAGTCCTATTTAAATACCACATTTCAGTTTATCGCAAACGCAGAGTTAATATATATATATATGACTATTTTTTCTTAAATGAAACAGTTTGAGAAGTTATATGCAAATCAAATAAAAACGAGGCAATAATTTAGGGCGTTTGAGGGAAGCGGAAGGGGTGAATTTAAGCAGAGAATTTTAGCGGAGAATTGTTATTAGTAGATAATGCGTTTGGTGCTTTAAGCGGACCATTTAAGTGGAGCATTTAGGCGGACCATTTTTGTTTTGTAATTAAATTAATTCATGATTAAAACATAACAGTATCATTAATGCAGAATAACACAGTTAGCCAAACATAACAATTCACTACATGATAATATTACATAAACTAATAAAATGAAGAAATACCACAAATTACTAACGCTGATGGAAATTTCTCAGTTGATAACCTATATAACCAAGCAAGTCTCGGTCAGATAGTACCCCGACCACATCCAAAATTGACTAATCGATGCGAAAAATACCTATAATTTCCCACTTCTTAATGTTAGTAATGGTAGAGAGAACAAAAAAACAACGTTCCACCGCAATTGTGAAATTATCTATTTGAACGAAGGAGGGTGGTCAGTTAGGTTGTCTACAAAACGTGGTGCACGACGTCAGTCTGCTTGTAGACTGAGCTGGTGGTGGACTCCCTCCACTCAGAAAATCACGATAAATAGCTGCATCAGCCGCAGTAAAGAGTTGTTGTGGAGGGGGAACCTGGTAACTACAGGTTCCTTTCCCCAAGCAGCCCCCGAAAAGCTTGTCTTGCTCTCGAAACTTCAGAGGTAGATTTCTCCTAAATCTCTGGTACAAGCGTATAGGTCCGCTTCACCATTCATTTGAACCGTCGAGGCGGTCCTGAGCAACATCCCATTCACCCCCTAGAATTTGAAGTAGATCGTTCCACATTGTGCACACCCTTTTCAGATTATCTCATTTGTTCTTTATCTGGGTCTGCGTCAAACTATCACTGAACCGCTCATTGAATTCCATTTAAACAGTGGTCAAGAATCTATTTGTTCCTCTAAGGTGAATATTATTGAGACAATTTCTATGAAAGCCTCAGTCCGATCCACTGGCCATGAGGCGATGAGCGTGTTAAAATATCCTGAACCAAAGGCAGAAGAGTGAGTTATTTGATTGAAAAAAATTTACAAAATTTTTGGAAAAATATGTATATCGAATAAACAAACGTTTAAAATATAATAACGAAACCTGAAATTAAGCTGTAATGGACTGAAAACAGGAAACAAAAGAGGAGAATAGAGCTGGAAACAGTGAAGCAGAAGTGAGGAGAAGAAGAAGGGGGATTCATGGGGGATGGTAGGGGAAGGCCAACGATTGAAAATCCAGCTGTTGGATACAACGCGTCAAACGCATCTGACACGTCGTGGTCCAACGGCTTGATTTCCAGCCGTTGAGTCAACGATCCAAAATGGATATGTGGACAATGGAAGCGTCCAATGCGTCGAACGCGTCTGTTGTCCTAAAGGTTCGTTTTGGACCGTCCAACGACCCTTTATGATCAACCTTTTATCAAAGTAGTTGCGTTGGAAAATTTAGAAGTAGTGATCGCCATCAATTCGTTACTTCATATAATAAAATCAAGTACTACTTTCCATTGAACGTATTGGTTTGCTTTCTTATCAACTGTCACGTGGCTTCTCTATTGTGATCTGACATGCAATGAGTGTCTAGCGAATACAATTTTGTTCACATCCTTTTAAGGATGTGAACAAAACACTTCCCCCTGATTGGTGGAAATCAGGGGGACCCATATGGGACCCCCCTGATTTCCACCAATGGGGGCCGGGTGTTTTGTTCACATCCTTAAAAGGATGTGAACAAAATCGGACTCTCTTCCTATTTTTTCCCTATTTCTTCCAATCCGTGAGTTCAATGAAAATGGGATTAAACTGTGTCCTATTAACACCCATCCTTATGGGAATTCCAGGGTTAACGGCAAGAAATGCAAAACAAATTATAGCATTCTGCACGCCAACAATCGAGAGAAATGGAAAATGTCCCCATTGTAACGAATTATTTCGTTTCCACCCCAAATAGACACAAATATAAATTATTTAAATATAAGCTATTTTAGCGCTTGCATCATAAGAGCATCTCCAATGGCTCAAATTCAGCTCGTAATATTAAGATAATTGCACCCAGTGGTGCAATTAAGGCTGAATATGAAGGCCCCGATTCAGGATCCAATTGGCGCTTGTAGTACAGGCGCCAGGATCCTGGCGCCTTTATTGTAGGCGCCAGCTTCTGGCGCCTACAATGTAGGCGCCAGGATCCTGGCGCCTGTGCTACAGGCGCCAGGATCCGACCCCCCTTCCAGCTCTTGTTGTACCCGTATTACCCCTCCAACGGTCGTATTTCGGAATTCAACAACTATAAACGGTCATATTTTAAACCACAATGGCTATAAACGGTCATATTTCATATTACAACGGCTAGAAACGGTCATATTTCTTCTATATATTCATGTATGAATATCACTTTGAAAGACACAAATTTATCTACTTCTACCCAAAATCGTAAGCAGCAAGCTACGTCATTTCCATTCAACTCCTACAACGAAGCGATGAATTCGAATACTTGGGATAACGATTCTCAACCAGTCGAAGATTTTATCCCTCATTCTGCTCCTCCACTATCGTTTCATTCATCTGCTCTTTGGACTGCAGAGGAAGATAAAGATCTCTGCTATATATACTGCCACTTTTCTAACGACTCGGCGAAGGGAAATGACCAAAGCAGTGAGGTATTCTGGGATAAAGTTATGGCTGCGTACAACAAGAAACACGTATCCAAGACGAGATCAATCTCTGCACTTACTGGTCGATTTGGAAAGATTAATCGACAAACCCAATTCTTCAAGTCTCAAGTTCACAAAATCAGAACTGCGAACCCTAGTGGAATGGGAGGCGAAGCCGAACTAGTAATAATCTTGAAAACTATAATTTGGTTGAATAATTTTTCCATTTCTATAGCATGAATGTATACAAACGGTTATCACGTTATCATTTTCAGAAGCGAATGGCGAACGATCAATTCTTGAAATTATTTCCAAGAGAAAATGGTATAAAAAAAACCTCATTACTACCAGTTTGCTAATTGTTATGACGTACTCGCTAGTAATCCCAAATGAAGTTCTATTAAAAACAAAATTAAAAAGAGAAGCTTATGGTGAAAAAATGAGGAAAAAAATGGCGAAGGGGGGTTATTAGGCGCCAGAATCCTGGCGCCTGTGTTGCAGGCGCCAGGATTCTGGTGCCTACAACACAAGCGCCAGAATTATGGCGCCTGCATTACAGGCGCCAGAATCTGGCGCCTGTAATGTAGGCGCCAGACCACTGCCGCCTACAGCTCAATTCAGGGCTGAATATTCAGCCCTGAATCCACTGGAGATGCCCTAATATGAAGTATTGAATCAAAAGTAAGAAATATCCATTTTCAAGATTACAGATTTATTGTTAACGTACCCGGTCTATATTATATGCAGCATATTGCTATGTAAATTTTTCTAAATGTGTATGACCGTGCAACAGTGGAAAAACCGACTGTTGGAGAGAACATAAATGATACCAACTCAAAATAAATCATCATATCAATGAATATTTAATTGTAATAAAAAATGCAACTGTTGATGTAATAACTAAATCAAAGAATATTGGAAGAATCAATTAAATGTACTATTATCATTTAAAAACTGATTACGTATGGAAAAAAAAGTAAATAACTAATTGACGTAATATTATCAATATACATATAATATAAATTGAATTGAGTAAGACTGACATTATCATGACCTAAAGTTGAATTTTTATTATATGAGAAAGCATATTAATTCTACCATAATTAGTAGATTTTATGTGTTCATTTTCCCCTTCAGTATCATATCAAATTCTAAGTGTTTTTAGCTTCTAAAATGTTTGGATTTATAGTTATATCGCTATTACTCAGAGTTAATAAAGGCAAACCTGCAGTAACAATGAGAAATATCAGAAAGATGGTTATGTGGTAAAAACATTAAAGAAATTAAGTGCTTTTTTACCTTGAAAATATTCGACTTTAACATTTTTAATGGCTATTATAGGAGCTTTATCAACAATTTCCATCAGCTCGGATCCTACTTCCAAAGCAAATTCTCTCCATAATGCAACATTAATTGTTTTGGATCTGTAATTTAAACCCATCTCTAAATATTTACATTAAACAAATTAATTGATTTACCATATTTATTTACGAATCATTTGCAATAGTTAAATCACGTTTCGGTATGTTCTCGTTGTGGATTTTTCTTTGAACATATTTGATTGATGAGAAGCTTTGAACAAACCCTATCACATCTAAAATTTATTTCTGCTAACAAATTATACCAGTTACCTACTAAAAAACAACCCAAAATATTGACTAGTCCAAAACATACTCAAACGTACATAAAAATTGTTATCAAGGTAAGACACATTAATATCAATGAATAAAAGAAAAAGAAAAATATGTACGTTGGACTCAGGATCAAAACCAACGAGAAGACCATAAACGAATACGTTACTGTCATATTAAAACCATGATACATGGCTGTTTGACCATTTAAAAACGAATACATGCTAGCACAACAGAACATGCAAAAAAAATATGAAATCCCATTTCTCTCCTATTATTTGAACAAAAACACAGAACAGAAGTATAAAGAATAACAAGCAAAAACAAAAAGAAGAGTGCAAAAAATATTGTGGTGGTGGGCGAACTCGTCAGTTTACTTGACTCCCCTTTTAAACTGCTTAGAATCATAATCGAGTACTTTAGCAAATTATTCCTAGCTTTGTGAAATTGAAGTTTTGGGAGGGTGGTTGTGTTTCATGTGTGTAATGGTGGTTATGTTTTTGGTTTTTTTTTTTTTTTTTTTTTTTTTTTTTTTTTTTTTTTTTTTTTTTTTGACTTTTAAATGGAGAGGAAAAGGACGTGCATGAGCAATAGGTAAATTTTGTGTGCAAGGAGACTGGACAGCTGCTGCAAGTGGAAAGTTTGTTGTTGTTTTTCAGGAGGATCAAGAAAGAAGGCAGGTTATGAGAAGATTTGGATTAATACAAAATAACATGAAATAAAGGAGTTTTAAAATACTGAACATTACAAATATAAAGTGGAGATTACCTAGTTTTAAAATAGAAGCTGTTGAAGGAAAAAGAAGTTTGTTTCTGTAGCATGTAGGATTGAGAAAGAAAAAAGGGTCACTATATTTATAAGTGTTACGGTATGAAATTTCAGCAAATATTAACCAATGCTTACGTTATTCCAGCACATATTGACCAGGGCAATTACAATAAGATGACTTGGTATTAAGTTTAAAAGATATCAGGACTACGCATACAAATTGTTATCGAAGGCAGGTGCTTAGAATACAACCCCTATAGGTAGAATATAGTTGGATAACTGAAGCTAGCTGCTTAGAATGAGTCTTATGCATATGTTCGTACTGCAAATTAACAAATGGAAACTGTAGGTCTGTCACATTAATTAGTTCTTCCAACGTTTTCAATTTTAGATATCAACTTGGGGAATAGGCTATGCATACAAACCCAATTGGAAAATAATGCAGACAATCTTATCGTTAAGCACCTACCATTATAAACACAAAATGAACTGAATGTTGTGGAGAAATTTTGATTCAAGACCGCTTAAATCAAAAAAATCCCCAACGCCGCGGAAAACGAGATCGTGGTAATAGTGCAAAAACAACCAATCGAACAATCTCAATCTTATCCAAGCCAATCACAATCACCAAACAATGGAAATAATAGAGCAATAACGAGAAACTAAATCACACAGGGATTTATAGTGGTTCCACCGACGTCTTGTCAGTGTACGTCCACTTTGAAAGAGAAACCTTTATTAATATCAATAGAAGAGTACAAGAGATTGATTACAATGATCAAATTTACTAGAAAAAATTGATTTTGTGGAGAAAGGAATTGAAGAAGATTAGGATTGCCTAAACCCTAATTAGAATAAACTTAGATCTAATCTCTTGATTTGTCATATCTCTTTTTGGATTTGATGTAGCTTATATAGGCATAGAGAAGTATATGGAAATTACCAAAATTTCCTCTAGATCCAAAATATTCTCCAGATCCAAAATATCCTCCATATCCAAAATATTCTCTACAATAGTATCGCATACTTCAACACTCCACCTCGATACTATATCCATCTACATCACAACCTTCAATGCACCCAAGCATTTCCTTCTATCTTCAATCAAGAAAGCTTGAATGTTTCCCCAATGAACTCCGGCATAGCCACCGCCCATTGCACTTTACTAACGAGTTCAGGCATAGCCCCCACCCGTCAATAAAGTGTTGAAACATCTAACTCCTAAACCAGTCCCACCGAAAGACAGTGTACTCGGGAGTGAAAACGAGTACTTACCATGAAGATAAAACAACAACCTCTCACCGATACTCTTCTACACCCAAGTTTCTCTCTCAACTGTGCCACCTCATCTCTCCAAGCGAATTAAGTTCGAGCAATGCTCGAACTTCCCAACCGACAATGTCTTAGGGACCATGTCCGCCGCGTTATCCTTTGTGTGCACTTTCCGAAGACATACTTGCTTGTCTTCGTCCATGGCTACTAGAAATGACTCTCTCACTTCAATATGCTTCGTTCGTGAGCTAAACGCCAAATTCTCCGCCAAATGTATAGCACTTTGGCCATCACATCGAACATCAATACTCTCATGTTCGAAACCCAAGTCACACAATAGTCGCTTCAAATAGAGTGTCTCCTTTGCCGTTTCCACAGCGGCTATCAACTCCGCCTCCGTAGTGGATAAAGCAACTACGGTCTGCAATCTCGATCTCCAACTAATGGTCGTACCACCAAGTGTAAAGACATATCCGGAAGTTGATTTCCTCCGATCCCTATCACCGGCGTAGTCCGAGTCACAATAACCAACTAACTTGCAACTCAATCCATCACTACCACCAAAAACAAGACCATGAGATGTTGTACCTTTCAAGTATCTCAATATAGCCTTCACGGCTTCTCAATGCGATTTCCCCGGATTAGCCATATATCGACTAACCACCCCGACGGCATTTGCAATATCGGGCCTTGTACACACCATGGCATACATTAAGCTACCAACCGCACTTGCATATGACACATTTGCCATATAAGCCTTGTCTTTCTCTCCGATGGGTGATCCCTTATCCGAAAGCTTCATATGTAAAGGTAAAGGTGTATTTAATGCCTTTGCATTCTCCATGTTAAACCGGCAAAGCACCTTCTTAATGTACTCCTTTTGAGTCAATCTCAACTCAAAACGCTTTCGGTCCCTTACAATCTCCATGCCCAAGATCTTCTTTGCTTCTCCAAGGTCTTTCATCTCGAACTCCGCCTTTAATTTCTCTTTCAACTTGTTGATTTCTGCCTTGTCCTTAGAAGCAATGAGCATATCGTCCACATACAAGAGTAAATACACCCAACAATCATTTCCTAACCTCTTGAAGTAAACGCAAGCATCCTTGATGCTTCGATGGAAGCCACTTTCAAGCATGAAATGATCAAATCTCTTGTACCATTGCCTAGGTGATTGCTTCAAACCATATAGTGATTTCTTCAACTTGTAAACTAGTCCTGACTTACCTTCTACAACAAACCCTTCTGGTTGCTCCATGTAGATGTCTTCATCCAAGTCTCCATGCAAGAAGGCGGTTTTCACATCTAGTTGCTCCAACTCCAAGTCGAAAATAGCAACTAATGCAAGTAGTATCCGGATAGAAGTATGTCTCACAACCGGTGCGAAGATCTCATCATACTCCTTTCCTTTCCTCTGTGCAAACCCATTAGCCACTAGCCTAGCTTTGTATCTTCCATCGTCCTTCACCTTATATATCCATTTGCACCCAATAGCACGGTTTCCTTGAGGAAGTGGAACCAACTCCCAAGTCTGGTTCTTCATCAACGATTGCATCTCTTCCTCCATGGCGCAAATCCACTTCGAGCTATCACTCGAACCCATGACGTCATCAAGGTCCATCAGCTCATTTTGGACTACATGAAGAGCATAGTCCAAATTCTCACAAAAGCTAAGATAGTTCCAATCACCATATCTTTCGGGTGGCCTTATAGCATGCCGACCAACCCGAGTAGCAATACCATCACCCGGTCTTCCTTCAGCTCCACCTTGAACTGAATCTTCTCTAGGCTCGTGCACATTACCAACACTACTAGAGGAATCCTGTGAACTATGTGATGTAACATCAACCACATTCACCTCGCAAGCACCTCCAACAACTCTACTCTCTCTAGATCTGAAAGTGGGAATAACTTCCTTCTCCTTTGATTCACCATGAACCAAATCCGGAACATCCGATGAGCCTTCGTTCTCCTTGACCATAGCCGACTCATCAAAAGTAACATGACGAGAAACCATAACCTTCTTCGTTTCCGGATTCCAAATCCGATAGCCTTTGACGCCATCCATATATCCGAGAAAAATCCCTTTGAAAGCTCTAGGCGAGAGCTTATCATTCCCCGGATCATGCACATAAACAGGACTGCCAAATACACGAAGATAACTCAAGTCAATGCTCTTCCCTTTCCACACTTCCTCCGGAATTTTGTTATCAATAGCCGAGCACGGAATTCGATTAATAATATGCACCGCGGTTGACAAAGCTTCGGCCCAAAATCCCTTAGACAAACCCGATGTCAATCTCAAGCATCGAGCTTTCTCTAGTAGAGTTCAGTTCATTCTCTCCACCACTCCATTAGATTGCGGATCTCCCGGTGTAGTAAAATTCCTTCGAATACCATGATGCTTGCAAAAATTCAGAAACTCTCCGGAAGCATACTCGCCGCCATTATCGGATCTAAGAACCTTCAAAGATTTTCCACTCTCATTCTCAACAAGAGCCTTCCATTCTTTGAATCTTGCAAATGCCTCCGACTTGGCCTTCATTACATACACCCAAACCTTCCGAGAAAATCATCAATGAAAGAAATATAATATCTTGCTCCTCCCAAAGAAGCTACAGGCACTGGTCCCCAAACATCCGTGTGCATATATTCAAGAATCCCTCTTGAATCATGTTTTTCTTCACCGAATGATACTCTAGTTTGCTTCCCCATGACACATTCCTCGCAAAACTCCAACTTGCTGAAACTCTCACCATCAATCATCTCCCTTCGACGAAGAACATCTAAACTCTTCTCCGAGACATGACCCAATCTCAAATGCCACAGCCGTGTAGCATCTGAGCCACGAGAACTATCAACACTGACACAAGTTTCGCCTTGCACGGTCACTCCTTGAAGCAAATAAATACCATGAGTTCTAGCACCCCTCATAACCACAAGCACACCCTTCGAAACCCTCAAGCTATCACTCTCAATCGTGATCTTGCAACCTAAAGAATCCAACTGTCCCAAAGAGATAAGTGACTTCCGTAGTCCCGGAACATAGCGCACATTAGTGAGAGTACGAACCACTCCGTCAAACATTCGAATTTGCACGGATCCAATGCCCTTCGACTTGCAAACTGCACCCTTTCCCATAACAATTGATTTTCCTTCCCGTTCAACATAATAAGAAAAACAATTCCTATTAGGCGTCATGTGATATGAAGCCCTCGAATCAAGCACCCAATCGCTGCCCGAAACATCTGATGCTACTGCCGACAAAACATCTACGTCTCCCTCATCAACATCTCTCTCCACCGCAACTGATGAAGATGCTACTTCCTTCTTCCCCTTCTCTGGACAATCATTCTTCCAGTGACCAGGTTTCTTACATATAAAGCACTTGCCATTTCTTTCCTTTGACTTTCCTCTTCCACCGGGCTTCTTAGACTTAGAACGCCCCCGGTTTCCCTTCTTCCTTGACTTTTCTTTCTCCGCAAATAAACCTTGACCATTACCAGCACCACTACTACCATCACTCAGCTCGTTCATCTGATCTCGCAATTCCTCACTAAGAAGACCCGTCTTGACATCATTTAGAGTCAATGTATCCCGGCCATAGATCAAACTGTTTGAGAACCCAGTATAGCGCTCAGGCAACGAACATAGCAATATCATCGCCTTCTGCTCCTCCTCAATCTTCAAATCTACCGCCTTCACCTTCATTAGCAAATCATCAAACACATTTAAGTGCACCTTTAGCGAAGTTCCTTCCTTCATCTTGTAGGTAAAGAAAGTCCGCAATAAGATCAGTCGATTTGTGAGTGATTTCTTCATATACAACTCCTCCAACTTGTTCCAAATACCTTTAGCAGTCGTCTCACCACTAATTTCGGAAATAACATTCTCTCCCATGACAAGTTGAAGTGTAGTGAAGGCCCACTCTTCCATTTCTTCTCTCTCCACATCTGAGATGTCCTCTGGCAATAAATGTGTATCAAACACTACGCGATGTACCCGATTCCGCCTAAGAACCGCTTTCATCTTCCACTGCCACTTATCGAAATCATTATCGCTATTCCACTTGTCGATAACCAATTGTGAACCAACAGCCGCATACGACCCACGTTGTAACGTCCCGCATTTTTGTCGGTTTATATTTGAATAATTAAATCAGTTTAAATATTGAATTCAGAATATAAGTGGATTTATATTTTAATTAAAACGAAGTTGAATGTATATAAATATATATTAATTATAATCGAGCTCAGAACGACCCCGCAGTTCGTAATTTAACGTTCTGAATTTCAACTGAGTGTACTGGACTCGTTTTGAATCAAATTTCTTCGAAACGAGAAACATCGGAATTTGTTGAACTGTATCTTTCTAATAGAAGTGAAAAATCAGGATTTCGTCGTATAAATTGCAAGATACGTCCAAATCAAATATTCATAAAGTCGCTATGAAATCGTATATCGACCGTAACGGTTATTTGAATATAACTTGATATCGGTTGCAAATCGGGACAAGGTTCTTTTGAGGTGCAGCGATAATTTATTTTTTAGAATTTTACTGTAATTTTTAATTAATTTAATATGCAACTTTTTATTTGGAGTATTGTGCACCCTGTATCGGTATTTCGGGATTTTAAAATACGAGTCAATCAACCGGTATTATTATATTTTTGGGATCGTGGCACCTCGATGGACATGACCATAATCTTACTTCTGTCCATATGCTTTCATAAATGGACGAAATTTTATGAAACGAACACCCTACAAATTGACTCATACAAAAGAATAAACTAGAATTAAAACACCATGTCTCCACGCATTAAACCAAGCCCTTCAGTACGCTATTTTCATCGTAGCTAAAGTTGGAAATAACCCCTACATCAAATCAGATTATAATGCCATATCCCTAAGCTAAATCCGGCCTTACCTTCCGTCAGTGCTTTGGAAATTTAAAAACCCTACCATTAATGCACTCCATACCCTTATATTGTGTATGCTAGAAATAGTTAAGCTGCAACATCACCATCAGCTAAGGACATTCACAGCTACTTTCTTCACAAAGCACATGGTCTTCCTATGCATCGTGTTTCGATCAAATCCTAGCTGGCCTGCTTACATTTTTCAAGTCCTACCCTAAGCATACATAAGGCAATTGCTGCTGTTATTTTCTTTAAGTTCGAAAAGATAGACAAATGGACACATTTTATAAACAATATACATGCACATGCAATCACGTACTGCGCCCTCATACCTTGTAGCCTATCCTATATCCTACCTACCCTGAAATGGTGCATCACCTATTCTTTTCTCACGCCGGCAACAATATTCAATTAAGGCGCAGTGATACGTCAAGTTAAATCCACTACAGATAACAAAAGGCTAGCCTACCATATGCTCTATGTTTCTTAATTCTTAAGACTGCTACAGTATAAATAACATAAGCAGGACCCTTGTTTTTCCCTTTTAGACAGAATAAGCGAATGTTTAATGACATTCAAAAGCAAACCGCAAGATCTAAAATCTCATAATTCGATTTGTTTTAAATCCCTGGATTTAGAGTTTCCATTCCATTTATGAATGGTTGGTTGTGACGGCCTGTAGGGATGCTAGAAGGTTGTTCAGGCGGCCTAGGATTGGATCAGACTGTCGACCAGTGAAGAAAAGGAAGCGGTGGCCAGTTTCCGGTGAGTAATGAGGTACGGCTACTTCGGATCTGGCATGCTGGAAACGTTATCTGAAGTGAGGAGGCTGAGTAAATGTGGTAGCCGAGATTTACAGCAATGAAGATAATGGAGGAAGTTCTACATGTTTGAGAGCATGAACGCATGTTGAGAATAAACATTATGGAACAAGGAGGCGATGAAAAGAAGGAATAGTGTGGAGAAAGGAAGAAGTATGGGGGGGGACAGTTGTATATATTGAAGTATGGGGGGAGGAGAAGTATAAAAGGGGTACGGTTTAGTAAAGCAGGTGTTAGTGCTGTGTATTTGCATTAAAATAGGGAGGAGTTACGGGTGACTTTGGGTTCGAAAGTCATGGAGTAAAGAAAAGCAAGCGCTAAGGGGTTAAATAGCGGAAAGGAAGGATTGATGGGAAGTACACGTGAGGCTTAAATGAAGGGGTTAGTTTTGTTTACTGTGTGTATGATGAAGTGCATGGCATTTTGTCGCCAGTTGTAAGGATGGTGTAAGTTGAAGCATTTGGATGGCGCGTATTTGTGAAGTTTTATGGATCTGCATGGAGGAGTTGGGCGTGTTTCATGCAATCAGATGTCGTTGTCCTCACCATGCAGTGTGAAGTAGGGAGGATGATCCGTGTTGGTTCGGGTAAGCAGCAGTGGGAGCTTGGTGGTATAAATAAGAATGTTGATGAGAGAAGTAAGCCGTGTGTTACACTGTACCGGGATAGAACGCATGTGCTAACATCGGGTAAAGATGGTGGCGTTAAGCTACAATATGCTGGTGGTAGAAACGATGTGATGAGTTCTGGGATGGTCAAAGTCTGTTTAAATAGTGTACAGAGATAGGGTGACCGTGCGGATCAGTGAAGAAAAATGGGGAGGTCAACCACCAAATTTATCTGATATCAGTGGAGAAATTGACAACACTAGTCATGTTGGAATCGTACAGACGTCGAATACGCTATGAAGCTGGTTCATAACCACTGGGAGCTCGTTGGAAATTATAACGTCTGATCCGGTGTACCGACGCAAATCATTATTTAACGGTTAACGCGCCAAGGAGAGTAAATTCACTCACTCTGATCTATTTAAAATATTTTAATTATATTTTAATTATATTTTAATATTTGTTTGAATGCTGTGTGATGATCGATTAGGAAGATTACAAGTAAATTGGTTGAATTATATATATCGTCATATATATACACATCATCGGTTGGACACTAATTCCACCGATTTTTATATTCCCTAGTATAGAGTAGTGTTAATTGGTTGACTAACATCTGTGGATGCGGAAACCGGTTGGAGGAATCCGACCGTATTCCTCGATATTTATATATACTGTTTGTTGCACTGTTTGAATTCGAATTTCATTTAAAACCCGGTGTGAATATTGATGTTGAACGGAAATTCAACATTTGTTTAGATTAAATAAATAAACGATATCAATTTAGAAAGTGATAACAGTCGACCGTAAAACCATCGTTTTGTTAAGGAGTTGATTGGTTGTCAGGAAAATCAACGAGATTAATTATAAAAATTATATTTTTATAATTAAAAAGAAGATTCAAATTTATAATAGAAGTTCTATTATAAACCAGTATTTTAGAGTTCGTTTTTATAAAATAAATAAAAATGATTGTTGATATTTACATAAGTTTATAAAGCAGAAATTATCCGATGATTAAGTATTTGGATAATTATAAACAATTTTAGAAATATTATTAGATTAATTATATTAATCAAATGAGAAGTAATTAAGATCAGTTAACGAATTTACTGATGAAATGAAGTTGATTTAATCAACTGTTATTTGGAAAATGATTATTAGATTAATTGGCCTTTAATTAATCTAATGAAAACAGTTTATAAATAAATGAGATTTAATTACCTTTTAATTTAAGAAGTTATCAATAGATCTGTGAAATAGAGAAAGCGAAAAGTTAATGTGGAATATAAATAAATCGTAAAACAACCGAGTTCAAAATAAAGATGTGGTATTATAAAACCATATTCTAAAATAAAACAAGGAAATACGATTTGATGTATATTATAAGTAATAAGGAGTTTAGAGTTACGAACGTATATCTGTTCTAAGATAAGAACGTTGTCGATCAAGGTCTGAGAGGTAAACAAATACCCCAACTTGAACGGCTTCACTATTATCGAGGAACGATAACAGTTGTAACGGAAAGAGATGTCAAGATGTGTATAAAAGGAATATAGCAGCGTATTGCCAGTCTTATAATTATAGCAATAAAATAATGCTGTTGATAAGATAAGTGTGACTATTATGTCAAGATTAGTTATAACAAAGAATATTACAGCGTATGACAAGTTGAACTATAGCAATAAAATAACGCTGTTGATAAGGTAAGTGTGACTGTAATGTTAACATTAGTTATAAGGAGAATATTACAGCGCATGACAAGTTTAGAACTATAGCGACGAATTAACTGCTGTTGATTAGACTTAAGCATGACTTTTATATATAGCAGCACTTCCTAGGAAATGTAATAATTTGGTTTGAAATCCACTCATTCTAGAGTAATAAGTAACGACGTTTGTTCAAAGAAAAATAAGAAAGAGTTTAGAAAAAGAATTGGGGAATCGTATTAGAAAACGATGACAGCATTTCGATGTTCGAAATGTGATTAGAATTAAACCGTTAGGATTTGGAACTAGAATTCGACGATGTCGAATGTATTAAAAGTAAACTATTTTTAGGGATTATAATCTGATAGAATAATTAACATTTAGTTTAAACAAATAAATGTTAATAGAATAGGAGCCAGTATTTAGTTATAAATTTGATATCGATTTGATAAGAAGTTGACTTAGAAAACAAGGTTTATAGAGTGGAATAGGAGTGAAGAGTATGAAAAGATTTCGGTAAACAAGATAAGGAAAATTATTATGTGAATAAAGCGTTATATGATTAAGGTGTTCAGATTTCTATAATAAGGGATGTTATTCACAATCTAAAGGGAATAGTGTTTTAAAAGTGAACGTTGGACGGATTAAAATGTTTATGATGATATTAGAAATATTTTCCAATGGAGATAGGGTATATTATCCAAGTGTAGAAAATAAGAACGTGAAAAGAATGGAAATGTTCCGAACGTTGATAACGTATATTTTTCTGGAACATGAAAGAATAAAAGTTTATAATAATTGGAAATGTTTTCCAAAAGTGATTAAAGGCAAAAACAGAATTTGAGAAATATCTAGTAAGATATGGGAATTTGAATAATAAAATGAATGTTAAATAAAAACGCTCGTGATTGTATGATGAATGTTGTTTTTACTTCGATAGTTAAATAACCGACTATCGAAGTGTTTTGACCATCGTGTCGATACGGAGAGACCGGTTGGATATATTATCCAGAAACCACTCTGTATAGGCATAAGCGCTGCGAAATAGATATGCTGAAGATAATTGAAGACGGAGTTAAATGCAAGGGTCGTCTAGTTCCAGAATAATGGTTTATGTTTGTCCAGTCCCAGGACAACTTGTATGGACGAGTGTCTAACAGAGTATACCTAGTAAATCACGTACGGTTGATCTCTTAAAGGTATTACGTCTGGTGGCGGAGGAATTCATTCCTCTTAGCTCTTTATACCCGTAATACGTTTGGGAATCGATTAGTGAATTGACGGGTTTGACGATGTGGCATTCAAAGTGAATGGCGATCAGATGTTCTGAAGATAGACGTAGCCTCTAGCCTCACAACCGGGAATGACAGAAGTTGGGCTAGGCAGCATGGCTAGTTGGGTCATCCCCAAGCAGGGTTTATTGTCACCGATCTAGAGAAAATTCATATTTATACTTCTTTTCGATTCTGTATGTTCGGATGATGGTTGGATGGCCTACAACCGTGGTGATAATATATTCGCGACACTCAAGCTAAATGAGTGAGCGGTCATGTGTGGCCTGGTTGCAAGACGTTCTTGTTGAACCCTGAGCGTATCCCCTCTAGAGTACGCTAATCAGAAGGTGCTCCCATACCTTGTCTGTTGAAATCCATTCTCCAATAAGCGCCCTGCGGTTTATGATTTTATACTATATATATGTGGAACGTGAGATGCAAGCGTTCTGCTACTTGGATATTTATTTGCTTAGACATTATCATAATATCACTGGATTTGATATCAAAGATATTTTGTAGTAAGTTTTTTCAAAGTTAAACAGTATGGTTGGAATTTACTCACACCAGTCCCATGACTGACCCAGAGTTTATTTTGTTGTTTTTCCCTAAACTCTTGGATGCCCAAATTTGTACGGGCAGTCAAGTGTTTCAGGCTTTGCAGATTCACTTGGAGAAGCTCAAAGCAGAAGGCTTCACCATTTGTTTTTAGAGATTATTTCTGCTGTGATACGATGTATTGTACTCTGATATATGGTATGTATTTATACAAATTCAGATTTGTATTTCAAAGTTATGTTATAATAAAATTTATTTGTTCCGCTGTGAGTTTCGTGTTTACTCTGATTCTGTTCAGTGAGTTTTCTTCTTCTTCTATTCTATTAGTTCTATCTTTTCTATCTCATCCTCTTAATTCTTTCAATAATGACACGGTTTTCAAGGTATCGAAAATCGCGTCCATTACAGTTGGTATCAGAGCTGAAGGTTAAGTGATTACCTTGGCTCTATGGTGTAACTCAACAGAGATGGAGTTAGAAATACTCTAGGTTGAGTTAGAGTGTATATATATGTGTGCGTATGTGTAAATTGATATTAAAAACTGTTTTATATTGTGTTGACTGGTCAGTCGAGTAGTTTATGAATTCTGGTCGAAACAGTAGTGCAAACTGGATCGATAGGTGTTTCTAAACTCTTGAACAGAGTAATTCGACACAGTATGTTTTGAAAGAGAGTAAATGAAATAATTTTACCCAAAGTATATTTTGATATAAAAAGAAGTATATATCTTGATATTAAAGTAATATATTGGATATGTGATCATTATTATGATCGAATAGGATTATAATTGAGTTGGTTATATAAATTACCAATCGAAATATTATATAAGTATGAGATGAAAAATCATATGAACTAAATCTGAATTTAAGAACCAGAACTGAGTTAAAACTCTGGAAACTTGGAAAAGAATTGAATTTGAATTTGAATTAAATATATGGAATTTTAAGATCCTGGGTGAATTCAAAGATGTTTTTCTAAGCACTTTGAAAAGAATATTTTGATGAAATTTCAAAATAAAGTGTTTAAATATGAGTTTTGAAAATGACATAGTATTGAACTCACTTCGATTGTTGGAAAATAATTCCGAGGATGACTGCGCAGCATCATCGGTGTTCATTTTCAAGCTGGTAAGTGACGGATTACTACCAAAGATTTTGTTTTAGATTATTGTGAGAAAACAAGTTTTAGAAATTCAAATGTTTTGAATTATATATGATTTCAAACTGATTTGAAAAATCCTAGGAAAATTGAATTCCAAAATTTAAATTTAACTTTTGAGTTAAATATAGTGAAAGGGTATAAGTACATAAATAAATTGGATCGTTGAGTAAGGATGTGGAGTCGAGATGGGAATTAGATTATTTAGTGAGTATTTGAAATCAAGAATGGATCTGGAATTGAAATGGAATTTGGTCTGAATATAAGCGAATGGTTGGATTGAAGAATAAGTCGATGGGAAATCAGATGGAAATGCATCTGTATATGCTGATAGGGCAGCAAATGGAAAAGAAAAGAGTTGAATGCCCGATAAAAAGGTATAAGTTTACATTATATTCGGATATGAGATTTTTGAGCTACTTTGAAAAGCCGTTTGGCTGTTTGATTTTTTTTGGATTGGAGAAGGCCCGGAGTGGCAAGTTGCTGTAGTACCGAACGAGTCGTGCTGAGGAGATGTTGGCAAAATTCTTCGAAAATTTGAGCTGTTAGGAAATTTTCAGAATTTTGAAAATATTCGAAATAAGGAGGAATTAATATTTTAATTGGAATTAATAAGTTCAGTTGAAACTGAAATTATGAAGTAAAACAAAAGGATTTTTAACCTGTTTACAACAGAGATTGCAGCATTTTCCCCATCTTAGCAATTTCGAGGACGAAATTATTTTAAGGGGGAAGGACTGTAACATTCCGCATTTTTTCGGTTTATATTTGAATAATTAAATCAGTTTAAATATTGAATTCAGAATATAAGTGGATTTATATTTTAATTAAAACGAAGTTGAACGTATATAAATATATATTAATTATAATCGAGCTCAGAACGACCCCGAAGTTCGTAATTTAACGTTCTGAATTTCAACTGAGTGTACTGGACTCGTTTTGAATCAAATTTCTTCGAAACGAGAAACGTCGGAATTTGTTGAACTGTATCTTTCTAATAGAAGTGAAAAATCAGGATTTCGTCGTATAGATTGCAAGATACGTCCAAATCAAATATTCAGAAAGTCGCTATGAAATCGTATATCGACCGTAACGGTTATTTGAATATAACTTGATATCAGTTGCAAATCGGGACAAGGTTCTTTTGAGGTGCAGCGATAATTTATTTTTTAGAATTTTACTGTAATTTTTAATTAATTTAATATGCAACATTTTATTTGGAGTATTGTGCACCCTGTATCGGTATTTCGGGATTTCAAAATACGAGTCAATCTACCGGTATTATTATATTTTTGGGATCGTGGCACCTCGATGGACACGACCATAATCTTACTTCTGTCCATATGCTTTCATAAATGGACGAAATTTTATGAAACGAACACCCTACAAATTGACTCATACAAAAGAATAAACTAGAATTAAAACACCATGTCTCCACGCATTAAACCAAGCCCTTCAGTACGCTATTTTCATCGTAGCTACATTTGGAAATAACCCCTACATCAAATAAGATTATAATGCCATATCCCTAAGCTAAATCCGGCCTTACCTTCCATCAGTGCTTTGGAAATTTAAAAACCCTACCATTAATGCACGCCATACCCTTATATTGTGTATGCTAGAAATAGTTAAGCTGCAACATCACCATCAGCTAAGGACATTCACAGCTACTTTCTTCACAAAGCACATGGTCTTCCTGTGCATCGTGTTTCAATCAAATCCTAGCTGGGCTACTTACATTTTTCAAGTCCTACCCTAAGCATACATAAGACAATTGCTGCTGTTATTTTCTTTAAGTTCGAAAATATAGACAAATGGACACATTTTATAAACAATATACATGCACATGCAATCACGTACTGCGCCCCCATACCTTGTAGCCTATCCTATATCCTACCTACCCTGAAATGGCGCATCACCTATTCTTTTCTCACGTCGGCAACAATATCCAATAAAGGCGCAGTGATACGTCAAGTTAAATCCACTACAGATAACAAAAGGCTAGCCTACCCTATGCTCTATGTTTCTTAATTCTTAAGTCTGCTACAGTATAAATAACATAAGCAGGACCCTTGTTTTTCCCTTTTAGACAGAATAAGCGAATGTTTAATGACATTCAAAAGCAAACCGCAAGATCTAAAATCTCATAATTCGATTTGTTTTAAATCCCTGGATTTAGAGTTTCCATTCCATTTATGAATGGTTGGTTGCGACGGCCTGTAAGGATGCTAGAAGGTTGTTCAGGCGGCCTAGGATTGGATCAGACTGTCGACCAGTGAAGAAAAGGAAGCGGTGGCCAGTTTCCAGTAAGGAATGAGGTACGGCTACTTCGGATCTGGCATGCTGGAAACGTTATCTGAAGTGAGGGGGCTGAGTAAATGTGGTAGCCGAGATTTACAGCAATGAAGATAATGGAGGAAGTTCTGCATGTTTGAGAGCATGAACGCATGTTGAGAAGAAACATTATGGAACAAGGAGGCAATGAAAAGAAGGAATAGTGTGGAGAAAGGAAGAAGTACGAGGGGGCGGCAGTTGTATATATTGAAGTATGGGGGAGGAGAAGTATAAAAGGGGTACGGTTTAGTAAAGCAGGTGTTAGTGTTGTGTATTTGCATTAAAATAGGGAGGAGTTACGGGTGACTTTGGGTTCGAAAGTCATGGAGTAAAGAAAAGCAAGCGGTAAGGGGTTAAATAGTGGAAAGGAAGGATTGATGGGAAGTACACGTGAGGCTTAAATGAAGTGGTTAGTTTTGTTTACTGTGTGTATGATGAAGTGCATGGCATTTTGTCGCCAGTTGTAAGGATGGTGTAAGTTGAAGCGTTTGGATGGCGCGTATTTGTGAAGTTTCATGGATCTGCATGGAGGAATTGGGCGTGTTTCATGCAATCAGATGTCGTTGTCCTCACCATGCAGTGTGAAGTAGGGAGGATGATCCGTGTTGGTTCGGGTAAGCGGCAGTGGGAGCTTGGTGGTATAAATAAGAATGTTGATGAGAGAAGTAAGCCGTGTGTTACACTGTAGGGGAAAGAACGCATGTGCTAACATCTGGTAAAGATGGTGGCGTTAAGCTACAATATGCTGGTGGTAGAAACGATGTGACGAGTTCTGGGATGGTCAAAGTCTGTTTAAATAGTGTACAGAGATAGGGTGACCGTGCGGATCAGTGAAGAAAAATGGGGAGGTCAACCACCAAATTTATATGATATCAGTGGAGAAACTGACGACACTAGTCATGTTGGAATCGTACAGACGTCGAATACGCTATGAAGTTGGTTCATAACCACTGGGAGCTCGTTGGAAATTATAACGTCTGATTCGGTGTACCGACGCAAATCGTTATTTAACGGTTAACGCGCCAAGGTGAGTAAATTCACTCACTCTGATCTATTTAAAATATTTTAATTATATTTTAATATTTGTTTGAATGCTGTGTGATGATCGATTAGGAAGATTACAAGTAAATTGGTTGAATTATATATATCGTCATATATATACACATCATCGGTTGGACACTAATTCCACCGATTTTTATATTCCCTAGTATAGAGTAGTGTTAATTGGTTGACTAACATCTATGGATGCGGAAACCGGTTGGAGGAATCCGACCGTATTCCTCGATATTTATATATACTGTTTGTTGCACTGTTTGAATTCGAATTTCATTTAAAACCCGGTGTGAATATTGATGTTGAACGGAAATTCAACATTTGTTTAGATTAAATAAATAAACGATATCAATTTAGAAAGTGATAACAGTCGACCGTAAAACCATCGTTTTGTTAAGGAGTTGATTGGCTGTCAGGAAAATCAACGAGATTAATTATAAAAATTATATTTTTATAATTAAAAAGAAGATTTAAATTTATAATAGAAGTTCTATTATAAACCAGTATTTTAGAGTTCGTTTTTATAAAATAAATAAAAACGATTGTTGATATTTACATAAGTTTATAAAGCAGAAATTATCCGATGATTAAGTATTTGGATAATTATAAACAATTTTAGAAATATTATTAGATTAATTATATTTATCAAATGAGAAGTAATTAAGATCAGTTAACGAATTTACTGATGAAATGAAGTTGATTTAATCAACTGTTATTTGGAAAATGATTATTAGATTAATTGGCCTTTAATTAATCTAATGAAAACAGTTTATTAATAAATGAGATTTAATTACCTTTTAATTTCAGAAGTTATCAATAGAACTATGAAATAGAGAAAGCGAAAAGTTAATGTGGAATATAAATAAACCGTAAAACAACCGAGTTCAAAATAAAGATGTGGTATTATAAAACCATATTCTAAAATAAAACAAGGAAATACGATTTGATGTATATTATAAGTGATAAGGAGTTTAGAGTTATGAACGTATATCTGTTCTAAGATAAGAACGTTGTCGATCAAGGTCTGAGAGGTAAACAGAATACCCCAACTTGAACGGCTTCACTATTATCGAGGAACGATAACAGTTGTAACGGAAAGAGATGTCAAGATGTGTATAAAAGGAATACAGCAGCGTATTGCCAGTCTTATAATTATAGCAATAAAATAATGCTGTTGATAAGATAAGTGTGACTATTATGTCAAGATTTGTTATAACAAAGAATATTACAGCGTATGAAAAGTTGAACTATAGCAATAAAATAACGCTGTTGATAAGGTAAGTGTGACTGTAATGTTGAGATTAGTTATAAGGAGAATATTACAGCGTATGACAAGTTTAGAACTATAGCGACGAATTAACTGCTATTGATTAGACTTAAGCGTGACTTTTATATATAGCAGCACTTCCTAGTAAATGTAATAATTTGGTTTGAAATCCACTCATTCTAGAGTAATAAGTAACGACGTTTGTTCAAAGAAAAATAAGAAAGAGTTTAGAAAAAGAATTGGGGAATCGTATTAGAAAACAATGACAGCATTTCGATGTTCGAAATGTGATTAGAATTAAACCGTTAGGATTTGGAACTAGAATTCGACGATGTCGAATGTATTAAAAGTAAACTATTTTTAGGGATTATAATCTGATAGAATAATTAACATTTAGTTTAAACAAATAAATGTTAATAGGATAGGAGCCAATATTTAGTTATGAATTTGATATCGATTTGATAAGAAGTTGACTTAGAAAACAGGGTTTATAGAGTGGAATAGGAGTGAAAAGTATGAAAAGATTTCGGCAAACAAGATAAGGAAAATTATTATGTGAATAAAGCATTATATGATTAAGGTGTTCAGATTTCTATAATAAGGGATGTTATTCACAATCTAAAGGGAATAGTGTTTTAAAAGTGAACGTTGGACGGATTAAAATGTTTATGATGATATTAGAAATATTTTCCAATGGAGATAGTGTATATTATCCAAGTGTAGAAAATAAGAACGTGAAAAGAATGGAAATGTTCCGAACGTTGATAACGTATATTTTTCTGGAACATGAAAGAATAAAAGTTTATAATAATTGGAAATGTTTTCCAAAAGTGATTAAAGTCAAAAACAGAATTTGAGAAATATCTAGTAAGATATGGGAATTTGAATAATAAAACGAATGTTAAATAAAAACGCTCGTGATTGTATGATGAATGTTGTTTTTACTTCCATAGTTAAATAACCGACTATCGAAGTGTTTTGACCATCGTGTCGATACGGAGAGACCGGTTGGATATATTATCCAGAAACCACTCTGTATAGGCATAAGCGCTGCGAAATAGATATGCTGAAGATAATTGAAGACGGAGTTAAATGCAAGGGTCGTCCAGTTCCAGAATAATGGTTTATGTTTGTCCAGTCCCAGGACAACTTGTATGGACGAGTGTCTAACAGAGTATACCTAGTAAATCACGTACGGTTGATCTCTTAAAGGTATTACGTATAGTGGCGGAGGAATTCGTTCCTCTTAGCTCTTTATACCCGTAATATGTTTGGGAATCGATTAGTGAATTGACGGGTTTGACAATGTGGCATTCAAAGTGAATGGCGATCAGATGTTCTGAAGATAGACGTAGCCTCTAGCCTCACAACCGGGAATGACAGAAGTTGGGCTAGGCAGCATGACTAGTTGGGTCATCCCCAAGCAGGGTGTATTGTCACCGATCTAGAGAAAATTCATATTTATACTTCTTTTCGATTCTGTATCTTCGGATGACGGTTGGATGGCCTACAACCGTGGTGATAATATATTCGTGACACTCAAGCTAAATGAGTGAGCGGTCATGTGTGACCGGGTTGCAAGACGTTCTTGTTGAACCCTGAGCGTATCCCCTCTAGAGTACGCTAATCAGAAGGTGCTCCCATACGTTGTCTGTTGAAATCCATTCTCCAATAAGCGCCCAGCGGTTTATGATTTTATACTATATATATGTGGAACGTGAGATGCAAGCGTTCTGCTACTTGGATATTTATTTGCTTAAGACATTATCATAATATCACTGGATTTGATATCAAAGATATTTTTTAGTAAGGTTTTTCAAATTTAAACAGTATGGTTGGAATTTACTCACACCAGTCCCATGACTGACCAAGAGTTTATTTTGTTGTTTTTCCCTAAACTCTTGGGTGCCCAAATTTGTACGGGCAGTCAAGTGTTTCAGGTTTTGCAGATTCACTTGGAGAAGCTCAAAGCAGAAGGCTTCACCATTTGTTTTTAGAGATTATTTCTGCTGTGATACGATGTATTGTACTCTGATATATGGTATGTATTTATACAAATTCAGATTTGTATTTCAAAGTTATGTTATAATAAAATTTATTTGTTCCGCTGTGAGTTTCGTGTTTACTCTGATTCTGTTCAGTGAGTTTTCTTCTTCTTCTATTCTATTAGTTCTATCTTTTCTATCTCATCCTCTTAATTCTTTCAATAATGACACGATTTTCAAGGTATCGAAAATCGCGTCCATGACACACGTACATAAGGAGCTACACCACTTGCACCACCTGTTGATAGATTATTTGAACCTGATTCCGGCATTTCTACAACTATCTACCAACACCAACGCTCTGATACCAAATGTTTTGGAGAAATTTTGATTCAAGACCGCTTAAATCAAAAAAATCCCCAACGCCGCGGAAAACGAGATCGTGGTAATAGTGCAAAAACAACCAATCGAACAATCTCAATCTTATCCAAGCCAATCACAATCACCAAACAATGGAAATAATAGAGCAATAACGAGAAACTAAATCACACAGGGATTTATAGTGGTTCCACCGACGTCTTGTCAGTGTACGTCCACTTTGAGAGAGAAACCTTTATTAATATCAATAGAAGAGTACAAGAGATTGATTACATAAATTTATTAGAAAAAATTGATTTTGTGGAGAAAGGAATTGAAGAAGATTAGGATTGCCTAAACCCTAATTAGAATAAACTTAGATCTAATCTCTTGATTTGTCATATCTCCTTTTGGATTTGATGTAGCTTATACAGGCATAGAGAAGTATATGGAAATTACCAAAATTTCCTCCAAAATATCCTCTAGATCCAAAATATTCTCTAGATCCAAAATATCCTCTAGATCCAAAATATTCTCTAGATCCAAAATATCCTCCAGATCCAAAATATTCTCCAGATCCAAAATATTCTCTACAATAGTATCGCATACTTCAACACTAAATCTCTCAAATTGTTAACACAACAAAGCAATTAGAGTAGCTGCAACCGCATGAATCTTAAAAATAATAATAGGAAACTAAACAGTTTGATTGAAGCCTAAATGACATGTAAATGTTTAAAACAAAAGCTTACTTTGTCCATCCCAAATACACAACACTGAAACTAATAAATACAAGTACTATGGGGAAACGTTCCCATTCTAAAATAATTACAATCCAAGTCCAGAAATAGTTATGCTTATTTTTCCTCCCATAAGCCACTGCCTTAAAAATTATCCAATGTAAAAACAAAACACAAACTTCTATTTGATGGGGTCTGTTTGTCAAACTAGAAAACCCAAAGACAATCAATTGTCAACAAATTCAATGAGGGTAGTTTCATAATCGCTGGGTGCTTCAAATCCATAAAGATTCAACACAGTTGTAGCAATATTGACTAGTCCACCATCCGGCACATCGCTGTTGAATCTAGCTCCTGGTGCACGCCTTGTATCTCCAATAGCAATTGGAACCTTCATAAAGTGAAAAAAAGACTATTAGGGGGTTAACGAAAGTTCTCAAATGAAATCATCTATACACAATATCTATAATCTACAATATTAATACTAATAAAAAGAATTGGCTCTAAAGCATTCATCCGTATCCAAAAGCACTTTAAACTATCATGCAGAGATAGATGCCCTTTTCATTTTTTTCATAATCTATTGTTGGATCTCTACTAACACAAGAAAAATAAGAGTAATAGATTTCCTAAATGTCAAAAGTAAATAGATTCATACGTATTCAAGTGATGCCCCTAAAATTTGGGAATTGTAGGCAACATAACAGTTTATAGTTTGTACAATCAGTTAATTACTTGTTTGAATTAAGTTAGGTTAACTAATATGGTCTAATAATTATCTTTTACCATACTTTCCACCTCCCCGGGTTTAATGGAAGAAGTAGCAAATAAAAAGAGACTATGCTATTATGGAGAATAACAAAAGTTGCATGTTACCTAGGGCTGTTATGATAATGGTAAATTTACCATTACCATACCAGTACCAAATCAGTGGTAGCCAATATCGAGTTGCATCGGTATACCAATGTTATCGATATGGTAACGGTAAGTTTTACCATTATTGACGGTAAAATAGCAATAAAGCAATGTCAATACAAGTGGTAACGGTAAATTTACCAATCATATTGATTTTATTTTTTTTGGCTATTTTAATGAATTTCAACCTTTTTTTAAAAAAAAATCATCATATTTTATGCGGATGCTTATAGATTTATTTAGGATGGTAATTCTTTTTGCCTTTATTAACTTCAAAGTTTAAGATTAACAAAATTATTATATCATATTGTTGTAAATATCTTGTGATAAACTAAGTAAATTTTCTATGCCAATTAAAATAAGATTAAATATTTATTTAAACATTAATGGAGTTAGAATTCGAAAAATAATATTTACTTTTTATATCAAAATTTAATGTGTTATTTGTTTTATTTATTGGTAAATTTTCCATTGCCAGTTAACGGTTTACCAGTTTGTCGGTATACCAATGAGCATCTTACCAACGGTAACAGTAAATTATCGGTATTCATTTTTGGCTTACCAATAGTATTGGTATGGTAACGGTTTTCTCGTATTGGTAGTGGTTACCATTACCATAACAGCCCTATTGTTACCTACTCCATCGGGTTTGAAGGAAGCAATAGCAAATAAAAAGCTACAGTTTCCATCTCCACCAGGTTTCACTATACATATAATTTAGCACTGCTATTCTTTATAGCTATCATTATGTAAACTAGGAGAAAAAGAAAAATTCCCTACGCCCTTCAAAATGGTGATTCAATAACCAAATAACATGTAGCAGCTTACTTCATAAGAGAAAACTGAAAAAAGTTGCAGTTACCCAATGGCATATTGTATATTAGTTCGTTTGAGAAAAAACAAAAAAGGTTGTTGTACACGAAACCGTGAAACCTATCTATGAGAATAAGTAAGTAGGTGGGTACAACTCAAATGAAGTTCACTAAAGCTAGCAACCTTGAGCGTAAAATAAATCTATTACATATTTAGCATAACAAACATATTGAATAACATTTGTGATCAGGCTGTAAATGATGTTAGAAAATGAATGAAGTTGTGTATTAGGGAAAATGAATTTTCATTGGGTGGAAACAAAAGTCCTACATTGGGGAATATTTGTACCAACTCCGTTATGTATACTAGAGTCTACCATAGTATATCAAACAAACAAAAAGAGAGCATATGGGCTTATAGGAGCATGAAGGAATGTGGGCTTGTAGGGCCTTAATATTATTATTAATATGTCACAGATAGGGCCTTGGGCCTTGGGGCTCTTGGGGTCTCGTTATTAAATAGTTCGGCTGCACTGAAACGGGTTTTTTGATCGGTTGCGTCTGTTCCTTTGAAAGGGTGCAACGGTTTGCGCTGGCGCACCGCTTGGTTAAAGGGTTACAACCTTTCCAGGTGTCATGACCGCCCATACAGGCTCCTCCTCCAGCCTATAAATACGCAACCTGAAACCAAGACAAATACATTCAGTTTTCTTCTTCTTTTCCCCTAAATACTCCGTTCTGAGGTATATAATCTCTTCAGTCCGCCATCGCTCCGTCTACGCACACTACATTGCAGGGCTGGTCTGTTTCATCCTGGAAAACAAATTACTGACATGCTACTCAGTGTATATGGCGGAAACATTGTTTCAAAGAAACAGATTACACTGCACTCGAACAACACTATACATTTGTTAAATTGCACAATGATAATTGTCACGCTTGACTGACAATTCTGTGACAGTTTGTTGTGACTGTACGTACATTATAATTACAATAGTGATAGTAACGCTTTAAGACGTTTCTAATTACTGTAATGGAATTGGAACAGTTTTGTATCAGTTTTTGTAACATTTCTGTAACTATTTGGTTAGCACTTCTAACAAAAAATACAATCCAGTTCAAGAAATAAAACAATACACACACAAAAGACTAAAGCATATGAATTGATATGATGGTCGACTAACATTTTATACACTAGCGTCAAGTGAAAAACTTACTGGTTGAAGAGTATGGGAAGTGAGGATCTCAATGTTCCCTACTTTATCAAGTAGTGGCTGCCTTCTTTGGTTCTCTTTACCATGTGTTCGGCATTTCCATGATCTGCAGTTACAACATAGATCCCACCAACTTGCTCTATTGCGTTGATAATCATCTATGTCAACATTGTCTCTTTAAGTTGTAAACAAAACTGTCTCAGGACATTGCTTTTTTAATTGAGGGAGGATGTCATTCAAAAAGGAGGAGACCTTAGATTTCATGGAATAAAGAGATGATTCAAGTTTTCCGATAGAGAGATTCTTTTCATCCAGATCTTTTTCTAATTTGGGGAGTCCTTCCAAGGATGTCTCAAGGGTGGAATTTTCTAGTCGAGCTTGGTAAAGTTTATTCTCTAAATATTTCACCATCCTATCCAACTTCCTAGATTTTTTCTTTACGAGCTTCACTCTTTCCTTCAACTTCCTAGACTTTTTCATTTCTACTTCCAACAAGGTTGTGATTGTCATTTTCTTAGAAGACAACAAATTGTTGTTAATTCGAAGGTCGAGAAGCTGAGTTTCTAAAATGGTTATTTTCTTGGAAAGTGAATTTAGTTCTACAGCTTGGTCATGTCCGGGGATGAAAATTTGCATGCCGGTTGAAAATCAAACTGTTGGAGAATGGAGTTTTGAAGAAAACAACCTTATTTCAATATTAATTGATTCTAAAATATATACTAACATCTTTATCTAGAATATATACACACATATATGTAGGATTTGTATACAGAAATTAATACTGGAGACTGTACAGTTTAAGAGCTTTTACAGATTTAGAATTCAGAGTAGATTCAAGACTCATGAGTAATCATGAATTCGAGATTTCAAGAGTTCAAGATAAATAAAGTAATAGAGTCTTGTTTATGTAAGACTCTAAATAGCACTCCAGGTTCAACTTTAAATTCAAATTCTGTTTTTCAAATTTCAAATTCTATTTTCAATTTTTATTCTAATTATGTTTCTCTACTTTACTTTTTGATTTTAAACTTAAGTTTTAAAGTTTATAAGTTTATATATATTTATATAATTATATAATTTATATTTATATAGTTTTAAACTTTATAATTTAATAAATATATTTATACAAGTTATATTTGATTTCATATGATTTTCTACTTTATAATAATTATTTATAACATTATGTTTTATTTCAAGAATTTCCAGAATTATATATATCAAAACACTTGAAAATATACTCAAAATTCAAATTTATACTATGATATGTCGATATACATTTATGGACATGTCGACATATAACTGTCATATTTTTTTATTTTGAAAGGAAGTGTCTTTTCATTATTTGTAACGATCCAGAAGCGTTGCGATCTTTCAAATCTTATAAATAGGGGCTGATTTCGAATTTTTTCATCGTTCTTCTTCTCCATCTCGTCCCCTTTCTTTACACCATTAATATTTCATATTTTTATGATTTCTACACATATACTCTGCCGAGTTCAATTCTATTTATATATAAAACTTCTTCTCTTCTTACTCTCTACTCATTACTCTCTGAACCGAAGTGATACTGAAGAGTTATAGGACTATTATAATTGTTTGGGAAAAGTTGTTCTCCTTATATCCTAGAAATCAAGGAAAAGAATCGATGGTAACCTTGTAGCTGGGGAAATCAAGGAAAATATACTTGATCAAGGATGTTTGGAATCGGTGGTAACCTTGTGGCTATGAAATCAAATGTGTTGTACTTGGATATTGATATAGTAATAAAACTTTGCGCAATCCAGCGTTGCGTGAGACTGGACCTAGGAGTAATTTGAACCAGTATAAAATCTGGTGTGTTGTTTCTTTTTCTGCATTTTATTTTTGTTTATTTTTGTGTTTGATTCTGTGTCTGTGATTGTCTCTGTGGTGTGTGATTCACATATTAGATCACATAAGTTTTAGATTTTGTTAATTTTCTTAAAAAACACTATTTACCCCACCCTAGTGTTAGTTTTACCTTAACGATCCATTCCGCAATCCTTAACAATTGGTATCAGAGCAAGATCTTTCGAAAAGATTTTTGAAAATTTTTAAATGGCAAATTTTGAAATAATTGTTAACACTATTGTCAATTCATACATTGTACCAATGTTGAAAGAGTCTACATATAATCGTGTTGAAAAGTCAAGTAATCTGCTGAAATACTGTTCAATACAGGAAAAGATGTATTACGTGGCTTTTGAAAATTCAAAAGTTGAAAAGATGGGTAAAGTGGCTGTTGGGAATTCAAATTCCGGACTTGTGTGTTACATGGCAGTTGAGAATTCAAATTCTGGTAAGAAACTGGTGCAAATCAAAAAGGACAAATGGATACCAGATAGTGGTTGTTCGATATATATGACAGGAAATCCGGAATTACTAACAAATTTGGTATATGAAGATAGTGGAATGGTGAACTTCAGAGATAACTCTAAATGATACATTATTGGGGATCGACAATGTCAGTAGTTATGAAACTCTTACTATTTCTGATGTTTTATTAGTTAGGAATCAAAAACACAATCTACTAAGTGTAAGTTAACTTTGTGATAAGGGATATAAAATAAACTTTGAGAAAGATAAATGTTTTATAGAAGATAGAAATTCAAAAGTAATATTCGAAGGAGATAGAAAGAAAAATATCTATATACTGAGTATGAAAATCTCCAATGCTAATCTATGTCTTATGGCCAATACAAGTGACCCCTGGATCTGTCATAAGAGATTTGGTCATATAAATTTCAAATATATCTCTAGGATTTCTAAATTAGATTCAATTAGGGGATTATCGAAAATGAAATTTAAAGTTTACAATTTATGCGACGCTTTTCAATTCGGAAAATTAAAAAGAAGTTCATTTAAGTCAAAAGAAGAAATTACCGTGTTGAAACCATATGAATTAATTCACATGGATTTATTTGGTCCATCTCAAACCTAATCGATAAATCATAATAGATATGTTTACGTAATAATCGACGATTTTTTAGATTTACATGGACTTTATTTGTGATGGCCCGCCCCGAACCAACCGACATTTCCATTGAAATGCGATGTACCGATGTCCAACTAGCACGGGACAGTCGTCTAAAGAAAAGAAAAGAGAAGAGAAGAAAGGAATTTGAAACTATGAACTAATAAGGAACCTGTAGTGTATCTCACAGCGCATGGAATAAAATATAATAATAGTAATATACTTGACATAAAACAGGCGAGACAGTGCATAAGCTGAAAACCAAACCATCATAGTAGCGGAAATCCAAAATATAGCTTATGATCCAAATACATTATTACAACTTTAAAAATACTGTCTCTAAAGAAAGAAAGGAAAGGTACACTACTAATGCCCAAATTAGTGACGAGCAACAACACAAGAAGTTATATGTAAATAATACGTAGAAGCCTCCTGCTCATCTCCGGACAGCTACTTGTGCATACCACCTAACCTGTCTCTAGTCTGCTCCTTTAGGATCACCCAGATTAATAAGAAGAGGCATAAAACTCTGGGTCATACAAAAGTCTGGTATGAGCGATAAGCAACAAACAAAACAGAACAATAACAGGTATAATCCAATCATACCTGAACCTGGACCTGCAACCAAAGAGTTAGCACAAGAAGAAGTACAGTACTCTAAGGTAATACTAACATAAAGTGTAAAAGTAACATGGGGGCATGCATGTCATGGTGATAGCAAACATAAAATTTAGCAATCGTCCTCACATCTCTCACTCAGTGCGTAAAGCATACGATATCCACCACCCGATCACCCAATACTTTGCTACGATCACTTTGCTCCATGGAGTCACAATGACCCCATTGCACTTATCTATAGCCGCTAATCCGTCTCTCAGTGGTGAACTAAAGTTATGGATATCGATAACCCCTTTGCACACGTCCCGCAGCAAAGTCCAACTCATGAAGTTAACTCATTGATCCCCTTTGGGATCCTGAGTAATAACCTCTAATTTGAACTATCTTTGCATCTCAGGTTTTGGTCATCATCCTTGTTCGTCCTTCAGTTCAGTTCATGATCCTCCATATCGACTCGTGGTGCTTCGAAGCTCCGGTTCATGATCATCTTCCTCGGCTCGTGGTTCGCCCTAAGTACAGCTCGTGGTTCCTCCTTCCGCTCGTGACTCATGACACCAAGGCTCGGTTCGTGGTTTGCTCCAGTTCGTGACACGTGGTCGGTCGTGGACCACCTTCGGGGTCATGGGACCCATTCGTGATCCCTATCTTGGTCGTGGTCTTCTGCCTCGCCATCCTAGGGGATGCCCTCCTAGGGTTCGCCCTATTCCTCACAGTTGGGGTGTGAGGGTTCGCCATCTTCCTCACAATCCGGGTGTGAGGGTTCACCATCTTCCTCACGGTCGCAGTGTGAGGGTGCATCACGATCCTAGGGGTTGGGTCGTGAGGATACTTCACCATTTCTAGGGGTCGGGTCGTGAGGATACTTCGCCTCCCGAGGAGTCGGGGTGTGAGGGTGCTGCACGATCCTAGGGGTCGTGGTGCGAGGGTGCTGCACGATCCTATGGGACGTGGTGCGAGGGTGCTGCACGATCCTAGGGGTCGGGTCATGAGGGACAGGTGCTTCACGAATGGGACTCTGCATTATTTCCTGCAACTTTTCCAACAAGCTGTTTACGCCATACGACGGCATTTTCGACCAATCTAACTTTCCTATGCAATCACAAATCATTTTAAATAGTAATAGAAACATATATAATCAACCATAAACACCAAAACAACAATTTAACATGCAAATATGGATCAAACATACCCAAAACTATGATTTTCCCCTTAATCCCCTTAATCATGATTTAACCTTACGATTAGCGAAACATGTCCAAATTAACCCAAATTTCTAACAGATGCATAAAATAATATTTCGGAATTTTGAAATATTTTTCCAAATTTTTCTGAGTTATAATTTAGCTAATTAACCCTAATCACCCCTAATTAGCCGTAATTAGTGAAAAACAATGCAAATCACTCACCTTAGCCACAAATAATCTTAGATCTGAAACTTTTCTACTGTTTGAGGCGAATTCCTATGCAACACAGCAGCTCCAACTCTGATTTGGTGTTGATTTGCCTTGATTTGATTTAGCTTAGCTTAATCCTCGATTAGAAAGCGATTTGGGATGATTTTAGAAGGTGGAGACCATGGCTAGGTTTCAAGAGATGTAAGTGGCGGCTGAAAAATGAATAAAAACCGAATTCCCTAACCCTACCAGCCTTCCCATAACCCTAATCCCGAAATGGGTTATGGGCCTAGTTGCTAATCACTCTAATTAGGCCCGTTTAAGCTGTTTTTCACCTTCCAAACCTTATTTCAGCCATATCTCCCAAACGATAAGACCATTCGATCAATGTGACCACTCTACAGAAAGGTAAACCATCATCCGGATCCAATGGAAGTGGTTTCAGGTAAAAAAACCCTTTGCAATCAAAAGTTATGAGTAAAACAAGATTCTCCAGGGGTAAAACGGTCATTTAAATATCAGCAAAAATCATGAACATTGGAAATGACCCCAATAGTCATTCCCCAAACTTACACGACTATATGACTTCGTATGAAAATGAAATAAATATTCTACGATCCTTCGATGCGTAGAATGCGGGTCGTTACATTCTCCCCCCTCCTCTTTCCCTTATGAAATTTCGCCCCCGAAATTCCTTAACCAAAACATACAAAGGATCCTGCATGTCTATCAATCATTTGCAACTAATCAAACATACATAACAAACACAACAAGTCTATCCTAACATGCAGTTTATTAACGAGGGAAGAAACTATTACTATTAAAATCTTACCAGACAAAGAGTTCTAAATACGACTTTCTTATGCTCTCCTCTGTTTCCCAAGTACAGTCTTTCTCATTCCCACTCCCACTGGACTTTGACTAGTTTATCATCTTCCTTCGAAATTGTTTCGTATCGTGTCCGACAATACGAATTGTCTTGTGGTTCCCAACCACCTCGGGTTCTACCTCAATATCGTCTAACTGATTTGGTGATATGGTCAAATTAGGGTTGTGCACAAACTTCTTAACTGGGAAACATGAAATACGATGTGAACTCCTGCCATCTTATCTGAATTTTCTCTTATTACTTCTGGTCCAAGCACAAATTTCTCACCGGTTTCCAATTAACATGATGGTGAGTTGCACGGTCTTCCGTACAAAACCTCAAATGGAGTCATACTAATACTGGACTGATAACTATTATCATATGCAAGCTCAATTAGATGCAAATGGTCATCCCATGACCCACCAAAATTTAATATACAAGCCCTTCAGAGATCCTCTAATACACGATTCACCCAAATACTGTCATGATCCAATCTAGTCCTTGGTAAACCGTTAATGAAATCCATTGAGACTTGTTCCCATTTCCATTCGAGAATTTCCAATGGTTATAACAAACCACTAGGCTCCTTTTGCTCAGCTTTAACTAGTTGGCAATTCACGCATTTGGATATAAAATTCCTAACGTCTCTCTTCATCCCTTCCCAGTAGTAGGGCTGCTTCATGTCTCGATACATTTTGTTACCACCGGGGTGCATAGTCAGTTTTGAGTGATGACGTTCTCTAAGAACTTCATCTCTTAATCCATTAACGTTGGGTACAACTAGTCTCCCATCTTTTGAAGCCATCTTCCTTGATCAAGTCCATACTTGTTCATCTTCTCACCGTCGATGCCCATCTCTACCTTGGAGATGATTTCCAACAAATTAGGATCGTCCCTCTGACTGGAACCAATCCGCTCAATCAAAGTTGGTCTGATCGTCTAATTTGCTAACATTTCTGGATCCAATCCATACTTACGTCTAAGATCATATCCCATGATATACTCCAGTTGCTTCCATTCAAGAAATATAGCATCTAAACTGTCATGTCTCCTATTCAATGCATCAGCTATCGCACCTAGTCCGGTAGCACAGGCATCTGTGTATGCCGTCATCTCTTCATTCTCTATTACCAGAATCCTACAGGTGATAGTCTACTCAAGGGAACAAAAATAGGAACAAACATAGTAACCATAGCATCCACCAAACATATCCTATCTATCAACTGCTAAAGTCATAAATACGTCGATACCTACCTGACTGGTCCAACCAATCCCAAGGCTAATGGAAGCCCCACCTCCATACATACGTCGATACCTACTTGACTGGTCCAACCAATCCCAAGGCTAATGGAAGCCCCGCCTCCATATGGACTACCATACGTCCAACGTACGTTTATCCTCTAAGGATAACTAGATCACGTCCAATGGATCAGAGGTAACGGGCGTCCCCAAATACCCCTGCTTTGAGTCCACCTAGAACACTCTACGTATCGACGATTTCTTGGTACTCTCATTAGAAGAGCTACCCACATACTCTGACCCAGTCTCGAGTATCCATCACTGAAAAATCTCAAGTCCAACATGAGTCGTCTCTCTATTCGTTGCATCTCCAAGATCAACGAACAACCATTTTTCTTTTACGAGTTCAATTCCAACTTGAATCGTCCTAACCCTCGTTGCATCTCCGCGATCAACGAGCACATCTTATCCCTTTGAAGTACTACCATTCTTGAACCAAAGAGAACATCAACATAGGGTCCTAAACAATCCATTACCTTGCAGCTTCCTCAAGTCCCACTCGAGTCATCTCCTAGCCCTATTGAATCCAACTCGGGGCAGTCCATACCATTGAACAGTCTTATAATGCCGTGGCTGCACATCACTCCTCGAGTAAGCCGAGATATCATTCAATGGAAATCACGACAACTAATTATATCTCATGCAAACCATCCTAATCGAACTCGACATTCCCTAAGCACAAGCCCCGAAAGCCTAAACCAATATCAGACAAACACTCAAGGAACATCTCCTCCGAATTCAGACAATCTACGTGATATGATACTAGCAAAGCAACTAAGCAATCAAAAGCAAACATACATCCATGACTCGATAAGACCACATTACAACAAATCATGTAAAGGCTAGTCGAACCACCGGTCGGGTTCATCACATCTTCTCGAGTTCCAATTCCAACCTATCTACCAGGTCACTAGATACGAAGGAATAGGAATCTTCGATATCAAACAAATCTCGAATAGGAACATCATAAATAGAAAGAATACCTCGAATAACAATGCCCTTTCCCTTCTCCACCGCAGATAAGACATTCGAGGAAGAAGGAACAACATTGATAACATATGCTTTTACGATCTGCTTCTCTTTAGGAGGTTGTGGACATTTATCCTTGTGATGTCCCACTTGGCTGCAATTGAAGCACTTTCTTTCCCCGGGCTTTTCCTGATAATCTCTAGCGTAGTGCCCCTTCTTGCCATAACTAAAGCACCCTTTATCTTTCTTGTCCTTCTTTTTCTGACCACCCTTGGTCTGATCCTGTTTTCTCTTATTCTGAGACTCCTTCTTACCTCCACCGCTTGCTTGCGGCTTTGGTTCCTCTACAGATGCAATAGCAACATAGGCCATCGACTTAGGGTAAAGACTCTCCGATCTTAATGCTTTCCCCACTATAGTCTCGAACGTCTCGTCGATGTAGTTTATCAGCCTTTCCCCTAAGTACTCATCTAAGCCGGTTATGAACTTCTCGTTCTTTTACTCGGCAGTGTTGATAAGAGGTAATCCATACTTCGATAAAGTATCGAACTCAGCAATATATTCCGAGACTGTCCTACCATTCTTCTTAAGCTCCAAAAATTTCCTAAACAATTCATATTTGTGAGTAGGTAGAATGAACTTTTCGTTGAAACGAGTCATAAACTGATTCCAAGCAACTTGTTCTTCAGGAATAGCTGCTTTAATAGCATTCCACCAATTCATAGCTCGTCTTTGAAGCTGACATTATGCTAACTTTCTCTTCATGGAATCATCGATTCCCAAGTCCTCGAAGATGTGCTCACAACTATCCAACCAATCTTGAACATCCGTAGCTGACTCCGTTCCATGGAACAGCTTCCCGCCTAAACAAGTATAATCCTTGTTAATCTTGGCGAAATCGGCCCTAGGCGCCTGCACCACCACCATTAGCAGCATTGGGGACTGCTCCCCGAGCATCCCTAAGCATCTCTCACATGAAAGTAGTGAACATCGTCCTCATATCAGGGACATTCCTATTATTAGCCCCTGAACCCGTACTCCTCGTATATCGGCTCATCGTCAAATCTGTAAAGAGAAAACGATTAACCATCTCCATAGTGGTGCCAGTGCAATGCGACTTCATCCTTACATATACTAATAGTATATATATAGCTTTTGAAAACCAAAATATCACAAATGCGCGCTCTCATATATGTATACTATCTCTTCCTGATATCTTCCCCTAGGTTAACTACGCAACCTAGAGCTCTGATACCAAATGTGATGGCCTGCCCCGAACAGCCGACATTTCCTTCGAAATGCGCTGTATTGATGTCCAACTAGCACGGAACGGTCGTCGAAAGAAAAGAAAAGAGAAGAGAAGAGAAGAAAGGAATATGAAACTATGAACTAACAAGGAACCTGTAGTGTATCTCACAGCGCATGGAATAAAATATAATAATAATATACTTGACATAAAACATGCGAGACAATGCATAAGCTGAAAACTAAACCATCATAGCAGCGAAAATTCAAAATACATCTTATGATCCAGAAATAATAATACAACTTTAAAAATATTGTCTCTAAAGAAAGAAAGGATAGGTACACTACTAATGCCCAAAGTAGTGACCAGCAACAACACGGGGAGTTATATGTAAATAATACGTAGAAGCCTCCTGCTGGTCTCCGGACAGCTACTCGTGCATACCACCTAACATGTCTCTAGTCTGCTCGTTTAGGAGCACCTAGAATAATAAGAAGAGACGTAAAACTTTGGGCTAGACAAAAGTCTGGTATGAGCGATAAGCAACAAAACAATAACATATATAAACCAACCATACCTGAACCTGGACCTGCAACCAAAGAGTTAGCACAACAAGATGTACAGTACTCTAAGGTAATACTAACATAAAGTGTAAAAGTAACATGGGGGTGTGCATGTCATGGTGATAGCAAACATCAAACATAACAATCATCCTCACATCTCTCACTCAGTGCGTAAATCATACGATATCCACCACCCGATCAGCCAATCCTTTTCTACGATCACTTTTCTCCATGGAGTCATAATGACCCCATTGCACTGATCCATAGCCACTAATCCGTCTCAGTGGTGAACTAAAGTTATGGATATCGATAACCCCTTTGCACACGTCCTGCGGCAAAGTCCAACTCATGAAGTTAACTCATTGGTCACCTTTGGAATCCTGAGTAATAACCTCTCATTTGAACTACCTTTGCATCACGTGTTTTGGTCATCATCCCTGTTCGTCCTTAAGTTCAGTTCGTGATCCTCCATATCGACTCGTGGTGCTTCAAAGCTCTGGCTCGTGATCAGCTTCCTCGGCTCGTGGTTCGCCCCAAGTACAGCTCGTGGTTCCTCCTTCCGCTTGTGACTCATGACACCAAGGCTCAGTTCGTGGTCTGCTCCAGTTCGTGACATGTGGTCGGATCGTGGACCACCTTCGGGTCGTGGGACCCACTCGTGATCCCTATATTGGTCGTGGTCTTCTGGCTCACCATCCTAGGGGTCTCCCTCCTAGGGTTCGCCCTATTCCTCACGGTCGGGGTGTGAGGGTTCGCCATCTTCCTCACAGTCAGGGTGTGAGGGTTCGCCATCTTCCTCACGGTCGTGGTGTGAGGTGCTTCATGATCTAGGGGTTGGGTCGTGAGGATACTTCACCATCCTAAGGGTTAGGTCGTGAGGATACTTCGCCATCCTAGGAGTCAGGGTGTGAGGGTGCTGCATGATCCTAGGGGTCATGGTGTGAGGGTGCTGGACGATTCTAGGGGTCGGGTCGTGAGGGACAGGTGCTTCACGAACGGGACTCTGCATTATTTCCTGCAACTTTTCCAACAAGCTGTTTACGCCATACGACGGCATTTTCGACCAATCTAACTTTCCTATGCAATCACAAATCATTCCAAACAGTAATAGCAACATATATAATCAACCATAAAAACCAAAACAACAATTTAACATGCAAATATGGATCAGACATACCAAAACTTTGATTTTCCCCTTAATCCCCTTAATCATGATTTAACCTTACGATTAGCAAAACATGTCAAAATTAACCAAAATTTCTAATAGAGGCATAAAATAATATTTCAGAATTTCTAAATATTTTTCTTAGTTATAATTTTGCTAATTAACACTAATCACCCTTAATTAGCCGTAATTAGTGAAAAACAATGCAAATCACTCACCTTAGCCACAAATAATCTTAGATCTAAAACTTTTCTATTGTTTGGGTCGAGTTCATATGCAACATATCAGCCCCAACTCTGATTTGGTGTTGATTTTCCTTGATTTGATGTAGCATAGCTTAATCCTCGATTAGAAAGCGATTTGGGATGATTTTAGAAGGTGGAGGCCATGGTTAGGTTTCAAGAGATCTAAGTGGCGACTGAAAAATGAATGAAAATTGAATTCCCTAACCCTACCAGCCTCCCCATAACCCTAATCTCGAAATGGGTTATGGGCCTAGCTGCTAATCACTCTAATTAGGCCCGGTTAAGCTGTTTTTCACCTTCCAAACCTTATTTCAGCCATATCTCCCAAACGGTAAGTCAGTTTGATCAATGTTACCACTCTAAGGAAGGATAAACCATCATCCGGATCCAATGGAAGTAGTTTCAGGTCAAAACTCCTTTCCAATCAAAAGTTATGAGTAAAACAAGATTTGCCAGGGGCAAAACTGTCATTTAAAAATCGGCAAAAATCATGAACATTGGAAATGACCCCAATAGTCGTTCTCCAATGTTACACGACCATACGACTTCGTATGAAAATGAAATAAATATTCTACGATCCTCCGATGCTTAGAATGCGGATCATTACATTATTTCTTAAAAAAAAAAGTGATGCTTTTGATCAATTTAAAAAAAATTCTAAAAGAATTCAAAACTTATTATCCCTAAAAATCAAAGCAATACATAATGACCATGGCAGAGAATTCGAAAACGAAAATTTTTATAACAAAAAGGGAATAACCCATAATTTTTCTATTCTAAGAGCCCCTCAACAAAATGGAGTAGTTGAACATAAAAATTGGACGATACAAGAGTGTGCGAGAACTATGTTATCTGATAGTAATTTATCAAGAAAATTTTGGGCTGAGGCTGTTGCAACAGCCTGTTATATTTTAAATTGAATTACAATTAGACCCTTAACTCATAAAACTCCGTATGAACTTTTGTATAATAAGAAACCAAAAGTATCATATTTTGAAATATTTAGAAGTAAAAGTTTTATACTTAATACTAAAGAAAAATTAGATAAATTTGACTCGAAATCCGATAAAGGAATATTTATTGAATATTCAGAGAGAAGTAAGGCATATAGAGTTTTCAGTACTAGAACCAATACTATAAAAGAAACCTTAAACATGTCTTTCAATGAAAATTATAAAATTATAACACAAAACAACGAGGATGAATGTGAAAATAAAATCAATAAAACAAATAATGAACATAGTCGACCAAATAAACGAATTAGATTACTTTGAGACCATCCTATAGAAAATATTTTAGGAGATATTAGATCCATTGTTAGAACTCATAATCAATTAAGTAATATGAGTAACTCTGCCTTTATTTCAACTATTGAACCTAAGAATCTAAAGGAGGCATCTTCCGATGATTCATGGATACTAGCCATGCAAGAAGAACTGAATCAGTTTACTAGGAATGATGTATGGGAACTTGTTCCTAGACCAGAGGATAAGACTATAATATGAACTAAATGGGTTTATAAAAATAAACTGAATGAACACGGTGAGGTCATAAGAAATAAGGCACAAGTAGTAGCATAAGGTTATACTCAAGAAAAAGGAATAGATTATGATGAAACTTTTGCCCTCGTAGCAAGATTAGAAGCAATTAGGATTTTACTAGCCTTTTCAAACCATAATAATTTCAAATTATATCAAATGGATGTTAAAAGTGCTTTACTCAACGGATTTGTTAAAGAAGCTGTATATGTAGAGCAACCACCTCTATTTAAAGACAAAAAATTACCAAATCACGTATATAACTTAAAGAAAGCGTTATATGGATTAAAACAGGCTCCTAGGGCTTAGTATGATAGATTAAAAAATTATTTATTACAATCCAACTTTGAAATAGAAAATTAGATAATACTTCATTTATTAAAAAGAATAATAAGGACATACAATTAGTACCAATATATGTTGACGATATAATTTTTGGAACAATGAACAATAAGATGAATAAAGAATTTTTAGATATTATGACCCAAGAATTTGAGATGAGTTATATGGGAGAACTAACGTTCTTTTTAGGCTTACCAATTCGTCAATTAAAGATCATAATATTTATTAATCAAGAAAAATATGCAAGAGATCTAATTAATAAATATAATTTAATAACAACTAATAGGATACCAACACCAATGGCGACTAATATAGCATTAAGTAAAAGCGATGCGTCCAAAGACGTTGATCAAAAATTATAGAGGAATGATAGGATCGCTATTACATATAACCGCTAGTAGACCAGATATAATGCATAGTGTATGTCTTTGTGCAAGATATTAATCGCAACCTAAGGAAACACATTTAAAAGCCATAAAACGTATTCTAAGATATGTAAAGCGTACATCAGACTTTGGATTATTTTATCCTAAATATGATTCATTCGACTTAGTTTCTTATTGTGACGCTGATCATGCGGGATGTAAATCCGATCGTAAATGTACTATGGGACATGCCATTTCTTAGGACATTCACTAGTCTCATGGTTCAGAAAAAAGAAAAATATTGTATCTTTGTCGACAACCGAAGAAAAATATATCTCTGCTGCTTTGGCTTGTTCACAAGTAAGATATATGCAACAAACTCTAAATGATTTTGGATTAAATATAAATAAATCACCAACAGACTGCGATAATACGAGTGCTATAAATATATGTAAAAATCCAACTCATCACTCAAGAACTAAACATATTGATATACGATATCATTTTTTAAGAGATAATGTAAGCAAAGAGAAAATTACACTTAAATTTATAGAAACAAATAAAAACATAGGAGATATACTAACAAAACCATTAAATGAAGAAACATTTACTAAATTTAGAAGAGAATTATGCATTTTTTCACTAAGTGAATTAGAATAATTAAATACACTAATACATATATATAAATAACAGTAAAAATAAGAAAAATAAAATAAAAAGTATGTAACAACCCGGAATTTTGACAATAAATAATCATTTAATTAGAAGCTCAAAAATAGGAATTTCTGCAAATAATGGAATTTTACCGCAAAACTTTAACCGTTTCATTCGTCTTGGAATTCTGGTCAACTTTCATGTTTGGACTTTCGCGAATGGAATCTGTATGAAAAAGTTACAGACGAAATATGAAAACGGGCGGAAAATAAATAAAACAGATTAACTATAGGGTTCGTTTGGCACAAGTCCCTATTAAGTTTTAAAATTAGGCTCACGTCCGGTCCAAAACTTATTGTAAATTAGGTCCTTATTTTTCAAAAAATCATCAAAAAAATAAAAAATAAAATAATACGTAAATTCATATTTAATTAAAACACATAAATGTTACAAAAATCAGTTCAAAAACCCATCAAAAACCATGTCAAAACCAAAAGAACAGAAAAAATAATGAAACTACAGTTAACTGCATAATAATATACACGTATTTGTATTATCTTGCATACATATATGTAAGTATTTCAGTCATGCATCTACGTTGGTTTTCTTGCATACTTCTGTGATAGTATTGCAGAATTCTTTCATAAAAGTGTGCAAAAATTCATAATCGTGCAAATCAGTTTATATTTATTTGCATATAGGTGTGCAATAAAAACATAAAGGTTGCACGCATCTGTGCAACAATCTGCAGGTAAAATTCAGTACGCTTTACCAAATGCAATACATGCATACATATGTGCAGGTATTTCAAATAGTGGCACACATGTATGCAAGTTTCAGTTCAGATTTTCAAAGAAAACAGCTTACGCAAATGTTGCACACATGTATGACTGCATACATATATACAACTTTTTTTTATTTCCGTGGACTTCAGAGAATATTTCCAAAATTTAGAATTTTTTTTTATACGACAGCGCCTTTTTTTGAAGAAAACATGTAGAAGGCGGAAGTTTTTGAAAACAAGGTGTGGGTATAAATGGAAAAGTAGGGAGGGATGTTAGCCTAATTAAGTTTGGTTTTAGGGACGTGTGCCTAATTTTCACTAAATTATATATAGTAATATATAATTGCCTAGCCACCTCACTACCAGGTCGACCGCTGGCTGCGACCGCTTGGTTGGGCCAAGGAGTAACGGCTAGGGTTTTGTCATATAATATTATATAATGAAGCGACAAGTGATAATAAAAATAGATCTGACGGTCCAAGGCCATTTCCACCCCTATAAATAAAGGAGTAAGGCCTCATTCTTTTCCATTCAAATCTATAGATGTAGCGGAGCTCTGCCATTTTTCTTCCTCTTCTAACATAATTTCTTCAATTAAAAATATATACATAGAAACAAATCAAATCAAATGTATATAGAATTGAGATAATAAATGGATTTAATGGAAGAGAATGCAAATTGACGCTAAACGATAGATTCTTCGCTCTCTTCCCTTTTTCTTACATTTCTACAAATCTAGAATTTTCCCCTTTCAAGATAAATTTTAGAATTATAAGAATTTGGGGATTGTAGGCCTAAAAGGGTTCAAATAATTGAATTTGGAAGCTATAAGGTGAGTGGGAAACTTACATATACATTTATAATAATGTATTTATCTCGTTTGTATTAAATTCAATTTTTATGCCTATGCCTATCAGATCTAATAAATAAATTGTTGTAATAGAATTACACCCATCGGACCTAGTTGTAAAAAGTGTAAAACTTGTGAACCGTACATTGTGGCTATGCATAAAATGAATTGTAGGATTTCTTAAATTGGTTTACACATATTCCTATAGTTATGTCATGAAATATATTGCAACTATGCTACAAAATGTATTAGGAACATTGCATAACACTGTAGATCTGGAAATCAGTCCCGTTAAACACCAAATGAATGTAGTTATATTACAGATCTTTAGTTTAGTGTTGGAAAATAAAATATGTGAATTTGGGTAAAAAGATGAAATTGACAAATTATATGAATTTGGAAAGATATGATTATTAAATTATGTGATTGTAATTATACCTATTTGTATTCAATATTGTTGGGTTTTGGCTTAATTTTTGTAAATATGTCTTTTTCTTCTTCTTGACCAAAAAGATGTCATTTTGAATTCACAAGAGGTATGACGAAAAGATTTAAAAAGGAAAAGTGGTGCAAACGTACGTATAAATATAAAAATAAATATTTGTGCGTAGTTCGCATCGGCTATTCTAAAAATATATGTAATAAACATACACATTCTTATGAATTTGAATTATGTCTATTCCACAAATTTGGCATAAGTTACAATAATTACCGCTAACGATCTTTTTGGAAGATTGGAAACCTTTTGGCAAGATTGAATGCAAAAAGGAATGTCTGGTTATTGATTAGACCAAATCATTTAAATTAAAATTAATCAGAATATAAAAGATAACTACGTTGACCATACGAAAATATAAAATAAAAATATATACATATTATCCATCCAAATCAGCGTAAAACGGTAAAATATACATTGTATTAGATGTTTGAATGTTGAATGGTATTCATTTATGGAATCATATATGTGATTATATTCCATATTTAATAAATATATTTGTAGAGACCATTCATAACAATCAATATAATTAATTGCTATAAATAGGACTACAAATCAGTAAATAACAATTGTAACAAATTGTTGAATGGGGAAGTGAATATGATAGGATAACGGTTATAATTCCTAAATTTTATTAGGATAAATATTGTACACCCCAATTAGGTAATTTGAATTATAATCACATTTAGACACAAGGTTACTCTCGCCTATGGTATAAGCCTGCCCGGAACCGACCGGCAAACCCAGCAACCACAGTTAGTCAGCTTAATGTGCAGGGTCTAATGTGTTAATATAAATGTACTAAGGCATGAGGTTAAGTTAAACTTGTGGTAGAAGTCTGCCCGGAACCGACCGACAAATCCAACATCTACAAGTAGTCAATTTAATTTGAGAAGCCTAGTGCATAGGAATATATATATATATATATATATATGTGTGTGTGTGTGTGTGTGTGTACATATGTTATAAAAGGCATCAAATAAATATATATAATTAGAAATGTCCGTTGGGGTACAACTATTAAGTATATTATGGACTAATAAAATAATGATATTTCGTTGTAATTAATGTCTTAGGAAAATTATGGTCGCTAGGCTCGTAAATGACATTAAGTGTAATCAAAGGAAATTAAAGATAAATGGTTGCATTAGGAAAATATGAACGTTATGGTCATAAAGGGAAATAAACAAAGAAATGGAAAGTAAATGGGTGTCAAAAGGGGGATTAATGGATATTGATTGTCGTTTAAATACTAAGTCCAAATTAGGGAAGAAGCCAAATAAATATCCTGGGGAAAAGTGGATATAACCTTCCTTATTATGTTAATGAATATAAAACTTATAATTAAAAATAGAATTGGACTCATTAGGTTAATAATGTAAAATATTATTAACCATTTGAACCCGTGACGATAATGAATTGTGTATATATAGTATTTCCGTAAAGAGGAACTAGACGGAAAGGACTAAATGACGTAACCCACTTTATCCTAATAGGAAAAGGTATTAAAGGCTAATGGGGGCAAAAACTTAATAATCTTCGCGTATAGTCCGCTTCCTTGGGTCTTAGGTGTCTTGGGTCGAGGAGTCCACCTGGGAGCAGTTATTTCAGTTTAGGGGCATTAAACGGCAAGCGTGTGTATTGCCTGCCCAAACCTAGAAACTTAAAATGTCAGATATGTCTACCTATCCTACAGGAAGTAATAAGCGACCAAGGACGTTATTTATTAAGGTCAGCAATATGGTATAATGAGCGATAAAATACCATCTCTCACCTTACACGGGGTAAGGGTATATGCATGGATGATGGAAGCCTTAACTAGTTGGGCCCGTAGCTAGTGCCCTCTAGTTTATAATAATGTGAATAAATCATTGATAGGTATTGGATGATTAATAAGTCCGCCCAGGGTCTTGAGCGATCAGGAGAATCCACCCTATCTATCATTGATAGTGAGGCGTTAAATAATTAAGGATAAGCGAATGAAAGGTATGTATATAACTCCATAAATTGGGAGTTCACTTCTTGGTTTAATAACTTGACATGCTATGGTATAAAGGCTTCACAAATTGGAGTAAAACGTCCTATCTCGGCATGATATTTATGTAATACTACTATGGGAAGGGTAGCAAAGTCGTGCGCAAACATTTACTAGGTTGGGCTAGAATCACTAACCTAGTAAGGCATACATCTTTGGTTGAACCAAACGGGATACATTTGTGTATTATAACATGTGTTGTAAATTTTTAAATCACCAGAACTTCTTGTCCTGACCTCCCCTCCTCAATAGAACTTCCTAGGTTTCCTAAAGAAGGTCGGGTTCTCATAGATGTTTAAATTTAGCTTTGGTTCTCGTTCTCTCTCATGCTCGTTATTGGCAAAGTGGCTTACTCTGAAAAAGATAGTTACTTGAGTTAATACTTGTTATCCTGTTTTGTTTCCGCTCTGAGTTATCTTATCATACTTTGATTATGCTCATGCTCATTTATTGTAGGTACTAGATATACACGCCTCATGCTTGGTTGTGTTTGAATTTCGATTTTTGTCGGAATTCGGGCGCAGAAAATTGTAGGTTGTTACATTTGGTATCAGAGCCTAGGTTAAATGATCATAGGAATTAGTTAAATTAGGAATCGTGAGAGAACGTAATTTGTTTTTCTTTTCTCTTTTTCTTTATCTTTCTTACCCGACTTTAATCTATTTCGACAATGAAAAAAATCAGTTGTGGGACTAATTATATAAAATGAACTTTGAGCAACTAAGAGTTGAAATATGTAGAGTTCATGTTTCTACCCGATTCTGTCTTACCCCGTATCGCGTTGGCAATTTCTCGTGAAGAGCATGAGGCGACATATGGTGGATTCCGTTGATTCGAGATTGGAAAATGGAAAAAAATATGTAAGTTAATATAAAAAGCTAGCTACAACCGAGACAGTCGTAAATTCTTGGTTTGTTATTGTTGGTAGTTCCAGTTAAGACCATTACTGGATCCAAAACGGGGAAACAACCCACAGTATGTCGTATCCATTTTGGAAATATAATTACGAGGTGTATTCATTTTTTGCTTCGTTAAAATTCTGAATCTACCTTTGTTGAGATATTCAATTGAGTTCTTGGGCTTGTATTCGAGGAAATTTGCATCCAAAAGATTTAAAAAGGAAAAGTGGTGCAAACATACGTATAAATATAAAATAAATATTGGTGCGTAGTTTGCACTGACTATTCTATATATATATATATATATATATATATATATATATATATAAACATATATATTTCTTGTGAATTTGAATTGTGTCTATTCCACAAATTTGACATAAGTTACAATAATTATCACTAACGGTCTTTTTGGAAGATTAGAAACCTTTTGGAAAGATTGAATGCAAAAAGGAATGTTTGGTTATTGATTAAACCAAACCATTTTAAAAAAAATAATAATTATAATAAAAGATAACTATGTTCATCGTATGAAAACATAAAATAAAAATATATACATATTATTCGTCCAATTCAGCGTAAAACGGTGAAATGTAAATTGTATTGAACGTTTTGAATGTGGAATGGTATTCATTTATGGAATCATATATGTGATTATGTTCCATATTTAATGAATATATTTGTAGCGAACATTACTAGCAATCGATATAATTAATTTATATAAATAGGACTACAAATCAATAAATAACTATTGTAAAAAATTGTTGAATGGGTAGAGTGAATATGATAGGATAATGGTTACAATTCCTAAATTTTATTTAGGATAAACGTTGTACACTCCAATTAGGTAATTTGAATCATAATCGCATTTAGACACGAGGTTAAGCTCACTTGTGGTATAAGCCTGCACGGAACCGACCAACAAATCCAGCAAGCACTGGTATTCAGCTTAATGTGAGGGGTCCAATGCGTCAATATAAATGTACTAAGGCACGAGGTTACGTTCAACTAGTGTGAGAAGTTTGCCCGGAACCGACCGACAAATCTATCATCCACAAGTAGTCAACTTAATGTGAAAGGCCTGATGCATAAGAATATATATATATACTATAACAGGCAACAAAAAAATAAATAAATAAAATTAGAAATGTACATTGGGGCACAATAATTAAATATATTCGGGACTGATAAAATAAGGATATTCCATTGTAATTAATGTCTTCGGAAAATTATGGTTGTTAGGCACCTAAATGACATTAATTGTAATCAACAGAAATTAAAGATAAATGGTTGCCTTAGGAAAATATGACCGTTATGGTCATAAATGGCAATAAACATAGAAATGGAAAGTAAATGGGCGTCAACAAGGGGATTAATGGATACTGATTGTCGTTTAAATGCTAAGTCCAAATTAGGGAAGAAGCCAAGTAAATATCCTAGGGAATAGGGGATATAACCTTCCTTATTTATGTTAACAAATATAAAAATTATAATTAAAAATATAATTGGACTTAGTAGGTTAATAATGTAAAATATAATTAACCATATGAACCCATGATGATAATGAATTGTGTATATATAGTATTTCCGTAAAGAGGAACTAGACGGAAAGGACTAAATGACGTAGCCCACTTTATCCTAATAGGGAAAGATATTAAAGGCTAATGGGGGCACAAACTTAATAATCTTCACATATAGTCCGCTTCCTTGGATCTTAAGTGGCTTAGGTCGAAGATTCCACCTAGGAGTAGTTCTTTCAGTTTAGGGGTATTAAATGACATGTGTGTGTATTTTCTGCCCAAACGTGGAAACTTAAAATATCAAATATGGCTACCTATCCTATGGGAAGTAATAAGCGACTAAGGAGGTTATTCAATAAGGTCAGCTAGATGGTATAACGAGCGATAAAATATCATCTCTCACCTTACACGGGGTAAGGTATATGCATGGATGACGGAAGCCTTAACTAGTAGGGTCCGTAGCTAGTGCCCTCTAGTTTATAATAATGTGAATAATCATTGATAGATATTGGATGATTAATAGGTCTGCCTAGGGTCTTGAGCGATTGGGACCCTATCTATCATTGATTGTGAGGCATTAAATAATAAAGAATATGCAAATGAAAGATATGTATATAACACTGTAAATTGGGAGTTCAATTCTCGGTTTAATAACTAGACATGCTTTAGTATAAAAGCTTCACAAATATGAGTAAAAAGTCCTATCTCCATATAATACTTGTGGAATAGTACTTTGGGAAGGGTAGTAAAGTCGTGCGTAAACATTTACTAGGTTGGGCTAGAATTACTAACCTAGTTAGGCATACATATTGGGTTGAACCAAATGGGATACATCTGTGTATTATAAGATGTTTTATAAATTTCTTAGTCACTAGAATTTGTTGTTCTGACCCCCTCTCCTCATTACAACTCTCAGGTTTCCTAGAGAAGATCGGGTTCTCACAGGTGTTTAAGTTTGGCTTTTGGTTCTCGTTCTCTCTCATGCTCGGTATTGGCAAAGTGACTTACTTTGAAAAAGATAGTTAATTGAATTAATACTTGATATCCTATTTTGTTTCCGCTATGAGTTATCTTATCGTACTCTGATTATGCTCTTGATCAGTTATTGTAGGTACCAGATATACACGACCCATACTTGAATGTGTCTGAATTTCGATTTTTGTCAGAATTTGGGCACAGAAAAGTGTGGGGTGTTACAAAGTATAAGTATATCGACATACATACTTGCATATGTCGACATATAACTGCCAGATTTCAAAAATTAATTCCCACCAAAAGTTAGTTATAATAACCATTTAAACTTTGCACTTCGAATTTTCTCCTTCACTCTCTTATTTCACTTCTGTAAAAACTCTCAACCAAAATAAACAATGGCCTCCACAAATTTTAACATCCAAATCTATCTTGAATCATTCGCTGGACTATTCGAAGGTTCTTTTCAACTTTCTACCCTATCATATGTCATCAAAGTTGAAGAGAAAATGGAATATACACTTCAAACGCTTTTTGAAATACAAGTGCTTCAAATTCAGATGAGTCAAGAGCAAATTCGACAAGAAAAGATGTTAAGGAGTCTTAATAAATTCATAACGGGCAACAAAGCCAACCCAATCATCATTGAAGATGATAATGAAGCTATGGAAGCCGAAGAGGAACCAGAAGAAGAGGAAGAAAAAATGATGGAAGAAGAGGAACACGAGGAAGGACAACAAGAGTTCACAGATGAAGATGATCAAGTAGTTTGAGCGGGTGAAGTTTCGTTCAATCAAAATGGAAATGTGACTGAACGAAATGGAGATTTTGTCTCCATTACCCAAATTGTCCAATCCATAAGTATCCCATCATAAAAATCAATTGGAAATTAGGTTTTCTTTTTCGTTTCTTTGCATTCAATCGATGTAATTGTGTTCTCAATAATTCGATTAATATCCTTATCTTTTTACTACCCCCTAGTTAGCTTCTTGCGATCGCCATAGCCTTGGAGCCATGGATCTCTCCCCCTATTAGCCTCATTAACTACCATAGCTTCATTAACTAATGAGTCACACTTAATCAAGACAGAATCATCAGACTCGGAAGCCCCCTAAAGGGAGTTCAGTCAAACATTCTGTGTTACTAAGCTTATTGTTTTGCGCAAGCGCAAAGCCGGGATTAACCTCCCACCCCCGACCTCCACCCCCCGGGCCCAAGAATGAAGGGTTTTCTATGTTATGTGTGAGTTGCCAGTTTCACATCTATTCACCAACCCCATAAGTCATTTCAATTCAAATCTGGGCTCATTAAAACATTATAAAAACTATGTTTAAATAATGCTTGTTTTAACGAACATAAGCATTCTATTACTTTGTTATATAAGCAAGAATTTAGGGGGTATCATATATATTAAGTATTATAATCACAAGTTATACACTTATATATCTTAGTATAATATAATTTAGATAAATATAGAATTTAGTGGGAGTATTTTTAGCATTTCTTTTTGATAATGCCAAAGGGGGAGAAATTATAAAATATTGACTTAGTTTATAGACGGGGGGAGTATTAGGAGGATCATCATCAATAGGTATATACAGGTATGATATTTTATAAACAAAGGTTGTAATCATCAAAAGGGGGAGATTGTTGTAGAATGGAGTTTTAACAACAACAACCTTATTTCAATATTAATTGATTATAAAATATATATACAAACACCTTTATCTAGAATATATATATACACACACATATGCAGGATTTGTATGCAAGAATTAATGATGAAGACTTTACAGTTTAAGAGTTTTTAGAGATTCACAATTCAAAGTAGATTCAAGACTCATGAGGAATCAAGATTTCAAGATAAATACAGTAGTAGAGTCTAGTTTATGTAAGACTCTGAATAGCACTTCAGGTTCAAATTCAAATTCTGTATTTCAAATTTCTATTTTTTTCAGTTTTTATTCTAATTAAGTTTCTCTATTTTACTTTTTGATTTTAAACTCAAGTTTTAAAGTCTATATGTTTATAAATATTTAAATAGTTATATAACTTATATTTATATAGTTTTAAACTTTATAATTTTATAAATATATTTATACAAGTTATATTTATGATTTCATATGAATTCTACTTTATAATACTTGTTTATAACACTATGTTTTTATTAAAAAATTTCCAGAATTATATATATCAAAACACTTGAAAAAATACCCAAAACTCAAATTTATACTATGATATGTTGACATACATTTATGGACATGTCAACATATAACTGTCATATTTTTTATTTTAAAAGGAAGTGTCTTTTTATTATTTATAACATTCCAGAAGCATTGCAACCTTTCAAATCTTATAAGTAGGGGCTGATTTCGATTTTTTTCATCATTCTTCTTCTCCATCTTCATCCTCTTTCTTTACACCATTAATATTTCATATTTTTTATGATTTCTACACTTATACTCTACCGAATTCAATTCTATTTATATAAAACTTCTTATCTTCTCACTCTATACTTATTACTCTAAATCAAAGTGCTATTGAAGAGTTATAGGGCTGTTGTAATTGCCTAGGAAGTGTTTGGGAAAAGGTGTGTTCCTTGTAGCCTAGAAATCAAGGAATCGGTGGTAACCTTGTAGCCGGGTTAATCAAGGGAAATATACTTGATCAAGGGTGTTTGGAATCGGTGGTAACCTTGTGGCCATGAAATCAAGGGTGTTGTACTTGGATACTGATATAGTAATAAAACTCTGTGTAATCCAGCATTGCATAGAACTGGACTTAGGAGTAATCCGAACCAGTATAAAATCCAGTGTGTTCTTTCCTTTTCTGGATTTTATTTTTGTTTATCTTTGTGTTTGTGTTTGATTATGTGTCTGTGAATATCTCTGTGGTGTGTGATTCATAAAGTAGATCATATAAGTTTTAGATTTTGTTAATTTTCTTAAAAAACACTATTCACCCCCCTTCTAGTGTTAATTTTTCCTTAACGGTCGAATTCTGCAATCCTTAACACAAAAAAGTGTCGACTAATATGAAAAGAGTGATATGGAATCAAAAACTAAAACATAATTAAAATCACATGTCATAATAAAACAAGAAACTTTTACCTAAATGAGGTGTAGCAAAAGATTTTCCAAAGATCCTACAGAAAAAGAAAGGGTTCGGGGAAGCAAACAATGAAGAACGTAGAACATTCGTGAACAAATCCATGAAGTTAGAAGATCAAGAAGATCCCAAGCTAGGAAGAAAAAAGGGAATCTTTTTGAGGAGATTCAGGCCCTAAAGTCTGATGAAAAGATGATAGACTCTCGAATATAAGGACTAGAAACATTGGTGGAAGAATATTTGATCATAGGAGCAGTCGCAATCGCATCGGTACCAGAAGGTACAGGAATTGGGGGTGCAATAGATCCAGCCCCTTAGGGCCTTTTAGATGGTGATTCAAAATTGGAAAAGGAAGCCATGTAACTTTTTCTTTTCGAATATTTCCTTGCCTTCACAAGATCATCATCAGCGGTAGAAACAATAGATATTAAAGTAATTTTTTAGCCATCATTTTCCAGATCTTCTTAGACGGAACGGGTAAGTCAGGAGTATCTCTACCGAGAAATAAATCATCAACTTTTATTAGATGCAGTTCAGAAGGATCTACTCCAAAGGAGAAACTTTAAGAAAGCTTATTTCACTATGTGATAAAGAAAAAGGGAATAAGACAAAATACCTGAATACTATTCAGGACCTTCAATCATTATGTGCTGCACCGGTTTGAAGCGTTCAATCTTAGTCTCTGTATAATATATAAGTCATTCGTTGTTTCCGTTGATTGGAGAGGTACAAGATAACATTTGAATGTGCATCTAAATGCCCAAAGATCATTTCTGCACAATAAAATTGAATTTACATACCTTGTATTATCAGAATCATTATGTGTACACGTACACAATGTAATATGATTCCTGCATTTGTGTGCATGCGTGTACGTCCATTCATATGTGCACATACGCAAATTTATGCTATAAAGTACATACTGAAAAGTGGGATAGGAAGAGTCGAGGACTTCTGGAGGTACGTAAGCAGTTTTTCCTGCAAAATTTGCATCCTTATCATCTGTATTTCCATAAGTAAACACTATTAACTCTAAAAAAAACTGACTAAAATCGAGCCCTTGAAAGTAGCATGAAAGCCAATCTAATCCTTGGCACACTACATACTGATTAATGTGTAAGATTATAATCAGTACTTACTTGTAACTTCAGGCAGAACGGTAATCTTGCAATTTTATGTTGGCTTTACACTGCCAAAATCTTCTATTTTAGTATGTCCTTCTTTAGTTAGCAACAAGTTCTCTGGATGACACGCCGTGTTAAAATCGTGTAATCATTTAAAGTTACTATTGTCATTTGAAAGCTTATCTAACTTGAAATATGTACTTTCCTTGCCCTGTTTTCTTGAAATAAACCATTTATTAAAAGAAAATGCACAAATTTTGTTATATGGAAATTTAGAATATCCAAGGGGTAAAAAAAAACAAATCTCCTATAGTCCATCATCAGCAACTACAAATACATCAGGGCTTAGCTCTCCAAACATGGCTCAAGATGGTCGTAACCGAGAGTAAAAGCCAAAATCACCACATTCAACATGCAAGATCAAGATGCATTTATTCAACACTAAGAATGCGACAATGACAATAGTTGCATAAGAGAATAAATCAAGACCAACTACACTAATTTTTCACTTATAATCAGAAAGTTAGTCCTAAAGTAAATATATTTTTCATGTCTGATTTGGTAATTCAGTTGTTGTTTAAATGAACATGCCATGATAATAACGATTTATTTTCTATGAATTTAACCTACTTGTTTTAAGCTGCAAGACCGACTTTAACAAATGCATCCACTTGAGAGTTTTCTTTGCCAAGCATGCCATGTACTCCATTTGCATCAATGGAAAATAATGCCTTTGTTTGTTAAATCACAAGAGAACTTGAAATAAACCAGTATTCTAATTAAATAAAATGAACTTGAAAGTAGTCACAATTAGAGATGATCAAAGAACCAAAGATGATATTGTACTTATGATTTGATAATGCCATAAGTAAAGTAGTAATATACCTGGTAGATCAAAATCACTAACTGTGAATCATATCTAAGGGTTCATAAAGACCTGCAAATAGTAATGTTAAAAAAAGAATGAACAGGTAGTGATTTCAAACATTTACAAATGGTAGAAAACAAACAACAGGATCAGTTGATAGTAAAAATATGCAGTAAAAAACAATAGCTTGTATCATAAAAAGGGTGCTCAGAATCAAATTTTGTAGTTTTAATCATCTTGTTAATTCCAGACTTTGCTCGTTTTGACATAACGAATAAGAAGAGTTTTTTTTAGATAATTTTAAAAATAATTTATAGAAACTTACAGGTTGTTTATGCTATCAATAATGCAGTGTATCACTTTAGCTGGAAAAATAGATGGTCCATTAATGAAATAAGATACTGATAGGGTTGTACTATAAAGTTGTTCACTTCTCATGCTGCAATGTCATTATGATGTAAGAAATAACTGAGAGCAACATAATGAAATAATAAATCAAAATAATTTTCCATACTACTTACCATGGAAACAGAAAAAAAATCCACTTGCTTGAACTACATTTAGAATTAAGATCCAAAACCTTTGAAGGAACTATATGCTTGCATGAAATCGAAGCATCTACCATCCTTTCCAAAATTAAGAGGTTCGAAGCTACTTAGAGATGCACTAAGAATCTTCTTCATGCCTCACTGTCAATGTATAAAGAGAAGTACATTCCCAATCTTCTCCAATGGTCTTGCTAAATGAAATATTTACATAAAAATTGCATAAGTACCAAATATATAGTACTAGATCAGGGTTTCATTAATATTTGCCTACGTAAATCAATGAACAACCTTATCACATTTGTCTGCCAAGTCACTTAATCGCTATACAAGTGAGTATACCCCTGCATTCTGTAAACTAGTAGTACCTTAAAACGACCTTTTAACTTTATCAATTCTTGGACACTTCTACCCGGGTATCAGGATATCATTTGGGGCTGCATAGCTTATCAAAATAGTAATAATCTCTATTTAGTTTTATGAATAAGATTAAGCTCGTTAAGTGCAAATAAAAACAACATCAGTATGAAACAATAATGCAACGGTCTCAGGGAGTACTCTTACTCTTTAAATTAACAACTTACTTCTAAACTCAATGATACATATGTTGCTCAAGAGTATAAGAAAGCAGTACACAACAATTTCTTAACCTCTTAGAAGCTGAAGTTAAAGCTATAGAAATTTTAAAAATATCTTAAGTAGACTTGCTCACCCAAGGAAATCAGCCCAATTTACATCAGCCTTGTTTACTATATCCATCAGGACAGTAGCATACAAAAGTTACAATATCCTTTACATCAGCCCAATTTACTATGCATTTCATTGAGATATCCCTGATACAAATTATTCCATCTATGGAACTGGTAATGAAGTGTTTGCCATCAATGAGGTCGAATGGAACGCATGTCACAGAAATATGTAGAAGTAAAATAGAAGAGAGTAATTTACAAATATTGTAAAAACAAGAACACTCAAATGACCGCCTGAAATCCATATTAATAACTAAATAATGATTTATTGTGACAGATTTTCCAAACCCATTAAACTTTTTATCTTTTAAAAAATAAACAGTAAAAGCTCCATAAACAAATATTTTTTCTCTTAAGCAAAAATATTAACTAGTAAAAACAAAAGCCCTGAGGTTAATAAATGAAAATAGTAACATTAAGAAACCTTAAATTCTACAGATATATTAATACACAACCTGATCTTAAAACCTCTACCAACAAAATTAAGCTACAGTCATTTTCCTTTACTATGATAACAAAATAATTTACAACATTTAGAAAATTTGGTTAAAAAAATATGAGAAACAAAAGTTAACTAAAAAATGGTAGAAATCTAAATATTATCATTTTTACTATCAATAGAATTAATTTTTGTAAATAACAAAAAAGTATTTGCATATGTTATTGTTTTATACTACAGAATAGATAATATGCAACAACTTACTTCAATCTATAGTAGTAATCCCACGAAATCATATTACTACAAATCAAACCAGTAAGTGTTGAATTAAAATGATAGCAGCTCAAAATCAATGACTATATATGCTGCCAAATTTCCAAAAAAAAATCATTTTTTTGCTTTTAATCTAAATTCACTGCCAACATAGACTAAGTTAATGTCAAACCATGGATCTAACACATAACGACAAATACCTTACCTTACTTAGATTTGTGATTGAATTGTACAACAGTGAATCAAGAGTCTTCCTTTCAATTCGAATTTAATGGTACCACGGGTCGATGAATTTTATTTGTCTTCCTTTGTTCTTGGATTCAATGGTGTTATGGATCCGTGAATTTTATCTGATTAAAAAAAAAAGAATAGTGTAATGTAAATAAGGAGATCGAATTTTAGGGGAGAGATTGGATTTTAGGAGAAATAGGAAAAGCAGAAACACGGAGAAGGAATCGTTGAAGAAAGGGGCTTACATTTTCGGCTTCAAAGAAATTTATTTTGGGCAAATGACAATAAGCAAACCTTCCTAACGGTCGGTTCGATAACACTAATCGTTATGAATATCTAATATACTTGGAATATTTCATATGCGGTAGATTGCTATATAAATTAATGTTTTTAAATACGTCAGCCAACCTATTATGCATTTTGATCATCTTGTTAGATCCACCAAAACTTGCCAGTTTATTTTGACAATGAGGAATGATAATTTTGGTATTGAGGAATAAGATTAAGAATACTATGTCACGGACGACAAATAAAAAAGGTGCCATGCATCCTACTGTGTTTTGCTATCTACTACAAACTCAAGTATAAATTTGCTAGGACATCCTACCTTACTTTGCTGTCTAGTCAGTTGTCACTTCATACGTTGATTAAGGGTCGTTTCGTGGCCCCATTTTGAACCATTTGTCGGACCGATGCATCGTTGCACAAACGGTCCAAAATGGCCTGTTTCTCCAATAGCTCAAATTTGAGCCATTGGAGCTACCCCTCCTCCTTCTACATATACCTCACCCCTCTTTATTTCTTCATCAAATCCTTACTCCATTTCTTCATTCTCAAATTTTTTTGGTTGATTCGAGCTAAATTTCAGGTAATTTCATCTATCAATATATTTTAAACGTTCGCATGTACAATATACATTTTTTCGTAATTTTTGGGTTACTTTTTTTCCAGTTAAATGGAACACCCCTCTGCATTTGGTTTAGGATCTTCGTCCATGCCCATCGCTACATAGACCGGGGAAAGAACGGAGGCTTTAATAGAAATCAGCTTCAATCATTTACATCTCAAAAGCATGAAGAGATTTTTGACTGCGGTTCAGCGGATTTTAATGAGCGGTTCGACAATGATTTGACGCAGACCCAGATGAAAAACAAATCAGATAATCAAAAGTGGGTCTGGACATCTTAGAACAAATTGCTTCAAATTCCAAGCAGTGTATGGGATGTGGTTTACGACCGCCAAGACGGCTCAGACGAATGGTAGAGTTGTCCTGCCCGCATTGTACAAGAGATCCACGAGAAGTCCACTTTTGATGTTTCGAGAGCAAGATGAGCTTTTCGAGGGATGCATAGGGAAAGAAACCTGCATGTACAAGATTATCGCACCACCACAACCCTTTGCAGTAGCTGATACAGTTGTGTATCATGATATTATGAGTGGAGGGAGCTCACCACCGGTTTCATTTACACGTAGACAGATGTCGCACAATATAACAAACAAACTACCGAACTCCCATTCATTCAAATGGATTGTTTCACAGTCGCGGTGGATCGTTGGATTTCTCTTTTGTCTACCATTACTAACATTGAGAAGTGGGAGATTATTGAGATTTTTCGCATCGATCCATCGATCTTGGATGTAATGGCCAAGAACTTTCTTCAGGTCTCATTGTCAGTGTATAAAGAGCAGTGCGTTCCCAGTCTTCTCCAACGGTCCTACTAAATGAAATATTTGCATAAAAATTATACCAGTACCAATTATATAGTACTACATCAGGGTTTCGTTAAGATTTGCCTATGAAAAGCAATGAACAGCCTTCTCACATTTTTCTACCAAGTCACTTAATCGCTCTACAAGTGAGTATGCCCATACATTCTGTAAACTAGTTGTACTTTAAAACGACCTTTTAATTTTATCAATTCTTGGACTCTACTACCTGGATATCAAGATATCATTTGGGGCTACATAGCCTATCAAAATGGTGATAACCACTCTTTAGTTTTATGAATAGGATTAAGCTCGTTAAGTGCAAATAAAAACAACATCAGTACGAAACAACAATGCAACGGTCTCAGGGAGTATGCTTACTCTTTAAATTAACAACTTATTTCTAAATTCAATGACACATATGTTAATCAAGAGTATATGAAAGTAGTACACAACAATTTCTTAACCTCCTAGAAGCTGAAGTTAAAGCTATAGAAAATTTAAAAAGTATGAAGTAAACTTGCTCACCAAGGAAATCAGCCCAATTTACATTAGCCTTGTTTACTATATCCATCAGGATAGTAGCATACAGCAGTTACGATATTCTTTACATCAGCCTAACTTACTATGCATTTCACTGAGATATACTAGATACCAACTACGCCTTCTATGGAACCGGTAATGAAGCGTTTGCCACCAATGAGGTCGAATTAAACGCATGTCACTGAAATATGAAGATATGAAAGGGAAGAGAGTAATTTACAAAAATTGGAAAAACAGGAACACTTAAATGACCGTCCGAAATCCAATATTAATAACTAAATAATGATTTATTACGAAAGATTTTCCAAACCCATTAAACTTTTTATCTTTTAAAAAATAAAAGTAAAAGCTCCATAAACAAATATGAAGCAAAAATATTAGCTAGTATAAAAACAATAGCCCTGAGGTTAATAAGTGAAAATAGTATCATTAAGAAATCTTAAATTCGACAAATATATTAATACACAACATAATCTTAAAATCTCTACCAATAAAATTAAGCTACAATCATTTTCCTTTGCTAAGATCAGAAAATAGTTTACAACATTAAGATAATTTGGTAAAAAAAAATATGAAACAACAAAAGTTAACTTAAAAAAGGTAGAAAATCCACATACTATCATTTTTACTATCGATAGAACCGATTTTTGTAAATAACAGCAAATTATTTGCATATGTTATTCTTTTATACTACAAAATAGATAAAATACAACAAATAACGTTAATATATAGTAGTAAGCCCATGAAATCATATTATGGTAAATCAGACCAGTAAGTGTTGAATCAAAATGATAGCAGTCCAAAATCAATAACTATATACCCAGCCAAATTTCAAAAAAATATAATAATCGTTTTTTCGCTTTTAATCTAAATTCACTTCCAACATAGACTAAGACAACGACAAACCATGGATCTAACACATAACGACAAATGTTGTACCTTACCTAGATTTGTGATTGAATAGTACAAACAGTGAATCGGGAGTCTTCCTTTTATTTTGGATTTAACGATGCCATGGATCGATGAATTTTATCTTTCTTCCTTTGTTTTCAGATTCAATGGGGTTATGGATCCATAAATTTTATCTGATAAAAAATACGAATAGTAATGTAGATAAGGAGATCAAATTTTAAGAGAGATCAAATTTTAGGGGAGAAATTGGACTTTAGGAGAAATAGGAATAGTAGAAACACAGAGAATGAATCATTAAAGAAGGGGTCTTATATTTTTGGATTCAAAGAAATTTATTTTGGGCAAGTGACAGTAAGCATACCTCTCTAACGGGAGGTTTGATAACACTAATCATTATGTATTGTTAATATATTTGGTATATTTCATATGCAACAGATTGCTATATAAATTAATGTTTTTAAATACTTCAGCAAACCTACTATGCATTTTGATCATCTTGTTAGATCCACCAAAACTTGCCAGTTAATTTTGACGATGAGGAATAATAATCTTGATATTGAGGAATAAGATTAAGAATACTATGGCACGGACGACAAATAAAAAAGAGGCCATCCATCCTGCTTTGGTTTGCTGTCTAGTACAAAATCAAGTACCAGTTTTCTCGGACGTCCTACTTTGCTTTGATGTCTAGTCAATTGTCACTTCATATGTTGATTTAGGGTCTGTTCGCGGCTCCATTGTGAACCGTTTTCTGGAACAACGCATCGTTGCACAAATAGTCTAAAATGGACTATTGCTCCAATTTGAGCTATTGGAGCTACCCCTCCTACCCCTATATATAATTTCTCCCTCTTCATTTCTTCATCAAATCCTTATTACATTCTCTTCATTATCAATTTTTTTTGGTCAATTCGAGCTTTATTTCAGGTAATTTTCTCTATCAATATATTCAAACGTTTGCATGTACATTACACATTTTTTTCGTAATTTTTGGGTTACTTTTTCAGTAAAATGGCGCACTCCTCTGCATCTGGTTAAGGATCTTCGTCCATGCCCATCACTACATAGACCGTGGGAAGAAAGAAGGCTTTCATAGAAATCTACCTCAATCGTTTACATCTCAAAAGCAGAAGAGATTTTTGACCGCTGTTCAGCGGGATTTTAATGAGCGGTTCGATGATGATTTGACGCAGACCCAGAAGAAGAACAAATCAGATAATCAAAAGAGGGTCTGGACATCTTGGAACGAACTACTTCAAATTCCAAGCGGTATATGGGATGTTGTTTACGACTGCCTCGACGAATTAGATGAATGGTGGAGCGGTCCCGCCAGCTTTGTACCAGAGGTACGGGAGAAATCCACCTCCAAAATTTCGAGAGCAGGATGAGTTTTTCGAGAGATGCATAAGGAAAAACACCTGCATGTATGAGATTCTCGCACCATGACAACTCTTTGCCACTGCTGATACAGCAATGTATCCTGATATTATGGGTGGAGGGAGCTCCCCTCCAGTTCGTTCTACACGTAGACAAATATAGGGCGGTACTTCTAACTAATAAACCCCAGTTCGTTCAAACGGATCATTTCATATTCGCTGTGGACCGTTGCTTTTCTCTTCTGTCTACCGTTACTAATAATAAGAATTGAGATATCATTGAGATTTTCGCATCGATCCATAAGTCTTGGATGTGGTGGATGTACTATCTGATCAAGACTTGTGGTATCCACTAAAACTCTTATGTACGTTGTTGGATCAAATTCAAAGCTAGAATTAACGGATGAGGCAATACAGTCAATGTGTATTAGTCAGTCAATCTCAGTGTACATGTGTAACACCCCACCTCCGCCAAGGTAACTCTTGCAAGTACTTTGGCTTTGGAGGGGCGTTAAACAAGGTAAACATGCATGCAGATATCACAAGACATAACATGTAAGTAAAACAGAGTAAATAAAGCAGCGGATCAAACTAGCATTTCAAAACCATAGTCACGTTACAGCAAAGTACTTGATCATTATTTTCCAACAAACAAAGTCTAGAGAAAAGCATAAACTGAAAAACTGAAATACATAAAGTACTATCCCCAAAGTGAAGTGATAAACCATAGCTAGCTCAATGTCCAAAACCGTACATGAGCAAATCCAGTAAGCAAGCTATAAAGATCCAAGCTAAGCTCCAATGTTCCCACCCTGAGGACCTGAGGGGGGGGGAAACGGAAGAAAAGAGGCGAAAGAAAACAGGTCAGTCAAAAAGACTGGTAAGCCCTAACTACTATCAGTCCATGAACTAGTAAAATTAACTGGCATGAGAAGCTGAGATGAACATAAGGATAACATACTGGCATGATGATTAACTAACCAGATAGATAAAAGGTGTCATCGCATAATCAAGGTTAAGTTTTGCACCACGAGTGTACTAGCATTCTAACATGTCCAGTAAAAACAAGAATTGATCCCTTGGCCCAAGCTTGGCCCAATATCATGAGGTGACCTAAATCAAGGTCCAACTACACGGTCTAGTTGATCGGCTCCCTATAAGCCTAACTCGTCAAGTGTTGGTGTCATATGGCCCAAACATGAAATGTAGTTAAATTGCGCTAGGTCCACCCTAGGGTGTATCAAGTCCTAGGGTGTCAACCTCAGACACAAATCAAGTATGCACAGTCTAGATCTACTGGTACCCGTGCCTGATTTTCCAACTCCGGACTATGTGCACGACCATAGTCCGCCTGGACCTACACCGGCGTACCTACTCAGCCGTCGTTTTGGTCGCTTACATGTCAGCCCAGTAATCGTGCCCCACCCTAGCCTAGTCCCTAGGGTCTTATGATACTATCAAAAGGGTTACTGCTGAAAAGGACCACGCAACTAGGGTTTCTTAACGGGTTAAATGTGGTTAACCCGATCCAAACGTGGATTAAATTGGTTAAGTGTACCCAAGGTTCATGACTTAACCCCGATTAACCCATCAAGCCCAAATTGGTTAAGTATTAAGTGGACCATGACTTAACCCTAATCAGGTGGCATTAATTAACTTAATGTGCTTTAACCTCTCACATTAGACCTTGTTGTGGTTACTAGTTAAGCCGGGCGGGTCCGGGTAGCTTTACACCACAACTTGGTCTAACCTCGGGTTCGAGCACAACATGACCAACTTCTCACATTGGGTCTTATTGTTTGTAGCCACTAGTTAAGCCGGGCGGGTCCGGGTAGTTTTATGCTACAAACTCAACCCAACGTCGAGTTGGCCACACTCATATTTTCTAAGTGTCATGTCCATTATGTTTCCAAAACATAATTACAAGCTAACATATCACGTCATGTTATAAAAACCATGTTCATGTCATAATGTTACCTAACCCCAACGTAATCCCATCGTTTACATAATCGCAACAACGCATAAGGGATAAAATAGGGAACTTGGCATAATCATGACATAAAGGTGTTGAAGCCACAAGTTAACATGGTGGCATATGAAATGTACATATGTTCATATACTTGCATATTGCATTATTAGGCTTCAAAAGTATGCATAAAACCAAACTTAGCATATAAGTGATACATGGTGATAAATGACATGTAGAAGTTGCTAGAAGTTCGCATTTAGCCTCACATGCAAGTTATCATAAGGGATATGATAACTTCCATGTTGCCAAAATGCAACCTTTAATATAAAGCTTGAAGCTTTAAGCTCACAAACTCAAGTTTAACTTGCATAACATGATAACATGTGTATAATGATCAACCCAAACTTGCATAACATAGCAACATGTGTCATACATAATGATTAAACCAACTTGCATAACATAATGATCAACCAAACTTGCATATCATGATGATCAACCCAAACTTGCATCATTCATTTAACTTTATAGTTTAAAAAGAGAGTAGAAAAGGGCTTACAATGCTATGAAGACACAAATATATATTTATTATAAAGATTGAGACGAAGCCCTTATGCAATCACCCAAATATGCAAGCTCCAAAGGAAAAACCCTTGAGCCAAATCAATAAAAACCCTTGCTTTGTAATAGAAATGTTGCAACTTGACTTGAATGCAAACTAAGAACACTCATAAAAGCTTGAAAACACTTGTATGAACTCAAAACCTCTCATATAAATAAACTTAGAAAATTTAGCATGAGAGTGGAGGCCATGAGAGGAACAAATTTGGCATAGTTTAGTTGTAGAGTTGAATAATGATGATTTAGGCTAGGCTTAGGGGTCTTTTTATAGAAGATTAGGATAGTATTAGCCATAGGATTAACCCTAGATCGAATCCGAGCCATCAAATCCGGTCACTAGCCAACAAAACAGGTCCAAACAGCCCAATTAAGTGCACCAGGCCGACCTGGCCGACCAGGGAGGTCGACCCCCAGTTCGACTCTAGTGTCGACCTGGTGGGGGGGGGGGGAGGTCGACCCTAGTGTCGACCCCTCTGTCGACCTGTCTGGGCGGGAGTTTTCCCGCCCAGTCTGTTTTGGCTGAATTTGAATTCTAAATTCAAATTTGAACTTTTTTTGAACTTGTAATTTTCTGAAAACTTTGACGGGCCATAACTTGGTCATACGGACTCCGATTTTCGAAAACTCGGACTCTATTTCGCGTATTTTTCCGAGATGAACGCAATGGCACAGCCCGTTTCCCTTGATTTAGATTTTACAGTTTATTTCTGTCTTGATTTATGTTATAACATGTTATTCAAAAATACGGGTTGTTACATTCTCCCCTCCTTAAAGGATTTCGTCCCCGAAATCTCCAAGTTAGGAAGAACGTATCCTACCATCCATCATCCATCTACTCAAAACATCATCCACGTGCAGTCATTGTCCTTAAAGGATTCTAAATGTTGTATGATCATATGCAAATGTGTGTGTATATGTACTTATCTAATGCGAAAATCAGGCGGTTACTGATATAGTAAACCTCCTTAATGCATATGTATGTTAGTGAAATGAGTCCATATGTATGCAAATTCCAAACATAATTTATAATCTCTACATGAGTGCACATAACATTCATCCGTATGCAACATCCACGTGATAGCATAACAAGTTTCATCCATGAATAAGTATAAGCACTCATGCATATGCAACATGAAAGTGTGTGAGCCGATCTTAGTGCCTAATGTGTATCATGCATCCACGAGTATCCACGTGAAAACACTTGCAACCACTTGCAACCATCAAGCATAACATGTTTCAAATACATGTTTCATCCAAAGGGTTTCTACCTAAGGTTCTCATGACATGATTAACGAGATAACTAGACAAACAAGGTAAACATGGATGGCAAAAGAAAGATAGGAAAAGAGATCGAGAATGTACCCTCAAAAAGAAATGGATAAAGCACACGCATCTTCTCCTCGGTTTCCCAAGTTGCGTCCTCTTCGGCTTCACCCCACTGAACCTTCACCAACTTGACTTCTCGATTCCTTAGCTTCTTGATCTCCGTTCCCAAGATACGAATCGGAGCTTTTCTCAAGGTTGCTTCTTTCTCTACCTCCAAGACTTCAAGAATGCTGGGTTCAACCACTTCGGCTGACTCATGTAGACACTTTCGGAGATGCGAGACATGAAAGACATTATGCACTCCGGCTAGCTTCTCGGGCAATTCCACCATATAAGCCATCTTTCCAATTCTCTCTATGATAGGAAAGGGTCCTACGAACCTTGGTGCCAGCTTCCCAACTGCTCCAAAACGTACCACATTACGCAAAGGAGAAACCTTCACGAAAACCATGTCTCCCACTTCGAATTCCAAATCTGCCCTCCGCTTGTCAGCATAGGATTTCTGTCTGTCTTGGGCCGCTTTCAACCGTCTTCTCACCAATTCAACTTTCTCGGATGTGTCGCGTATCATATCGGGCCCAAGTATAAGCCTATCCGTTGTCTCCCACCAACAAGATGGTGACCTACACGGCCTTCCATACAAAGCTTCAAATGGTGCCATCCCTATGCTGGCTTGATAGTTATTATTATAAGCAAACTCTAAAAGAGGAAGGTGGTCTTCCCAAGTACCACCAAAGTTAAGAACACATAGCCTCAAAAGATCTTCTAGCACTCTATTCACCCTTTCGGTTTGGCCATCCGTCTGGGGGTGATAGGCTGTACTCAAGTTCAATCGCGTACCCATCGCTTCTTGCAAACTATTCCAGAACTGGCTAATGAAAATTGGGTCGTGATCGCTAACTATGCTAGAAGGAACTCCATGCAACCGCACTATCTCTCGAAGATAAATATATGCTAGCCATGATGCGGTCCTCTTGCTCTTTACTGGGATGAAGTGAGCACTCTTCGTAAGTCTGTCAACTATGACCCATATGCTCGTGTTCCCTCTCCTTGACTTAGGCAATCCGTCCACAAAATCCATAGAAATACTCTCCCACTTCCATTGCGGGACCTCCAATGGATGTAATAGCCCACCTGGTTTCTTTGACTCGGCTTTCACTTGTTGGCACACCATGCACCTTGAAACATACTCTGCCACATCTTTCTTCATTCCAGCCCAAAAGAAAATGCGCTTCATATCTCTATACATCTTATCTCCTCCAGGATGTATAGTCATCTTTGAGTGATGTGCTTCTTCGAGAACTTTATGCACCAAGTCTCCTACTTGTGGAACGCATAGCCTTCCATCACGCCTTAGCCAACCCTTGTCATCAATAGTATATCTAGCCAGGTGACTAGACGTCTCACCACGGATCAACTTGTCCATGATCACAACTATCTGCGGGTCTTCCTTCTGTGAAGTCCCTACTTGATCAAGAAGAAACACCCCACCTCCGTTAGGGTCACTCTCAAAGGGAATGCCCTAATTTTGGTGGAGGTTTATAAGTATAAGTCACAGATATACAAGACAGATATAAGAACACATATTTGTAAACAGCGGAAAAAAAAACAACTTTTATTTCATAAAAGCAAATACGTGTTACAACAACATCACCATGATTGTCTTACCTCCTTTCCAAAAACATAACATAATACTTTCATAATCTGTCTTGATTACATCATTTAAAGAAGCATAAATAAAACATAGATAAACTGCAAAAGCCCCATAGTGGTTGTCCAAAGCCATAGTTCAAAACGAAAAGGTCCAAGAAATACATTTCTCCTCTTCAAGCTGGATATTAAGGCTGGTCAAGCTGCAGTGTTCCCTCCCTGTGGACCTGAGGGGGGGGGGGAAACGGAAGAAAAGAAGACGAAAGAAAAGTAGAGTCAGACATAAAGCCTGAGTAAGTCTAGTACTATTCTGTCTATGAATAAAGAACTGGGTATGATAAGTATAAACAAGAAGTGGGAAAGCACTATAACTTGGTTAAGTTATCTAGGGTCGAATATACTATCGTACCCCATGGTAATCTCTGAACCCATATAAACTAGTTCCCAACTGGCACCCCATAATCAGGGTGATGTGATCCGTTCTATGATGATCGGCTCCTACTCGCATAGTTACATGTGTCTTACGGCCCCCGATGTTGTAGTTACCTATGCTGGTCCCACCATGGGGTGTATCAAGTCCCATGGTGGCGGCCCGACACAATCCTAGAATGCACAGGTATGCTACTGGTGTCCAGTGCCTTATTTTTCTGCGCCGGAGTGTGTGCACGCCCGCACCCCGTTAGAACCTACACTGCTACACCCCCGCCGTCGATTTGACCTCTTACAATCAGCCCAGTAATCGTGCCCCACCCTGCCTAGTTTCAGGGTATCTTGATACACCTTCTAGGGTTACTGCTGAAAAGGGTCCCCCGTTACTAGGTTTTCTATCTCTAGCCAACATGCTAAGTTGGTTAAGTGTTTTCTAACCTAACCCCCACCAGTCCGTTTAGTTTAGCATGTTCCATTTTGATTAAGTCTTTAGTTCACTTAATCCTAACAATCCTGACTCAGCCTTAATTGTCTTATTAAGGCCCTGACCTCTCACATTAGACATGTATTGTTGTGGCTGCCTGTTGCCGGTTGGTTCCGGGCAGTCTTACGCCACAACTCAGTCTAACCTTGGGTCCTTATTGGGCTCCATGTTTAACCTCCCACATTGGATAGGTATTGTTGTGACTACTGGACAGCCGGGCGGTTCCGGGCAGGTTTACATCACAACTCAATCCAACCTCGGGTTAAACACATCGTATGTTCTACATTTACATATTTTGTCTTTCTTCTTTATTTTCTTATATGTAAATATTTGCGGCCCATTATTAAGTTAATGGTGTAAAGGTTACACCAATCATGGGCCCAACCCATACTTGAATTTGGGCCCTTCTACTTTATATTTTCATTTATTAATTAGTTTGGCCCAACGCTATTTTCCCCCGTTTAATACGTTCGTTTATCATAATATATGTTGGGCTTAGGCTTTTAAGCCCAACTTAGCCATGAGAAAAAGGGGAGGCTTAAAGCGTGATTACATATACGAAAAGGGGAATGTGAACGCATGAACTTGCAATGTGACGTTGGAACTACAAAATAGAAACTGGTGTACTTGCATAGTGGTAACATATTCTTTGGTCATAAAGCATAAGTGACATGAATCAAACCATGTAAACTTGTAGTTAAATTAAGAATATCACTATCGACACATAGGCTTAACTACAACATAAACCTATATTTTATTTAGGCATAATATCAAACATAAGCAATTCATGTTTATAAGATTACTACATGTTTACAAAGGTGTTTACTTTTGTTACTAACACAAAAGTATAGTTCAAACTAATCATGATTTTTACTTTAGTCGTGCAACTTGCAAAAGGGATTTTTGAATCTAACCTAGCTATGTACTACATATGTCATCATATAATTCTTGTTAACAATATGGATTTCAATTATGCAAAATATCAATCATAGCCTAGTCATATTCATAAGTTTGTAATTAGGTTCTCTAGTACAAAAGCATGGCTTAATACATAGATCATGGTGCCAAAATTTCAACATAGTTTCATATGATCTATAATAACCCAAATTTGTTCTAATTACGTACAAAATGATTTATGTACAAAAATATACATCATGATTGCATAGTATCAAAACCCCAAACTTGCATGAGTTTCAATTAAACAACTACATACATGTAGCTTCAACATGGATTACATAATTTGCGAATATTCCAAACGTATACTTGCATAAAACTACCGCAAACATGTAGTTTTTCATAATGAATAACATAATTCGAGAATATCCAAACGTATACAACATTCCAAATCGATATGAATCATAGTAACGCACAAATATGAATTACTTTATCGCCACAATTCAAGTATACAAACCAACACAATTATTTGTTCATACCAAAATAATACTCTACTTACAATTGTGTGGCGAATTCTCCAATTTAGGAATTTGGAGATGCGATTTGATTTGATTAAGTTGCTTTATGCCTTTAGAATTTGCCTCCTAATCCTCTCTCCAATTAGTGGCTACTCTTAGTCGTTCCTCAGCAACATGGCGGCTTTGTTCTTATTTTTGAATGAATAGATTAGGGTTGAGTCTAGGGTCATTTTTATAGGGGTTATGAACTGATTAGGACCATTGATGTTGCTTGGTTTGATCGTAGCCATTCATCCTAAAGAGAGACCAATTAGAGCTTGCCACCTAGCCCTAATGACAAAGCAGACTACAGAAAATCGGCCAACATAAAATAGGCCAGCCAGGTTGGGCTGGGTTCGACCTGGCTCTGGACCAGGTCGACAGCCCTGTCGACAGCCCTGTCGACAGCCCTGTCGACCTGGTTAGACCAGGTCGACAGCCCAGTCGACCTGGGTGCCTTAGGCGGGTGTTTTTCCGCCCTGGCCCATTGGGCCCCATTTTGGAATTTAAATTTGATTTTCTGAGCTATTTTATTCTGTTTGAATTTTAAACTTAAATTCAGAAACTTCCGAAGGCCATATCTTCTTCATACGGACTCCGTTTTTCGAAAACTCGGACTCTATTTCGCGTATTTTTCCGAGACGAACGCAATGGCGTATCCCGTTTCCCTTAGTTATTTGATTTGAAATTAATTATACTTTAATTTGTGAATTTCACAGTTGTAGAATTCGCGGGGTGTTACATTCTCCCCCACTTAAAAGGATTTCGTCCCCGAAATCTTCAAGTTTAGGAAAATGTATATCCTAACATCCAATCATCCATCTACTCATCCATCAAACACGAGCATCCATTGTCCTTAAGAGACTTCTAATGCTTCATGATCATATGCGAAGTGTGTGTGTACATGTACTTATCTAATGCAAAATCAGGCGGTCTACTGATTCAGTTGACCTCCTTAATGCGAATTATGTAAGTGCCATGAATCCATTATGTATGCAAATTTTCCTATTCATGATTCTACATGCGTGCACAATCATTCAATACAAATGCAACATCCACATGACAACACATTAGAGTTCAATCATATACGAAGGCAAACATATATGCATATGCAATATGAAGTGACTGAGCCGATCTAAAACCTAGATTGTGTGTGTATATGCAACCACGAGCAACCACTAGCAATCACTTGCAACCACTTGCAACCATCATCCATAACATGTTTCAATTACATGTTTCCATCCAAAAGGGTTTCTACCTAAAAGATAAGGTCGAGGAAATATACCTAAAAAAAAGATAGATAAAAGCGCAACTTAAGGAAAAGGAAAGATCAAGGATGTACCCTCGAACAGAAAAGGGTAGGCAGTGCGTATTCTAGCTTCAGTTTCCCAAGTCGCGTCTCCCTCGGCGTCGCTCCACTGAACTTTGACGAGCTTGACTTCGCGGTTGCGTAGCTTCTTCACTTCTGTTCCTAATATGCGGGTTGGAACTCTTCTTATGGTTGCTTCGCGTTCCACTTCGGCCTCTTCGAGGATATTTGGCTCTACCACCTCAGCAGACTCATGTAGACATTTACGGAGATGTGAAACGTGAAAAACGTTGTGGACTCCAGCCAACTTCTCGGGTAGCTCTAATCTATAGGCCATTTTCCCAATTTTCTCGATGATAGGGAATGGCCCTACGAACCTTGGTGCTAGTTTTCCTGTGGTTCCAAAACGAACAACGTTTCTTAGCGGTGATACCTTGAGAAAAACTCTGTCTCCAACCTCAAATTCAAGGTCGGTCCTTCTCTTGTCGGCATAGGACTTTTGTCTGTCTTGGGCCGTCTTCATCCTTCTTCGTATTAAGTCTACTTTCTCTGAAGTCTCTCGGATCATATCTGGTCCAAGTATGAGCTTATCAGTAGACTCCCACCAACAAGTGGGCGATCGGCACGGTCTTCCATATAAAGCTTCGAAGGGCGCCATTCCGATGGTTGCTTGATAGTTGTTGTTGTAGGCAAATTCCACCAAAGGAAGGTGGTCTTCCCATGTCCCTCCGAAGTCAAGGACGCACAGTCTTAAAAGGTCTTCCAAAACTCTGTTCACTCTCTCTGTTTGGTCGTCGGTTTGGGGATGATAGGCTGTGCTCAAGCATAACTGCGTTCCTACTGCTTCTTGCAGACTCCGCCAAAACTCACTGGTGAAGATGGGGTCTCGGTCACTAACAATGCTAGATGGTATTCCATGGAGTCGAACGATTTCCTTGAGGTAAAGTGATGCTAGGGAAGAGGCAGTTCTTTTACTTTTGACAGGTAAAAAGTGGGCGCTTTTAGTAAGCCTATCCACTATTACCCAAATGCTAGTGTTGCCTCTCCTAGACCTAGGCAGCTCATCGATGAAGTCCATTGAGATGCTATCCCACTTCCACTGCGGGACTTCCAGAGGACGTAGCAGTCCGCCAGGCTTTTTCTGTTCCGCCTTAACCTGTTGGCACACCATGCACTTAGAAACGAATTCTGCCACGTCCTTTTTCATGCCGTTCCAGAAGAAAGTCCTTTTTACATCTTTGTACATTTTATCTCCGCCTGGGTGTATCGTCATCTTGGAGTGATGTGCTTCCTCGAGAACCTTCTTTACTAAATCTTTTGCCTGTGGGACGCATAGTCTTCCGTCTCGCCTTAGCAAACCCTTATCGTCGATGGAGTATCTGTTGAGGTGACTTGAAGTCTCACCCCTAATTAGCCTATCAATTGTTTCCACAAGCTGAGGGTCTTCGCGTTGTGCTGTCCCTACTGAATCCATTAAAGTTGGGCGCACTTCGAGAGATGCTAGCAAGCCTGGTACGAAATCGGAGGAAGGCCTAAAGTCGAAGCTAGCTATAAACTCTAGGCTTTGTCTTTCAACAAACAACGGGCTTAGGGTCAATTTCTTTCGGCTCAACGCGTCTGCCACTACGTTGCCTTTGCCCGGAGTGTAGGAGATTTCGAAATCGTACGAGGCAAGAAACTCCATCCATCTTTGTTGCCTCAAGTTAAGATCCTTCTGCGAGAAAAGATATTTCAACGATTTATGGTCAGTGTAAAGTTCGAACTTCTCACCTAGGAGATAGTGTCGCCAAGACTTGAGTGCAAAGACGATGGCGGCTAACTCAAGATCGTGGGTTGGGTAGTTCTTTTCGTGCACTTTCAACTGCCTCCCGCCATAAGCTACTACCCTTCCTTCTTGCATTAAGACGGCGCCTAGCCCTGTCCCACATGCATCCGTATAAACAGTGAACATCTTGCTCCCATCTGGCAGCGTCAAAACTGGGGCTGTTGTAAGAGCCCTTTTCAGTCGTTGGAAAGCAAACTCGCAATCCAAATCCCAATTGAACACTAGATTCTTCTTAGTCAATTTCGTGAGTGGAGCTGAGATTTTCGCAAAATCCCTTATAAATTTTCGATAGAAACCTGCTAGTCCTAGAAAGCTTCGGACCTCAGTTGCATTCCTTGGTGTCTTCCAATCCTGTACCGCCACTACCTTAGCAGGGTCCACTGCTAACCCTTGTTTGGATACTATGTGCCCAAGGAACCTCACCTCTTCTCTCCAAAAGTGGCATTTGGAGAATTTGGCTTTTAGTTGATGGACTCGCAAAGTTTCCATGATTGCCCTTAAGTGCTGAGCATGTTCCTCTTCACTCTTTGAGAAGATAAGGATATCATCTACGAAGACCACTACGAATTTGTTGAGGAAATCTCTAAATACCCTACTCATCAGGTCCACGAAGTAAGCAGGTGCATTTGTCAAGCCGAAAGGCATGACAAGCCATTCAAAGAAGCCGTCTGGGGTTCTGAACGCCGTTTTATCGATGCTATCTTCAGCCACCCTTAGCTGATGAAAACCGGTTGCTAAATCGAGCTGGGAGAAAACAGACGCTCCTACAAGCTAGTCAAACAAATCGTCAATTCTAGGGAGTGGGTGCCTATTCTTTTTCGTTAGCTTGTTGAGCTCCCTATAGTCAACACATAGACGGAGTGATCCATCCGCCTTTGTAGCGAACACCACTGGAGCGCCCCATTCTGAAATGCTCCTCCTAATGAACCCCTTTTCTTGAAGCTCTTTAATCTGTTTACTGAGCTCTTTCCTTTCTCGTGGAGCCATGTGTCTAACGGGCAACGCAACGGGCTTTGCATTATCTACAAGATATATGCGGAAGTCTATTTCCCGCTTCGGAGGCAAGCCCTTCACCTCTTCGAAGACATCCGGATATTCCCGGACCACTCTAACTGATTGCAAATTTTCAACAGAGGCATCTAGCGATTCAAGATAACTAAGCATAACCGCATACGAGGGATTACAAGAAATTTCCAAAGTATTACCGAGCTGGGTTAGGAGCCTAACAACTCTTTTCTCACAATCAAGGATGGCCCCATTACTGGATAGCCAATCCATACCCAAAATCAAACCATACCCCGAAAAGCCCAAAACAAAGGCACTACATTGAAATTCTACACTTAGAATAGAAATTTGCAATCCCACACAGATCATAGACAAATGAGCTGGGCCCCCAATTGGGTTTGAAACAATTAAGGGGTCCTCTACCATACTAGTTTTTAGGTGCAGAGATTCTACTAGAGCAGACGAGATAAAGGAGTGTGATGCGCCAGAATCAAATAAAGTGCGAACGGGGTGATCATAAAGATAAACTACACTTTCTACAGAAGTATTTATACCTCGCTGTTGCAGAGGTGGCGCTTCCAGCACATGAACCTGTGCCCCTGGGGTGGATCCAGCCCTCTGCCCCTGTCCTCGTTTCTTTGGGCAGTCCTTAGCCCTGTGGCCTGTCTCACCGCAAGAAAAGCACCCACCATTCTCCTTGGACTTCTTTTTCCGGCAGTCCTTTACTAAGTGCCCCACTTTGCCACAGAAATTGCACTTCCTCTTCTCTTTGTTGCCTTTCCCGCCTTTCTTAAAGTCTGTCTTCTTAGGCTGCAAACCCTCTTTCTTCCCTTGGGAGCTTTCTGCCTTTGTCTCCTTCTTGCCCTTATTCTCTTCATTCAGCAATGCCATTTGCACCAATCTTTCATACGTGGCTCCCATGGGTATATGGGTCATGGCCAAACTGTGTAATGGCTCATTCAACCCTTTGACGAAACGGAGAGCCTTCTTGTGCGGGGTGTTGACTAGGTCAAGCCCAAACCTAGCCAGCTCATCGAACTGATTCACATACTCTCTGACTGTCTTGTCCCCTTGCTTAAGAAATAAGAATTTTTCCAACTGCAAACTTCTTTCCGCATCTGAGAGAAATTTAGTCTCAAACCTTGCCCTAAAGTCCTCCCATGTCTCCACTGGTCTTTCAGCATTAGTGACTTCCCACCAGTAGGAAGCCTCGCCCTTCAATAGCCACACTGCCAATTGTACTTTTTGTCTATCCTCTACCTCAAAGATGATGAATAGGTCCTCAGTTTCTTTCAGCCAATTTCTAGCTGCCACGAAGGACTCAGTTCCATGGAAATCCTTTCCTCCCATAGCTTTAAAATCTTTACATATCTTAGCAAACGTGTTTCCCCGTGGAGGAGGTGGAGGAAAAGGTGCTGCTGCAGCTGGATGATTTCCTTCAGCTGGGGGATGAGGAACGGTAGGAACTGGCTGAGTGGCCCTTGCTTCTAAGAACCGTCTAAACCAACTAGGTATTGGCACCCCTTCTGGCAAGTTAAGTTCTTGGGACATGCTGAAACAAAAAGGATAGATTCAAAACGAAGGATAAGAGATAATACCTATGGCTTTGGGGAGTGGACTTTGCCTTTTTAAAATAAAATAACATTTTTCTTTTAAAAATGCTTCTTTAAATTTCCTTTTTGAAAATAATTTTTCAAAACTTTTTATCTTATCTGGTAAACCTATGCTCTGATACCAAGTGAAACACCCCACCTCCGTTAGGGTCACTCTCAAAGGGAATGCCCTAATTTTGGTGGAGGTTTATAAGTATAAGTCACAGATATACAAGACAGATATAAGAACACATATTTGTAAACAGCGGAAAAAAAAACAACAACTTTTATTTCATAAAAGCAAATACGTGTTACAACAACATCACCATGATTGTCTTACCTCCTTTCCAAAAACATAAAATAATACTTTCATAATCTGTCTTGATTACATCATTTAAAGAAGCATAAATAAAACATAGATAAACTGCAAAAGCCCCATAGTGGTTGTCCAAAGCCATAGTTCAAAACGAAAAGGTCCAAGAAATACATTTCTCCTCTTCAAGCTGGATATTAAGGCTGGTCAAGCTGCAGTGTTCCCTCCCCGTGGACCTGGGGGGGGGGAACGGAAGAAAAGAAGGCGAAAGAAAAGTAGAGTCAGACATAAAGCCTGAGTAAGTCTAGTACTATTCTGTCTATGAATAAAGAACTGGGTATGATAAGTATAAACAAGAAGTGGGAAAGCACTATAACTTGGTTAAGTTGTCTAGGGTCGAATATACTATCGTACCCCATGGTAATCTCTGAACCCATATAAACTAGTTCCCAACTGGCACCCCATAATCAGGGTGATGTGATCCGTTCTATGATGATCGGCTCCTACTCGCATAGTTACATGTGTCTTACGGCCCCCGATGTTGTAGTTACCTATGCTGGTCCCACCATGGGGTGTATCAAGTCCCATGGTGGCGGCCCGACACAATCCTAGAATGCACAGGTATGCTACTGGTGTCCAGTGCCTTATTTTTCTGCGCCGGAGTGTGTGCACGCCCGCACCCCGTTAGAACCTACACTGCTACACCCCCGCCGTCGATTTGACCTCTTACAATCAGCCCAGTAATCATGCCCCACCCTGCCTAGTTTCAGGGTATCTTGATACACCTTCTAGGGTTACTGCTGAAAAGGGTCCCCCGTTACTAGGTTTTCTATCTCTAGCCAACATGCTAAGTTGGTTAAGTGTTTTCTAACCTAACCCCCACCAGTCCGTTTAGTTTAGCATGTTCCATTTTGATTAAGTCTTTAGTTCACTTAATCCTAACAATCCTGACTCAGCCTTAATTGTCTTATTAAGGCCCTGACCTCTCACATTAGACAGGTATTGTTGTGGCTGCCTGTTGCCGGTTGGTTCCGGGCAGTCTTACGCCACAACTCAGTCTAACCTCGGGTCCTTATTGGGCTCCATGTTTAACCTCCCACATTGGATAGGTATTGTTGTGACTACTGGACAGCCGGGCGGTTCCGGGCAGGTTTACATCACAACTCAATCCAACCTCGGGTTAAACACATCGTATGTTCTACATTTACATATTTTGTCTTTCTTCTTTATTTTCTTATATGTAAATATTTGCGCCCCATTATTAAGTTAATGGTGTAAAGGTTACACCAATCATGGGCCCAACCCATACTTGAATTTGGGCCCTTCTACTTTATATTTTCATTTATTAATTAGTTTGGCCCAACGCTATTTTCCCCTGTTTAATACGTTCGTTTATCATAATATATGTTGGGCTTAGGCTTTTAAGCCCAACTTAGCCATGAGAAAAAGGGGAGGCTTAAAGCGTGATTACATATACGAAAAGGGGAATGTGAACGCATGAACTTGCAATGTGACGTTGGAACTACAAAATAGAAACTGGTGTACTTGCATAGTGGTAACATATACTTTGGTCATAAAGCATAAGTGACATGAATCAAACCATGTAAACTTGTAGTTAAATTAAGAATATCACTATCGACACATAGGCTTAACTACAACATAAACCTATATTTTATTTAGGCATAATATCAAACATAAGCAATTCATGTTTATAAGATTACTACATGTTTACAAAGGTGTTTACTTTTGTTACTAACACAAAAGTATAGTTCAAACTAATCATGATTTTTACTTTAGTCGTGCAACTTGCAAAAGGGATTTTTGAATCTAACCTAGCTATGTACTACATATGTCATCATATAATTCTTGTTAACAATATGGATTTCAATTATGCAAACTATCAATCATAGCCTAGTCATATTCATAAGTTTGCAATTAGGTTCTCTAGTACAAAAGCATGGCTTAATACATAGATCATGGTGCCAAAATTTCAACATAGTTTCATATGATCTATAATAACCCAAATTTGTTCTAATTACGTACAAAATGATTTATGTACAAAAATATACATCATGATGGCATAGTATCAAAACCCCAAACTTGCATGAGTTTCAATTAAACAACTACATACATGTAGCTTCAACATGGATTACATAATTTGCGAATATTCCAAACGTATACTTGCATAAAACTACCGCAAACATGTAGTTTTTCATAATGAATAACATAATTCGAGAATATCCAAACGTATACAACATTCCAAATCGATATGAATCATAGTAACGCACAAATATGAATTACTTTATCGCCACAATTCAAGTATACAAACCAACACAATTATTTGTTCATACCAAAATAATACTCTACTTACAATTGTGTGGCGAATTCTCCAATTTAGGAATTTGGAGATGCGATTTGATTTGATTAAGTTGCTTTATGCCTTTAGAATTTGCCTCCTAATTCTCTCTCCAATTGGTGGCTACTCTTAGTCGTTCCTCAGCAACATGGCGGCTTTGTTCTTATTTTTGAATGAATAGATTAGGGTTGAGTCTAGGGTCATTTTTATAGGGGTTATGAACTGATTAGGACCATTGATGTTGCTTGGTTTGATCATAGCCATTCATCCTAAAGAGAGACCAATTAGAGCTTGCCACCTAGCCCTAATGACAAAGCAGACTACAGAAAATCGGCCAACATAAAATAGACCAGCCAGGTTGGGCTGGGTTCGACCTGGCTCTGGACCAGGTCGACAGCCCTGTCGACAGCCCTGTCGACCTGGTTAGACCAGGTCGACAGCCCAGTCGACCTGGGTGCCTTAGGCGGGTGTTTTTCCGCCCTGGCCCATTGGGCCCCATTTTGGAATTTAAATTTGATTTTCTGAGCTATTTTATTCTGTTTGAATTTTAAACTTAAATTCAGAAACTTCCGAAGGCCATATCTTCTTCATACGGACTCCGTTTTTCGAAAACTCGGACTCTATTTCGCGTATTTTTCCGAGACGAACGCAATGGCGTATCCCGTTTCACTTAGTTCTTTGATTTGAAATTAATTATACTTTAATTTGTGAATTTCACAGTTGTAGAATTTGCGGGGTGTTACACAAGAAGTGTGGGTCTAAGCTCAAGGGATGCTAATGAGCCCGTTATCGACTGAACAGCTGGTGTGAAATCAACGGTTGCCAAGAACTCTAGGCTCCTCATCTCGACAAACAAGGGACTCAAAGTCAATCTACTTCTGCTTAGTGCATCTGCCACAACATTACCCTTGCCAGGGGTATAAGCTATCTCGAAGTCATAAGATGCCAAGAATTCCATCCACCTTTGCTGCCTTAGATTCAGATCTTTCTGCGAGAAGAGGTACTTGAGTGACTTGTGATCAGTATACAACTCAAACCTTTCGCCTAGAAGATAGTGGCGCCAGGATTTGAGTGCAAAGACGATCGCCGCCAACTATAAATCATGCGTGGGATAGTTCTTCTCATGAACTTTAAGTTGCCTACCCCCATAACATATCACTCTTCCCTCTTGCATCAGAACGGCACCAAACCCCGTGCCACATGCATCTGTGTACACGGTAAACATCTTACCACCATCGGGTAATGCCAAAACTGGAGCTGTGGTAAGGGCTCTCTTGTGCCTTTGAAAAGCAAGCTCACACTCCAAGTCCCATGCAAAGGCTAAGTTCTTCTTCGTCAACTTAGTAAGAGGGGCCGAAATCTTAGCGAAGTCCCTGATGAACTTTCTATAGTAGCCCGCCAGACCGAGAAAGCTTCTTACTTCGGTTGCATTCCTAGGAGTCTTCCAGTCTTGAACTGCAACCACTTTCGCGGGATCCACTGCTATGCCTTGCTTAGAGACTATATGTCCAAGAAACCGAACTTCCTTTCTCCAGAAATGACATTTGGAGAACTTGGCTTTCAACTGATGCGCTCTAAGCGTATCCATCACTTCCTTGAGATGCCTAGCATGTTCTTCCTCATCCTTTGAGAAGATCAGAATATCATCCACGAAGACAACAACAAACTTGTTAAGGAACTCCCTGAACACCCTACTCATCAAGTCCACGAAGTATGCGGGTGCATTAGTCAAACCGAATGGCATGACAAGCCATTCAAAGAATCCATCTGGAGTCCTAAACGCAGTCTTATCAATACTATCCTCAGCCACTCTAAGCTGATGGAATAAGGTGGCTAGATTGAGTTGAGAGAAAACAGAAGCACCTACAAGCTGGTCAAAGAGATCATCAATCCTCGGTAAAGGGTGCCTATTCTTCTTTGTTAGCTTGTTCAACTCTCGATAATCAACACATAGACGAAGCGAACCATCCGCCTTAGTAGCGAATACCACCGGAGCACCCCATTCAGAAATGCTTCGTCTAATAAAATTCTTCTCAAGCAACTCCTTGATTTGCTTACTGAGCTCCCTTCTTTCTCGTGGGGCTATGTGCCTAACGGGCAATGATACTGGCTTGGCATTATCGACTAGATAAATGCGGAAATCTATCTCTCGTTTAGGGGGTAACCCCTTAACTTCTTCAAAGACATCAGGATAGTCTCGGACCACCCTTACAGATTGCAGATCATCGATGGACGAGTCGAGAGATTCAAGATAACATAACATGACGGGACCTCTAGGGTTACAAGAGATTTCTAGGGTATTACCGAGGCGAGTCATGAGCCTCACCACCCTATGCTCACAATCGAGAATGGCTCCATAACTGGACAACCAATCCATGCCCAAGATCAACCCATATCCGGTGAATCCGAGAACATAAGCATTACACGTGAATTCTACGGTCAAGATAGAAATCTTCAAATCCACACAAATCATAGATAGATCGGCGGAACACCCAATTGGATTTGAAACACAAACGGGATCCTCAACTAGGCTAGTACTTAGGTGCAAACTTTCAACAAGATCAGAAGAAATAAAACTATGCGATGCGCCAGAATCAAATAAGGTGCGAACAGGATAATCAGAAATATAAACAAGACTTTCTACAGAAATACTACCTCGGTCCTGAGCTGGAGCAGCATTGAGAGCATGCACTTGCCCTCCAGAAGGTCCTGCACGCTGATTCTGCCCTTGCTTCTTGGGGCAATCCTTGCTAAAGTGTCCAGTCTCTCCACAATGAAAGCATTCGCCCAGCTTCCTCTTCTTCTTCTTACAGTCTTTAGCTATGTGCCCAACACTCCCACAGTAGTGGCATTTTCTTGGGTCCTTTGCCTTGGCCTTGTTGCCCTTGTTGTTCTTGTTGTTTTTGTTGTTCTGATTGCTCTGATTTCCTCCCCACTTGGAGTCTGTCTTCTTGGTTTGAGTCTCATTAGTCTTGTCTTCCTTCTTGCTATTCTTATTGTCTCCTTGAAGCAATGCCATGTCCACTAGGCCTTCAAAAGTGGCCCCCATGGGTATATGAGATAGGGCTAAACCTTGTAATGGCTCGTTCAACCCTCGTTCAAAGCGCAAAGCCTTCTTCTGGGGAGTATTAATCATGTCCAAACCGAATCGGGCGAGCTGGTTAAACTCATTTACATACTCTCTCACTGTCATGTCCCCTTGCTTCAAAGATATAAACTTCTCCAATTGCAGATTTGCCTCAGCTGATGATAGAAACTTAAGCCCAAACCTCGTCCTAAAATCGGCCCAAGTCTCTATAGGCCTCGTAGCATTGGTGACCTCCCACCAATAAGCAGCTTCTTCTTTTATTAGCCATGCTGCTAATAAAATCTTTCTATGGTCTTCCACATCAAAGATGGCGAAAAGATCTTCAGTTTCTTTCAACCAATTTTGTGCCTCCACAAAAGTCTCCATCCCAATGAAATTCTTGCCACCCATCGCCTTAAAGTCCTTGCAAACTTTTGCGAAATCCGCTTGCGGATTCCGAAGAGGGGGAGGAGGAATCTCAGTTATGTTGGGGGTATTTGCTGGGCCCACATCGTTGGCCCTAGCTTCCAAGTACCTCCGGAACCATCCGGGAATGGTCACTCCCTCGGGAAGGTTAAGATCGGCCATACTGAAAAAGGAAAAGATAGATTTAGAACAAGGGAACGAAGGATAGTGCTAATGGCTTTTGGGGAATAACCTTTTAAAATAACTAGACTTTTCTTGGAAAATACTTAATTGGTTTTGAAAATAGTTTTTCAAAAGGTAAGTTTTTTAAAAACCTTTTGCTCAAATCTTGTAAACCTTATGCTCTGATACCAAATGTAACACCCCACCTCCGCCAGGGTAACTCTTGCAAGTACTCTGGCTTTGGAGGGGCGTTAAACAAGGTAAACATGCATGCAGATATCACAAGACAGAACATGTAAGTAAAACAGAGTAAATAAAGCAGCGGATCAAACTAGCATTTCAAAACCATAGTCACGTTACAGCAAAGTACTTGATCATTTTTTTCCAACAAACAAAGTCTAGAGAAAAGCATAAACTGAAAAACTGAAATACATAAAGTACTATCCCCAAAGTGAAGTGATAAACCATAGCTAGCTCAATGTCCAAAACCGTACATGAGCAAATCCAGTAAGCAAGCTATAAAGAACCAAGCTAAGCTCCAATGTTCCCACCCTGAGGACCTGAGGGGGGGGGGGAAACGGAAGAAAAGAGGCGAAAGAAAACAGGTCAGTCAAAAAGACTGGTAAGCCCTACTACTAACTGTCCATGAACTAGTAAAGTTAACTGGCATGAGAAGCTGAGATGAACATAAGGATAACATACTGGCATGATGATTAACTAACCAGATAGATAAAAGGTGTCATCGCATAATCAAGGTTAAGTTTTGCACCACGGGTGTACTAGCATTCTAACATGTCCAGTAAAAACAAGAATTGATCCCTTGGCCCAAGCTTGGCCCAATATCATGAGGTGACCTAAATCAAGGTCCAACTACATGGTCTAGTTGATCGGCTCCCTATAAGCCTAACTCGTCAAGTGTCGGTGTCATACGGCCCAAACATGAAATGTAGTTAAACTGCGCTAGGTCCACCCTAGGGTGTATCAAGTCCTAGGGTGTCAACCTCAGACACAAATCAAGTATGCACAGTCTAGATCTACTGGTACCCGTGCCTGATTTTCCAATTCCGGACTATGTGCACAACCATAGTCCGCCTGGACCTACACCGGCGTACCTACTCAGCCGTCGTTTTGGTCGCTTACATGTCAGCCCAGTAATCGTGCCCCACCCTAGCCTAGTCCCTAGGGTCTTATGATACTATCAAAAGGGTTACTGCTGAAAAGGACCACGCAACTAGGGTTTCTTAACGGGTTAAATGTGGTTAACCCGATCCAAACGTGGATTAAATTGGTTAAGTGTACCCAAGGTTCATGACTTAACCCCGACTAACCCATCAAGCCCAAATTGGTTAAGTATTAAGTGGACCATGACTTAACCCTAATCAGGTGGCATTAATTAACTTAATGTGCTTTAACCTCTCACATTAGACCTTATTGTGGTTACTAGTTAAGCTGGGCGGGTCCGGGTAGCTTTACACCACAACTTGGTCTAACCTCGGGTTCGAGCACAACATGACCAACTTCTCACATTGGGTCTTATTGTTTGTAGCCACTAGTTAAGTCGGGCGGGTCCGGGTAGTTTTATGCTACAAACTCAACCCAACCTCGAGTTGGCCACACTCATATTTTCTAAGTGTCATGTCCATTATGTTTCCAAAACATAATTACAAGCTAACATATCACGTCATGTTATAAAAACCATGTTCATGTCATAATGTTACCCAACCCCAACGTAATCCCATCGTTTACATAATCGCAACAACGCATAAGGGATAAAATAGGGAACTTGGCATAATCATGACATAAAGGTGTTGAAGCCAAAAGTTAACATGGTGGCATATGAAATGCACATATGTTCATATACTTGCATATTGCATTATTAGGCTTCAAAAGTATGCATAAAACCAAACTTAGCATATAAGTGATACATGGTGATAAATGACATGTAGAAGTTGCTAGAAGTTCGCATTTAGCCTCACATGCAAGTTATCATAAGGGATATGATAACTTCCATGTTGCCAAAATGCAACCTTTAATATAAAGCTTGAAGCTTTAAGCTCACAAACTCAAGTTTAACTTGCATAACATGATAACATGTGTATAATGATCAACCCAAACTTGCATAACATAGCAACATGTGTCATACATAATGATTAAACCAACTTGCATAACATAATGATCAACCAAACTTGCATATCATGATGATCAACCCAAACTTGCATCATTCATTTAACTTTATAGTTTAAAAAGAGAGTAGAAAAGGGCTTACAATGCTATGAAGACACAAATAAATATTTATTATAAAGATTGAGACGAAGCCCTTATGCAATCACCCAAATATGCAAGCTCCAAAGGAAAAACCCTTGAGCCAAATCAATAAAAACCCTTGCTTTGTAATAGAAATGTTGCAACTTGACTTGAATGCAAACTAAGAACACTCATAAAAGCTTGAAAACACTTGTATGAACTCAAAACCTCTCATATAAATAAACTTAGAAAATTTAGCATGAGAGTGGAGGCCATGAGAGGAACAAATTTGGCATAGTTTAGTTGTAGAGTTGAATAATGATGATTTAGGCTAGGCTTAGGGGTCTTTTTATAGAAGATTAGGATAGTATTAGCCATAGGATTAACCCTAGATCGAATCCGAGCCATCAAATCCGGTCACTGGCCAACAAAACAGGTCCAAACAACCCAATTAAGTGCACCAGGCCGACTTGGCCGACCAGGGAGGTCGACCCCCAGGTCGACTCTAGGGTCGACCTGGTGGGGGGGAGGTCGACCCTAGTGTCGACCTGTCTGGGCGGGAGTTTTCCCGCCCAGTCTGTTTTGGCTGAATTTGAATTCTAAATTCAAATTTGAACTGTTTTTGAACTTGTAATTTTCTGAAAACTTTGACGGGCCATAACTTGGTCATACGGACATCGATTTTTGAAAACTCAGACTCTATTTCGCGTATTTTTCCGAGACGAACGCAATGGCACAGCCCATTTCCCTTGATTCAGATTTTACAGTTTAGTTCTGTCTTGATTTATGTTATAACATGTTATTCAAAAATTCGGGTTGTTACAACATGGGTCGGTCATTTCAGTTCAATTCTAGACGGTCGGTCATGTTGTACATGATGGATCGTTCGGTCGCAATGCGCTGAGTGGGTCGGTCTATTACAATGGGGCGGTCTCGGCTATACAGGTCGGTCTGAATGGATCGGTAAGCTTCGCTAATTGCGTCAGTCGACTTCAACATACGGGTCAGCTGCAAAGCACCGGGTCGGTCAGTTTTAAAGAACTGGGTCGGCACTAACTGGGTCGGCACTAAGTGGACCAGTATATAATCAAAATATGGATCGACACCTTTGCATATAGCAACATGGAATGACAATTTTGCAAATTGCTGATACAAGTTGGCACTATTATATGCATAAAGCTAAACAAGCCAATGTGACCAGTTATGATTATGGAGCTACATGGACCGTTAATCATACCATCTTATTTTGGTACTGGGAATATTGGTTCCAAATTATACCATAAAGGCACGAGTTCAAGTGGTCATTTATGTTATGCATGCAAAAGAACTATGCACAAGTTCTGAGAGCCACGTCAGCAGTGAATCACAAAGTTGTGAACAACATGGGTTAATACATTGGTTCCTTAAAACATGCAAGGACTATCGCGGTTCAAGGACATGAACAGGTCATATACAAACATAATGATGTTACACTATAGCAAAAATCGGTCGGTCCATTCATCAAACTGGATCGGTGCATTCAGCAATTTGGGTCGGTCCTATTGATGGACACGTGGACCGGTATGGGAGCAGAAGCTAATAAAAGTGGGTCGGTACCTTGTATTACTGCTGGAAAAATGGATCGGCCTAATATGAAATAAGGTGGCTACAATGGTAAATTAAAGCAAACTGAATCGGTCCTATAATAGATAATTGAGTCAGTGCATTGTAAACAAATCTGGGTCGGCTATAAAGAAAATGCGGAGCAGCTGACATCAGAACAAAGTGGATTGGTCATTTCTTATATTAAAATGGGTCGGGCATTTCAAATATTCAGTGGTAGAACTGTAATTTACGAACCATGGTAGCTGTACACAGCTGTAAAGTGAACCAATGGAATTTTTGTAAATAGTGTTTAGGCTGATCCAAGTTTATGGCCGACCCAAACTTTGTACCCCATAATTACAAGAATGTCATTGCTCTCAAACTTCTTCTATAAAGAGTCCCTTGCTCTACAATTCAAGGGACCGATTCCACGACTCCGAAGGGCTGCCAAAATCATTCCTCGACCATTCTGAAGCTTCTAAAAACTTCATTAATGGCCGCCAAACTTCTCTCCTTTTTCCTCCTACATGGAATGGATCTCATCTTCTCCGAGCACCATTAATTCACACTCCGATCTACTTCGAGTGATCTGCAACCACCATAGCTCTTCTTCAATGCATGGATCTAAAATCATTTTCATGATGGAACCAAGGAAAAGTATATAATTACGCAATCCAATCTGTTCCTTCTCGAATCTAAGTGTGATCTAAAGCGGAGAGAGCAAAAAAGTGGGGAATTATCACAAAAGTGGTCAAGTGTAATTAATGCGATGATAAAATTTGTAATTCTCTCCATAATGATGAAAAGTGATTGAAAAGTGGACGTAGATTCACATTGAATCGAACCACTATAGAAATCCCGTGTCCTTATTTTACGATTGTGGCCTATTTAATTTCTAATCATAATTAGTGAAGTGTGATTTCACACCATTGGTGTTTGAGTCATTTTTGATCCAAACATTTGGCGCCCACCGTGGGGCCGTGTTCGCATCTTGTAACGAACCGGAAAATTGTTGCTCGAATTTTAGACACAATTACATCCAGCAAACTCTAGTATCGAACATCCAGAAAGTTGTTTGAAAGAAGGTAGAGGGTGAGATAAGAAAGAAAGAAATATTAGAATAGAAGAAGAAGAACACAACATCAAAAGAGTCTCACATTGCAGGGGAACATAATATAATACATAAATATACCTTTATTGAGTGCTATAAAATACTTACGAACATAACAGCATAACTTACAGTCAATACATCTGGACAGTTATAATAATATTTCTTCATATAAAACACGCATCGGAATAATGTAATATCATACGTCTGAACCCATCCAGCTCGTTTCTGGACTTCGCAGCATTCGATAACCTGGATCTGTACAACCTGGTCTAACCCGAGCATTACAAATACCAGATCAGTTTGGTGAACCAGAGTGAGGACAACTCGTAAAGCTTAAGGGGATTATCCAACTTGATTTTAAAGTTCTAAATCTTTCCCAAAGAAAAGATAATTGTAAGACCAAATCCACACAGAAATACAGAGAGTTTTTACCTTACGATAACCCAAAACATTTTGAAATCACATATATAATCTGATATTATAATAGTGTCTAAATACAAAAAAATAACAATTTAGCGGAACGCTTGTATCTCACGCTCCACATATATAGTATACAATCAAAACCACGGGCGCTTATTGCAGATTGGATTCCGACTATGACAAGGTATGGAACCACCTGCCAATAGTGTATCTCTAGAGGCGAATACACTGGGTTCAACAAGAACGTCTTGCAACCCGGCCCACACATGACCGACCACTAATTTCGCTTGAGGAAATAGATTGCCTTTTTTTTATCACATACACTATGTTGACATAGTGCCCCAAAAATAAACTAAAAAGAAAATGAAGTCTTTTCTTGAAAAAAGTAATTTTTACTAAATTTTTTTATAATTTTGTAATGTAATAATAATAAGAAAAGCAAGATTCTGATTCCTTCATTACCAAATTTTTTTGGTATTTTTGGTCATATCCATTATTTGATGTTGTGGGGTCTTTAGAAAGCCCTTGTATACTAGAAGGTCAGAACGAGGAAATAAGTATCGAATGTATATCACCAAAGGTTGGGATCAACAACCATTTCCCGAAAGGGACAACATCGATAGATTAAAGAACGAAAAGGAATTTCTCTAAATAGGTGATTATACACCCTAATGGGAGCGACCCACATAGCCATGCTGCCTACCCGATTTTTATCATTTCCCGGTTGATGATGCTTAAGGTTATAATCGACTTTTGGAACACTTGGCCACCATTCACTTTGAGTGCCACATTGTCAAATCTGCCAAAAATCTTTAATTGATTTCCACAAAAATAATCGGGCTGTTAAGTTAAGAGAAGGTGTCTTCTCCGCCACCACAGAAATACGTTTGAGGAAATCAACTTACGTAATTCCTTTGGTAATACTTTGTCAGACATTCATCAATACAAGTTCTCCTGGGACTGGACAAACTGAAGGTACCCTCCTACTGCATCCTTGAATCACCCTATGGATTAGTAGCGAGTAGTCCTTGCAATCCGTATAATCTCACCTACGGCCGAATCACATCAGTATACCTCTAGCTGTACAACCAGAGAATATTCGACAAGCAATCCTTCCGTTTATGAAGATCCACGATCTTCAATTGCTCCATCTCGCTCAGTATCTGGTATCTTTAATGTTTATGTATTCATTGGTCGGAATTGTTTTCGAATATAAATTTGATCCTGGTCTTTCCATACCAACAATCGTATTGGCCAGATTTGATTGTCGGTTATTTAACGATCAAATAAACAACCATTTGATCATGAGAATAAAATGAATTCGTTGATTCAGTACTCATCAAAATTTGGCCCTTTTAATTATAAATAATTACCAATTCATTAATTCAGCTTCTGAATCATTTAATAATTTAAAACACGGTATTCACTTCTTAGTAATATTCTCAAAACCATTTCATTTTAATATTTGGGAAAAACATCTTATAACTATATTCAATTATTATCTCAAAACATTAGTTACAACAATATTTCTATCCTCCAAAAATCCCTAGTTCTTAATCGTGAATTGGTAAGTGAACCACTTCCCAAACATCAACCCGAAGACCGAAATCAACATCAGGTTGACGCTCAGAAAATTATTCAACTCAATCAATCTCTAGTTAGGTTATAGTTATTATCTTACTTCATTATCTAACCATATTATCCCACTTATGATCAATTCCACCATTTTCTATTTTTGGAAATCTCGTTTCAATTCCATTATTCAATGACGTTAATTTAAAATTAACATTTTAGTCTCACACCCTTCCTTTATATCTCGTTCAGATGATTTTGGTTTAATATAAACCCTTATACCCCGCTTCCTTTTCAGTTAAAATATTAATATAACATTTTCTTTAAACTATCGCATTGGCTATAAATCCCTTTTATAACTTTGTTTCAAATCCCAATTTTAATAAAAACTCCTTCATAAGCTCTTCTAAAATTCCAACCATGTTTCAATATCCACTTTAATTTCTTTCTTCAATGAATCAAAATTTCGAATTGATCACTTAAATTATTAAAATAATAATTTACATTATCTTTAACTATTGTAGAGATAATTACTTTTTGTTTAACCAGAACAAACTTTAATACTGAACTAAAATTAATCAATTTTAAAACATGATCATCTCGTTAACCAATTCAAATTATTCATTCTTTTAAGTTAATTAATAACTTAATTAATTTAAATAAATTTCATTTAATTATTTCTTGAAATAATTAGTTTAACTATTGCATTAGTTTGTGCTCGTCTCTTACAAATCTCATTAATGTAAGACTTTGATTTGTAAACTATTTAATAATATTCAAAACTTATAAAATAAATAATAAACCTTAATTGAACTTTTATTTAAATATATAGATTTAAAACTCTATCTTGGGTTACAAAATAAATTTCATAACTTTATTACCGTCGGTTCAACCGATGGTAAATCAATATTTGTAACATCTTTTATTTTTAGGCCAACTGCTGCCATTTACTCAGTCAATGCTGCTTATTGGTTAAAACAAAACAACTGTTGAATTTAGATTCAACAAACAAGGATCAGTCAATCATCCAATCATATTGGTTAAACAGTTCATATAAATGCAAGATGAAAATAAATAATAAATTTGAGGAATCCAGCTTGATCCCTCCAACCTGTTCTTCCCTGCATCCAAATAGGTTATCTTCACAATATCATTTATTTCAATAAACAGATATGATATTCAACCATCAAATAATAACAGCAGTCCAAACATCCATCAACCAATTAACAAATCATAGCACACGAATATTTAAACCCAACTTATATAAAATATAAGTGACGAAAAACTGAGTGAGTTGAACTCACCTTGATTTCCATTTGTTGCTGAAACGATTCGTTTTAACTAAATTAAACAAGTGTTCAATTTAATTAAAATTCCCTTCTGTGTCCCGCTCTGTCCAAATCAGCTCCACAATATTACTTCCACCGGTACGATTTCGACGTCACTTGTTTTGTCCACTTTTGTTACTGTAAGATCAAGTTATACATTTAATACGTTATTTACTTTTAAATTAATTATAAATTTAACTGACCACTACACGCTTGACATAGCATTAAACTTTCAATAACAGTCTTTTTAGTAATCCAAAGTCTAAAAACTTCTGAGGCCTTGAAACTTTTGAAAAGAAATCGGTTAATTCAACTACCCAATATTCTTGCTGAACTTCTTTTCTCATACTATAACACCGTATAGATTAGACTAGAAGGTTTATACAGGCACATATGTTGTCTTCATGAATTAATGTGTGTTTCATACTGGCATTTCAAATATATATATACTCGCACATTATCACCTGCAGGCCAAGTAAAACTTATATCATCTTGACTTACATTATATATTAGTATCTAAGGTATATTACTTTTAATTAGGCACGGTGTAATCCAGGGTTAGGCACAAAAAATGAAATCCCTGGAAATGTTTAAAAACACTATTCATTGTGCGTATTACTCCTATTTCCTGCTTATGTGAATAGCAACTTTATTAGGCACAGAATAATTGTTTATACACCCTAAACTAGGATTTGGCCCATCTGAACACTATTGGCATGTCATAAAATCAGTTAGGCAACTTTAATACCAATTAGTCACCCATTTAAAGCTTTATAACCAGGCCACATTACTCTTATCTGATGGTATAAATTAACATATACATACTCCAGACAATTGGTCAGTTATCCTATCTATTTCGCATTTCCTTTTAACGCCTCCACACATGCTTAATATAATATAGCAATTTGTTAAATCTTAATTTACGTTGAACTAGAGTTGAATTAATAAACCATGCTTATATAAAAATTGGTTGAGCTTATCTGTATGTTTACGTTACCATGTCCTCTCACCTGCAGCTGTTTTGTGTCTTCCAACCCATCGCAACTTTCTGAGCTTCAGCAAGCCTCCCTAGACCATCCCCGATCCACAACAGCGCATACTCCCCTGTCACCCGCTTCGACTATCTCCTCTGAACCACTCCATTACCCAGTGTCCGGTTCACAAACCTCCTTCCTTGATTTCTTTAGTTCCATTTCCTACGTGCTGTCTCCTTTCATTCTTCCCTTAACGCACTATGGGTACGTTCTTAACGAACGTGAGCGTGGCATTTGAACGTGGTACTATAACGAAGGGGAATTGTGTTTTTAGCGACGAACGGGGTATTTTAGCGTGGTATTTGAGCGTGGTATTTAATTGTTAAATTAATGGTTTTGATTTAATTAAATTCTAATTGCATCAAACTATGACGACAATATATTTCATAACACGACCACCTTTTTCATAAAACATAAAAAACACAACGGTACTGGAATTAAAACAAATACATGAAAATCTACAATAAACGACGATGAGGTAATAAGTTCAACTCCGATGAAATGAAGGCACATAAGCCCTCATCGCTAAGCTCCTGAGCAATATCAACATTCCGCTCATCGTTGCGAAATATCGTAAGAATCTCCCAAAGATCTACAGGCGTCCCCGATCTCCGAACAAGCTCCAAACAACGAGCAGCAAGCTGTCTCGTATGGTCGGTCACCCACGAGCTGGCACGCTCTGCTTGTCTGCGCCTAGAGGGCTGACCAGACGGTGGATCGCCCGAAGCCATCCAACCAGTATAGAAACTCGCGTCCCCGGGGGAGAAGGAACCAGCTGCTGCAGGCGCTGGTGGAGGTGCTGGTACAGTAGGAGGCGCAACCTGAGGAATCGGATACGCACAAGTATCTTTCCGCAAACAACCCTCGAACATAATGTCCTGATCTTGAAACTTCATCGGCGAGTGCTTCCTAAATTTTCTGAATCGTCTGCCACCGCCGGTACTCCAAAATTCATCAGGACAATCTAGATAATCGAACTCCTCATTCCATACACCCCAAGGTGTTCTAAGCAGCATGTCCCAATCACGAAAAACTCGCTTCATGTTGTCCCATTTGTTTTTAATCTGGTTTTCTGTGAACTCCAGATTAAAACGGTTGTTCATTGTTGTTGCGACTGTTGCGTAGAACCCACTGACGCTTGTATTGCGCTCCGCTATGAACTCAACGCAGACATCTATGAAAGCAGACTCCCGGTCGTCCGTCCAGTTCGCAAAAGGCTGCGAGGTAGCAGTGGTAGAAGTGGAAGCCATCTGCGTAAATAAAAAATATATATATATATATATGTATATATATATATATATGGTAGAGAATTGAAAAATAAACTCAACTATAATTTTTTTTTATAGTTGGAGTACGTTGGAGAATTAACCGTTGGCGTCCGACGCGTCGGACGCCAACGGTTACTTTTCCAACGTTCGAGAATCGTGCAATCTGGAAGGGGTAAAATGTGCTCGCGTTGGACGCAAAAAAATAATGAGCGTGCCAAATTTTGGCTGGGATAACACCCTATAGTCCTTCCCAAATATGTTTCTTCCCATCCTATTTGTTACTGTTCGAAGCAACCAACCACCGTGTAAGCTCCTCAGTGACTTTTGCACCAACGCAAAACTCCTTCAGCCTTGAATCCATCAAAGAAAACCCACTCAGCTACAGTATTATCATCTACTTCCCCGTCGTTTAATACCTGTCCACTTCGCATAGTCTTCTCCACCCAGAACATGTCGACACTCCACTACAGGCCGATCCTCTCGAACTGCCAGTCCCAAGCTTCTCTATCGTTTTGTACATATATATTTACTTTTCACGTCGAAATCTTAGATTATGCTGGTTCCATGAAACCATGCTTTACAATTGGAGTTGCTTCGTATATTTTTTTTTCTTTTATATATTTTTATTTTAAACATGTTGCATGGTTTTCGAATGAAGGAAACAAATGGAGCATGGGCAGTATTTACAGCCAAGAAAAACCTTGGCCAACAAGTATTCGAACAGTAGGACTTCATTGGTAGGCTTAGGCTTGGTTTACATTCTGTTTTCACTTCAAGGCATGTGCAGATGGAGGAAATGGTTAGACTTGATTTGAAAATACATAGGCTTGCTGTGCGTGGTTAAAAGAGGATAGCTGAGCTACTTTAGTTTACTTGGAGATGAAGGGTATGTAGAGATTGGTCTGCAGTATATATTATTTTGATTTGCACGCATAGTTGAAGCATAGGGTAGCCTGTCTTTGTAAGTTGGCTTGGCTGTGATATAAGTCAGCGGTAAAGTGAAGGCTTGGAGGTGACAGGCATGAGTTTTCATATCACTTATAGGTGCTGTAATGGTTTAAATATTTCCATGTGATAACCCATTAGCCTGCATTAAAACTAGGTTGACAGCATAGAAATAGTATAGCTGTTTGGACGTTTTGGGTAGGTGTGTGTGTTATATTCTTTACTTTAAGCTTGAAGTTCTATGCAAAACGATTGATGAGATTGGTAACAGTTTTGGGTAGCTGCATTTTTCTTTGCTAGTATGTACATAGGCATTTGCATATATCATTCCCATATTTGCAAGCGGCTGCAAGATTGCTCACTGATAAGGAAACTTAAAAATAATATATGAGTGTACTTTTATTTAATTTACTTAGCATCGAAGAAATAGAATAGACCAAAGAAAGTAGGTAGGTGCACACATTTCAATTTTAACTCGGTTAGTGTGTATACCGTTATTTACTATTGACCGTTAAATATACACATCGCCTTACCCGAAATCCAAATGCAAAGAAAATGAATACACTGCTACGTCTTAACATTCCGGTCCCAATGAAATTAATTTCATCAAAAACTGACTCGGTTGCACAACGTCGTTATTTTAATTTATCATTTCCCCTTTAAATTGCACGCACCGGTAAAACAACTTCGATTGGCTCCAAACTGGAAATATAGCAATAGCTAGCTGCACGTATTTCAATAAAATTTGTTTCGCCGAAAACGGAGGTTGTTTGAAAAATAAATCATTTCTAGCACCTACATAGTATATCAAACAATTTACCGTGTGCGAAGCACTGGCCCCGTTATAAATCCATTCATAATTTCCAAAACAATACTTAAAATAATAATTTAAATTAAATATTTGACCACCAAAAATATGGGACGTTACACATCTCCTACCTTCACATTGAAGTTCTTAGCCTACTTCTATCATAGATTCCGCAAATCTAAGATCTAGGCCAATCGACGAATAATCATCAAAATTCAAGGCCTTGTTCGAGATCATGACCAAGTCTAAGAAAACCACTAGCAATGCCGTTGAAGAAAACTACAATGTTGCTAACAACGAGACTACTCCACTTGCCACTCGCTTTGAAGCTGGAGAAAATTCAATGGCCGCAGCTGGAGTGACTAAAGCCGAATTAGACGCCATCATCGCTAACTTGAGTTAACACATGGAAGCCGCCAACAAAGTTTTAATCGATGCTAATAAAACTCTCGTGGATGCTAATCAAGCTTTGATGGATAAGGTGAGCGCTCTCCTAAACGCTTTAAGAAAATCCCGCTCCTCTTTCGAAAATCCATGTCAACCTTGAAGAGAATGCAAATTCATCAGCCTTCGATCCTCATAATGACAACTTGGAAAGATTTGTTAGCAAAGACGAAGCTAATGTCGAAGACTTAAAGTTGAATGCTATAAACCACTCCGATTGAAATAACCGACGAGTTGCAAGTTCCGTCAAGGGGACATCTTGCTATAGCGGAAGTAAAAGACCTAGATTTTCTAAACGTGATCGATCACCACGGCGAGCATCCGAAAAAGAGATCGAAGTCCCCTCCCCGGAACGGCACAACTCGAAGGAATATATCGTGGATGTGGTAAAGCAAATCATGAAAGACAACTTGCCTTGCAAAGATAGTGAAAGGGAATGGGACTTCTCTCTCGGCAAAAATCCATTCACAAGGAGGATCCACGGGGCTTAATTTCCCAAGAAGTTCACTCATCCTTCTCTACCTCCGTACAACGGGATTTCTGATCTGAATCACTTCCTATACAAATTCGAATGGTATATGAGTGGAGTCAATGTAACTGACGAGATCAAATGCCTATGCTTCCCCTCTCTATCTTGAAGGCGTCGCATCATTATGGTTCACAAGGCTCCCGCCCAAATCCATCAACCAAATTGATGATTTGATTCTGAAATTCAAAGAGCAATTCTAGCTGCAAGCTACGAAGGCGAAGGACGTTATTTCTCTTACATCAATGAAACAGAAACCAGAAGAATCCGTCAAAGCTTTCCTCAAAAGATTCGATGCTGATGCATCTGAAGTAGGAAATTCTAAGCCTCATATGATCTTAATGTCTCTAATCGGCGCCATAGATGAGAATAGCAAATTTGGCAAATGGATCAAAATGAAAGAGCCAAGAACTTTTGAAAAGTTCTATAAAATGGCCGAGGAGTACGTGAGATTGGAGAATAAGACTGCACCTCTTTAGATTATTAATTCAAACCAACCTCTTGAAGCTTCCAAAAATGTTGCTGCTCAGTATAATCAGAATAACACTCAGGGGCAGAAGCGCGCCAATGATGGAAATGACAACAAGGCTAATAGAAAGTCTCGCCTTTTCAACTCATCAGAGATGACGCCTTTGAACGACACTACTGAAAATATCTATCTTGCAACAAAGAATTCTGAAGAGTATGCGGAGCCAAATCCAATAAGGATAAGCGACGAAGCAGCAAACTCTGGAAAGTTCTGCAGATTTCACAACCAGCCTGGTCATAACACATGCTATAACAGTATGTAAAGAATTCGCAAGCCAAGAATCCTTCTACAACTCCCCAGGGGCAAGGGGTATCAAACACTACAACAAAAATACCCTTTTGCAACTGCCAAAAACAGTTGTAATAGGTCTATTACAATGGGCACCCGTCAGTCTTTATATCCAGAGTTATAATAGAGCTGAATCATTTTACAACTGTTTTGGGCCGTTGTAAAGGATTCCTTTTACAACTGCTTACAGTTGTTGTAAAAGACTTTTTCACAACAACCTTTGGCAGCTGTAAAAGACCTTTTTTACAACTGCTTTTAGCTCTTGTTAAAAACATTTTTACAACTACTATTTAGAGCTGTAGCTAAGTTTATCGCAACACATATTTTCAATAGCTGCTACTATTATAATTTAACTCTTTACAACTGCTATTAAACATAAATATCATGATATTATAATTAAAATCAATATTTCATTAATAATAACCACAACAATTTAAGTTACTTGAAACAACATGAGCTATTCGCATTCATAATAATAAAAAATAATTCATGTTTACATCATTTGTGAATTAATCTCCATTAAAAAACATAAATCCACAATATATATTGATAAAATTACATATCTACTAATCAAAAGAGATAAACTCATTATGCCAAGCAATAGTAGTTCCAACCGCTTGTTACTCTGATGTGACTGCAGACAAAAAACACAAATTTTTAATTAAAATTAAATACGAAAGACATATGTGTGCTTTGTTACCTAAACTAAATACAAAAGATAAAATTGATAGGAAAAGAAATATTACTGACTCATGGTCAATCCAAGCAAACAATGGCAAACACAGTTTGCTTAAGAGCAAATATTTCTATGCAATCGTTCCAACCTCACAAACGTTGAAGCATATGTAAAGGCCTCAACAACTATTAATTACAAGCTATGTTTAGTGTAGCACTAGTAACTCAACATAAGCAAAGTTTTGCTAACCAAGTATAATACTATGACACTCTTGTTTAGTAACACTAACAATTATTCCCCAAGCCATGTGCACTTTTAGGCATCTAATCATTAAATTCTTTGGTGCAGCACCCACTCGACCTGTTCCACTAAAAAAATTGTTCAACCTAACATAGTCAAAGTCTACTAAAACACTACAACATTGTAAATTGTCAAAAAATTTAACGTTGTTTCCCACAGAATAGGTCAAATTAGCTATATAGGAAAATGTGTGTATAATTCCAACACCTAGTTTTTTCATCCACTTAATCATTATATGTTGCATTCTATCAGATGTAATAGTTGCGTCCAGTGCCGGCTGTAGACATTGGGTTGCTTTAGGCAGGATCCAAGAAAAGGGACGTACCTATCCAAAAAAAAATGATTCAAAAAAAAGACATACCATGTTCAGAAAAAGAACTGACGTTAAACAGTCAGCTTATTCTCAGCAAACGAGGTATTGAAGTCACCTATTGGGAGGAACAAACTACAACCCACACAACAGAGAAGCAAAAACACTGCCATCAAGCTGCAAACACTTTCAATGACTTAATGCATCAACAACTATTTATTTAACAACACAAACATATTAATAAAAAGAATATTAATGACACAGGAAACTATTAATAAAGTAAACTTACTGGTTGTGATATTGACAATGGAGTAAAGTACCTGTTAAGATGACAAACAAAGGCTTAATGTTACGACTCTCAAACCTTTAAATATAAAGGAATTTTTTTATCAGTGAACTGATTAAATGGGTTATATTTTTATACATCAGAGTTTTGATAAAACAAAGAAGAAAAATAAACTTGAAGTAAGTATATTAAAAAGTAATAGTGGGAAGCGACTGTGAGTAATGGATAAATGGTAGCAACATATATCCACTATTATATAGATTTTCGAGTCTCTTGTGATGTATGAGGTGAAAAGCAACAGTAGTGGCTCTACTACATTGTCGACTAATATATAGATTTTCGACTCTCTTGTGATGTATTCGGTGAAAAGCTACAAGGGTGGCAGCATACCAAACTTCCACAATGAAGTACTGACCGAGTAAAGCTAAAAACGCATGTCAGCATGCTTCATCTACACATTTGTTGGATCTTCTAATGCATTTCATGGCAGGCACCTCTTACTTTTATTTTTCTTCTTTTCAACTAGCTAGTGATATAAGAAAATTGTATGCCTAGCACTTTCAAAATAGATAAAACATATATTTTGCTGAGAACTTTGACTTCAAAAAGTTTGTTGCTCCATCTATTTTCGTTTGTCTGTTTACGACATGTCGAGTAGCTAGCGTAATACCTTTATTATCTGATATATGTTGATTTTTTAAAATAATTTAAATACAACATAGTTTTATGAGATCTAGGTATGCTAGAACTCTAGCTGAAATGAAAATTTTACCTAGAAGCAAATTTCAAAATCATAACAAAATAAATGTTACATAAAGAAAACAGGGAGACAAAAATGTATAAGGCGTGCTCTTAAGGAAGAAAATAGTTGGCAAAATGGATATCTGAAGGAGTTGAAAAGGGCATGGGCAGCAGAAATATGCATTTTTGTGTTCCTGGAAATGAGAAAATAGGGGATAACAATATAAAAAGAAGAAAACACCAACTTCCAACGTGAGACTCGGGTCAGATGAGCACTGACCAAATATCTTGCTTTTCCCTAAAGGAGAAATTTCTACATTTACTCAAATGGCCCTTCATTGAAGTGATCGGCTTGTGAAGGCATACCAAGTAAAACGGCTTTGGTCTGCAATCCTAACTTGTTCAATAGACTGAGCATGTACAAACATCATAACGGCAAGAGTTTTTGTGGTTTACACAATACGCTGTCCTTATTGCAGACATCAACCTTGCTATCAATATAAGTTCGTTGGTACATATTATAACATGTTTTGAAGCAAAGGTCTGTAAAACAAATAAATGCATGAAAGATTTATATCAAGCAAACGCATCAACAAAATCGAGAACTTTGATAACCATATTCTTAAAGGAGGAAAAAAGCAAAGATTTTCAAGCTATTGAAGACATCTACACAAGTTTCAAGACCATTACGATAAATATGCATAGTGTTCATACCCTTCCCCCTTCAAGTTTACAATAAATGGATAACATCAAACATGTAACTGATCATGCTTTCTCTTTTAATTACTAACCCAAAACTACTGACAATTGAAGTCCCTGCAGATTGGTTTATAGGTTTTCAGTCCTAATGATTTTCATACTTGCCATCAATGCGCAATATAGAAAAGCTAGAAAGGTACCTTTCAATGTCTGGAAGGAAATATAATGCAATATATATATAATACAGCAGCTTTACCTCAAATCTAGAACGACACAAACCAACGGCAAGGCAACCGAAAGCAGCTCAGATTCTGTCATCATCCTTCTGAAATGGACACAACATCCAGATCCAGGCGATGGCGATTTCTTCGACGATAGCAACAATAAAAGACATCGCTTGGCTTCATAAACAACAGTAATCGCATCAGGTCAATAGCAGGAGCAATCCAGAACGTGAGATTTTCAGACATCCAATCCTAAGCATCAACTCGGCAAGGAAAAGGTGAAGTTAATCGATTCGATGTCTGTTCAGCGATGGATGGACTGTTATCACAGAGGATGTGGAGGCGTAAGGACCTGACGGGATCCATTAGCTCGTGAGAAAAGTCGAGATTTTCTTTTAGATCTAATTTGGAAGAGGAGGAATTAGGGCTGTCAACGGATACTTTCGGATACGGATAGCGCCATATCCGTATCCGCATCCGAAACCGTTTTCGGATATCAGATATCTGTATCCGCGGATACGGACGGATATCGGATAATTATCCGCTCCGCCAACAATCAACAAATCAATGAATATAAATGAATTTTTTTAGCTTAATATTAATCTTTTTCAACCTAATTGATTACTAAATTGCTAAAAACAAATAAATATGATGATAATATATAATTTTGAGCAATTAACATGCGTTTAGTAGACTTTTAATTTTGCAAATTAATAAATTAGTATATTTAATTATGTTAAAATACACATAATTTAAACTATAATCGAGAAAAAAAGCGGACGGATAATTTTCGGATGCGGATATGCCTATATCCGCATCCGCATCCGCTTTCCCGGATATCGGATATTTATCCGCTTTTCGAATACGGATGCGGACGGATTTCGGATTTTTCGGATATCCATTGACAGCCCTAGGAGGAATCGTCATTACAGAGTAGGTGGCCATCAAATCGAAAAGTTGATTTTGTTTAGAGTTGTCCAGACGAAATGTTTTCAATTTTGATTTAGGGTGCAGTACGAGAGGGACGGCCCGCCTAAATTTTTATTTTTCCCACCTAAATTTTGATTAAGAAAGAAGAACGTAAGTTACTTGGAACCAAATTTTCATTTTAACCACTAAGTTCCGTTACCTTTAGCTAGCATTTTATGACCATCGGATTTTCATTGGTCATAACGAAAATTTCATCGAAATGTATAGAACTAAATGTTATAAGTTAGAATTAATAAGTAAAGATTTATATTAAATATAATGTTGATTTCTTTAGAGTTAATTTTGATTAAAATGTTAAATATTACTTATGAATGATTGTTATTATTACTTATTTCTTCTTATTTATAATTGAATATAAATTATTAAAAACTTATTATATATGTGTTGCTAATTATTGATTATTAAACACTTAACATTAACTATTAAAAATATTTACTATCTATTAAAGTATTAATTGTTTAATATATGAATAATTATTTATTACTAAGGTTATTACTAATTACTAATTTTTCGTAAATATTAGTATTATTAATTACTAAATATTAGATATTATTAATATTAAATAGGACTCTATTACGACATGAAGAACAAAACTATTTAAAATAAGTTTATACAACTTTATAATAAAATCATTTTAATTATTAATTATCAAAAATTAATTACTAAATAATTAAATAATACTTCTTGATTATTACTTCTTAATAATTAATATTAATGATTACTTCTTATTTATTAATTATAAAAAAATAATTATTAATTATTTAGTGATAATAATAATTTATTATACTAGTTATCAATATTAATTATTAGATATTACAAATTGTTTATTAATTATTAAATATTAAAAAATTATTTATTAATTATTAATTATTTAATAAAAATAATTACTATTATTTGTAACCATTATTATTATACTAATTATTAATTATTGAATGTTAATATTAATTATTCATATTTCAAATTAAATATTATTATTTAATATGATTATAAATTATAATTATTTTTTATTAATTACTAAGTATTGTTATTTAATTTTACTTATTAATTTATTGGCAAACAGAAAAGATATTAACAAACATCTATCACAACATGCAAAAAAGAAGAGTTGTAATGGAAATCTATTATAACAAGCAAAAAATGAATTGTTAAAAATATGCATCTGTTACAACTGCCAAAAACGAAAGTTGTAATAACTATCTATTACAACGGGCAAAAATTAAGAGTTGTTAAAAATAGGCATCTATTACAACTGGCAGAAAATGACTCTTGTAATTGGTATATATTACAACTGACAAACTAAAATAGTTGTTAAAAATATATTTATTACAACTCTTAGGAAATGACAGTTGTAAAAAATCTTTATTACAACTGGCATTTTGTGACAGTTGTAAAACTAGAGTTGTAGTATGACATTTTTGTTGTAGTGAAACGATTAGCCCTGTCCAAGCAATGTAGCTTCTGCTCAAATCATGCCAAGGCTGATTATCAACTGATAGCCGCTAATGGAGCTCCAATTCCAAAGGCTCAAAATAAGCGATCAACATCACTACCACTTTACTTCATGCTCTATTTCCTTCTTTAGGTCATGCTTTACTTCACGTTTTACTTTTTGTTATATTCAAAACTTCTTGTAAACATTCTGTAATATTCTGCAAGTGATGCACTAAACATTAGTTCTGCGAATAAGAGCATATCTATATGAATGAATTTCTTGCTTGCAAAATTTTATGTCAAATCGAAACTTTCTTAAAAAGTTGATTTCATATTGCAGGTCATTTGTTGAGCGCTTGTTCTTGTGAAATCTGACGAAACATAGCAACCCCAACAACGCTAGTTCAAGTGCCAAATGCCTTAAATATCAACATGCACAAATATGAAAATAGAAAAAAGCAGTACCTCGAAAAATGAATGGGAAAGTCGCAAAGACGAGCAAGTGCCATGGCAAACAAACGAGGGAGCTATAACCTTTGTCGAAGGGCACCCCCCCAGGGGGGAGGTTCAAAGCATTACGTTCCTAAAACTGAAATAGCCTGCCAAGTCGATCGTTCGACCAATGAGCTATTAGCTGCCCCTTGGACAATACAACGACCTCTCCAATCCATTTGCATAACATCTGGAATCCCCCGGTGTGAAGAATGAAAACCGCTTGCATAGCATCTGAAATCTCAGATGTGAAGAGTGCCAATCCATTTGCGTAGCATCTGGAATCCTCAGATGTAAAGAATGAAAACCACTTGCGTAGCATCTGAAATCTCAGATGTGAAGAGTGCCAATCCATTTGCATAACATTTGGAATCCCAAGATGTGAAGAATGAAGACCGCTTGTGTAGCATCTGAAATTTCAAATGTGAAGAGTGCCAATCCATTTGCGTAGCATCTGGATCCCCAGACGTGAAGAATGAAGACCGCTTGCGTAGCATATGAAATCTCATATGTGAAGAGTGCCAATCCATTTGCGTAGCATCTGGAATTCACATATGTGAAGAATGAAAACCACTTGCGTAGCATCTGAAATCTCAGATGTGAAAAGTGCCAATCCATTTGCGTAGTATCTGGAATTCCCAGATGTGAAAATGAAGACCACTTGCATAGCATCTGAAATCTCAGATGTGAAGAGTGCTAATCCATTTGCGTAGCATCTGGAATCCCCAGATGTGAAGAATGAAGACCGCTTGCGTAGCATCTGAAATCTCAGATGTGAAGAGTGCCAATCCATTTGCGTAGCATTTGGAATCATCAGATGTGAAGAATGAAAACCGATTGCGTGGCATCTAAAATCTCAGATGTGAAGAGTGCCAATCCATTTGCATAGCATCTAGAATCCCCAGATGTGAAGAATGAAAACCGCTTGCGTAGCATCTGAAATCTCATATGTGAAGAGTGCCAATCCATTCGTGTAGCATCTGGAATCCCCAGATGTGAAAAATAAAGACCGCTTGCGTAGCATCTGAAATCTCTGATGTGAAGAGTGCCAATCCATTTGCGTAGCATCTGGACTCCCCAGATGTGAAGAATGAAGACCGCTTGCATAACATCTGAAATCTCAGATGTGAAGAGTGCCAATCCATTTGCGTAGCATCTGGAATCCCCAGATGTGAAGAATGAAGACCGCTTGCGTAGCTTCTGAAATCTCATATGTGAAGAGTGCCAATCCATTTGCATAGCATCTGGAATTCCCAGATGTGAAGAATGAAGACCGCTTGCATAGCATCTGAATCCCTAGATATGAAGAATGAAAATCGCTTGCGTAGCATCTGTAATCTCAGATGTGAAGAGTGTCAAGTCATTTGCGTAGCATTTAAAATGTCATATGTGAAGTATGAAAATCCAAAGTCCTCTCCGGGGGCACCCGATTGATTGTTAGTATCAAGAAGCATCTGATTTGATAACAACAAATATTGGGGTTGTAACTAGAGTTCTCCCTGGGGGCACTCCTTCTGAACCTACTGACGCTTGGGTTAATCAATATAATTGAGTACGTCACCAATATATGGATTAACCAAGCCGGATTACAGATGAATTCAGATCTTAACCAAATTAACTTGCGTAGTACCTGAAAGTCTCAGATGCGACAAGTGTTGGATTATAACCCAAGCAGGGGCACGAAACCCAAAACACTTCCCACATTGAAGGATGAAGACCTCTCAGACAGAGGCATAAACATCCAAGTCTTCTCCAAAAGGAAGTGGGAAATAAATCACAGATACGTACTTCTCAAATATGAAATATCGTACACCGTCATATATGTCATTAAAATAGCAGCATTTAAGATCCACAGTCAAATTATCTCGACCCATTGATCTTAAGCGTTGGCGTGAATTCGAAGTAGAATGTAGTGTTCATGCAGATAATGTTCAATGCGTTTTAAACCATTGAATAAAATAGTCCTATGCAAATAATTCATTCCATTTGGAACAAAAATTCGCTATATTTATATTTTAATTGATTAACCTGTTGTCGATATGGGCAGTCAACAACAAATATTCACCCAAAACCATGCAATATTTTTCTTTATTACAGAACAAGGCATAGGATTAAAAAAGCATGTTTGGGCTCGAAATACTATAGATTGCCTTCAAAGGACGTGCATTACTCCAAAGAAGGCCCGGTGGCCAAGCATATGTCCAAAAACAAGTAGCCACTACTATGGCATAAACCGATATCAGACTGAATTGACAATGTCGAGATCCGGGTTTAACTGCAAAACGTTGAAATCGCCTATCCAGCTTAATCTCAGCAAATCCTTCTCAGACCCTAGAAGTCTAAAACTCCGACCCGGAAGAAGAAATACCAATGCCCAGAAAACTGGTCCTCCAGAATAGCATGTGCCCGGCCCATTATCGGAAAAATTCCAATTCATTACACTAGAGAATTCCCATTCCATACATAAGGTGTATATACCGATCCACTTCTATAAGTATCAAAAACATAAATAAACCAACAGTCTACATATCAAAATAAAACGATAATTTCAGAGCATACAATTTTCCATAAAATAAAAATTATAAACTCCGAGGGACAAATGTTATCCACTAAAAATCTTACGTATGCTGTTGGATCAAATTCAAAGCTAGAATTAACGGCTTGGGCAATACAATCAATGTGTATGGATCGGACAATCTCAGTGTACATGGGTCGGTCAGTTCAGTTCAATTCTGGTCGGTTGGTCATGTTGTACACAACAAGTTGGTCGGTCGCAATGCGCTGAATGGGTCTGTCTATTACAATGGGTCAGCCTCGGCTGTATGGGTCGGTCTGAATGGATCGGTCGGCTTCGCTAACTGGGTTGGTCGATTTCAACATATGGGTCAGCTGCAAAGCACCGGGTCGGTCGGTTTTAAACAATTGGGTCGGCAATAACTGGGTCGGCACTAAGTGGATCAGTATGTAATTGAAATATGGATCGGCTCCTTCGTATATAGCAACATGAAACGACAACTTTACAAATTTCTGATACAAGTTGACACTATTATATGCATAAAGCTAAACAAGCCAATGTGACAAGTTATGATTATGGAGCTACATGGACCGTTAATCATACCAGCTTATTTTGGTACTTGGAATATTGGTTTCAAATTATACCATAAAGGCACGAGTTCAAGTGGTCATTTATGTTATGCATGCAGAAGAACTATACACAAGTTCTGAGAGCCACGTCAGCAGTGAATCACAAAGTTGTGAACAACATGGGTCAATACATTGGTTCCTTAAAACATGCAAAGACTAACGTGGTTCAAGGACATGAACTGGTCACATACAAACATAATGATGTTACACTATACCAAAAACGGGTCGGTCCATTCATCGAACTGGATCGGTTCATTCATCAATTTGGGTCGGTCCTATTGATGGACATGTGGACAAGTATGGGAGCAACAACTAATAAAAATGGGTCGGTACCTTGTATTACTGTTGAACAAATGGATCGGCCTAATACGAAACGCGGTTGCAACAATGGTAAATTAAAGCAAACTGAATCGGTCTTATAATAGATAACTGGGTCAGTGCATTGTCAACAAATCTGGGTCGGCTATAAAGAAAATGCGGAGTAGCTGACGTCAGAACAAAGTGGATCGGTCACTGCTTGTATTAAAATGGGCCGGGCACTTCAAATATGCGGTGGCAGAACTGTAATTTACGGACCATGACAGTTGTACATAGCTGTAAAGTGAACTAGTGGTATTTCTGTAAATAGTGTTTAGGCCGATCCAAGTTTACGGCCGACCCAAACTCTGTACCCTATAATTACAAGACTGCCATTGCCCTCAAACTTCTTCTATTAATAACCCCTTGCTCCACAATTCAAGGGACCGATTCCACGATCCCGAAGGGCTGTCAAAATCATTTCTCGACTGTTCTAAAGCTTCTAAAAACTTCACTAATGGCCACCAAACTTCTCTCCTTCCTCCTACATGGAATGGATCTCATCTTCTCCAAGCACCATTAATTCACACTCCGATCTACTCCGAGTGATCTGCAACCGCCATAGCTCCTCTTCAATGCACGGATCTGAAATCATTTTCACGATGGAACCAAGGAAAAGTATATGATTACACAATTCAATCCGTTCCTTCTCGAATCTTAGTGTGATCCAAAGCTGAAAGAGAGCAAAAGGTGGGGAATTATCACAAAAGTGGTCAAGTGTAATTAATGCGATGTATGAGATGATAAAATTTATAATTCTCTCCATAATGATGCAAAGTGATTGAGAAGTGAACGTAGACTCACATTGAATCGAACCACTATAAAAATCCCATGTCCTTTACTTGTTTTTCTCCATTTATTTTGCGATTGTGGCCCTTTTAATTTCCAACCATAATTGGTGAAGTGTGATTCCACATAAGTCTTGGATGTGGTGGATGTACTATCTGATCAAGACTTGCTTGGTTATATAAGTTGTCAACTGAGAAATTTCCGTCAGAGTTGGTAGTGTATTGTATTTCTCCGTTTTATTAATTTCTGTAATATTATTATGTAATGAATTGTTTTGTTAGGTTTACCATGTTATTCTGATTTAATGATATTATTCTGTTTTAAACATCAATTAATTAAATTAAAAAAAAAACAAAAAAGCCCGCTTAAATGACTCGCTTAAAATCGAAACCATATTTTCCGCTAAATAAAGTACTTCGCTTCCTTTACCCTCAAACATACCCTTAGTCTTTCACTCCGTATTGAAAAATTATAGACAGATATCGCTGCAAAACGCCGTATCGCTCTTTTCAAAAAATATTTTTGTCAATTGTAGTTTGCAGGTATGAAATATTTATAAATACATGATTAAATTATTCTTATTTATGAGTCTTACTCTTTTATAAATAACTTAACTTGATATATACATGAAATACTTGGACAACCAAACTAACTTAGAATACATATATATATATATATATATATATATATATATATATTATAACAACAATAATTTTTGAAATATAATAAAAGTTTGGTTAATATGGTTAAACCATTAATCAGACTAAATATTTTTTTAAATTAATTAAAATTTAAATTAAACTGATCAAAATAAACAAAATAGATTGATTTATTTGATTTAACCAAATAACGCTCACGTCCACGTGCTTATATGATAAAAAGGTACTTTTGTTAAATCCAAAATCATAATTTTATAAAAGGCATACATCAAATTATTATATTTGAATTCCTTCAACCATATTCAAACACACTATGTCATTTTGAAAGAAAAAACAAAGCTTTTCTAATAATAGCAAAATTCTTTGAAAATAAAGAAATTAAGCAGAAAATTAAAAGCGCATAAAAAGAGAAAACTGACAAGCTAAAATAAAAAAATTAATCGTGTAAAAGTAGTACAGATGGAAGGGACAACTAAGGGCAACGAAGGGTCACTGAGTAAAAATCGACAAACAATCTCGGCTGTATATAAACTCATTGAACAACTAGTTCCCGAAGAACTCGTTATCGGCACAAAATGACCCCTGGAACAATGAGCATGAAACTGCTGATTAATAAAAAAGAGGACATAATACTGTTTGCTGAAGCAGGCAAAGACGTCGTAGATTTCCTCTTCAGTTTGCTTGCGCTGCCTCTAGGCACCATCACTAAACTGCTAAAAAGAGAAAACATGCCTGGTTCCATCGCCAATGTTTACGGAAGCATCCAAGACATGGCCAACCGCTATTTCCACTTTTCTGAAGAAGCCGAGAAAATCAAAAAGGACCTTCTCGACCCTAGTGTGCCGCTATATTATATGAAATCAACTTATTTATTCGCGGCGGAGAGAGTTGGATTGCCTGGCAAATATTATCTGTGTAGCAACCGCAGCTGTTATGACCCTGCTTATTTCACGGACGGTTATGATGTTACATGTGCAGGTTGCGACAGGCGTATGGACATTGATTTGAAATTTGTGTACTGTGACTGTGATGAAGGAATGGTGAAAGATACGGTGATGTACGCAGTTATGGACGATCTCGCCATTGTACCTATATCTGGTGCCATAACCAGCGTCAGTATTCTGGAAAAGCTGAACGTTAAAGACTTTGCTGCGTTGGAAAAGCGTACAGTGAGTTTTGGAATCGAAGAGGTTTGGTAGCTACTTTCATCTTGTTTCTCTTATTATAACTGGAACATGTTTGTACATTCATTTATCATTTATCCAGTCGTTACTGTGTGTAGGTATTGAATCTGGTGAAGGCTTCCCTGCAATCGGATACCGTTCTCACTGATGTCTTCCTTGGAGAATAGACCTAGCTAGGTCAGTGTTGAAAGGGACCATTAGACGATTTGCTTCATTTTAGTTGATCAACTACTGTGCTAGCTGCTATGTATATGTAGTTATATGGATCAAATGTCCCAAATGTTGAATTATGTAAAAGCTACTTGATCAAAGTAGAACTGTTATGGAAGGTTTGCTTTTATGCACCGCACTGTTATTTTTGGCTGTACGTCTATCGTTTTGTGCTGTGATTCCAGGTTTCTTTCTCTTTGTTTATTTACAGTCGTTAGCAGCTTGTTAGAATTTCCTTCTAGTTCTACCTTAATATACTGATAGAAAATATTCAGTACGTACATGGACAAAGCTAGTACACAAACAGAAGTGTGAAAATATCTTAAAAACATGTATAAACATAAGTTTAAAATAACTTTCTTGATAAACAAATAAAAATTAACTTGTAGACTTGGTAGCGTGAAGATAGAGGAATTAAAGGTGAAATGAATAAAAAGGAAAGGCGCCGAGGAGGTGAGAGTATGGGCCGTGTCAAAGTCAACATGCCTTGCATCTGTAAAGACTCTCAATCGCCTAAGGGATGGATATCCAAAATTCTGAATATCCAACCCTTAAATAGATCAAGTTTTTCAATGGTCACACGCATATTTTAGGGTCATCTCACATTAAACACCAATTAAATGAACGTCTAACCTTAGACGTTCAAAAAATAGATGCTTAGGAAAAAACTTTTTTTTAGTTGGACGTCCAAGCATGAACGCCTAATAAATGAGCATGTGCCGTTATACATCCACTAAATGCGTATTTAGAAATAATTTAGTTTTATAAATTGTAATCTGAATATTACGTCTAATATTAAGGTAATTTGGTACAACTATAGTGAGAGAATTTAATATTAAGGTAGTTTGATACTACTGGATATGCCCTAAGAGTATTCATAACGTTGGGATTAGGGGGGGGGGGGGGGGGGCAACCAACTCACTCAATGCAGAACAAACATACAATATTTTAACCGACTATAGCTTATTATTATAAAAAAACCTTAACTAAGACTTAAAAAACAATCACAGTTAGAAGGCCTTCTTTTAACCAGCTAAAAAAAAGTCAGCTAAACAAAGTTGACATGCTTAGCAACCCGGAAAAGCCCAACCAACCGTCATTCATTGTTGGGGGTCGGTTACTTCCCAACCCACAAAGTGAGTGTAGTTTTTGGATGCAAAAAAGAAAGGCAATGGGTAAAAAAGAACATTCGTACAATTCAGTAATATATTTAGGTTTGTGGCTTAGAGCGTCTCCAACAACAAGCCCATTTTAATCATGTAAACATGCATCAGCAATCATAGTTTCTCCAGTAGAGAACAAGAATTTGTTTTTCACATAAAAGAAAACCATTATTGTAAAAATAAAATGAAAGTAAAGTAAAAAAAGGAATTTTCGAAATCATTTAGTTATCAGCGATTTTCAAAATATCGTTTTCGAATCCACCCTAAAAAAATAGAATAAGGCAAACTCTCATTTCTATTTCTTCCTCATGCTTGAATCAACACTATTGTAGCGCGAGGAAGAGAGAAAATAACATGAATTCACCCATTTTCATTGATTTAGGTACTGTTAAAAATACTCTTATGATGAATTTAAACAACAAAGTTGACCAAACAAAAAACACGTTTGTGAGTTGTAAGCAGGGCTGACAATTAGACCTGAAAACCGAAAAACTGAACCGAACCATCTCAAAAAGACCCAAACCGAACCCTATGGGTCTTGGTTCGTGTTTAGGTGATAAAAAAATACAATAATGACCCAATAAAACCCGATTCGACCTAAAAGACCCGACCAAAAAGCATTAAAATATATGTATTTTTTTGTTACTACCCAACCGAACCTGAACCGACTCGATCCTATCCGAACGGAATCTCTGGTCTGGTCCTGATTTTTAAAAATGTATGGTTTAAACCCGACAAAACCCAACCCACCTAGACTTGAGACTCGTCGGGTCTGGTCCGGGTCAATTGGGTCGGGTTTAATTGTTACCCCTATTTGTAAGCGAAAATCTAAGTGAGATTTCTGAAACAAAGATTTTAAAAGGAAATAAATTTATAATTAGTTAATTATTTAATTAATTAATTTTGGGATAAATAAGGTGTTTTAATAATTTGATAAGTAAATTAACTTCTAAAACTGTAAATTGCTCAAATTCAGTTTGAATCTAGTTAACAATGTAGAGCACCACTACAAGAATTAGCTAATAATGCGACAAGAAGGAGCAACGACTTGCGACGACTAAAAAATCGGTCGTTGCAAGCCGTTGCATGGTATGCTGGCACAATTAGTAGACCGCAAGTTTTCCTTTCTATTTTGTTTCCCCAAATATAAAAAGAAAAGAAAACCCTACCTGTCGCTCCCCATCGCTGCAGCGATTTCTTCCCTCAAAACTCGCCTCCAAACTTCCAATTTAGTGTTGGTATGTCTTCTAACCCTATTTTATGTTTAATTAGGGTTAATTTGCATGTTTATATGGGTTTGTAAATGGATTGTTTATGGATATGAAATTGGTTGTTATGTGGATGCCTATGATAATGGTTGTGTTGTAGGTTGATTTGGGAATAAATGTAATAAATTTTGATTATCACAATATATGGAATTGATTTAGATGGTTGAAAACGAATATTATCACATATGTAATTGTGTTGAAAACAATGATTGTGTTGTGGGCTTACAATGATTGTGTTGTAGGTTGGTTTGGGAATAAATGATATAAATGTAATTGTTTAATTAAATGCAAAGTAGTTAAGGCGCTAAGGCGAAAGTCATAAAACTTGGATTTTTTATGCTCCTTCATATGAATATGAGTTTTTTTTTATGGAAAAGAAACTGAACAATAAATTACTACTATGAATTGATGAATTTATCAACATTTTATTTATAGTGATACTAAGTTAATAAATTATTATTTTTTACTATAATTCTAATTTTAAGTTTTATTCTTTTAACTATTTATAGTTCATTCAACTATTTACACTTTACTAACTAAAAGTTAAGTTTGATCATTTCATGTTTTATGTAATTACTTAAATATTTTATTAAAGTACTTTACTAACTAAATATTAAACTAAATCATATTTTATCATTAATTTAACTATTTTAATATTTTATTAAACTGTTCTATATATTAGAAATTAAATTTAGTCATATTTTATACAATATTTAACTATTCACATATTTTATTTAACTGCTTTATTAAGTGAAATTAAAATATTACTGTTTCACTGAAGTCAAGAATTCAAAGTACAATTTAATTAATTAAAATTTAAAATGAAACTTAACTCTTTAAATTTTAAATGAAATTCATTAATTAACTTGAAAGCTTAGTTTATCTCTCAAAAATTTAAACTAACTAAAATTAACTTCATAATTTATACTTTAAACTAAATTTAACTAAAACTAACCTGAAAGCTTAGTTGGTTATGTAATGTTAGTTTACAAATTGAACATATCGAAAAATATAATGTAGATGTTAGTTTACAAATTATACAATGTGTTTTACCTATGTGAACCCCTTAGAGATTTTTGGCCCTGTCCGACAAGTGTTGTATATGATCGTTATATGGATATTCATTTTTACACAGAACGGAAATCTATATTCATCTGATACAATATTCGTTGGATTTGTCCCAGTATTGGATAAGTCACAAATATAATAACGTAAGCATATTTTATAAATCATTTCAGTTTAACAGCTAACAAATTTTCGATGGCGTTTTCCTTTTTTTCCTTATGTACACGCATTTGTGTACGATAGAAGGACCAAAGGGAAGTGCTACCGAAATTTTGTTGAACTGTTCAACCTGAAATGATTTATAAAATTTGCTTACGTTATTATATTTGTAATGGGAAATATGTTGATCGGCCATCAAAGTCAAAAGAAATAATGTAACAACCTGTATTTTAATAACGTGTTATAACCATAAATCAAGGGAGAATTAATTTTTAAAATAAGAATCAAGGGCAACGGGTTACGCCATTACGTTCGTCTAGAAATTCTACTTGGAAACGAGTCCAAGTTTTAGAAAATCGGAGTCTGTATGACCAAGTTATGACCCTTAGAAGTTTCAGTAATTTTCAAGTTCAAAAACAGGTCAGAATTCGAATTCAAATTTCGAATTCAAACCCCAAAATGGACTGGGCGGGAAATTTCCTGCCCAGTACCAGGTCGACCTGGGGGTCGACCATAGAGTCGACCTGGGTGTCGACCTGGTTGCCGAGCCCATTTTTGAGTCAGAATTCACTCTGATGTTTCTAGTCCGATTTCTGTCTAGATTCGTTGGCCTGACCCTATATAAACAACCCCTAACTCTAGTCTCTCTACACAAATTCTCTCTGGTATTATGCTGCTAAAACTTTGGTTGAAAAGTTAGAGAAAAGGGATTGCTTCTTCTCCAACAAGACTACGTGTAGAGTTTTGCTGTTTGGGGGATTTCTGTTAGACTCGAGATTCAACATCGCCTCTTGTTTTCTAATTCTCAAACCACGATCTGTAAGCCCCAGTTAATTTTAGATCTAAACTCTAAACTTAATATGGACATGTTGTAAATTGAAATTGAACCTAAGTATGATAATTATCTTGGATCTATCATTGTATATCTTGGGTCTATTATTGTTCCTTTTGGATCTATTATTTTGAATCCACTATTATTCACCTTGGGTCTAGTCATCTTGAATCTTGACTTGTGCGAATGTTTATATGAAATTGATTTGGGGCCTAAACATGTTGAAAACCTAAACCCCTCATGTCCATAATGTTAACATGCCTGTGATGTTGAATTAGTTGTTATTCACAAGTTTGGGGTTATTATCTTATGTCAACTGTTACCATGACTATCACCCTATTTTGCTAGGTTAGATATTTGAGACCACTATTCCATATGCCAGTATTGTTGTAGTCATTTATCTCAAGTTATACCATGCTTGACTTATAATCACTTTTGCCACTTATGCCCATTCTTTCTATGTTATTCCCTAATTAGATTTGTTTGTATCGATTCGAATTCACGTGCGATGGGAATACGATTTGGGTAGTTTAGGCAAACCTGAATTTACTATAAACTTGAAACGTAACTTGAACCTGGATATGGACATGAACTTGACATGATTTGACATGAAACATGACATGAAAACTTGACATGAATTTAGACTCGAAACTTGAACATGGACATGACACTTAGAATAAACTTGAAAATGGCCAACTCGAGGTTAAGTTGAGTTTGCAGTGTAAATCTGCCCGGAACCGCCCGGCGAAACCAGTGACTGCAAACAATAGGATCCAATGTGGGTAGTTGGTCATATCGCACCTAAAACCCGAGGTTAGACTACGTTGTGGTGTAAATCTGCCCGGAACCGCCCGGAAAATCCAGTGACCACAACAACTAGTCTAATGTGAGAGGTTGGGGTGCATTAAAGAATTTATGTTACAGGGTAGGGTTAAGTCATGAACCGCTTGAATATAATTAACCAATTTGACACGATGATTTGATAGGGTTAAGTCATGAACCGCTTAAACACACTTAACCAACTTGATACATGATTTGGATAGGGTTAAGTCACGAATTTGAATGGCAACACTTAACCCATTAGAAACCCTAGTTACGCGGTCCTTTTCAGCAGTAACCCACTTAGATGTATCACGATACCCTGGGACTAGGCAGGGTAGGGCACGATTACTGGGCTGATTGTAAGCGACCAGAACGACGGCCGAGTAGGTGCGCCATTGTAGGTTCAGGCGAACTATAGTCGTGCACGTAGTCCGGAGTTAAAAAAGTAACATTGGGCACCAGTAGGTTTACACTGTGCGTGCTTGATTCGTGTCGTTGGTTGGCACCCTAGGGCTTGATACACCCTATGGTGGACCTAGCAAAGGTGACTACATTTCATGATTGGACCGTATGACACAGACAAATGACGAGCTATAACTTGTAGGGAGCCGATCGATTAGTAGATCGTACCGTAGGACCCCGTAATGGGTCACTTCATGATATTGGGCCAAGGGATCATTTCATGGTTAAATCTTGACATGGGTTAGAATACTAGTACAGTTGGTGCAGCGAATCTTGAATATGCGATGCTAGACTTGATTTATCTTGTTATCTTAGTTATCTTTCCAGTCTCATTATCATCCCTATGTTTACTTTCCGTTTACTCATGTCTTGTTAACTTTACTAGTTTTTATACTGAAAGTCACTAGGACTTACCAGTTTTTATGGCTGACCCTTTTTCTTTCGCCTCTTTTTTTTCGTTCTCCCCCCCCCTCCCGGTTCTCAGGGAGGAAACACTAGCTCTTAGCTTGGATTTAGCTTGCTTTCTGTCAGCTCATGTATGGTTAGGTCTTGAGCTATTATGCTACGGCTGCACTTCTGCTATTTATAGGGAATAATTTACTTTTGTTATCTTAAGTTTATGCTTCTTTATTCAGAACTTGATGTAATGGAATAATTTGTACCTTGGATATATGAGGTTTTGACTCTTTTCTTGAAAGTAATGAAATTTGGTTTTTAATTTCTACCGCTGCTTTATTTATGTTCTGCCTTGTGATATCTCTGTGTATGTTTACCTAGATAATACTCCACCAAAACTAGTGCATTCCCTTTGTGAGTGACCCTAGCAGAGGTGGGGTGTTACATTGGTATCAGAGCAGAAGGTTACCAGACGGGACAAAAGTTTTAAAAACCTTCTGAAACTATTTTCCAAAACCGTGTATAAAGAAGCATTTTTTTTCAATAAAAGTTTTATGTTTAAAAAGGCTATTCCCCAAAAGCCATTAGCACTTTCATTTGTTCCCTCGTTTGAATCTTTTTCTTTTCGTTTTTCAGCATGTCTGATCTTAACCTTTCTGAGGGAGTACCCGTACCTAGATGGTTCCGAAGGTACTTAGAAGCTAGGGCCAACGACGCGGGCCCGACAGACATCCCTCCTCCTCCTCCCCCAGTGGTCGCGGTTCCTCCTCCTCCTGGTACCGCCTTTGCCAAAATATGCAAAGACTTTAAAGCAATGGGCGGCAAGAACTTCGTTGGAACTAAAACCTTTGTTGAGGCACGAAACTGGCTAAAGGAGACTGAAGACTTGTTTGTTATTTTCGATGTGGAAGATCATAGGAAAGTCCAGTTGGTAGCATGGTTGTTGAAAGAGGAAGCTGCATTTTGGTGGGAAATCACCAACGCTACCAGGCCAATTGAGACTTGGGCAGACTTTAGAGAGAGGTTTGGGCTTAAATTCTTATCGTCAGCAGAAGAGAATCTTCAGATGGAGAGGTTCCTAGAACTCAAGCAAGGGGACATGTCTGTTAGGGAGTACGTGAATAAGTTTAATCAGCTTGCCCGGTTCAGTTTGGACTTGGTTAACACGGCCCAGAAAAAGGCTGTACGCTTTGCTCGAGGATTGAACGAGCCACTACACAATTTGGCCATAACTCATATACCCATGGGGGCGACCTTTGAAAGCTTGGTGGATATGGCTCTACTTCATGAGGAAGACAAGAATAGCAAGAAGGAGGTTAAGCCTAATGAGACTCAGAATAAGAAAGTTGACTTCAAGAAGGGAGGCAACAAGAATAATAAGAATAACAAGGGCAACAACAACAATAATAACAAGGCACGTGAGACAAGGAAGTGTAACTTTTGTGGTATTACGGGACATCTAGCTAAAGACTGTAGGAAGAAGAAGAGAAAGTTGGGTGAATGCTTTCATTGTGGAGATACTGGACACATCAGCAAGGATTTCCCTAAGAAGCAAGGACAAGGGCAAGGGCAGACCCAGCGAGCGGGACCTTCTGGAAGGCAGTTGCATGCTCTCAACACCACTCCAGCTCTTGACCGAGGTAGTAATATTTCTGTAGAAAGCCTTGTTTACATTTCTGAATTTCCTGTTCGAACCTTATTTGACTCTGGCGCATCGCATACTTTTATTTCTTCTGATATTGTTGAAAATCTGCACCTAAGTACTAGTCTAGTTGAGGATCCCGTTAGTGTTTCAAATCCAATTGGGGGCTCCGCCCATTTATCTATGATATGTGTGGATTTGAGGATTTCTATTTTAAGCGTAGAATTCGCGTGTAATGCTTATGTTCTCGGATTTATGGGATACGGTTTGATCCTAGGTATGGATTGGTTGTCCAATTATGGAGCCATTCTTGATTGTGAACGAAGGGTAGTGAGGCTCATGACTCGCCTTGGTAATACCCTTGAAATTTCTTGTAACCCTAAGGGTCCGGTCATGTTGTGTTATCTTGAATCTCTTGACTCGTCCATCGACAATTTGCAATCTGTAAGAGTGGTTCGAGAATATCCAGATGTATTTGATGAGGTGAGGGGGTAACGTCCTAAACGCGAGATAGACTTCCGAACTTATCTTGTTGATAATGCCAAGCCAGTTTCATTGCCCGTTAGGCACATGGCCTCGCGAGAAAGAAGAGAGCTCAGTAAACAAGTTAAGGAGTTGCTTGAGAAAAATTTCATAAGACGAAGCATTTCTGAATGGGGTGCTCCGGTGGTATTCGCTACTAAGGCGGATGGTTCGCTTCATCTATGCTTAGATTATCGTGAGTTAAACAAGCTAACAAAGAAAAATAGGCACCCACTACCAAGAATCGACGATTTGTTTGACCAGCTTGTGGGAGAATCTGCTTTCTCTCAACTCGATCTAGCCACAGGATTCCATCAGCTTGGAGTGGCTGAGGATAGCATTGACAAAACTGCGTTTAGGACTCCAGATGGGTTCTTCGAATGGCTCGTCATGCCGTTTGGGTTAACGAATGCACCCGCGTATTTTGTAGATTTTATGAGTAGGGTGTTTCGGGAGTCCCTTAACAAGTTTGTAGTGGTTTTCGTGGACGATATTCTGATCTTCTCAAAGGATGAAGAAGAGCATGCTAGACATCTCAAGGAAGTCATGGATACGCTTAGAGCACACCAGTTAAAGGCTAAGTTCTCCAAATGCCATTTTTGGAGGAAGGAAGTCCGGTTTCTTGGATATGTAGTTTCTAAGCAAGGCATAGCCGTGGACCCCGCAAAGGTAGTTATGGTGCAAGACTGGAAAATTCCTAAGAACGCAACGGAGATGAGAAGCTTTCTCGGTTTGGCAGGCTACTATAGGAAGTTCATTAAGGACTTCGCTAAGATTTCAGCCCCTCTTACTAGGTTAACGAAGAAAAACCTAGTGTTTGCATGGGACATAGAATGTGAGATTGCTTTTCAGAGACTTAAGAGAGCCCTCACCACAGCTCCAGTTTTGGCATTACCCGATGGAGGTAAGATGTTTACCGTGTACACAGATGCATGTGGCATGGCATTAGACGCAGTCCTAATGCAAGAAGGGAAAATGATATGCTATGGGGGTAGACAACTTAAAGTTCATGAGAAGAACTATCCCACACATGACTTGGAGTTGGCAGCGATCGTTTTTGCACTTAAATCTTGGCGCCATTATCTTCTTGGGGAGAGGTTCGAGCTGTATACCGACCACAAATCACTTAAGTACCTCTTCTCACAGAAAGATTTGAATCTGAGACAACAGCGGTGGATGGAATTCTTGGCATTATATGACTTCGATATAGCTTATACCCCTGGTAAGGGTAACGTGGTGGAAGATGCGCTAAGTAGGAAAAGGTTGACTTTGAGCCCCTTGTTTGTTGAAAGGAAAAGTCTAGAGTTTATAACAACCTTTGATTTTACACCTGCTATTGAGTCATTGACTTTTACGTTAGCATCTCTTGAGTTAAGACCTACACTTCTAGATCAAGTAGGGACTTCACAGAAGGAAGACCCACAGATAGTCGAAATCATGGACAAGCTGATTAGTGGTGAGATGTCAAGTCACCTCGGTAGGTATGCCATAGATGACAAGGAATGGCTAAGGCGTGATGGAAGGCTATGTGTCCCACAAGTGGGATACTTAGTAAGGAAAGTTCTCGAAGAGGCGCAACACTCGAAGATGACTATACATCCCAGAGGGGATAAGATGTACAGAGATATGAAACGCATATTCTTTTGGGCTGGAATGAAAAAGGACGTGGCAGAGTTCGTTTCAAAGTGCATGGTGTGCCAACAAGTAAATGCCGAGTCGAAGAAGCCCGGTGGGCTATTACATCCTTTGGAGGTTCCACAATGGAAATGGGAGAGTATCTCGATGGATTTCGTGGATGGACTGCCTAGGTCAAGGAAGGGAAATACTAGCATATGGGTCATAGTTGATAGACTCACGAAAAGTGCTCACTTCATTCCGGTGAAAAGCAAGAGGACTGCATCGTGGCTAGCATCTATTTACCTTCGAGAGATAGTACGGTTACACGGGGTTACTTCTAGTATAGTTAGTGATCGTGACCCGATTTTCGCTATCCAGTTTTGGAATAGTCTACAAGAAACAATGGGTACACGACTAAGTTTAAGCACGGCCTATCACCCACAGACAGATGGACAAACCGAAAGGGTAAATAGGGTACTAGAGGATCTTTTGAGGTTATGCATTCTTGACTTTGGTGGTACTTGGGAAGACCATCTTCCTCTCGTGGAGTTTGCATATAATAATAGTTACCAAGCTAGCATCGCAATGGCACCGTTCAAATCCCTGTATGGAAGACCGTGCAAGTCGCCAACTTGTTGGTGGGAGACGACAGACATGCTTATACTTGGGCCCGACATGATAAGAGACACTTCTGAGAAGGTTGAGTTGATACGAAGACGGATGAAAACGGCCCAAATAGAAATCTTATGCAGACAAGAGAAGGACAGACCTAGAGTTCGAAGTCGGAGATATGGTCTTTATAAAAGTTTCTCCTTTACGCAATGTGGTTCGTTTTGGAGTGGTTGGAAAGCTAGCACCAAGGTTCGTAGGACCGTTCCCTATCACTGAGAGGATTGGGTAGATGGCCTATAAGGTAGACTTACTCAAGAAGCTGACCGGAGTACACAATGTCTTTCACGTCTCGCATCTCCGAATGTGCTTACATGAGTCGGCCGAAGTGGTTGAGCCAAGTATCCTTGAAGGCCTAGAAGTGGAAAAAGAAGCAACATTGAGGCGAGTTCCGATTCGTATCTTAGGAACGGAGATCAAGAATCTAAGGAATCGAGAAGTCAAGCTAGTTAGAGTACAGAAGAGTGAAGCCCAAGAAGACGCAACTTGGGAAACCGAAAAGAAGATACACGCGCTTTACCCATTTCTTTTTGAGGGTACATTCTCGAACTCTTTTCCTATAAACTTGACAACCTTTCGTATCATGCTTTTACTACCTATGTTTACCTTGTTATCTTCTCGATCTTATCTTGAGAACCTTAGGTAGAACCATATGGATGTAAACATGTGATTGAAACATGTTATGGTTGATGTTTGCAAATGGTTGCAAGTGTTTGCAAGTAATTTCTAGTGGATACATGACACACATTAGGCACTAGATCGGCTCAGTCACATTTTCATGCTGCATATGCATGAGTGCTTATACTTGTACATGGATGGAACTTGTTATGCTATCACTTGGATGTTGCATATGAATGAATGTTTGTGCACTCATGTAGAGATTATAATGTTAGGAATTTTCATACATGTTGGATTCATTACACTAACATATTTTGCATTAAGGAGGTCTACTGAATCAGTAACCGCCTGATCTTTTGCATTAGATAAGTACATATACACATGCTTTCTACATATATTCATACAGCACTAGAAATCTTTTAAGGACAATGGTTGCCTGTGGATGATGTTTTGAGTAGATGGATGATTGGATGGTAGGATATATTCTTTCTAACTTAGAGATTTCGGGGACAAAATCCTTTAAGGAGGGGAGAATGTAACAACCCGTATTTTAATAACGTGTTATAACCATAAATCAAGGCAGAATTAATTTTTAAAATAAGAATCAAGGGCAAGGGTTACGCCATTACGTTCGTCTCGAAATTCTTCTTGGAAACGAGTCCGAATTTTCGAAAATCGAAGTCCGTATGACCAAGTTATGACCCTTCGAAGTTTCAGGAATTTTCAAGTTCAAAAACAGCTCAGAATTCGAATTCAAATTTCGAATTCAAACCCCAGAATGGACTGGGCGGGAAATTTCCCTCCCAGGACAAGGTCGACCATAGAGTCGACCTGCCCAGGACCAGGTCGACCATAGAGTCAACCTGGGTGTCGACCTGGTTGCCGAGCCCATTTTTGAGTCAGAATTCACTCTGATGTTTCTAGTCCGATTTCTATCTAGATTCGTTGGCCTGACCCTATATAAACAGCCCCTAACTCTAGTCTCTCTACACAAATTCTCTCTAGTATTATGCTGCTAAAACTCTGGTTGAAAAGTTAGAGAAAAGGGATTGCTTCTTCTCTAACAAGACTACGTGTAGAGTTTTGCTGTTTGGGGGATTTCTGTTAGACTCGAGATTCAACATCGCCTCTTTTTTTTCTAATTCTCAAACCACGATCTATAAGCCCCAGTTACTTTTAGATCTAAACTCTAATCTTAATATGGACATGTTGTAAATTGAAATTGAACCTAAGTATGATAATTATCTTGGATCTATCATTGTATATCTTGGGTCTATTATTGTTCCTTTTTGATCTATTATTTTGAATCCACTATTATTCACCTTGGATCTATTCATCTTGAATCTTGACTTGTGGGAATGTTTATATGAAACTGATTTGGGGCCTAAACATGTTGAAAACCTAAACCCCTCATGTCCATAATGTTAACATGCCAAGTTTGGGGTTATTATCTTATGTCAACTGTTACCATGACTATCACCCTATTTTGCTAGATTAGATATTTGAGACCACTATTCCATATGCTAGTATTGTTGTAGTCATTTATCTCAAGTTATACCATGCTTGACTTATAATCACTTTTGCCACCTTATGCCCGTTCTTTCTATGTTATTCCCTAATTAGATTTGTTTGTATCGATTCGAATTCACGTGCGATGGGAATACGATTTTGGTAGTTTAGGCAAACCTGAATTTACTATAAACTTGAAACGTAACTTGAACCTGGATATGGACATGAACTTGACACGATTTGACATGAAACATGACATGAAAACTTGACATGAATTTAGACTCGAAACTTGAACATGGACATGACACTTAGAATAAACTTGAAAATGGCCAACTCGAGGTTGGGTTGAGTTTGCAGTGTAAATCTGCCCGGAACCGCCCGGCGAATCCAGTGACTTCAAACAATAAGATCCAATGTGGGTAGTTGGTCATATCACACCTAAAACCCGAGGTTAGACTATGTTGTGGTGTAAATCTGCCCGGAACCGCCCGGCAAATCCAGTGACCACAACAACTAGTCTAATGTGAGAGGTTGGGGTGCATTAATGAATTTATGCTACAGGGTAGGGTTAAGTCATGAACCGCTTGAATAAACTTAACCAATTTGACACGATGATTTGATAGGGTTAAGTCATGTACCGCTTGAACACACTTAACCAACTTGATACATGATTTGGATAGGGTTAAGTCACGAATTTGAATGACAACACTTAACCCATTACAAACCCTAGTTACGCGGTCCTTTTCAGCAGTAACCCACTTAGATGTATCACGATACCCTGGGACTAGGCAGGGTGGGGCACGATTACTGGGTTGATTGTAAGCGACCAGAACGATGGCTGAGTAGGTGCGCCATTGTAGGTTCAGGCAGACTATTGTCGTGCACGTAGTCCGGAGTTGAAAAAGCAGGCATTGGGCACCAGTAGGTTTACACTGTGCGTGCTTGATTCGTGTCGGTGGTTGGCACCCTAGGGCTTGATACACCCTATGGTGGACCTAGTACAGGTGACTACATTTCATGATTGGGCCGTATGACACAGACACATGACGAGCTAGAACTTGTAGGGAGCCGATCTATTAGTAGATCATAACGTAGGACCCCGTAATGGGTCACTTCATGATATTGGGCCAAGGGATCATTTCATGGTTAAATCTTGACATGGGTTAGAATACTAGTACATTGGTGCAGCGAATCTTGAATATGTGATGCTAGACTTGATTTATCTTAGTTATCTTGCCAGTCTCATTATCATCCCTATGTTTACATTCCGTTTACTCATGTCTTGTTAACTTTACTAGTTTTTATACTGAAAGTCACTAGGACTTACCAGTCTTTATGACTGACCCTTTTTCTTTCGCCTCTTTTTCTTTCATTTCCCCCCCTCCCAGGTTCTCAGGGAGGAAACACTAGCTCTTAGCTTGGATTTAGCTTGCTTTCTGTCAGTTAATGTACGGTTTGGTCTTGAGCTATGCTATGGCTGCACTTCTGCTATTTATGAGGAATAATTTACTTCTGTTATCTTAAGTTTATGCTTCTTTATTCAGAACTTGATGTAATGGGATAATTTGTACCTTGGATATATGAGGTTTTGACTCTTTTCTTGAAAGTAATGAAATTTGGTTTTTAATTTCTACCGTTGCTTTATTTATGTTCTGCCTTGTTATATCTTTGTGTATGTTTAGCTAGATAATACTCCACCAAAACTAGTGCATTCCCATTGTGAGTGACCCTAACGGAGGTGGGGTGTTACAAATAAAGTAATATGTAATAACCCAGAAAATCCGAACCAATTTAAAATTTTTATTTTGGCGATTTTAATTAATTTTGAATATTTAAAATGATTTATTTTAAATAATAATGACGAGGAATTTATTTTGAATAGAATTAGAATGTATATATTTATATAGACCATCGTTAGAATATAAATATTTTATTTTAAATATAAAAGGAATTGGAAATGGCGCGGTAGTTCGAAAATTCGATTTCAAATTTCAAATGAATGTACGGTATTCAAAATAAACCAGAATTTGGCAAAACCAAGAATATTAGAATCTATTTAAAAATATCTTTCCAACAAATCCGAAAAATTGAAATTTCCTAGCCAGAATAAAAAGTTATGTCCAGTAAAAAATTCAAAATAGTCGCTATGGAATTCTGGCCCTTAAAAATGGAAATTTTGCAAATGACCTCTGTTTTCGACAAAACCACTTTTGTTGGATCCGGGATGTCAGATTATTGCTAGATTCCAAAATTCATAATTTTCTGAATTAATATGTGAGTGTGGCAAAGGAAAATGCGTTTGACTAGTTTCAGTAGATTTTAATCGACTGGAAAATGACCATTTTCAAATGGTCTTCAAATTTGACGAAATTAGTTTTGTTAGGACCGTATCGTTAATACGAAGCTAGAAATAATTTTTCTGAAATTTTAGAGTTAGTATGTGGTCCTAGTAATTGAAATGTGCGTTTAAATTGAATATATAAAGATTTATATTTTAAATTCAATGGAAACTGATTGTAACGGTCGAATTGGCCTACGATACATATCCCATTGTGTTCGGAATGGGGGTAATACGCTAGGGACGACAGTCGGTGGGTTCGATTTGAATTTCAAAAGAAAAAGTTACTTTTTGGAAATAAATTAATCAAATTAATATATATATATATGTATATATATATATTTATATGAGCGTTGACTTCCTTCTCTCTCTTCACTCTTCTTCCTCATTCGATTTCAACGGAAAAGAATAAAAAAATAGCCCCGACATCTCGTTCGACGCAGACTCCCGTCGCCACCGAGGCGATCGCCGCCCCTCCCCCCTGATTCGTCAATGGCCAGACCCCCCCTCTCCACCGCAGACGCTACCTCCTCCTCTCCTCTTTTCCCAATCAAAACCCCAATTCGAGAAACCCTAGTCGCGTGGCCCATTCCAGCGCCGCCGCAGGCCAACCCCACCACCTCCGACCATCTCCAACTCCACACCACCCTCCTCCGCCACCTCAGCGCGATGTGGGTCCCCTATTCACCTGAAAACCCTCGCTGAAACTCCACCGCTGAGCTTGACCCACGCTGCACCTCCCCGGCCGATCAGCGACACCCCATTGCCCCTCTCCGACCACTAAAGTCAACGGTGATAGGTGATTTTTATATATAAATTTACATTGCTTGGTTTTCAGTTTTTAACATCATAAAAATATGATTTTTAAGCGGATTAGATTAGGATTTTTATGGTTTTTAAATGAAGAAAAGTTTGATCTTTATTTGTATGAAAGATTTTGATTTTTCAAATAAGAAAAGCTTTGATTTTTCAAACAAGAAAAGCTTTCATTTTTCAAACAAGAGAAGTTTGATTTTTTTTTTAAAATATAAGGAGGAGACTTTTAGAAATATTATCTGAAGAGCGTTATAAAAATATGGTTTTTTTATATATTAGTAGAGTAATAAAAATATAATTTTTATATAATGTAGAGAATAAAAATATGATTTTTATACATGTATGATAGTAAAATTATGAGTTTTATATGAGTAGCGAATAAAAAAATTAGGATTTTTATATGATCGAGAATATAAAAATATAATCTTTTCTATACGTGTAGCGTTATAAAAATATAATTTTTATACATGAAGTGGTATTATAAAAAAAAGTGATTTTTAACATAAAACCGCGTGTAACAGATTTCGTTGGAAGCACGACGAAGATTTTCTACATATGAAGAGTCGCGGCATTTGGTTTAGCTCTTGGTGAGAACTCCTCACTTTTATTTTAATTTCTAGTTTGAAATATATACTAGGATGCAAATGGTGCTTAGTAGCACCCGACACCGTCGTCCATAGACCATGGATGACTTATTTGTTTGATTGATGTGTTGTGAAAATTGATTGTGCGATGTGGATTGAATAAATATTTTATAGTTAAAAACATTTTTTTTAACGTGTATATAAAATAAATATCTATAAACAAATCGGACGATTTGTTTATATACACACATTTGACTGATATTGATTGAGATGATAATTTTTACACATCGCCCAACTGCACAAATAAAAATCTGTGTTTGTTGATTTGAAACCCCACACGGGTGTTGGGATGATATTTGGCGTACACTAATCACAATTATTTAGTTGTATGTCAATCGATGGGTTGACAGACTGTGCAAGCGTTAATTATTTATATTTAATGCTTATGCAGTTGTGGGGTGCACTTTGGATGATGGTTGATTATTTATCATTGCTATTATATACATGTGTTGTATAGAATCCATATAAATAACATTATATGGTAATTGAGTGGGTCTCATTCCAATCGAGAAAATAATTTAAATTCATGTGTTGAATAAAATATATATTCATGTGTTGAATAATAGAAAATTAATAAAATATATATTCATGCGTTGAATAGAAGAAAATTCATGTGTTGAATAGAAGAAAATTCATGTGTTGAATAAAATATAAATTCATGTATTGAATAAAATATATATTCATGTGTTAAATAAAAGAAAATTCATGTGTTGAAGAAAATATTCATTTAATTTGTTGAATAGAATAACGAAGTTATTGAAATATATCAAGCCGTGATGATTAGATATGCGCCATTTTGATGTGAACGATATCTATATCGATTTTATTCATTTTTATAATGAATATCGAAAAGGAATTGATTTCAAAATATAATATTTTGAAAATACTATCATTTATATATCGATGATACGGAATATTCAATTTTGATTTGAAATTGAATATGAAGTTAAAGTCGTTTTGAAAACGAATTTAAAACAATTTATAAAATACGTTTTAAAAGAAAATCGACGAAATATATAATATATATATTATATATAGTATAATGGCCTGAATAGAAACGCGCCGCGCAGCGGCAGTTCGCGAATTTCGACCATTGACTTCGAGTGGATATTACGAGAGATCCGACCGTCGGATTCTCCTAAAACCGGAACCATTGGGTTCGAATCTAAAAGTTCTTTCTAAGAATATTAGAGATTTGAAATCTAACAGTTGGATTTGGAATTATGTTCAAATCAAATTTGGAAAAGGTCGGTGTAAGTGCAGTTCGATGGCCGTTGATGGAAATCGACTGTACGAGCCTTGATAAATTTATTAAAAATAGTAATAATTTGTGTAAAATCATAATAAATGATTTGGGAAGAATTAGGATGAAAAACTCCATTATTGAAATGATAAAAATAGATTTTTATCAAAATGAACTAGTTTTGAACTAGAATTATAATCCATTTATTTTTGAAATAAATAAATTGGATTTGAAAGGGTTTTAAAAGTAACCAGAATTTCCAGTAATTGAATTTGAATTGATTTTTGGGTTTATCGTGAACAGTGTTTTAAATAACACTCGTTCTTTAACCCGATTTACAGTGAAATGGGATTCGGAATTTACAAATCTTTTTTATCTGATTTAAAGGAGATTTTCCAAAGTAAAGTTTTCCAATTTAATAAAATAAATTGAAATGGAATGGAATTCGATTTGGTAATAATCGAAGTGAATTTCTGTGGAGGAAGACTGCTAACATATCTGGAATTTAAAAGGCGTTGCCGTTATTCCATTTATATTATTAGTCGGATATGGAAGTTTATATTGATTTGTTTTCCATGAAGATTCCATCATTAATGGAATGTGATTTTGGGTTATCGTGAATGGTATCTTTAAGAATATTGTTCTTAGACCCAACGGAGTTAAGAAAATCAGAAATTAACTGGAGATTAGTTAAGTTGAATGGTTTCTTGGGTATTGATCTGATGTTGGTTTCGGCCTTCGGGGTTATTACTTAGGGGGTTGTTCACTTGCTAATTTAAGTTTAAAGGCTGATGGAATAGAATGTGATTGTGGGTTCAACGTGAACCGTGTTTTAAATGACATTGGTTCTTTAACCTAGTTAAAGACATGATATGATTTCCCAAGTTAAATAATCATTGATAGTGATTATTGGGAAGATTAAAACCAAGTGGAGTTTTAATGAATCTTTAATTAGATTGAAATAATCGAGAATGGAGTATCACCAGTTTTGCCCCAGGCGATAGTTAAATCTTTAATTAGATTTGAACGTGAAATGTAATTGAATTTACCGATAACACTATGGTGTTAGATATGAAGTATGACCAGTTTTACTTCATGGGTTGAATAGGTTGGGATTGGGAAATAAAATAAATTATTACTTTGGTGTGGTTCGCTAATCCCGACTAATTGGAATTGATATTCAAAAGAAGATTAAAGAATAAATTTAAAGAATTTATCTTTGATAAAATTAATGGGAACCTTTCCCAAAGTATAAGAATATTTGAATAAAAGAATATTCTGAGTTGGAATGTGGCGTATGTTGTGTTTGTGTAACACTTGTTTATTATATACGCGAGCTATTCAGAAAGACCGGGTTTATCCCATTCTAAATAACGGATTCGACGATGTGTCGGGGATGAAACGGTGGTCCAAGACCAGAGGTCTTCACATCGTTTGGGTGATTACTGATGATCTTGATTGGGCTGTAAACCTAAGAGGAGGGAATCAGTTGGTGATCATCCAGACGTACTTGGAGATCGATGGATATGCGAGGTACAAGGCTCCTCCGGTTTTGTTCAGACCCAGAACGAACTTGTAAATGGACTGTGTGTCTGACATTGGATTTCATTATGTGTGATTGATTTCTATTAAATATATATCTGTTTGGCGATGGAGAATTTATTCTCTTGCTTAACGCCCTTCTCTGAGACGTACGAGCTCAGAGGTTATATATTGATGGATATCAATCGCATGGAGTGAATTGCCTGTGTGGCATGCCTAAGTGGCAAATGATCAATGCTTTTGTTGAAAAGCAGAGTCTTGTGGTTGATGAACAAAGCACGGACTGTGTGGCATAGCTTTGTGTAGCGTTAATTCGCGAGCCTCACACCACGGTTGTGAACCAGAAACGGGAGAGGACATCAGGGAGGGTATGCGTTTCTTTCTAGCTAGGGTGGTGTCAGTGACCTACCAGCCCTGACATTTATATTATTTTCACCTATGTGGTTGTTGGATTGCGAGGCGCCTCAGATATATCGGTGACTATGTGGAGCCGATGGAGTCATTTGGCTCATTTATGCCCCAAAGGGCGGGGAAACGCAGTGTTCAGGCATTTTAATCCACATCGGTGGACCAGCCATGATGATCCAAGGGTCACTCGAGCTCTGATCCTGAGGCTCAGGCTAGACAGTCTCGAAATGGTGAGGACGATCCCTGGCCTCGGTTCACAGACGGAAATCCAATTTCCAAATACGTGACTTTGCGGTTTTGATTGTAGAGCCTAGTATGGCAACATAATATATGGTACCCATGCCGTCTAGGATTGATACATTTATATTTGAAGTTGTTTTATACACTATGCACTTATAATAGTATCAAATGATTTGTTTTTAACGTACCAAGCATGTTTGAATATTATAAGGGAAAACCCTATCCTCCGGCTTGTGTTGCATTGTGTGATGGGACCTGGGTCTTATAATAGCTTCATTTTTCCAAAAAGCATCGCGCTGTTTTGTTATATGCACTGGTATTCTTGGGAGGAAACCCGTTCCGTGTTATACGGCATAGTCCCTTGATATATCTGATTTAAATTAAAGTTTTAAAAAACTGTTTTAGTTCTCACACCAGTCACATGACTGACCTAGAGTTTACTGTTTTAACCTAAACTCTTGGTGCCCTTATTTTCCGCACGGGCAACTAGTAGTTCTGGTTTTGCAAATTTATATTCACAAGATCCTGGTTTACAGCTGGAACGATACTCGGAAAGCTCTGTATTCATGTATTACTTTCAGTTGTGTATTGTATTATTTTTCCGCTGCTATGTAATGTATTGTAATCTCTGATATTTATCAAATGTATATTATTTGTTTATACTCTGTATATTCTTGTATTTTGATGAATTGTTGTAATAAACAATGAAATGTTCTTATGTTTGTGTTCTGATCTGTATTGTCCTCAGTACAATCCGCGATTTCCTTCACGGGGAAGTTACGGGTCGTCACATTTTGGTATCAGAGCTTTGGTTTACAAAGCTCGAGAACAAGGCACATTAGAACCATACGAAAGAATTCATCAGAGATTGGACTAGTAATATCCAATGAGAATGACTCATTAGAGATGGGATCAGTAGTATCCTAGAACGAGTGTGAAGAGTATATTTTTAAAATGAAAACAATTTTTTTTTTGAAAATTTAAATTTATTATTCGTATTTGAATATTATTTTTATATTGATTTGGACAATCCAATATATAAAGATTTTGCATATACGTCTGATCCGTGTGTATTTGAAGTTTTAATATGCTGGATAGATATAGAATCACACTCTAGTCGCCCGGGGATAATTCTGGTGATGGTGCACCATCGCCAGTATCTACTTTCGAGTTTCGAAAGTGGGATTTCTATATATTTCCAATTGACTGGTATAAGAACCAAATCTAGATAGGGCCTATTGTTGTGATTTGGCATCAAAAATCTGATTTTTCGACTATGCATCAATGTTATGAATTTGAAAAGATAATCAACTAATTGATTGCTAGTTATGTTGTTTGATTATTGTTGTGATTAATTAGAATTTGAACCATTTAGCCAAATTATATCAAATGTTAGACTGAATTGAAAATTGTTTGAAATTGAATGCATATACATGTACTTACATTGAACAGGTCATGGCAAGGAGGCTAGAGCAGAAGAATAAAATTGTTTGCCCGACAAATAGGTACATTTTTATTGTATTTCTTTGGGTTTTGAGGATTTTATGAGCCGATTGGCTAGCTGCTTGCTTTTTCTTTTTCTTTTTGGACTGGTGAGGGCCATGGGAGGCTATTTGAAATATCCCGAAGCTCCCGGTGCAGGGGAGGTTATGGTGAAATTTTTCGAAAATTTAGGGTGTTAGCCAAATTTTTGAAAAATTTGAAAAGTTCTTAGAAACAGAAAAGTTGAAAAACTTAAGCCATAAAGAAAATAATGAAAGTTGAGTTGGGTTGTAAAACAACTTTCAGCTTCGTTCCTTTTCGGGGACGAAAACTTTTAAGCAGGGGAGATTGTAATAACCCGGAAAATCCGAGCCAATTTAAATTTTTTTATTTTGGCGATTTTAATGAATTTTGAATATTTAAAATGATTTATTTTAAATAATAACGATGAGGAATTTATTTTGAATAGAATTAGAATGTATATATTTATATAGATCATCGTTAGAATATAAATATTTTATTTTAAATATAAAAGGAATTGGAAATGGTGCGGTAGTTCGAAAATTCGATTTCAAATTTCAAATGAATGTACATGATTCAAAATAAACCGGAATTTGGCAAAACCAAAAATATTAGAATCTATTTGAAAATATCTTTCCAACGAATCCGAAAAATTGAAATTTCATAGGGGGAATAAAAAGTTATGTCCAGTTAAAAATTCAGGATAGTCGCTATGGAATTCTGGCCCTTAAAAATGGAAATTTTGCAAATGACCTCTGTTTTCGACGAAATCACTTTTGTTGGATCCGGGATGTCAAATTTTTGCTAGATTCCAAAATTCATAATTTTCTGAATTAATATGTGAGGTGGCAAAGGAAAACGCGTTTGACAAGTTTTAATTGATTTTACTCGACTGGAAAATGGCCATTTTTCAAATGGTCTTCAAATTTGACGAAATTAGTTTTGTTAGGACCGTATCGTTAATACGAAGCTAGAAATAATTTTTCTAAAATTTTTAGAGTTAGTATGTGGTCCCGGTAATTGAAATGTGCATTTAAATTGAATATATAAAGATTTATATTTTAAAATCAACGGAAACTGGTCGTAATGGTCGAATTGGCCTACGATACATATCCCATTGTGTTCAGAATGGGGGTATATGCTAGGGACGACAGTCGGCGGGTTCGATTTGAATTTCAAAAGAAAATTTTACTTTTTAGAAAAAAATTAATTAAATTAATATATATATATATATATATATATATTTATATGAGCGTTGACTTCCTTCTCTCTCTTCACTCTTCTTCCTCGTTCGATTTCAACAGAAAAGAATAAAAAAAATCCCCGGCACCTCGTTCGACGTAGACCCCCGTCGCCACCGAGGCGATTGCCGCCCCTCCCCCCCCTGACTCGTCGATGGCCAGACCCCCTCCTCCACCGCAGACGTTACCTCCTCTTCACCTCTTTTCCCAATCAAAACCCCAATTCGAGAAACCTTAGTCGCGTGGCCCATTCCAGCGCCGCCGCAGGCCAACCCCGCCACCTCCGACCCCACACCACCCTCCTCTGCCACATCAGCGCGCTGTGCGTCCTCCATTCACCTGAAAACCCTCGTTGAAACTCCACCGCCGAGCTCCACCCACGCTGCACCTCCCCGGCCGATCAGCGACACCCCATTGCCCCTCTCCGGCCACTAAAGTCAACAGTGAAAGGTGATTTATATATATAAATTTACATTGCTTGGTTTTCAATTTTTAGCACCATAAAAACATGATTTTTAAGTGGATTAGATTAGGATTTTTATGGTTTTTAAATGAAGAAAAGTTTGATCTTTATTTGTATAAAAGGTATTGATTTTTCAAATAAGAAAAGCTTTGATTTTTCAACCAAGAAAAGCTTTCATTTTTCAAACAAGAGAAGTTTGATTTTTTTTTTAAAATATAAGGAGGAGACTTTTAGAAATATAAAAATGATATTTTTTATGCTTGGGATTTAAATAAAAATATGATTTTTAGCTTTATAAAAACATGGTTTTTATTTATATAAAGACATGATTTTGAAAAATATAAAAGCAAAGTAAAGATTCGATTTTTATTATCTGAAGAGCGTTATAAAAATATGGTTTTTTTTATATATTAGTAGAGTAATAAAAATATAATTTTTATATAATGTAGAGAATAAAAATATGATTTTTATATATGTATGATAGTAAAAATATGATTTTTTATATGAGTAGCGAATCAAAAAAAATAGGATTTTTATATGATCGAGAATATAAAAATATATGTTTTCTATACGTGTAGCGTTATAAAAATATAATTTTTATACATGAAGTGGTATTATAAAAAAATTGTGATTTTTAACGTAAAACCATGTGTAACAAATCTCGTTGGAAGCACGGCGAAGATTTTCTACATATGAAGAGTCGCGGCATTTGGTTTAGCTCTTGGTGAGAACTCCTCACTTTTATTTTAATTTCTAGTTTGAAATATATACTAGGATGCAGACGGTGCTTAGCAGCACCCGACACCTGTCGTCCACAAACCATGGATGACTTGTTTGTTTGATTAATGTGTTGTGAAAATTGATTGTGTGATGTGGATTGAATAAATATTTTATAGTTAAAAATATAAATTTTAACGTGTATATAAAATAAATATTTATAAACAAATAGAACGATTTGTTTATATACACACATTTGACTGATATTGATTGGGACGATAAATTTTACACATCGCCCAACTGCACAAATAAAAATCTGTGTTTGTTGATTTGAAACCCCACACGGGTGTTGGGATGATATTTGGCGTACACTAATCCCAATTATTTAGTTGTATGTCAATCGATGGGTTGACAGACTGTGCAAACGTTAATTATTTATATTTAATGCTTATGTAGTTGTGGGGTGCACTTTGGATGATGGTTGATTATTTATCATTGCTATTACATACATGTGTTGTATAGAATCCATATAAATAACATTATATGGTAATTGAGTGGGTCTCATTCCGATCGAGAAAATAATTTAAATTCATGTGTTGAATAAAATATATATTCATGTGTTGAATAGAAGAAAATTCATTTGTTGAATAAAATATATATTCATGTGTTGAATAAAAGAAAAATCATGTGTTGAATAGAAGAAAATTCATGTGTTGAATAAAATATAAATTCATGTGTTGAATAAAATATATATTCATGTGTTGAATAAAAGAAAATTCATGTGTTGAAGAAAATATTCATTTGTTGAATAGAATAACGAAGTTGTTGAAATATATCAAGCCGTGTTGATTAGATATGCGCCATTTTGATGTGAACGATATCTATATTGATTTTATTCATTTTTACAATGAATATCGAAAAGGAATTGATTTCAAAATATAATATTTTGAAAATATTATCATTTATATATCGATGATATGGAATATTCAATTTTGATTTGAAATTGAATATGAAGTTGAAATCGTTTTGAAAACGATTTATAAAATACGTTTTAAAAGGAAATCGATAAAATATTATATATATATATATATATATATATATATATAATGGCCTGAATAGAACGCGCCGCGCAGCGGCAGTTTGCGAATTTCGATCATTGACTTCGAATGGATATTACGGGAGATCCGACCGTCGGATTCTCCTAAAACCGGAACAGTTGGGTTCGTATCGAAAAGAGCTTTCTAACGAATGTTAGAGATTTGAAATCTAACGGTTGGATTTGGAATTATGTCCAAATCAAATTTGGAAAAGGTCGTTGTAAGTGCAGTTTGATGGCCGTTAAAGGAGATTTTCCAAAGTAAAGTTTTCGAATTTAATAAAATAAATTGTAATGGAATGGAATTCGATTTGGTAATAATCGAAGTGGATTTCTATGGAGGAAGACTGCTAATATATCTGGAATTTAAAAGGCATTGTCGTTATTCCATTTATATTATTAGTCGGATACGGATGTTTATATCGATTTGTTTTCCATGAAGATTCCATCGTTAATGGAATGTGATTTTGGGTTGTCGTGAATGGTATCTTTAATAATACTGTTCTTAGACCCAACGGAGTAAAGAAAATCAGAAATTAACTGGAGATTAGTTAAGTTGAATGGTTTCTTGGGTATTGATCTGATGTTGGTTTCGGCCTTCGGGGTTATTACTTAGGTGGTTGTTCACTTGCTAATTTACGGTTAAAGGCTGATGGAATAGAATGTGATTTTGGGTTTATCATGAACCGTGCTTTAAATGACATTGGTTCTTTAACCCAGTTAAAGACAGGATATGATTTCCCTAGTTAATTAATCATTGATAGTGATTATTGGGAAGATTAAAACCAAGTGGAGTTTTAATGAATCTTTAATTAGACTGAAATAATCTAGAATGGAGTATCACCAGTTTTGCTCCAAGCGATAGTTAAATCTTTAATTAGATTTGAATGTGAAATGGTAATTGAATTTACCGATAACACTGTGGTGTTAGATATGAAGTATGACCAGTTTTACTTCATGGGATGAATAGGTTGGGATTGGGAAATAAAATAAATGATTACTTCGGTGTGGTTCGCTAATCCCGACTAATTGGAGTCGATATTCAAAAGAAGATTAAAGAATAAATTTAAAGAATTTATCTTTGATAAAATTAATGGGAACCTTTCCCAAAGTATAAGAATATTTGAATAAAAGAATATTCTGAATTGGAATGAGGCGTATGTTGTGTTTGTGTAACACTTGTTTATTATATATGCGAGCTATTCAGAAAGACCGGGTTTATCCCATTCTGAATAACTGATTCGACGATGTGTCGAGGATGAAGATGGTGGTCGAAGACCATAGGTCTTCACATCGTTTGGGTGATTACTGATGATCTTGATTGGGCTGTACACCCAAGAGGAGGGAATCAGTTGGTGATTGTCCAGACGTACTTGGAGATCGATGGATATGCGAGGTACAAGGTGCCTCCGGTTTCGTTCAGACCCAGAACGAACTTGTAAATGGACTGTGTGTCTGACATTGGATTTCATTCTGTGTGATTGATTTCTATTAAATATATATCTCTTTGGCGGCGGAGAATTTATTCTCTTGCTTAACGCCCTTCTCTGAGATGTACGAGCTCAGAGGTTATATATTGATGGATATCTATCGCATGGAGTGAATTGCCTGTGTGGCATGCCTAAGTGGCAAATGATCAAGGCTTTTGTTGAAAAGCAGAGTCTTGTGGTTGATGATCAAAGCACGGCCTGTGTGGCATAGCTTTGTGTAGCGTTAATCCGCGAGCCTCACACCCCGGTTGTGAACCAGAAACGGGAGAGGACATCAGGGAAGGCATGCGTTTCTTTCTAGCTAGGGTGGTGTCAGTGACCTACCAAGCCTGACATTTATATTATTTTCACCTGTGTGGTTGTTGGATTGCGAGGCGCCACAGATATATCGATGACTATGTGGGGCCGATGGTGTCATTTGGCTCATTTACGCCCCAAAGGGCAGGGAAACGCAGTGTTCAAGCATTTTGATCCACATATGTGGACTGGCCCTGACGATCTAAGGGTCACTCGAGCTCTGATTCTGAGGCTCGGGCTAGTCAGTCTCGAAACGGTGAGGACGATCCTTGGCCTCGGTTCACAGACAGAAATCCAATTTCCAAATACGTGACTTTACGGTTTTGATTGTAGAGCCTAGTATGGCGACATGATATATGGTACCCATGCCGTCTAGGATTGATACATTTATATTTGAAGTTGTTTTATACACTATGCACTTATAATAGTATCAAATGATTTGTTTTTAACGTACCAAGCATGTTTGGCTATTATAAGGGAAAACCCTATCCTCCGGCTTGTGTTGCATTGTGTGATGGGACCCGGGTCTTATAATAGCTTCATTTTTCCAAAAAGCATCGCGCTGTTTTGTTATATGCACTAGTATTCTTGGGAGGAAACCCGTTCCGTGTTATACGGCGTGGTCCCTTGATATATGTCATTTAATGTAAAGTTTTAAATAACTGTTTTAGTTCTCACACCAGTCACATGACTGACCTGGAGTTTATTGTTTTAACCTAAACTCTGGGTGCCCTTTTTTTCCGCACGGGCAGCTAGTAGTTTTGGTTTTGCAGATTTATATTCACAGGATACTGGTTTACAGAACGATACTCGGAAAGCTCTGTATCCGTGTATTACTTTCAGTTGTGTATTGTATTAATTTTCCGCTGCTATGTAATGTATTGTAATCTCTGATATTTATCAAATGTGTATTATTTTTTATACTCTGTATATTCTTGTATTCTGATGAATTGTTGTAATAAACAATGAAATGTTCTTCTGTTTGTGTTCTGATCTGTGTTGTCATTAGTACAATCCGCGATTTCCTTCACGGGGAAGTTACGGGTCGTCACATAATAAATCGAAAACATGAAGTAGTTATAAATGAAATTTTACGTGACTTTAATTAATATAAAGTGTTTGATCGAATTTTCTAACATATTGATAGTAAATCAGGAAAATGTTCGATTATTTTCATGATCGTAGTTGGATGTATGAATCCCGAACTGGTAGGAAAGGGTCGATAAAGGATCATTTTTGTAACGGTGTCCACAAATTCTTTAGATTTGCTAAATCTAATAATTGAAATAACATAGACATTCGTTTGTCCATGTAGTAAGTGCAGACATCTGGAGCATTGGAAGCCAGATGTAGTAGAAGTACATTTGTATAAATTTGGTTTTCTACCAAATTATTAATTATGGGTTCCTCATGGAGAACTAGTTCAGCCTACATCAAATCCTATAGTGGTAGAGGTCGATAATTCAATGACGAACGATACTACAACGACGAATACGATAGAAAATATGGTGAAAGATGCAGCATGATCAATAATTCCAAACATTGATCAAGGCAATGATAAGAACGAAAATGTTGAAGAACCAACGGTGGAGCTAAATTTTTTTATGGTCTATTGAATTCTGCTAAGAGGTCGCTATGGGGAAAGGTGTATAAGTGGAACATAATTATCTGTAACTGCCAAATTCATCATTATGAAATCAAAATTCAATCTTACAGAAGCTGCATTTATAATAGTTGTATAAACTGCAAAACGACACATGCCATCCAATAATTTGATGTGTGATAGTCATTATAAAGTGAAAAAACTTATATTTGCTTTTGGACTACCGTATCATAAGATGGATACATATGTAAAGGTTGCATGTTGTAAGGACCCGGATTTTTCGACTATTTGAATTCGAATATTTAAATGTATTTTAAATATTATATTTGGAATATTAATGGATTTAATATTGAATTTGTTTATAAAACAATGATTTAACATTTATATTTATATTCATATTATAAACGAACTCGTAACGATGTGGTAGTTAGTAGTATTGAGTTTTGAACTTCAATTGAGTATACAGAATCCGTTTTAAGTCAGAATTCAGCGAAACCAGAGAAGCTGGGATCTATTAGATTATAATTTTCTAATGAAAGAGAAAAATCGAGATTTCAGCTTACATATTGTACGTTATGTTTAATTCAAATTTTAAAATAGACGCTATGGAAATCGTTTATAAATTATAATGTTTATTTAACAAATTTAATAAGGAATTTCATATAGTTAGATATCGTTTAACTCGAATATATTAATGTTGATTTTATTGTATATAACGTTGTTTTATATAACAATTTTATGATTTTTGTTTGATGATAACAAACAAACATATATTATTATAAATCTGTTTGTTACTGTACTGTTATATTACATCACAGACAGAAATATAATATTTATATATAAATAGAATACGATTGTACAAAGTTTCAAATATTCACATAGTATTTTATTTAAAAATAATATTTTATTTCAACATTTAAACAATACAAATTTTACAAATCCGCTATTCATACAGTTCACTAATATTTTTCATTTCAATACATTTAGTACACTTGTTCCTCTCTACAACACACACTCATTTGTACAATTCACAATTATGTATACATACACTCACTGACACTGTTGCATACACACACTACTGGTTCTTTCCCTGTCTTCACAGCTTTGGTTCAGTCCAGTCATCCTTACCGGTCACATGAAAAACACACATAGTACACTGCAATAGAAATAAAACTGAAATGCATACAAATATAAATTTATTTTTTAAATTTTATTTGCCTCAAAATTTCGGTGTGTTTCTTATCATCTTTCATGACTTGATCTGATATGCATATATAATCTAATGCTCACAGATCAGCCTCAACGCACTATACTGGTCTGCTGACCAGAACCAGCATCACATTTAGCTGATTCTGAACAACCTCAACACAGTGCAACGGTCTGCTGATATAAATATTCATTCGAACAACCACACATATATACACACATAAATATATACACATACGTGTATATATACATATATGTATACATGCAGACAACACAGCGTCGAGCTCAAACCAAAAAAATAGTGTTCAAGGCAGAACGCAAGAACAAGTGCAAGTGTGAAGCAACTTCGGACAACAATGTAAAAAAACATCATTTTTGGACTAAACATGGACAGATCAACAACTAGTCAGCATGGACAAAATATCAAATGTAAAGCATAATGGTGGCAGATCACAATGTGTGCATAAATCATGTTTAAGCTCAGGTTATATACACAAGTGGGTGCACAAGATCATGGTGCAGCAGTGAACTACACAGTATTAAAGAAAGTGGTCGAACAAGATTACAACAATGGCAAGTTAAGCACGAATCAAAACATGAATGGTTCTAGTATGACACAAGACACAATGCAGTAAGTAAGAAAATGTGAAGGAACATGGCAGCACAAGTATATGCAAGCAACAAGAATGTCGAGCCTACATGTCAAGCCACACAGCAAATGACAGAGCACATTTGTGCTCTGGTACACATACAAATAGTCCAACAAGGCAGTTGAGTACATGGTCAAAATGAAGTATACACAAGCAAGAAAAACATTGCATACATGGTTCATGTTTGTTCAAAAGTACAACTGTTCATTAACACAGTCATGAAGATGGTGCAACCATGGAGTTCATTGATGAATGCAAGGTAGATATGTTCCTGTGGCAAACTCAAACAAAACAAGCCATGTCAAAATAGTGATGTAGCTATACATGGGTGAGCAAGACAACATACAAATGGTATAGTATTATGAGATATACATGGGGGTATGAAAGTGCAGTTGCCAAGCTTGCCATCAAGCCAAGGTTTTCAGTTTAAGTATGAAGCAAGGAAAAACTCATTATCATTCAAGGGTGCAATAGCTATCAGTTGCAAAGGAGTATCACAACTATGGTCATATATGAATGTAAGAAAATGGAGCATGCATGTATATGCCAATACAATGCAGATGCTAACATGTCAACAAGTGATCAAGGAACAAGTCAGAGCCTTCCGAATGGGTACACAAATGTGTTGAAACCGAGCAGGTTTAGCATGTTTCAGAGCAAATAAAAAAAATGGCAAGTACACAAACTTTTCTGGTCATAGCATGCAATAGGTATACAAATTTTTTGCAAAGCGGTTGAATCCTTCCAATTTTACAATGAATCAAGTAATGGCAAGTTTTTCTAGCATTTCTTTCAAAAAACTCGATTACATTTGCATTGCAACAAATTAGGGAATATTGACAAAGAGAATTTTATGGGAAGTATTTTAAATTTGCGTGTTATTGCATTCCTGAATTTCAGCAACACTATTTTAGTCCAGATGGAAATCATTTGTTACAACGGAACAAATTATTGGGCAAGACTTAAATCGGCTTGCTATTGCTGAAATCAACAATACATATTTGGCAAGCATTTTTGTGTGGAACAATTAATTTCCAGAAAATTGATTTATTTCTTTCTGTAAATCATTCAGTACTCAGGTGAATAAAGGCAACAATTCGAAATCAAATTAAGTATGGATTCATTCAAGGGACAAAATCTAATCTATATCCAACAAGTGGTCTCCGAGCCTGGTAATTTCATTAACCCTAGAATCATGGATCCTTGTTGTCAGTCATTTGAGACTCAGTCCAGTCATATTCTATCTATTTTTAATTGTACAGATTTTTTAAATTGGAAATCATAATTGAAATCCTATTTAAAATATGTTAATATTAAAAGTTGGGATTCTGTTGTTAATGGATATGATTGGAATACTATTGAGCTTAATTCCCATGATACGCATATTTTATATTCTCATGTTGATGATGATCAGTATAATCATATCTCCTATTATTTATCTGCACAGGAAATTTGGACTACTCTCAAAATAAAATATGGATGAAGTGATAACAACTGCTCAAAACCCGAGAACAACAACTCAGATTCATATTTATGCTTAATAGGTCATGTAGATGAAATTTCAGATGAATCTGATGATGGAGATTCAATAGATGAAGAGACAGGAAATTTCTCTCATGAAGATTTAGTTTATATTTGTGTTGATTTAACTAAATCTGTTGATATACTCCAACTGAAAATTAAAATTTTGAAATCTGAAAACTCTGAGTTGCGATGCAAAAATAATGATTTGGAATTGAAATTTGAAAATAGAAAATTTTCTAATTCTATGTGCAAAAGTTGTTTGAATTTGGAAATAATCTTGCTCACCTTAATGAAAATTTTGAACAGCTTGAAAACCTAATTTTCATTTTGAAAAATAATGAGGATGAGCTAACTCATAAAAACAATTTTTTGCAAAAGGAATTAGATAATTTCTGGACATCTGAAAATTCCAAATTTGAATTTTTTGAAAAGGAGAATTTGTTGAAAACAGAATCAATTTTGAATGAACTTGAAAAAGAAATTGAAAATTTCAAGATTTTTGAAATTGAAAAACAAAAAAAATTTGATTTTGAGATTTCGAAATATAAAGATAAATTGAAAAGCTTTTAAACGAGAATGATCTTTTGAAATCCAAAACCAATAGTCTTGAGTTGAGTTTGCACTGTTTTTCAACTAGAGAAAAATCTTTGAATATGTTGTTGAAAAAACTATTTTCTTGTGGAAATAAGAGTGGTTTGAGTGTTGGAAAAGCAAATGGTTTTAAAAAAACAGAATTCTGGTGATTTTAAAATCCTTTAAATTGCTTCAAAAAGGGTCTTTGTGAAAATTTGAACTCTGAAAATTTCAAAAGGTTTTTAAATCACAACTGAGATGTGAAGTTTTTGTATAACGATCCATTTAAACATTCCTGGACTTTAAAAGGAAGTAAAACAATTTTGACTAAATTCAAACAGATTTGGGTTCCAAAGGGTACAAAGGTAAATTCAGATGGGTTGTTGTATAAACAAGTCTAGGTACCAAAATATGTGAATAAAACTGTGAGTGGTTTCACAAATATTGTTAGACCACTAGATTTTATAAACTATTAGATACCGGAGGAGGCTGAGGAACTACTTTGCTAAAAAGAGATTTGATTTCAAGCTTGTCTATAATTATGTATCATTCACAGTTCCTTAGGCATGTATGTTAAGTTAGAGATTCATCTGCTTACACTGAAATCTGGTATGGTCTCTAAACTAGTTTGTGTTAACATTCTCTGTTTTTATCTTTTGTGTTTATTCCTTCGACCTCTTCTGTTTATTTTAGTTGATTCAACACTGCCATATTATTTTCTTTTATTCTGGGCTTTCTTATTAACTTCAAGCTGCATAATTCATGATCTTCTGGAAAGTCGCTTCATTTGTATAAAACTCTGATGTTTTTAATGTTTTCCAGATCTTGAATTTAAACTTGTAAATTTCTACAATTGTTTTGAAGTTTGATTTTTTTTGAATTCCTAACTGTGTTGAAGCATTCTTGTTATATCTTGAACAGAGTTAATTTTGAATTCTAAATTTCTTGAAGATCTGATAAATTAATGAAATTTAACAAACCTCTGTTGTTTTGAGATTCTTCCAATACATTTTCGAAAGACTAGAAATATTATACTCATTACATCACATTAGTATTTTTCAATTGTGATAATTTCATTGGTTTTTGGATTGGCTTGAATATTTCTGATCTACATAACATTTTGCTCGAATCACTGTGTTACATCTTGAAATTCATTATTATTCATGATCATCTTTATTGAACATTTGGTTGTTTGAAATCATCTGAAATTTTTGTTATTTTGAATCTCACACACTTCTCAGATTTGAAATTATTAACCCTATGTGATTGACTCATTGTATCGCAAAACTTTACATTCATTCAAGTGATTTCAATTTTTTTTTTGGATCATGAATATTTTTCAAACTTGATGTAAATAATCTAAAATCTTTCTTGTGCTTGTCAAAAATAAGTGTGAAAATTTCTTTGAAAATTTGGCCTTAAAACTCACTGTTATTTCATGATCATCTGATTTGAATATTTGTTTGTTTGAAATAATTTGAAATTATTCATTCGTGAATCTCACACAAATCTGAGATTTGAAATTTATAATATGGTGTGATTGATCCATTGAATCTTGAAATTTTCATCTTCCTTCAAATGATCTAAAATAAACTATATTGTTAATCTTGGATCATGAATCATCTTTTGTGACAGTCGGAAATTTCTATGAAACATCCTCTTGACAAGTCTGCTTTGAAATGGATTTTTGTGCTACTCTGATATTGATTTGAAAAAGTTTTTTTTTAAATGACTGCCTGTTTTTGTAAATATTCATCTGCTGCTCTGATATAACAAATCGTCTTGAAAATATTTTGATGACTGCTTGTTTTTGGTAAAAATTGTCTTGCTGCATTGATTGATGAAACTGATTTGTTAGATTTTATTGCTTGGACTTGGAGATTGGATTTATTGACTAAGTTACCCTTGTTAGCCACCAGTGGCATTTTAAAGTTCTCATTAATGGAGGCAACAAGTGGTATCAGTTTAAAAGTGCTGAATTTTTTCCTCGCTTTATATTTTTTCTTGCCTTGTATAGATTCTTCATTAACACTTTGTCTTGTATAAATCATTTTAAATCCCTCTTGTAATTGATTTTCAATTTTTAAAATTATTTATTGATTATTCATTCAGAAATTGAAATCAATATCGAAATTGAACTATGTTTATAATTCATCAAAATCATTATCAGATTTTGAAATTGTGATGAATTGTGACTATAGTATATTTCATAATAAGAGGAAATTTTATTTGAATTTTCATGATGGTTGAACAGTAATTATAATATCTTTGAATTGGAGATTATTTCACGAACATATTCCTTATCTTCCACTATTCTACCATCTATTATGATCTCATATTAATGCGGAGAGTTTGATATTTTTTAGAAATCATCTTGAATAAACAGTGGAAATATATGTGATGGAAATGTGACTGTTTTATTTTTTCAGAATTAGTGATAATTGAAAATTTTCAAGAATCTTCGTACAGTTGATCAAATTTCATAATATGATTAATTTAGAAATTTATTTCACAAACCACTTCTGTACCTACCTCATTTCTATCATCCATATCAGTTTTATATACTAAGGAATTTTTCTTTTGAAACAGAAAATGATAAACATATATATAATATTCATAAGTGTGTCTCTAACCTCATTTAAAAATCCAAGATCTGTTGCATTGTTAAGAGATAACTTATAATTTAAGCTGCGACTGACCTCATTTAAAAGTCCAAGCTCTGGTTTTGCGTGGTTAGTGTGCTCTTAAATAAAAAGAAAAAGGAATAAATTGCTAAATAAATTTTTATATGAAATTCTCCTTGGTGTGTAAAAACCAAACTATCAGTCCATCTTTCTAAAATGTTAAATGTGTTAAAATCTTATGAAGTATTATGATTTGTTGATTGATAGATTTGGGATTTGAGATTATTCGATTGGGTCACTTAAATTGAATTTATAATTATAGTCCAAATCCATCACTATTTTTTGTGCCACATTTTATAAAATTCTTTTCGAAAATAATTGGAATTCATTTGTTTAACTCCCTCCATTTTTTTAAATTTCATCGTAAATCATCATTCTCTACAATGTGAAATATGCCACTGGTTCTTAGAACATAATGATTTTTGTTTGACTGATTGAGATTTATGATGACGTTCTTCCTCTTAAGCTGAAATTATATTTTTAGTCATTTTTCATCTATATTTTAAACTCTGTATCCATTTTGATGATAACAAAAGGGGGAGAATGGGTTGTGTAACGACCCATGTTTTTACGGTATACAAACAATTTATTTAATTATTTAAATAATGATTTGGTTATTTAAAATGACCAAAATTAAATTATAGTGAATATTTAATTAAAATAAATAATATATTTAATTCTGAAATAATCAGAATTAGCTGAAATGGCAATACGGTGTGAAGTGGGCAATTCAAAATATATAATTCTGTTTAGAATTTGAATTAGAATAACGAATATATTATTTTGACGACAGTTTGAACATATAATTATATTATAATTAAAATCGAGCTTGAAATGGCGCCGCAGTTCGCTATTTGGCGATTCGAACTTCAACTAAATATACAGGGTCCGTTTTAAATCGGATTTCTGTGAAACAAGAAACGTTCGGAGCTGGTGAAGTATATTTTTCTAATGGAAGAGAAAAATCGGGATTTCGTAGTGTAGATTTTGAATTATGTCCAAATCAAATTTTAGAAAAGTCGCTATGGAATTCCTTTATAATTTATATCGATTTATTTATATTTTTATATGGATTTTAAATATAAATCGAATATCGATGTAACACCGGATTTCGAATATCAAGTTATAAATCCAATAGGAGCTGTATGGTATTCCACTGTGAATATATGCGATAATATTTATTTCTAAATATTAAATTTAATTGTTTTTAAATATATTTATATATTTAAAAGGGTTATTTAGAGCTTTAAAAATAGCCAGTTTTGCAAACGACCACAGAGTTTGACGAAACTAATTTTGTTGGATCCGCAATGTTAAATTATTGTTAGATTTCAATTTCCGTGATTTTTGAAGTCAGTATGTGGCCGTACGGGATTTTAATGTGAAAAACAGTCGATATTCCAACGGTTAAAAATATGCTGTGTGAGCAAACGGAGTCAGAATTTGACGAAACCAGTTTCTTTGGGACCATAATGTCGAACTGTAGCTGCATGCCAATTTTCATGATTTTTAGGTATCGTATGTGATCACAGGAATTTTAGGGGACGAATACAAACAACAATTGCTTAAAATAAAATAAAATATTCAATAAAAAAATAATATAACCTACCTATAAATAGCCTAACATCCTTCTAACCCTAAGAAAAATCTTCCTCTGGTCAAAACACCTGAAACCCGCCGTCATCTTTCTTTTACATTAAAACCTTCCCTTTGGAAAATCGAAAACAAATCAAAGAAAAATCGATAAATCATGATATGTGTATAATATGATTTGGTGAGAGCTCGACTTCAATTTGGGTATACTTTTACATGGTGTGATCCACTTTTGGGGTTTTCCATTTTCAACAGGAAACTTAGGGTTAGGAAATTCGCGGATTGCAGGCATAGATTCGAAGAACGGTGGTTATTAGGGCTCGTGAGGTGTTTTAGCACGTCGAGCGGGAGTTTGGTGGAGTGCGGTTTGAATTTGTGTCGATGTTCCTTTTGGTGCATTCATTCACCTGGAACCATGAGGGAGAAAGGAGAGTTCGAGCCTTGCTTTAAGTGGATGTAGATGATGGACTTAGAGAGAGGAAGAGGAGGGTGGTCTTGGCCTTGCGAAATCGTAAAGGAATTATCGGCCATGCTTTTGGGTAAATGGTTTGATGTACAGGAGGAGGCCACGTCTGCTGTATAGGAGGAAGAAGAGGAGGATGTAGGCGGGTTGGGTATTTTGGTAAGTGTGCCGACTATTTCTAAAAGGGCAAGGTCTATTTGAAATCTAAAAATCCAAGTTTTATTTTATATGATGTGTATTAACTTCTTAAAGTCGTAACTTGGTCATGCAATGTTAGATTAACGAATGGTTAGATCCGTTGGGATCGTATGGACGGCGGCTACACCATGGAAATGACCGGGAGTGAATTGAAGCTCGTTAGAATTGATGGTGGAATTAAACATTGAATCAAATCAATGAACGTATATCGTTATTTAACGATAAACCGATCAAGGTGATTAAATCTCACTAACTCTGCTCAATTTATATTTTCATAAAGTATTTTTAGAACTGATAAATATTGGTTGATTTGCTGTGTGTTGGCTGTTTGGTTGAAATGCTAGTTAATTGGTTGAAAATATCGATAACGATATATATATATATATATATATATATATATATATATATATATACACACACACACATCGTTAATCGAATACTGATTCTGTTTATCAGAATATTTCATACTCGTGTTATTTATGTTGATTAACATCTGTGGATGCAGGGAAACAGGTCGGAGGGACCAATTAGGTTCCTCAACATTTATTTAACTGTTTTTTTTTCATATATTGTGTTATATGATGTGATATGAAATCTGTTGTTGATTTTGTATGTTGGAATGATACTGATCATTGTAATATGGTACGTTAAATACCATAAGGAATACTGGAATGTTAAAAAGGAAATTTTCAATGTTATATTGAAAAAGAAATATTTATAAAATCAAAAGATTTTATAAAAAGAAAACTATTTATTTAGAAAATAAATAGATTAAAAAGGAATACTTATTTGTTGATCAAATAGATAGAATTGAAAAAGAAATATTTGTTAACTATTTACAAATAGAATTGAAAAGGGATATTTATTTGAAAATGAATAGAATAGAAAGAGGAAATATGTGTAAAATAAATAGAAAGGGAATAGTTAGATTATCAAAGGAACTACTTATAAAATCAATAGATTTTATAAATAGAAACTATTTTATAGAATAAATAGAATTATGAAAAAGGGAATTATTTTATATATAAATAGATTATAAAAGGAAATACTTGAAAAGTGACTAGAATTGTATAAAAAGAGAATTTTACATTTGAAAGGTTTAGATCCGTGCTTCGCACATGGGTACAACATGATATGGATTTAAAGCAAAGATTTTAAATAGAATCTATTCTGACCAATAGATTGAGATGATAAAATTATAAATAACATTTTATAAATCAAATGAAACGTTTATCATTGAATAAATAGAATATATAAGTTAGGACTTATATAGAGAAGTAAGAATCGATTTCAACATCGATATTTGAAACTGAATAAACGTAGAGTTAATCAGTTAGAGTTAATCAGTTAGAGTTAATTAGATAGAGTTAATCGAATTAGAATTTATTGAATATTAGTTATTCAGTTTGAGTTGATAGAATGTAGTTATTTGAGATAGAGTTAGTCAAACATAGTTATTAAGGATGAGTTGCCATTTCATACGACTGCTAGCGTAATTCATAGGGCTGCAGATAGCCTACGGCGGTCGGATGTTTTCCTGAGGGAATCCGGCGTAACCATTGTGATCGCTGCGATCTAGAGTTAAGCGAATGGAGTTAAATCGAATATTAGCCATTCGAAATAAAGTTAAAACAGACATAGTTATTTGAATATAAATTAATCGAACATTAGTTATTCGATAAGAGTTAAATAAGTTGAGTTAAATTAGTTGAGTTAATCGAGTTAAGTTAGTCAAGAAATCAAACCGAGTTAATCCAAATGAGTTAATCCAAAGGAGTTATTCGAAATAGTTTATTCGAATAAAATTAAAGGAGTTAATCGAATATAGTTTATTCGAAAGGAGATTAATCGAATGTAAATCATTTGTAGAAAGTTAATCGAATGTAAATCATTCGAAGAGAGATTATCGAATATAGTTATTCGAAGAAAGATTTATCGAATATAGTTTATTCGAAAAAGAGCCATCGAATAGAGGTTATTCGAAAAAAGAGAATTATACACTGAATTCGATTATATCGAATTCGAGAAAGTAATATTTACTTTCCGGTTTAATCAAGATTTACTTATTTCTTAATAGATTAGTGGTTTAGTTATTTAGTTAAATTAAGGAATAAAAGTTATATTTTGAAGTTGGATATTTAAGAAGAAAGGAATTATAACACTATAGTTATAATCAACGTTTTAAAATAAAGTAGCAGATTCATAAATAGAATCCGAACGTAAGGAAATTGGTTAAAAGATATAAAAGGGTAAACTTTGTCTATTTAGAGGTTAGAAATGTTGTTCTGTTAAGGTCTGAGAGGTAATTATACCCCAACTTGATTGACTTCGTTTTTAACTAAGGAATGGATAGGGTTCAATAGTGAAGGTTAGTTAAGTAAATTTAGTTAATGAGCGTAATGGTTTAAGTTAGCATAGCGATGTTTTATTTGAACATCTGTTAAATCCAATAAAGGAGTTTTGGAAATGTTTCCAAATAAAAGAATCAGAATGTTTTCTAATATAGAAAACAAGAAATGGAAGTAAATATGGAGATGTTTTTCAAATGATTAATAAAGTACAATTTCTAAATTTAGAAAATAAGAATTTACAAACATATAGAAATGGGAAATGAATAAATTAATGATAAATTAAATTAAAGGAGATCAGTGTTGATTGATGTTTGATCGATCGAATTTCTATCTGGAAATAAGATCATTGGTTGTACACCTATTTTTCTTTGATAGTTAAATCACCGACTATCGAAGTTTTTGACCATTTTTCCATCGTCGATACGGAGAGACCGGGATCAGATTCATTATTTGAAAAAACACTCTGTATGGATGTTAGCGTTGCGATCAAATATAATGAAGATAATTGAAGACAGAGTTATGCAAGGGATATCCTTTTGAAAGAATAGTGCCTTCGGTTTATCCAGTCCTTGGACAATGTGAATGGACGAATGTTTGACAGAGTATATCTAACGGATCGCGTAAGTTGATCTCTTCAAATGTACTTACGTTTGGTGGCGGAGGAATTCGTTTCTCTTAGCTTTATACCCGTGGTATTTTTGGGAAATCAATTTGTGATTTGGCGGGTATGACGATGTGGCATTCAAAGTGAAGGGTGGTCAGGTGTTCCAAAAGATACGTTATGACCTCAAGCCTCATCAACCGGGAAATGACAAAAATCAGGCAGGCAGCATGGCTAGGTGGGTCGCTCCCATTAGGGTGTATATCACCTATCTAGAGAAAATCCATTTCATTCTTTTATCTATTTTCGATGTTGTCCCTTTTCGGGAAATGGTGGGTAGCTCCCAACCGTTGGTGATATACATTTGATACACTCAAGCGAAATGAGTGGTCGGTCATGCGTGGGCCGGGTTGCAAGACGTTCTTGTTGAACCCAGTGTATTCGCCTCAAGAGATACACTATCGGCAGGTGGTCCCATACCTTGTCATAGTCAGAATCCAATCTCCAATAAGCGCCCGCGGTTTTGTTTGTATACTATGTATGTGGAACGTGAGATGCAAGCGTTCTGCTAGATTGTTAATTACTTGTGATTAGACATTATTATAATATCAGAGAAGTATAGATTTCCAGAACTGTTTTGGGTTATCGTAAGGTAAAAACCATCCGTGTTTATATGTGGATTGGTCTTACGATTATCTTTTCTTTTGAAAAGGATTTTGAAAAGTTAAACCAAACGATTTGAGTTTACTCACACCAGTCCCATGACTGACCCAGAGTCTATTTTGTTTTGTTTTCCCTAAACTCTTGGTTGCCCAAATTTGTACGGGCAGTCAAGTAGTTCAGGTCTTTACAGATATACTGGGAGGAGTTTGAAGTAGGAGGCTTCAAGATTATATAGCTATTGTTTAATTCCGCTGTGATGTAAGTGTTGTACTCCAATATATAAATACAGATTTATGTTTCAAAGTTATGCTGTATATTATATCTTATTCGTTCCGTTGTGAGATTCTTGTTACTCTGATGTGTTGTGTGTTCTCCTTCTTCTATTCCAATTTTCTATCTTATCTATTCTCACCCTCTAACTTCTTTCTATTAATGATCAGGTATTTCCGATGTTTGAATAGTCAACATGGTAGTTTTGTGTTGATTTTCGGAGTCGAAAATACCCAGTTCGTTACAGGTTGAGATTTTGGTTTATGAGTGAATATTTTATAAATATTTTCAATATTGAAAATTCCTTTTAATTTTCATTTTTGCACTCATGCACAATTATAGGGGGAGTTTCTGTTGAACGGGGAGCATTCAAATAGGGGGAGTTCAATATTCACTGTCAAACACATTTATTATATTCAAAATTTTATTATTTGTTTGTCATCATCAAAAGGGGGAGATTGTTATATATAACATTGTTGTATATAACAATTATATAATTTTTGTTTGATGATAACAAACAAATATATATATTATTACAAATGTGTTTGTTACTGTACTATTATATTACATCACAGATAAGAATATAATATTTATATTTAAATAGAATACGATTGTACAGAAATTCAAATATTCACATAGTATTTTATTTAAATATAATATTTGTTTTCAACATTTAAACAATACAAATTTTACAACTCCATTATTTGTACACTTCACTAATATTTTTCATTTCAATACATTTAGTACACTTGTTCCTCTCTACAACACTCACACTCAGTAATACAATTCACACTTATGTATACATACACTCATTGACCCTGTTGCATAAACACATTACTGGTTCTTTCTCTGTCTTTTGTCTTCACGGCTTTAAGTCAGTCCAATCATCCTTACCTGTCACACGAAAAACACACACTGCAATAGAAATAAAACTAAAATGCATACAAATATAAATTTTATTTGCCTCATAATTTCGGTTGTTTCTCATCATCTTTCATGACTTGATCTGATATGGATATATAATCTAGTGTTCACAGATCATCCTCAACACACTACACTGGTACGCTGATCAGAACCAGCATCACATTTAGCTGATGTGGAACAACGTCAACACAGTGCAGCGATCTGCTGATATAAATATTCATTCGAATAGCTACAAACACACACACACATATATATGTATATATACACACACATATATGTATACCTGTAGACAACACAGCGTCGAGCTCAAACCAATAAACAAGTGTTCAAGGTAGAACACAAGAACAAGTGCAAGTGTGAAGCAAGTTCGGACAACAATATAAAGACACATCATTTCTGGACTCAACATGGATAGATCAACAACTAGTCAGCATGGACAAAATATCAAATGTAAAGCATAATGGTGGCAGATCACAATGTGTGCACAAATCAAGTTTAAGCTCAGGTTATATACACAAGTAGGTGCACAAGATCATGGTGCAGCAGTGAACTACATAGTATTAAAGAAAGTGGTCGAGCCATATTACAACAGTGGGAAGTTAAGCATGAATCAAAACATGAATGGTTCAAGTATGACACAAGACACAATGCAGCGAGTAAGAAAAGGTGAAGGAACATGGCAGCACAAGTATAAGTAGGCAACAAGAATGTCGAGCCTACATGTCAAGCCACACAGTAAATGACAGAGCACATTTGTGCTCTGTTACACATACAAATAGTCCAACAAGGCAATTTAGTACATGGTCAAAATGAAGTATACACAAGCAAGAAAAACATTGCATATTCATGGTTCAAGTTTGTTCAAAAGTATAGTTGTTCATCAACACAGTCATGTAGATGGTGTAACCATGGAGTTCATTGATGAATGCAAGGCAGATATGTTCCAGTGGCAAACTCAAACAAAACAAGCCATGTCAAAACAGTGATGCAGATATACATGGGTGAGCAAGACAACATACAAATGGCATAGCAGTATGAGATTTACATAGGGGTATGAAAGTGCAGTTGCCAATCTTGTCATCAAGCCAAGGTTTTCAGTTTAAGTATGAAGCAGGGAAAATCTCATTATCATGCAAAGGTGCAATAGCTTTCAGTTGCAAAGGAGTATCACAACTATAGTCATATATGAATCCAAGAAAATGGAGCACACATGTATATGCCAATACAGTGCAGTTGCTAACATGTCAACAAGTAATCAAGGAATAAGTCAAAGACTTCAGAATGGGTACAGAATGTGTTGAAACACAGTAGGTTTAACATGTTTCAGAGCAAATATAAAAATGGAAAGTACACAAACTTTTCTGGTCACAACATGCAACTGGTATGCAATTTTTTTGCAAAGCAGTTAAATCCTTCCAATTTTACAATGAATTAAGTAATGGCAAGTTTTTCTGGCATTTTCTTTCAAAAAACTCGATTACATTTGCGTTGCAACAAATCAGGGAATAATGGCAAAGTGAATTTTATTAGTAGTATTTTATATCTGCATGTTATTGCATTCCAGAATTTAGCCAACATAATTTTAGTCCAGATGGAAATCGTTTGTTACAGTGGAACAAATTATTGGGCAGTACTTAAATCGGTTTGTTATTGCTGAAATCACAATACATATTTGGCAAGCATTTTTGTGTGGGAAAATTAAATTCCAGAAAATCGAATTATTTCTTTCTGTAAATCATTCAGTACTTAGGTGAATAAAGGCAACAATTCAAAATCAAATCAAGTATGGATTCATTTAAGGGACGAAATCTAATCTAGATCCAACAGAGTTATATATTCATATTGCTTGAATTTGAAGTGATATATTCGATAATAACAATTTATTATATTTAGTTTAATTATGCTGGGTTTAATTTATAATATATCGATATTATATAAGCCGTAAAGATAATTATTTTTCAAACAACCTCCGTTTTCGATGAAACGAATTTTATTGGAATACGTATAGCTAGTTATTGCAAGATCTCGAGTTTGGAGCCAATTTGAGTTATTTTTTCGATGGATGAAATTTAAATGTGAACAGATGAATATATTGAAATTAAAATAACGACGTTGTGCAAACGGAGTCGGTTTTCAAAGCAGTGTGACTGTTTCCATTGTGTTTGGAGTTGATGTGTGATGGTGAGGGTATTTAACGTATGACGATTAATAACGGTACAAACTTATAACCGTAATGAAATAAATGGTAGCTTCTATCCTAAGTAATAAACAAATATAATTATTCATACTTAAGTTCTAAGTATAATTAATAACCTACCCTATAACTAACTAGGTATATGTATGTAGACAATTGTTTTTCTATCATAGTGTGTTTTCCTTCATCGCATAATCTACCTAACAGCTAATGCACATGCATGCTGAAATAAACCAGGCCTATCCTACATAACCCATACCTACCATATTTCTAAGTTAAATTCAACCCAGGCTATCTAAATCATACACAGCACCTAACTTCATGCTAGACCTAAAATATATACATCTAATTACTTGCTCTAGGAATTTTCCTATTAAATTGTTTCTTTCAATCAAAATCTGTTCAACTATGACAAAGGGAAAACACAGCTAGTCTACAATCTATATACACATGTGTGGACACCAAACAATGTCGTGCTAACCAAACAACTGAGAATCGTGATGGATACCATCATTTCCGAACTTTCAACTCAGTGTTTGCCAAGCTTCACTTCACTATATGAATTATAAAAAACCATACACTTTGTTAAAAATCACGACTACAATTGGAATAACAACCTAAAATCGGCCTCCAGTTTTCCACTGTCACCGAATTTCGAATGATGCCCTTTGGCGTTAGGAGTCGAGATCTAGATTTTTGATTTTCTACGGATTTAAGGGTTGTTTCACGAAGAGGATTACAGAGCAATGATTACTAAGACAAGGTGAGCTCATGGCATAAAATATTGTAGTTTCTGGCGATAATAAACGTCGCACCGGGGAAGCAGCTATGCGACGTCGGTCTGCAAAACAGTCCATCGGGGCAGTGCGACTGGTGTTGGTGAGTCGATGGTTGGACGAGATGTGGAACGGTGGTGTTTAATCTTGGATTCGTGAAGTTTTGTGCCATATCAGTGAGTTGCGTGCACGGTCTTGCTTGGAGCAGGTATCGGAGCTTTCATTTGGAGAAGAAAGATTTGTACGAAATGGGTATATGCGGTTTGGGCTGAGTTTGTGTACTGGGCTTTGGGCCATAATTAAAAAAAAACAATCGAGTTACGAAAAACAAAAGGTAACGTGAGGTTTGGGCTCGTTAAAGAAGAAAGTGGCAAGCAATGTCTTACTGGGGGTTTGTGGCTATGTGCATGCGAAAAGGATTAAGAAGGATTATGGGGAAATGAGTCACGTTTCTAGGGGAAAACAAATATGGGTATGCATACGTTTAAGCGGATTAGGTATGGTGATTTTTTCTGGCCATTGGGAAAATAAAAATTTAGTAAGGCCCAAACATTAATAACTTAAAGTTTAATTAAATTGTGTAAAACCTATAAACAATACGTATCTTCTTTATGCTAGATTGTATCAGGACGAAACATGATGCATTGGAATCGCAGGAACGCAGGGTATGCAACTGAGCTGTTTTAGTCAGCGCTGGAAGCTACCGGAATTTTTAATAGAATTAAACGGCTGTTTAATTTTATTAAAACCCAACCATTTTAATTAATGATCAATCCAAGGTGAGTTAAACTCACTTAGTTATCCCACATATAATTTTTATAAGTCGGGTTTTTTTGTGTGCTATGTTTGCTATTTGTTGATTGGTTGACAATTATTTGGTTATTTGTTGAATATTTATATATTGTTTAAATTAAACGACTGTTTAATTTAAGTGAAATGAAATCGTTATTTTTAAAGATTATTTCCAATGAAGGAAACTTACCTTGTTGGTTTTGTTTATAATTATATAAACGTATTAAATTTAATTGGGTTTTCGAATTGTTGTTATTTATTGACCGTTATCAATGGAATTGATTATTCATGTTTATTTTATATCGTCATTTTATGAATTGTTTACTGAATATGATTGTTGAATCCAATTTCACCAGTTACATTGATATCACTACAAGAAAATATACATATGGTTACATTTACTGGTTGCGTTTATTATGTAAATGCAACCAATGTGGTACTTAATTTTGTATTTAGAGGTTTTGGTTACATTTATTTAACAGTTGACTAAAGTCCTGGGTACGATTAACAATTCCCTCCTATCGCGTTCCACTTCCCTCCACTATTTCCATTTTTCCGCCAAAACCTAAAATAATTTAATCCTCTTCTTCCCGTAAATTACTTTTCCCTCTCGCGTCTGCCATACTACACAATCCTGGATTTAGTCTCCATTTCACATTCATGCATGTCAAAAAATTTAGGGTTTTGAGTTTCTAATTTGAAATCGATTACATGGAGCAACGTATCGCGAACATGTTTAGGGTTGGGAAAAAGATCGAAAGCTGATCTTTTGGCGAAATTTATCTGGTTTGTAATTTTATCATTGATATCAGCGGAAAGCTTTGAGCTTCTCGAATTTTATAACATAAATTCCTTATTATATTTGGTTTTTTTGTTTGCTTCAGGTACTAATGTTCAGACTAACGAAGATGTTGCAATCAAACTGGTAAGTCGGTTTTTGTTTCATTCACTGCAATGTTTAACAGTTCGTTCCCTAAACATGCTCAGAGCATGTAATTCGTCACTATAGTCTATAAATTTCAGACATCAGACATGTATTTTAAGTATTGATATCTATATTTTGTACAATATGCTAGAGGAAGTAATACATTCAAGGGCGGTGATTATGTTCTAGTATAGTTTCATTACAGCAGATTATTGGGTTGCGGGTACAGTCTTCTGGTCACCAACAGCGACGCGGTTTTAGTGTGGAAGGGAGCACAGCAGTACTGAAGACTGTCTCTGGATCTCAAATCCATCAAGGATTCTAGCAGTGAGGCTGCTTACACGTAGATAAATGGATCCGGCCTTTACTTGTTTGGTAAAGGGAACAGTTGTGTACCCAGTACTGCTTCCTTACACTAACGGGTTTTGGGTTGGAAAATTGGAGCATGATGGCAGGTTCAGAATCGTCAATTATTCATCAAAGGATGCAACTGTCAACTTCATTGCTCCGGTTGATGGATGTGAGCTTTCATCCACTTGCAAAACACTTGGGATATGTCCTATTGGTACAAATATGTCCACGTGTAACTGCCCGGATTCATTTAAATCCGATAGGAATGGTGGATGCATTCCTACTGGTAGGAAAGGTGTAGCCACCACATTGCTTATGTTAGTTCTTTCATTTGTGGGGATTCAATGGTGGAGAAAGAAGAAGAACATGAAATTACAAGTAGCAAAAGCAAAGTCGAAAGCAAAATCTCATGCTGATATGCATAAACAAGGCAACTACAATTCTAGGCAAGAAGATGACAGACATTGATAGTGAAGAAGAGTTCTCAATTCCAGGTCTTCCAATGCGGTTCACTTACCAATAATTGGACTTAGCTTCCGACAAATTTCAGACTTTGATAGGTTTGGGTAGGTTTGGATCCGTTTACACAGGAGATCTAGTGGATAAGAGCCTCATTGCAGTCAAGAAAATCACCAACATAGGGATAGAAGGTAAAAAGGAGTTTTGCACTGAAATAGCTGTTATTGGAAAGATTCACCATGTGAACCTTGTTAAACTCAGGGGCTACTGCTCCCAGGGCTCGAACAGTCTGTAGTGTTCGAGTACATGAACCGGGGCTCATTGGACCGTCCCCTGTTCGGGCAAGGCCCAAACCTGAAATGGCAGGAGGGGTCGTACATTGCAATAGGAGTAGCTGGAGGGCTATCCTACCTGCACTCGGGCTGCGATAACATGATACTGCACTGCGATATAAAGCCTGAAAACGTTCTTTTAGATGATTTCAACCAGGTCAAGGTAGCAGACTTCGGAATGGCTGAGCTGATGACTCCGGAACAGTCCGGACTTTCCACGACCATGCGCGAAACACGAGGGTATTTAGGCCCCGAATGGCTATTGAACATGGCAATATCGGACAAGACAGATGTTTACAGTTATGGGATGGTGTTGCTTGAGATATTGAGAGGGAGGAAGAAAAGGCACAGTGCTGCTTGTGAGGAAGCGAGTCGGCTATGGAGTACTTTCCGATGGTGGCATTAGAGAAGCTCATAGCGGGTAAATTGATCAAGTTGGTGGACCCAATAATGGGTGGACAGGTTGTGGAGGAGAGGTGGAGAGGGCGGTTAAGGCAGCACTGTGTTGCTTGCATGAGGAGCCTTGGAACCGGCCGAGCATGGCTATGGTAGTCGGAATGCTGGAGGGTACTATGGGTTTATGGGACCCTAAGGTGGAGGGCCTTAAGTTTTTGAGGCCGTACGGACGAGGAACAAATGTTGACAGTGAGGGTGTGGTTTCTCAAGGGGAAGGGAATAGTTTGGCAAGTATGTCTGATGACGTATGTTTCATCTCAGGTGGTTTCGGGATCGAGGTAGTGTAGGTATGGTATGGCTGCTTAACATAAACAAAGATTTATGATTGAGTATATGATAAGTCTTCATTTTTTACCTTTACATGTTAGTACAGTAGTGTTAAGTGGTTGTAGGTTTAGATGTTTTGTGAGTATACGTTACCGAAAAAAGGACTTGTAACTTGGTATTTTTTCCTCGGAAAAAATATGAAATCCTATCAATTTTGTGAGATAAAAAAAAGGAGATTACATTTGAATAAATTCAGTAATATTCCTTACTACCAAGCTTGAATTATTCTCCATAATTAATCAACTTTTTTAATTGTGATATTCCAATAAATTTTAATCAATAATGTGTCAAGACAAAGCATCCTTAGTTGTTATATGAATCAAAACTCTACAGATTACTGCAAGGAGGAATTACCAATTTCTCTTTCGTTTAAGGCCTGCATGAAATATCATTTTTATATTGCATTTTCAGTTGCTTACCGTACCTTTGTTTATGCTCATTTTGCAGCTAGGATTCTGAATGTTAAATGGTTTAGTGTTGAACAAGAATATAACGTACTTGTGATTGATTTATTAGGACCCAGTCTTGAAGACATCTTCAATTTTTGTACTAGAAAATTTTCACTGAAAACTATCTTGATGCTTGCTGATCAAATGGGTGGGCACAAATGACTGGGTTCAGGTATGTTACGAAGAAAGTTACCTGTTATTGTCTATTCCATGTAAAAGTCGATCATGTTTTATTTCTTTACATTACACGTTCGATCGAAAAAAAATCTTTGATTAAGACATAAAAATCATCCCACTTGCATTGCAGATCTGGTAAAAGAAGATTATAATTCATATTAAAAGGTATTTAGTAAGTTCATGATTTCTCTATAAAGTTCTTCGAAATGCGCAACGGTTTTCTTTGTGACAGAAATATACATTGCTACACCTTCAATTGGTTAGTCAAACAAATATCACTGATAATTAATATGGAAATTTCATGGTCAGATTTTATTGCTAGTTGAATTAGTTGAAAAAGTAAAGTATTTACATTATATTGAATATTTGTTAATTTGAGTTTCTTCACAAGGTCGCTGACCTTAGGTGCCTTCTCTCGCAATCAATCTTCTAGTTGCTCGAATGACAACTGGTATGCGGTATGCCAAATCCACTTCACGTGATGATGTTTTAGATATTTACTGTGTACTGATTTTAGTGTGATAGCTAATATTATATGCCTTTGAAACAAAGATGATGACTCCTACAATTTTCATCCTAGATTACACAGCAATGAAATGCAAGTAAGGCTAAAGTGTACATTTATATGCACATGTATATTTATATAAGCACATCACTCTATATACATTCATATATTTATTCAAGCAGATTGCTCGATTTAGTGGTAGAGAACCAGAAAAAACTATGCTCATTCATGTTGGGTGCTTGGGTCGAGAGAAGAGTTCGGTTCCTCTGAAAGGTTAGCTCAACTGTCTTGAGCCTAGATTGCGTATTTACTACATTTGGTATTTAAGAAGCATTGAATTACTTCTGATGGAGCTTATTTCCAAGTAGTCTACGGAAACTACTTTAGACAACAGGCATGCCTATCTTGAATTCGTGAACCATGATAGATGTTAAATTTCATGTTACTATTGTTGTTTTCCCTTTTACTCTGGCCAGTAGCCTAGCAGCCAAGTCCAATGCTGGGTCAGCCATTGGGCATTATCATTAATTTGAGAACCCAATTTGTATTCATTTTACATTACCAACAACATAACAGGGCAGTAAAAAAGTAAATACCAAACACTCTGTATTTTATCATTAATTTGTGATGATTGTCATTGAAATTGTATTTTGATGATTTTGTTCAGCATTAGACAAGCCAGCTGGAAATGTGACAAAGTCAGGAAGATCAGTTTGACGATCCAAAGATTATGATATTAATCATGTGCTAACCGAGGAATTTTGCAGGGATGTTCTACGGGAGAATTTTAGAAGAGGGATAGGTTTGTGCGTTGTAGTGAACCTACATGAGATTGAAATCATCAATATTAGGTTTGGATTCTTTTGCCTCTTGAATCTTTACCGCTTTCTTAGTTAATTTACCATTTAAAAAAATTGAGACACATATTTCTGGCTATCTCATAAACAAATGTTCCTTGCTTTTTCTCATATAGATGGCATAGTTAGAATGCTTAACGTGGTTCAATAATAACTCAATATGGTTTGGCAAAGCTCTGCAATTTTTGTAAGGTTACCTCAAATAAGTATATGTGTTAACACTTAGAACATATTCTTAGAACATATTCCCTATCAAACTGAAACAAAATCACCGGGAGACAATTGCGTAGTGCTATGGTGCTTGAAACGCATGCGAGCTGAGGTGATTCTTTTATGCTAATCAAATTGATTTTGTATGAATACTTGGTTTGAATTGTTGGTGCGTGTGATTTATACTAAAATGATTTATCGAATCAAATTCCTTCACATCTTTTCTTCAGTTATTAGCAATACGGTTGAGTTTTTAATTCCAAGTTCATGCATTTTTAATTCCAAGTTCAGTTTATAGCAATACACATGCACTTTTCACTATTGCTATTTTTACCATACTGTGTATTTCTGAAACAGTTCTTGGCTTCATATTTACTCCGCTTATTCAACAACTTTGTTATCTATAGGGTTCTGAAATGCTTGGAACAACAACTAACACGATGTGGCTGCTCGTTAGGTTGCATGAGCCGGTGCCCGGGAGGAGGTATAATCGTTACATTGAGCTTGCTCAGGCTGCTTACGGTAAGTTCTTTCTTTCTCTGTTCAACTATTTTTCTTTGATAAATGTCCATTTTTATGCTGCATCTTTTGCTTGCTGCATTTTTCGTGCATGCTCGCATCAGTTTATACATGTGTTAAATGAGATTTTTTGGTCGAATAATGACTACGTTCAGCGTCCATGGTCTTCACTTTTCTTATGTATCCCATGCACAATGTAAAAAATGCAAAATTCATCAATTTATAGCTCAAAGAAAACCGAAATACTGCTCGGATTACTTTGGTTCGGTTGAAGTTTTGTTCGGTTCATTATTGCTTGGTCCAGTGAGAGCTAGCTAATTAGATTGTCCGCCATTGCTGTTTGTTCGTTGGGAAATGTATAGAAATGACAACATACAGCGACCGAATTTGGTGATCCCACATAATAGGTACTTTCCATGCATAGTTGATATGGGTCAGTGATGTCTGGTTAGACAAGAATTGGTCCCATTAAAGGTTGGTTCGGTAGAGATTTGTCAAATGATTTTTTTTGGTCCAGTGGTTAGACCAGACCAGACCAAATTCTTGTTTGCAGTAGGCAACTACTATGTCGTTTAGAGATGGATGTACTGGACCATTCCTATTTGCGTCTACCTAACTTGTGCTTTTCCTTGAATTTTTCTCGTTCTCACTTTGGATTTTCAAGGATTGAAATGATAACATTTTGACTGTTAGTCAACTTTAATAACTTCCATTTATCTGCGACAGCGATTATATTTGTTCCTATGTGGAAGCTTCTAAACTTCAAACTTCGGTATGTATGTTTATTTTTATAGTTGCCGATTATATGATATATCACTCACATGCAGAAATACCGGTCAGCTGAAAAGATTGCCAGGCTAGTGGTCTGGCCTATATTTGGCCGTAGGTGCTGCTTCTTCTGTCTGCAGCAGCACACCACCACTACTAAGCAGCAGCCTATATAGGCTGCTACTCAGATATCAGCGATGTTTTTTATTCAATTATTTTACAAATTCTTCTACACAACTATATTTTATAGCTATTAGATCTATGGGTTTTTTTTTAGAAATATTTTTGAAGCATATTGAAATATAATCATCCAGTTAATATATAGGTGTGTGTATAACTCATCATTAGATGATTTTAAATAATTATGAAGCCAAAATATATTCATCTTGTTAAATTTTAGAAACTGCAATATTCAATATATATTCATCTTGTTAAAGTTTTAATAGAAGCCTTGGGAAAATGGCGGCGATTCATAAGCATATACTTCATGCATTTGGCATCATTGATGCAACCTTTCAACTCAACCCAACCCATAGTTGATTGAAAAACAATGTGAATTGTAATTATGCTTTTCTGACTATTTTAAGGCATAAACAAATTTTAACCTTATAGCAATCAATTGATTAAAATGGTAGGCGGTTAGGTTAAACTGCAAAATGTGTAACTGGTCATAATCCATACTTTTGAATGTTAAATAAAAATGAAAACGTAATGCCAAAAAAAGGAGCATCTGGTGAAAAGTGCTGATTAAATTCATGGACTAAGCAACTGACATGTCTTAAGTTTAAAGTTTTCTAATATGTAGACATATTTGGTTAATTCACTGGAATGATTATCCATGTTCATTTTAAGTAAATGATGATAATCATAAATTTCTAGAACCCAAGCCGTCATTAGCATACGCAGATATTCATGTTGAGAAGCATAATATAAAATTTTGTAACAGAATGAGATAATCATATGCCAGTGATGTAAAAATAAGTAATACCATTGCATCAACATAATAATGGAATATGAGTATAAACTGGAACGGGTAGTTTGCAGAAAATTCATGCGAAGAATTATGGAAGACATTGACAGAAGTAATACCAGTGATGTAAAAACGTAATAGAATGGAGAAGATTCATGCGGAGAATTATTGAAGACGTTGACAAAAGTATAAACTGGAACGGGTAGTTTGCAAAAAATGAGCAGCGGTGTGAGGCACACATTAGCTTAAACAGTAAATAAAAATGAGTAGCGGACCGTGGATCCGTAATGGCTGGAGATGGTAGGTCTAGAAGTTGACCGTGGATCCGGCGGCGGTGCGAGGTGTGTGATGGCCTACACACTAACAAATTTGGCTGGCGGGGAAGAATTAATAGTAGGAATATGAGATTTAGCAGAGTTCGAAGGGGAAGAACCTGACTTGGGAAAACGACAAGTAGTAGGTCAGGAAACATGTTTCCACTTTCTAGGCAGTACAACTTTAAAACCATACTTCCATAGAAGACTGGACTTCAGTTTTGTCGAATGGAAGAACATTGAATTGACTATTGGGTGTTTTTTTTAATTCATTTGGGGGGGGGGGGGGGGGGGGGTTGGTTTTGCAGACCGCTGGAAATACACACATATAAGGGAGAAATTAATTGATCTTGTCTTGTAGATATTCTAGGATGGAGTCATATAGCAGAAATTGGTGGCTCAAACAACAAAAGTTTCTAACTTAATACAAATGATCCCTGGAATAATAAACCAAACTGTCTCCCTTCATCAATCAGACAAGAAATCGGCAGCGTTAAGTTTACAACAACATGTTAATACAAATTCAACAGCAACAAATGCAAACAAAAAGGTTTCTCAAGTGTTTTAGAACTCCACATACATAACAGAGAATTGGAAGTCTTCACTTGTCTTCCTTTTCAGCTTCTGCGGCTTTTTTAAGCCTCTTTCCATGCTGGCGTTTATTGGTCCTTTCAAGATGCAGTTTCTGGTAAGCCCTGAATGTTCTCATTTCCTCGTTTATTTTGACAAGATCAATAGCTGGTTTCTCTGTAAGAACAGGCATGAATGCCCCTTTCACTTGAGTGGCTGATGCAAGTTCTTCAGCGTTTGAGTCACCATTCTGATATTAGCACATAAAAAGATTCAGTCATTAGACACACATGCACATCGCCTACACACTCGCAAATACGTATATGTATGCTTGTCTCCGTGTATGATACAAGATGTTGGGTGTAAACATTATCTAAACCAGTACTTCACCACAAAAGACCAAGCGTATGTAGCAATGTAAACAGTACGCCGAAATAAAACTCCTTTTACTGAATAATGAAATACAATTGTTAATATTATTGAAAAACAGAAAAACAAACGGCAAACACTAATTTTCATCGATTTAAGGTACATAGTCCGGAGAAAGGTGATGGATTAAAAAAATGAAAGAAAACAAATTTCCTATCAAAAGACATACTCACTAAATCTTAATTTATACAGATCAAGTATTATATATACATGCAAATATTTTATATTAACTGCAGAGAATAAAAAAAATCCAACTTGAATACAATAAAACTATCAATATGTAACCGTATAGCAACCGATAAAGCGTTTGATGACTAATACAAAATTAGGTGTGCCCAATATCTCGGGTCCAACATTGCACATATGAACTGTATTATGAACGCTTATTAATCAGCTTTGGTACATTGTGTGAGACATGACATAAATACAAACTATCATCCAAAAATGTGATCAATTTCAAGCAGTTCAAACATTTTCTATAGCTTTCCAGCTTTTTATGTGTATACGAATATGATTATCAATACACTGTATGTTTGTACAACCAATGATGATAGATCAGCGAATTTTAATGAAAAAACAAAAAACTGCATAATTGATTGTATGTTACTTGAAACAAATGTCGACTCTAACATTGTAAAATTCAAATATCATTTAAAACCAAGGTGTTAAAATGCATGTTTCATATAATCCTATTTGTATTTTACTTGAACTACAGAAATTATTATTCTGCATATGTAATGAGCACATGAACAACTGATAAATGTGCATTAAATATTATACTATGAATCATGTCAATGCAAACAAAATTGCACATAAATGTATGGTCATAACAAAATTTGCCAGGATGTCTAGGGAAAGCTAGAAATTTAGTTGTGTACTCCTTTAGCCTCTGAACATTGGCTTGCATCCCCTCTAAGGACCTATTTTTGCGCCCGTGATCGACTAATATGCCGACTGTTCATACCCACTTCCTCTTAACTCCAGCCAGCTACAAATTTATCACTTTTGGACTGATCGCCAGGTGAGAGCTTATGTGGTGTCAGGCAGTTGATTGGAATTTGTTAGTTGGGGCAATATATCGAGGCGCACATTAGCTAGAACCGTAGGTAATCTGGGGGCTGTAAATTGGAATTTGTTTGAAACGCGGAATCAGCAGCCTTCGCTTAGAATATGTCGCACAGTAAATCGAAGTTCATAATAGCTACAGTAGTGGATCAGATCTAAAAAAAGAAAACCATGAGACATCAATTTTCAAAATAAGGGGGGAAAGGCAGTTTTGTTTACAGCTTGACTTCTTAGTGATTCATTTCCAACTGTGAACAAACTTCTACCATTATATAATTTATTTTTTCATATTAAAAATAATGTCATTCTGTTTCTTTTTTTGTTTTTGTTTTGCCATATATAATCATGTACTCTTATATCACATGTTATATGTTCTTATATAGTTAGGCGGCTTCTTATTGTTTAATTTGTCGTTCAATATGTTAATGCACTGAATTTTCTTTTTGCATGCGTCTAAAACTTAACTCATTTAGACTATTTTTTATTATTTATTAGATTAATAATATTGTTTTTCTTCATACGCTTAAACCAACCAGTTCAGTAACTAAACACAAAACTGAATCTTATTGTGAAGCAACACTTTTCTGGTATGCATAGGTATCATCATTCAACTGTGTATGACAACCTGTATCAACACTTTTCTGGTATGTTGCTGTTTTGAGCTTCAAGCAACTGTACCTGTTTTAAATGCACCATATCTATCTTATTTGCCGTGTATGACAAACTGGGTATGTTTTGTAGATGATTGCATATGAACACCATATTTTAAATGCACCATGTCTATAGTCATAATGTACACTATTGTCCGAATATTATTTGATATTCATATTAATTATTTTTGCGTTTGTTTTAGTAACAATCAATTAACATTATTTGAATGTTATTTGATAATTCATGACAAATACTTATTGTTGATTATTGAATGTGTTTACAGGTGATTAGCTTTTCCGAAGTAAAAGACCATCACCAACAATGGACGTGACTTCAATTGTAATATGTATTATGGTATTAGTCGGTACTTAAGTAAAACTCTTTGAGAATGCTTGTGGTATGTGAACTTGCTCATTTTGTGAAACAACTATCATCTAAATGGTTATGGATGGTACTTATGTAATTAACGTGTTATCAATTATTTGAATATGTTGATTTTGTGATTGGTTGATTGTTGGTTTGAATATAATAATTATATGATTGTTGCTGATTTTGGTATGACTATTACAAAGTTGGTTGCTGGAAACAATGCAAGCCATTAACAGTATATAGTAGCATTTGAAGGATGCTACAAAACAATCAATACATTTCAGCAGCGTTTCTGAAACGCTACTGAAACAAACATAAAATATTATCTGAACTTATAGTGGCATAAAATAAATGCAACGAAAGGCTTTTAGTTACATAAAATAAACGCTACAGAAAATCAAAGAAAATGACCAAGCACAAACGCAACAAAAAAATGGTAGTTTTGGTTGGATTTTTTAAACGCTGCAGAAAATATTTGGTTGCTTTAGTTTGGCAGCGTTTATGGAAACGCAACAAAAAAAAAACATACTTTTAGTTGCGGGACCTGTAGTAGCGTTCTTTAAAACGCTACCAAAGGCTTTGGTAGCGTTTTTTAAATGCTGCTAAAGGTCTTTTCTGGTGTAGTGTATTAACTAGTGGACGGCATTGGTTGAGAAATTGATAGTAGATGGCCTAAATTATATATCGTTTATAAAGATTGGTTTACCGTAAGGTGAATCGATAGAAATGAAGTTATGGAATTTATTTTATAACCGAAAATAGATTTTTAAATATACTTGTTGACGTCCAAAGTTGGTCACTAGTGACAATCAACCCCTCATCGTATGGAGAGCACATGAATAATGATAATAAGATGCAGAAATAATAAAGAAAACGGGGTGCACACACTGAATTTTTTATAGTGGTTCGGCAAAGACTGTGCCTACATCCACTTTATATGTACTACTTTTACTTTTTGATTACAAGTGCAATGCTTTTTCTCTGTTTGAAGAAATGTGAGAGATGAGAATTTTTGGAGGAGAAAGCTTAGAGTGCTTTAGCCTCTGAAGTGCCGAAGAGATTAGAAAGAAAAGTTCCCTCTCCTACTTTGAGCTTTGACGTATTTATAGGTGGAGATGGAGACTTGGGCTGTTGTGATATGGCCCGACCTTTTCGGGAGAGCTTGGATGCGTGGAGTCCATTCCTTAGTTAGAATAGCGGCTGGAAGACTGATTCCACTATTCATAAATAGTATCTTCTGAAGTTGTGGCTTAAGTGGCATCCACAGTGAGGTGTATCAAAAGTAGAGCTTTGTCCAGATGTGGTTGACCGCCTTTACTTCCTTGAAAGTTAGGCTAAGCATCGGAATAGCTCAGTGAATATTTCCATGCTGGTTCGAGATATTAGGCCGATGCGCTTTGTATGGGAGAGAGATACTCAGTCGACTGGGAGAACGATTCTTCTGGAGTGAGTCATCAGTTGATGAGAATTGGCTTGGGCCAATACGCGACTGTTCCGGGCCGAGCTTCCGTAGGGCTTCCTAGAGCATGATATATCTGAGTCGGCTGATTGCGCATTTGGGCTTCGATCAGGCCCATCGCGTTTTTTACCAAAAAGTGGGTTAACACTTTGCCCCTCAGAATGCATCTTCTACGGTAGAGGGAGGTGTGTTCTGAAATATAATTCGAAGCACAATCGCCCGCGCAGCTATGGTCGCACCGGACCATATTAAGGCCAGAAATCCAACGGCCCGATGTTGTATTAAGGCCAGAAAACCGACGATCGAACTAGGTCGTATTAAGGCCATAAAACCGAAAACTATCGAGAACCGTATTAAGGCCGAGATGATGATCACCGTCTGTATGATAATTTGTTCATGCAAAGACAAAATAAGCCACTCTCGATCTGGAGAAGGCGGATGGGTCGAGCATTTTATTTCACTTGGCTTTGAGGGGTGGCGAGTATCATCCATACTCAGCTTAGTGGCGAGCATTAACCATACTCAGTTTAGAGAGATGGCGAGCATTATCAATACTCAGCTTAGTGGCGAGCATTAACCATACTCGGCTTAGAGAGGTGGCGAGCATTATCCATACTTGGCTTAGTGGCAAGCATGAACCATACTCGGCTTAGAGAGGTGGCGAGAATTTCCCATACTTGGCTTGGTGCAAGTGTTTTTTATGCTTGACTCGTGTTAAATTAGTATATCCAGCGAGCAGTATACGCTTGTGGTGGATATAAAAGGGTGAGTATAATCCATACTCGGTTTGAGATTTCTATCGTACTCGGATGGTGGAGTAGGTTTCTGGAAATAGTGGTGGGCTTTTGTACAGACCACATTAAAGAAAGGGGCGAGCATCACCCATGCTCAGCTTTGAGTTTCCAAGCATGATCCATGTTTGCAAAAGAAAATTCATAGCAGCTAAAGAATTATTACAAAGAAAGAAATTCTAAGAGGACAACGGTTGATTCTAAAGCATGCCTAGGAGCTAAATCCTAACCCCATACATGTGTACATCAAGGTGTCCTTTTTATTGAAAGAAATACATTAAAATAAGAAAAAAATCTAATTAATGATAATGCCACGAGTGCTAGTCTCAGGGTCCTTTCCGTCTCTAGGAGCTCGAGGATCGACTTGAGGAGCTTGTGTAGAAGATCGCGGCGGCATGGCCGGGACATGCTTCTTAACATACTCGGCAAGCTCCCCTCGCCTAACTCGATCCTCGATGAGATCGCGCAGATGCCGGCATTCATCGGTGCTATGTCCAGCTACGTTGTGGAATACGCAATGTTTGCCGGAATCGAATACCATGTGGGTTGGTTCTCGTCGAAATCCGTGGTCTTGGTGTAGGAAGGGACCCTTGTATGTCAAGGTAGATATTAAGCAGAGAGGAATTGAACTCGGTGTACGGGTCATACTTATTTTCGATTTGAGGTCGTATGTGACGCTCGTTCTATTCCAGGGCCTTTCCTCTTCCTTTATTCTGGCCGTTGCTGTTGAATGGACCTTGTTGTTTGGCGGCTAGGACCTCAAGGCTCTCCATTTCAATGCTAGCGTCTTCTTGTCGGAGGAATCGCTCGGCCTTGGAGTAGAAGTCATCTATATCCTTGGGGGTTCCCTAGTTAATGAGATTGAGAATTTTGATTGGTTCTGAACTCCTGCAATGGTGACCTGTGACCATAAGTACCATCGATGGCTCGGGCTGATCGACTGACGCTACTGTCGCGTTGGACCTTTCGAGGAAGGATCTGAGCGTCTCACTTGATCGCTGCTTGATGGTGGATAAGAACATAATGCTCTTTGGTCGACAGATATGTACTCTAAATTGTTCGATAAAGCGGGTGACCAGTGTGTTGCAGCTACTGATTGACTCCATTGTTAGCTGTCGAAACCACATGCCAGCTATTTCTGTATGGAAGAGCAGGAAGTACTTTGCCATGACATTGTTCGATGCACCAAATACTTCCATGTTCGCATGTATCGCATGAGGTGGATAGTCTGGTCAGTGCGACCATTGTATGGTTCGATAGCTGGGAACTTGAAGTCCGGAGGGTTTCAGGAGTTTCTAATTTCCATAGTTAAGGGGCTGCAATTGACATTATCTATGTCCTACTATGAGGAAGTGCCCCGAGTGAAACATCAGATGATACTTGCAAGCTGGCTTCCATCTCCGAGGAGTTGTTGCTATGATTTCAACTCTGCTTTTAGGAGAGCTTCGATGCGAGGATCTGGTAATAGCATGCTCGGAAGGGCGGCCGTTGGCTGGGCTCAGCCTCCGAGAGTTGAGTGAAGGTGAGTGTGAGGATGGTCTCTCTGTTTCGAAGGGAAGGCTACACCAGCTCTTCGCTGAAGGGAAAGAGTGGTTAGATTGGTCTGTTGTAAGATTACGTGTTGTAATATGAATGGCATCTATTCTGATGGACCTGGTAATCGCTCAACAGGCATGAGAGGTCGAGTTGTTTCCCAGAGTGGAGCCAAAGTGTTCGACCGATCTAGATCTTGATACCGAGCCTCCTGGGGTTCTTCTGTTGCAGCTGCGCTGGTCTCTGGAAGCGATACTCCTGGCTGTGACTGGTTGGGAAGCAGAGCCGAGCCAGTACGAAATAAAGGTGTAGCCTGATCAGTGGACTGATTCCGTGCAGACCAAAGATCAGTTGTTGCCCCAGTTCCGATCGATGGAGGAATTGATTTTGAAGCGTTCAATCCCATCTCCATTCGACCAAGAAGGTGATCCATCAACTGCTGATATCGTTCGAGGAGTTTACCCTGAGATGTCATATGCTCTCTGAATTCGACCATGATTTTATCCATGTCGTCCCAGATAATGAATCGAGACAAATCTTCATGAAAGGAAGCTTCGTGACTTGCCTCCATAGAATTGGTATCGGCTGCGTCGTTGTTCGCGGGACGAGATGATGTTGCATCTTTCTTTTGCTTGTTCACCTTGGACTAAGGCAAACAGATGTCGTTGCACGTGTGTTCCCCTTCCTGGCGCGCCAAAGTGTTGACGTTAAAAGTTGGTCACTAGTGACAATCAACCCCCAATCGGGTGGGGAGCACATGAGTAATGATTATAAGATGTAGAAATAATAAAAAAAGGGAGCACACACAGAATTTTTGTAGTTGTTTGGCAAAGACTGTGCCTACATCCACTTTATATGTATTACTTTTACTTTTTGGTTACAAGTACAATGCTTTTTCTATGTTTGAGGAAATGTGAGAGATGAGAAGTTTTGGAGAGGAAAGCTTAGAGTGCTTCAGCCTCTGGAGTGCCGAGGAGATTAGAAATAAAAGTCCCCTCTTCTTCATTGGGCTTTGAGGTATTCATATGTGGAGATGGCGACTTTGGCTATTGTGACGTGGACCAGCCTTTTCGGGAAAGCTTGGACATGTGGAGTCCATTCCATGGTTAGAATAGCAGCTGGAAGACTGATTCCACTATTCATAAATAGTATCTTCCAAAGTTGTAGCTTACGTGGCATCCATAGTGAGGTGTATCAAAAGTAGAGCTTTGTCCGGATGTGGTTGACCACCTTTACTTCCTTAAAAGTCGGGCTAAGCATCGGAATAGCTCAATTGAATATTTTCTAGCTGGTTCGAGATATTCGGCTGATGCGCTTAGTCTGGGGGCGAGATACTCGGTCGACTTGGAGAACGATTCTTATGGAGTGAGTCATCAGTTGATGAGAATATGCTTGGGCCAATATGCGACTGTTCCGGGCCGAGCTTTCACTGGGCTTCCTGAAGTATGATTTATCTGATTCGGCTGATTGCGCGTTTAGGCTTCAATCTGGCCCGTCGCGGCTTTTGCCAGAAAGGGGGTTAACAATACTATTTAAAACGAAGTTTATAAAAAGGAAATAAACCAACCAGATATATGTTGATTGTTTTAACCACAAATAACCATTTTTGTACCAAAAATCGGCCCATGTGCGAAGCATGTGCCTCGTATTAATTATTAAATGATTTATAAAGCTAATTCTTATATTACTAAGATGGATAACCAAGTGAGCAAGGATTAATGTAACGATTAATAACTGAGATTATTTGTTTTTAAGTAACAATTAAAATGGGATTATATTGAACCTATTATTATTTATTTAATAATAATCAAAGTAATTGGGATTATTTAAATTAATTATATAATTTAAATGAAAAGACTAATTAGAATTGATTAACGAGTTAATCAGGTTTTAGAATTGCCCAAGTCAACTGTTGTAACTGAAATTAGTTTGTGTCCATCAATCTAATGAGATAATTAAACGAACAATTGTTTAACTTAATAAGAATTAAAAGGGGAATTGGATATTTATTCCAGTTAATAATAAAGTAAATTAATAATAATTTAAAGAAATTTCTTCTTAAATGAAGTTCATTTAAATAAGTAGTCTAAGTTAGTAATGAAAAATAATTGAATTTAAAGGTGAGCTTATGTCTGGGTTTATATTTAAACCGGGTTTGGTAAATTAAATTATAAAAGGATTTTAGGCGATAAGCTAAAAATAAATGTTACTTAATATTTGAATTAAGTAAAATAAATCGAAATGAAAAAGGGTTTTATATTAAACCAGAACTATATAAACGAGTTTATAAAAAGCAATGGGAAGTAAAGCGTTAATTTTAAATTAATGTTACTTAATAATGACATAAAGCGAAATGGATGAGATTTAAAATAAGATTTCCCAGAATGAATGATTGAAAGGTTTAGAAAAGAATTTTTATAATTGAATTTGGTAAAAGATCAAGTAATAGAATTTTTCTTAGAAATCCGGATAATGAAACAAACAGTTTAAAGACGTTAAAGTTTAAAAGTTGATGTTTGTTAGTCATTTACTAAATCAATGAATTTAGTAATAATAATATATTTAAAAGGGAGGTTTCAAAAGTAAGAAGGTTTTATAAAACTATATTTTAAATAAAATAGTGAAGTGATAATTGTTAGTATTAGAATGAATATGGGTTTTTGAATTACAATTCATATATATCTTAAGATAAGAATGTTGTTGATCAAGGTCTGAGGGATAATTAAAATACCCAACTTGAATGACTTCAGAATTATTAAAAAGATATTAGAAGCAATTTATTTTGAGAAATAATAATGCAACGTTATATGAAGAATTTGATAATAGATATAATGAGATCTCAGAATAAGGAAATGTAAGAATTTGAGGAAATATGTATTGTCATTTTCCAAAGAAACGGAAATAAAAGGGCTTGAGAATATGAAATGATATTTTCATACTAAAGGAAATAAAAGGATTTTGTGAACATATGATGATAATTTCAAAGTAAAGAAATGAGAATTAGAATGAGTTTATTCTGAAAAGTTAAGTGACGATTATTGTTTTCCAATAACGAAACAAAAGGAGATTTAGTAACGATTGTTTATGAATGATAAGTTGAATCGATTACCCAATTATAAATAATAAGAAATGTCATAGCAAATGAGTTGAAATGATAACTAAATGGGAAATTGGATATGATTGTATGATATTTTCCTAAATATTAAATAGAAATGTTTTGGGAATATTTGTATATTTAAATAAGAAGTGAATACTGTGTTGAAAGATTAAAAAGATTTAATTAACCATTCATAAATTATTTTTAATTAAAAAGGTCAAGTGGTGCTATGTACTCAACCAGTAGAACCATTTTATTCTCGTTTATTTGATAGTTGAATAACCGACTATCAAATCTTGTCCATATGATTGTTGGTCCGTAAAGACCGGGATCGAATTTATATCGAAAACCATTCCGACCAATAAATACAAATATGTGGAAAATGTTAATCAAGCTGGAGCAATCGAAGACTTCTACGGCTATATGCATCTTCTGCTACATCTTGTCATATGAGATGACATAGCGTGAGAACACCAGAAGTAGAATTTTGATACATCCGTCTGATGGTGAAGCATGGAAACACTTTAATAGGACTTATCCTGAATTTGCTTCAAAGGGCCGTAATGTTAGGCTCGGTTTATGTACAGATAGATTTTCGCCATTTTCTCAGTTTGGTAGCAAATATTCATCATGACCTATCATTATCACTCCTTATAACTTAGCTCCATGGATGTGTATGAAAAATCCATATATGTTTCTAACGATTATTGTTCCCGGTCTCGATGATCCGAGACAAGGAATTGATGTTTATCTACAACCACTGATTGAAGAGTTGAAATCATTGTGGCATGAAGGAGTCGAAACATACGACATTTCGAGAAAAGGAATTTTTGTATGTTTGCTTTTTTATTATGGACTATTAGTGATTTTCCCGCGTATGGCATGCTTTCAGGTTAGAGCACATATTGACGTCTAGCTTATCCACACTATATGTAGGAGACACGGAGCACTTTAATAAAAGTATGGGAAAAATTCTTGGTTTGACTGTCATTGGTGCTTTCTGCATATTAATCATAAATTTAGGACGAATAAAAAGAACTTTAAAGCTAACAAAGTAGAGACTATCCTACCGTCTAAAGTTTGGACAAGTGAAGAGATATATGAAATCATAAAAGACTATCCGAAGATACATGAAACTGGAGAGCAAGTTGAAATTCCAGGTAAATCAGACATTCATAATTGGTGCAAGCAAAGTATATTTTGTTAGTTACCTTACTGGAAAAATCTACTACTTTGGCATAATATTGACGTCTTGCACAATGGAAAAAACGCTTTTGACAAATTTTTAAATACAGTTTTGAATGTAAAAGGGAAAACCAAAGACGATGTGAATTTGAGACGTGATATATTACACTTCTGTAAACGGTCGGAACTTCACTTGTACGACGATATCAAAAATCTCAAAGCATGCTATGAGCTAGACAATAGGTAAGTAAAACTCGTGCTAAAGTGGGTGGAAGGATTAATGTCCTGATGGATTTCTTCTAACCTCCGTAGATGTATGGACTTTAAAAACAATAAATTGAGTGGGATGAAAAGTCATGATTGTCATATCATGGCGGAATATGTTTTACCTATGATTTCAAGGAACCGTTGCCTATAATAATATGGAGTGTTATAATAGAATTGAGTATGTTTTTTAAACAACTTTTCTGAATGATGTTAAAGGTAGATCTTCTACGTAAGCTTGAAGTAGAAATCACTGTACTGCTCTGCAAACTCAAGAAAATATTTCCACTGGGTTTTCTAATGTAATGGAGCATTTACATATTCATCTTCCGTCTGAAGCACTCCTTCGAGGTCCTGTGCAATCTGGATGGATGTATTTGTTTGAGAGGTAATTTTATATATGCTCAATAATCTTGATAGATACAATTTAAATTGTTGTACCAACATATAAATTTAATTAATCTTATTCACCACAACAAAAACACCATATTAAAACTTTGATTTTACAACTGTGCGTAAAGCACTGTTGTAATAAATGCTTTTTTACAACTGTGCGAAAAGCACAGTTGTAATAAATGATTTTTACAACTGTCATCTCTCTAAAGTTGTAATAAACATATATATTACAACTTTTCATTTTATTAGTTGTAATAGATGCCTATTAATTACAAACTTCAAGTTTATAATATTATTAGTGTTTAATATTTAGTAGTTATGTTGATAATGATATTTAATATTTCGAAAAGTTTGAAATTTTCGTAATTAAAATTTCAAGTATTAATATAATTTTGAAATTTTTGCAAAAACCAAAAATAAAAAAACATTTTTTTATATAAAATAAATTTTCTGATTAAATATTTAAAATTTCTACCTTTTTTGCAAATTTTAGCACTAAACTCTCTCTATTTTTTAAACTAAAGGGATTTCAAATTCGAAGCCACAATTTAAATAATTTAATCGGCATGGCCTACAATAGTAGAATCAATTTAATTATCAAGAGTGGCTAGCAGATAAATTAAAATAATAATGTTATATACAATACTAGAAACATTGAAATATATCTTTTGGACTATTACGTTAGCTGGTTTTTTTGGGCAAGCATACAATTGTTGGTGTTACCTATGCACCAATTTTATTTAATTGCGCTGCTACATCTTTCGTTTAAATATTATGGTGGTAATCCAATTTTATGGCGGGCACACCAATTTTATTTTGTTGAACCGCTTCATCTTTTGCTTATTGTACTCGTCACTTTTCCCAATGTGTCCAGTTTCCAGAGACCATGAGTTTAGGTGGTAAAGTTTCAATAATTACTAGGGTTTTCATATCCTTTAAGCCTCCACTGAAATTCCAAATCTTATTCCACAGATCTAAAATCAAATCTGAAATCAATGATAACGGGTTCTTCTGCGATTTGTGATTTCAATCCTTCAGTTTATCGTCTCAAGAAGTTCATCGATCCTGTGATATTATTCGCCTTCGAGGATCAAGCCATCGTGAACTGGATTGTTCAGCGAAATTGATGTCGTGATGCTTGACTTTAAAACATGTTAATTTTCATGGGACAAGACTGCCTCAGCTATTGCGGCTTCATTCCTAACGAATTTACTGCACAAAAGGACTAAAGAGAAGTTAAGAATTGAGCGAGCGAGTGCTACAAAAGAAACAAAATTTATATGTTCTTTCTGAAATTTTAATGGCGTCCGCTCCTATTTGCAGGTAAAATTATTGTCTTCCCGTCCTTTAATTATCTGTTTGTTTCGTCGAATTGGAATCCAATTATTTTATGATTTGTTAAACCTGACATTTTTTTTGCTGGTGATATTAGTTAAACCTGACATTTTTTATGCTGGTGCTTTTTTATCGATTGATGCTATTTGTATCGATTGACGCACTAAAGCAACTTTAAGGTAGCGATGGAACCCATGACCAACTAAAAACACAAATTACTTAATGAGTTCTAGGCTTAGTATATACAATTTCAGGCGCATTTAATATATTTTTCGAGTTAGAGAGTCAAAATGAAACCAAACTTTGGAAATAAACAGGATTGCCTCCATCTTAGTCAAGAATAACCCACCCCTTTCCTAGTGTGCAAGTTTGCATATAATCAGTTCAATCATTGTCCACATTGATATTATGCTGTTAACGGTACATATAATCAGTTCTATCATTGTGCTTATTCGTTTTTACTGGGAAACCAATATAATAATGTGAATAAGGACGCTTGGAAATTGTTTGTGAGATATTTGCTTCTTCAAAAGTTATGATGGTTGTCCGGCCTAATCAACTAATTTATCTAAAGCATATTCATCATGGGAATGTTTATCATCATAATTTTGTCCTTTAGACATCGTTGCTCCCTGCTACTGAAATGTTATTAAACTGTATTAGGAAATTCCTGGAACTAATTTAAGAAACCCATGTACAGTGGAGAGTTAGTGCATTTTTTAGATAAAAGTGTTATGTAATGTAAAATGAACATCACCAACATGATCAACAATGTTGTTTAGTTTTAAATCTCTAATGATGATATCAATGAACTGTGTAATATGATGTGACAATTATGACAGTACTTCACAATCTCAAACTGTAACTACCACTACATTTTCACCCATAAACGCAATATAACCTTCACATATGTTTGCATTGAAGTGTAAAAAAAGGGTTATTTTGTTATTGTCTCAAATATAACCCATGACATGTAGATAACTAATTGCTTTACATGGTGAAAGGGTGGGATATGCCCTTATGATATGGTATTCATGTTATGATCTTGTGATATTTTTAACTGAGCATAAAAATTGGTTCTATCATTGTGCTTGTGTTTACACACGTGTTCTTAATGAATGAATTCACAGTCACACCTACATTTCACGCTCTTTTTCTTTGTCATTTTTATCAAGTGGGAAGAGAAATGATGGACCTATCTGCAATATTGTGTTGGAGCTTGTATATAATAAAGGGTAAAGGACCAAAGTTTGTATACTACGTACAAACAGGTATGCGTTTCCAAAATTAAATATATAGTTGCTAATTAAATATGACAAATTCTTGTCTGCACAGACTTAAACATACATTATTGTTATTTTTATGCTCAAATGAAGCATGCTAATGGCTCATCAAGGGTTTATTTTTTGATTGATTTAGATTTGGTTTACTTTTTTAGGCCTTAAACGAGCTTTATGATGAGTTCCTTGATAATCTGCCTGCATATAGCCATGCTTCTCAGCTGTTTGTTAACACTACTACAGATGAGAGTAACCGCTTTGGACAATTCTTATATTGCTGCTAATCAAGTTCGATCAGAATCATCTTCGATTGAGGGCATTGATCTTGTGTACCCTGTTGAAGTGTTGGACTGTATGTATTGTGTTTTGTAAGCGTATTATGTAAAAAAATTGATAAGAGTTTGAAAATATTAATAAATTGTTTTGGTTCATGTTTTAAGTTTGTTTGATATCTTAAGTTTTCTAGATAATATGTTCTGGAATGAATTCTTTTATCAATAATATGCATATAATTTGTGGATATATTACAATTGTAAAATAATAGTTATAATAAAATATATCACAACGGTTATAAAATGTTGTACAAAGTATAACAACAATGGTGCATAGCAGTTGTAATAAAGTTTATTACAACGGTGGAATTTTTTTTGTAAAATATTCATTTCACAACGGTGCAAAAAATTTGTAAAAGATTTTAGTCTATTACAATTTCTTAATAGACGACGGTGGCTTCACCGTTGTAAAAAGTCTTTTACAACTGTTTTCCACCGTTGTAATATGGTCAGTTTGTTGTAGTGATTATAGGTACTTAATCATTTGAAGAAAAAAATTAGTCAAAAGGCACGAGTAGAAAGTTTGATTTGCAAATCATACCCTGAAGAAGAAGCTTCATTTTTTTCTCCCATTACTTTAGTGAAGATGTGAACTTATCTTTTATAACTGTTCCTCGTAATGAAGAAGCCAATGAACACGAGTCTTCTCAAACAATGTTATCTATTTTTAGACAACACGGAAGACCTGCTGGAAAATGTGTGAAAATATGGTTAAGCAATAAAGACTAACTACCATGTGGCACACATATGTTCTTCTAAATTGTGTGTAAGTGGCACCATTTGTCAAGTAATACTAAAATCGCGTACAATTCAATTATATATATACATTTATTTATGTTAATGAAAAAGGAACATAACACATATTTGCAACATATACGAATCATAACATAAATCTGGTGATCTTACTAAAGAATTTATTGGATGGTTTTCATACTATGTTCATGATCCAACAAACTGTGTTGTTAACGAAGGATTGCGACATCTTGCTATCAGCCCGAAAGAAACGTTAAAACTTATCCAATATACTTCGTCAATGGATTCAAATTCAACACCGATGATTACGGAGCTAAAAAATTTAACATACAACAGCGGTGTATTTGTCTAAGGTAGTAATGATCCAGAGGAGCATATAAAAGGATTTTACGGCTTCTTAACACAAGTTTTAGAGTTGACATATTATGTACAACCCGCAGAGAAAAATTTTCTGTTCAAATGCAACTGGTTTAGCAATGTTTCTGGTTTTGGAGTTAACGTGCACAAAGATTATAAGTTAATTGAAATAAGACATATGTCGCATTTCTATAAATATGATCCTTTCGTGTTAGCTAAGTAAGCATTACAAGTCTATTTTGAGCTAAATACTGAAATAATATATAATAACTGATGACAATAATGTAGGGTCTTTGAATGATGAAGCTATGTACTAAAGAAAACGATATAGAGCATGAGACTGAGTCTAGATCGGAAAATGATGAAGACTAATGTTATGTTATGAGCTATGTGCTATGTTATGTACTATTTTGAGCTATGTAATAATTATGTTGATGACTGTTCTTAACTATGAATTTACTTACATTCTTTACTATTTTGATTTATGTAATGATAATGATGACTATATATGTTATGCATTATGAAGATTTATGCATTTTTCTTCTAATGTACGATATATGTAATGATAATGGTGACTGATGTTAATTCAAGTTATTTTGTATGCATTATATGATTGTGATAGATATGTCTAGTAGAAGACGATCGAGGAGTACGTGTTAGCCAACTCCTTCACCATCTCCTGTACCATCTCATGCACTATGAGCAGATCCGAGCAGCTCAGAGCCAGATCTTCTCCGAGTTGCAGAGATAGTTCCAAAGAGTGCCAGGTAAATATTAAATTTATTTCAATTTAAATTATTTTAAATATATGAAATATGTATGTCAACATGTACATAGGGGTTTCGAGGTTCAGCCAACAGAATTCATTCTCGCAGTATCGAGGAGTCTTACATGAGCAGAATGTCAGGGGCTTGGCCTCATTGGGATAGTATCCTACCCCATATCAAGAACGCTATTCTATATGATTTATAGGGAAGTATTTTTAATATTGTTATTAAAAATTAATATATTGTAAATAATTCAAAATAAATTTAGTATACAGGCTATTATACCTGTGGAGCCGTAGGACATGCAATTTTTTTGACTCATTGGACTATGTAGATGCGTAAAAATTATGAGAGGCAATTTCAAGGGCAAAGATATCTGGTAAAAAGCCAGAGTGGATGAGTGACGATGTTCGGGCAGCATTTCTAACATATTGGGATACAAAAGCTGCTAAAGTAAGATATAATTAAAATATTCGCATTTATGTTGATTGCATTATTTTAATTAATTATGTATCAAATTTAATTGAAAGTAGCAGCAAGAAATAAAGCAAATAGAGTTAAGAATCCAACTTTACACCGTGGTGACTCAAAATCATTCCAACAACATAGGAGACAATTGATATATTTTCAGTATTTTTAGCATATGTTCACGTAAAAATTTAGTTATATCATTCATTCTTATTTTCAATAATTTTATTACTGTATGTATAATCAGTTCGCGAAGTCAGGAAAGGAACTTCGTTGGTAGAGGTTTTCAGACATACACACGTGGCGGAGTAGACCGACAAAGAAGGGAATGTTACGTATAATTTGGCGGATATTAAGAGTGCGAGTGTAATGGAAAATTTTCTTATCCGCATAAATTAAAATGTTTCATATTCGTTTATAACATAGTATACAAATAAATTATATAGCATTTGTGTTAAAACTATATTGGTATTGTAGGAGAGATATGACGCTGAGTCGACTAGAGCAACGCATGCTAGTGGATGAGAGGAGCTTACGGTTGGAGAGTCTGATCATATATGGGATTCTATTACTGATCCGCCTACTCGTAATAGGCGATATGGCTTCGGCAGTAAGGAGGTAAAACTTTTTAGACATAAATTACGGTTTAACACAAACTAGAAAAATGTTTATATTGCAGATGTAGATGTCTTAAGTGCTTTTGATTTTGCTTAGCTGACCATATATTGCTTAACAAGAATATTCAGTATTTATCTCTAACCAAGCATTGAGAAATAGAACATTTGCTAACAAAATTGCTTGCTCATTTTATATTGCTTATTCAAATGTTGAATGCTCAAGATTAATTACTTCACTTTATGTCCTTACACATACAAAATTATTTTAGCTGAAGAATATGCCAGAATTTCAAACAGTAGAAAACACAAGCTTTAGAAATTTAAACTATGAATTATTAACTTTATTGTGAACTTAATTATTTCGCAGGCTATTGCTTTTCAGCGAGGTTATAGGAGGTCCGTGGAGGAGAAGGCTATAGCTCGGATGTTGCAGCAGATGGATGAGCTGAATGACTGGCGAAGAAGCCAACTTGCCCGGCAAATAGATGAGCGCATTGAGCGTGCTATCAAGAGCATGGGTTATGCTTGGGGAGGGAGACGCTACTGCTGGAGGCGAAGGCGAAGAAGAAGAAGACGATGACGAGGAGAAAGATTAGTTTGGTTGTTCTAATGCTTGGGTATGTACATGTACTTGGTTTTTTATATGTTAGATGAACGTACGATGATATGTGACGATGGTATGGTATGTTTGGTTATATATGATGACGGTATTGTGTTTTGGATGTATGATGATGGTATGTTTTGATGGTATTTCGAATTTAGTTTTTTTTTTGAAATATTATGATTTGGTGAATTGATTATTGATGAGTACTGGTGAATTGATGGAATGATAGTGGTGTGATAGTGAGTATTGATTATACTGGACTGATATTGGAATGGTATTGTTGTTGTGTGGATTGAGGGAAAGGAGTAGCTGTGAAATGCAGTAAATTATTTTCCAAATTTGCGACGGCTAGCGACGGCTTATAGGTTCAGATTTGCGAGGGCTAGCTACGGCTAGCAACGACCTATCTACAACGGCTTGCAACATCTTCTTACGGCTCCCCGGGAAATAAACAACTTGTCATGTAGGATGTCACGTGGACAAGTAGCCATTGCAAATCGTTGCTAAATGAGCGACGGAGTCATCATTTTTCCCTTCGCTTTTCTTGTGTGCGACGATTTAAATTGCGACGACAATTTGCGACGACTGGCGACGACCGCCAACGCCTTTTAGACATCGCAAATTACTGTGTGCTTTGTAGTGCACTCTGATACGATTTAAATACAAATAGTTGTATTTTGAAGAAAGTACATAGGTTGAAGTTATTAATTTTATAAGTTTAAATGTTATGCTTAGATTATATAAACAATTAAAATTAACTGATCCACCGAATACGTGTTACAAAATTTTAAATTAGTTTTAGGTATATGAGTTTGATAAAAAAAGGAAATATCACATTGGAAAATATAAGGAATTATATTTGTTTACGTATAGATTTCTCAAAAGAAGGTAAAACTCTTTGTACATCCAAATATTTGCTATATTATAATGAGTGATGTCATGCATAACCACCCCATACGAGCACGTTGCCTTGTTTATCCAACCGATCAAACCATGTCGGGTTTGAATTTGAATTTGCGTTCATATTTAATAATTCCTCGGACATAATTATTCTAGGTAAATGGACGCGATATTTGCGAGTGTAAAATGCAAAAGACACAAATTTTATAAGTGTAGTGGCATCTCTCCGAAATTACAAATAGCATTGCCCCAGCGAAGTTAAAATACCATATTCTTAGCAATTTGCGACGTCGGGAAGTGTTACAAAATACATCCTTGTACCACAAGCATCACCGCTTGAAAAAGCACTGCAAATTCACTTTTTTTCTTCGATGCTTTCTTTTCTACTTTTTCATCATTTGAAAACAATAAACGTGTGGTTTTTGTTTAGATTAATGCCGCAAAGAGCTTGGAATTCGATTATGACATTTCAACGCTTCATTGAATCATGAAATCGATCATTCTACAATCTATTTGTATCTTTGGGCAAAAACATTATCAAAATGTATTTATGAAGTAGACTTTTATAGTCGGAAGTATGACAATCTCTGCATTCTTATATTAGAATTATTGAACTAATTCCTACAAATTATTAGAAAATAAATTTCAAGCAGGGACGGTTCGAGTTCAACCAACATCAATGCCCTACAAGCATGACTCGACACTAACTTGTTTGAAGTGGTTTATGGTAAAAACTTCAAAAGTTGGCTAGAAACTATGGAGTCCTTTTTTATCACAGTCAAACCATACTACATTCTTGAAGATAAATTGAAGGCTACACCTAAAGAAACTTAAGAATATATAGACAAGTTAAAAGAAAAACATCTGAAGTATAAAAACGACAATTTCCCATGTTGATGACACATGCTTAACGCGCTATATACTTCTATGTGTAGTGATGCACATAGCAGTTCAGAAACAGACATAGCACTTCGACTATATTACAAAGTACATATCAAATACTCGATGCAAGAAACAACAAATTTTGTATTGCAATTTTATTAATTTTAAAACGAATGATAACAAGTTTATTATTGTACAAGTTAGCGAATATATATATATAGTGAATGAACTAAAATATGCCATGGTTGAACTCCCTGAAGTTGTTGAAGTTATAATTTTCATTCTTGCAACAACAAAATTAAGTTAAATTTAATAAATAAGACTTTTATTTATATCATTGATTCTATATTCTTATGGCATGTTAGATTAGGAAATGTTAATTATTGTTCACTTAAAAATATGAATGAGTATGGGTTAACTTCTGATTCAAATTTTGGATGCATCTCAAAATGTGAAATTTGTTCTAAAACAAAGATAAGTAGAAAGTCACTCAAGTTTATATAAAAGAAAACTAGTACGTATGACCTTGAATATAGTGATGTTGGTGATTTAAAAGTTCATACAATATATGGAAGAAATAAATTCTGTATCACATGTATTGATGGTTAATCATATATTCTTATGTTTATCCAATGAAAACAAGACTTGTCTTTGATAATTTTAAAATTTACAATGATGAAGTTGAAATTCAATCAAGACTTAAAATAAAAGCATTACGTTCTGATCGTAATGGTGAATATTTTATAAGTGGTTTAACTTCGTTTTGTAAATAATAAGCATTAATTCATCAGTGTATTATTTCTTGTACCTCTCAACAAAATGGAGTAGCTGAAAGAATAAAAATAGAACACTGGTAGTATTTGCTAACATTATGCTAAGAAGTTCAAGTCGCTGAAAGAACAACTATCATTTTCAACGGCTACAACCATTGGCGATTGTTGATAGGGTTGTTGGTAGCCATTGAAAATTCCATTGGAATGAGAATCTCGTTTAGTAACGATTTCCAATGGAGTCCATGTGGTATTTCCAATGGCTTTTTACGATCAATTTGGACACCTGGCATATCCTATTGACCAAATAGCCGTTGAAAGCCGTTAGATTCTATTTGAAAATGATGTTACTAAATGTTGGAAGTCGTTGATTTTCGTAAATAATATGCGGCTGATAACCATTCGTAGCGGTTGAAAATATGAGTATTTTGCTTGATTTCAGGCCTACTACCATCCGTCCGCACACACACACACACATATATGTATATATATAAATCCAAATCAACAAACAATATATCAGAATGTATCATCCATATAACCAATACATCCAAATCCATAAGTAGTATATTCAAATCCATCAACAAACATGACAACTCCACAAACAGTATATCTACATCAATCAACACATGACGTCTTTACCAATAAACCAAAATCTATGTAAAACAATATACATTTCGTCAAAATGTGTCGACTACATCCTTAACCAATCGAAGCATATATATCCATACAAAAAGTCATAACAAAATGTACCTCTTGCCACATCTTCCCTTTTCAAAACTACTGGACGAAGTGAATCTTCCATGATGCTATATGAATTCCACTAAAAACTGGTTCAGCGGCTCCATCTACACCTCATAACGACGATCACAGTCCTAAAGCTCGGAGAACTGGGCTCATAGCTATGCAATTTTCGCTTAGTTTTGATCCATCTATGACAACTTTTGAGATGTCTTAGCTTACAAACGAAAATATATTATCATAATGCCTCCAACATCGTAAACGTTTACATAGCTTTAATTGAAAATTATCGCTTGGCCCCCAAATCCATAGCGCATGATGCGGGATGGTAGATCCACGACAGACTCAAAAATGGTATCCTCCTCACCAACAATCAAATCATCTCATCCGATGCCATCTAGTAGTTGTGCCAACGCTTGTTGGAACTTTTGCAGTAATGCAAAATACAGTTGAATTTTACATAAAGTTATATTAATTAACTTATAACTTTTAAATTAATTATACTATACTAACATATGTAACATTTGCTTTATCATCATGACCCCAAGACTATACAACTGTGCCTAAATCGTCGGTCCGCCTTATCACATGGGTATGAGAAGAAACATTCCAATATGACGCAGGAGCCCAGCGCTCTCTTTCTTGAAATATGCAAATATATATATATATATATATTATTAACTATCCGTTAACAACTTAGAACTTAAAATATAAAAATTTAATAACCACTTGTTATCTTAATTAATAAATTTACCAAGTCTTCGCGATGATGCTGAAATGACTTGGACCCTCCGCGTTGTGCTGCGTGATTCTTGCTTCTATTCGCGAAGATCCTCTTTGTAACGCCCCGCCTCTATACCCACTATCGTCCAGTTCATTTCAGAGAAATGTCGTAGACCATAACGGAGAACGAGGCTTGTGAAGAGCGACCGATTGTATGATTACTCCATGTGAGGAATGCACATCGAATTCTGATACCGATTAAAATTTCGACATGACCATTTGGCACATATGGCAACTACAAAACGGCTATATGCAATCCGGAAAGCAGTATAAACTTGACAACAATAATAATATAATATGGTATATCTCAAAGCCAAACACAGAATAATCATATCACAAAGGCGGAATAGATATGAGTAAACCAAGAATGTGTACACCAAGCTAGTGGTCAACAAAGATCCACTAATCCCAAAAGAGTAGAGACATGTACCAAGATCTAAATAAAAGAATATGTACACAACGATAGATAAAGTCATAGGTACAAAAGTACATAAAACTGCGGAGACAGAGTAGCAAGCTGAAAGCGGAAGATCAAACCTGCGAGGAGTCCCAGAGGAGTACCTAAAACGACTCGGCGGTCTGACCCAAGTATTTTTTATAAGAATAAACAATAAACAGACCAGTCTAGCTATACTTATCAAATAAACTGAGATAATAAGAGATATAACGCAGGATGACATGATTCTAGTAATAATATCTAATCATAACTAAATATGAAATATGGCATGTCAATTCAACTATCTCTAAATAATCTCTTAGCTAATGTAGAATGCAACATTCAAATAATAGCCCACAATAGGAAATGTTAGAGGAAATGCGAAATATAAATCAAACTAACGCGCATCATGTCAAAGTAATCTTAAATCAAATTGACGCGCATCGCATCAAAGTAAACATAAATCAAATTGATGTGCATCATATCAAAGTAATCATAAATCAAATTAATCATAGAAACGAAGAATCTAGAAATCACTAGAAATCCAGAAAACATCATAAAAGGAGCAGACCTGTTCATAGATGAGATACGATCCCTGGGTAGTGAACCATTTTGCTGGAGTCGAAGCTCCCCACGGTCTCGGGTCGTGAACCTAGAGAGAGAAGACACATAAACCGTGAAATCTCTAGAAAACGTCATAAATCGGGGGGCAGGGCTGTTCATAGATGAGATACGATCTCTCGGTAGCGAACCCTTTTGTTGGTACCGAAGCTCCCCACGGTTCTGGGTCGTGACCCCGGTAGAAGAAAACATAAATCATAGAAAATCATAAATTAATAAATCAGAAAAAAAAAATCATAGAAAGCTGGACCGAAGTCCCATAGATGAAGGTCACAAATCGTAATTTCCCACTCGGGCGATCGCAAATGAAACAACTATGTCATAAAGGCGGATACCATGGATCCGGGTGAATAGAAATTACTTCGACCTAGTTAATATAAGAAAATAGCGATGTGTCCTATAATTACATGATGTTCTCGAATATTTACTCACTCGTAATTGGTTTCTATTCAAAACAGCGAAAATCATAAATCATAAAGGTTGGACTGAAGTCCCATAGATGAAGGCCACAAACCGTATATTCCCACTCGGGCGATTGCGAACCAACAAATATGTTATGGAGCGGATAGCAATGATCCGGGTGAATATAAAATTACACCGAGATAGTTAATATAAGAAAATAGCTAAATGTCCCATAACCACTCGCTATTCTTGAATATTTATGAACCCGTTGTTAGTTCATACTCTAAACAGTGAAAATCACCACATATGTTCAAACGCATGAGTCCAAGAGTTATTCGCCTAAGTAAACATATAAGGGGTCATAGTCCTCAGTTTTACTAAGGTAAATAAACTAAATTTCTCATCCGATCGATAGGATAAGGAATCGTATATAAATCAATAGAATCGGAACCGGGTTTAGAAATCGAATTTATTTTAAAAGGCTGTGAATTAAAAAAACTGACTAAACATCGGTTCGATGCCCATTCACAATATAAAACCCCGTTATCCATTGTGGTTCAAATATTCGTAAAAACTGTCGCCGTAGCGAAGGGAACACAAATATCATAAAACGTAAATTCACATTACAACAACATATAGGAAATCAAGGGATAACGGTTGTAATTTCGATCAAAGAACGAATCAAAATCCTAAACTAGCACCCGAAGGTTTTAAACTATATCGGAATAGGCTCGAAGGGTATCGAGTCGATAATTCACGTTTTAGAGTCGTGAATCATCATCGAACTAATATCGAGGGTCAAACCCGAATTAACGAGTAAATGGATTCAATTAAAGATCAATATTCAATGAATCAAATAATAATCAATGTCGATGAATCAGGCTGTTGGAATCTATGAATTCGTAAAGCTAAAGTTCACAAACGAAGTCCGAACGGGCCGTGCTCCGGTCGGGAAAGAGCAGGATGGGAGTAGACTGTGGACCGAGGTCCCTCTGGTCCACAACTCAAAACCAGTTGACCGGTCAAATAGGGGAGGTCGACCGTTTTTACACAGAAGTAAAACTGGTCAACAACCCCATTTTGGGCTGTCGACCGGTTTTGGCCTGGGCTGTTGCCTAGACCAAACCGAGGGGGGACTCGTCCCCCGCGAGCATCCGGCTTCTATTGTCAAGGCTCGTGACTTCTTTGGGACATCAACAAGACCTCTTCGATCCACCGTATCGACTCGCAAAGCTCGAATGCAAAGGTTTTGATTATAGGTTATAAACGAACCAAATTTCGAACTAAAACGAACAAACGCGATATAAGCGAAATGTGAAGTCGTTGAACTAGCCGGGTGCGACAGTGGTACTTCACAACAACACTTAATCGACTTACATCATGTGCATTGATCGTGTAAACAACATATGTCATAATTTCTATTTCAAATGAACGAACAAAAGCATATCAAAACGATTCAAGCGACTTGCGAGGACTTAGAACTTGTTGGGGGACAACGGAGCTTCACAACAACGCCAAATCAACTCATATCATGTGCATCAAATCGTATGAGCAATCCTTATCATAATTGTCAACTTAATGAAACATAAATACATGAAATAGGCCAAGCTACACTAACTTAACCAATTCACAAGCACATGCAAAGTCGTATGAACACTAAATTGCGCTTGTACAAGCCAAGGGCTTGTGGCATAGATGTGAGTTCAAAAAGAACTCACCTTTGTCTCTTGAATATCAAGAACAAGCTCCAACAAGGAAGAACAAGCACCCAAACGAGCAAAGCTCCTCTCTTTCATCAATTGCACCCTCGGAATCACCTCATACGTTCACATGAAGACACATGAGTGTTAGGGCACACTAAAAATCCGAAATTGAGAGGAGTATAAGGTAAAGAGGGAGAGTAGAGAGCTTACCCATGTCATAGAATTAGATTTGCACAAGAATTGAGCTCTAGATTGAAAGCCCTAGCTTAGGAATATTAATTTCCAATTTCCAATCCCCATTTTTTCATTTCTTTTGAAGTGTTGTGGTGAATGAGAGAAAGGGGCTGATTTGGGGCATTTAAGTGTAGTTGGCTAACCAAGCCCTAACCAAAGTCCCAATTTTACGAAACTCGGAACATATCGAACCTTATAGTTTTCGAACATGTAAACGAAGTTTTGATCTCAATGGAAGTGGTTTCGAGTCCAGAATCATTCGTATGTGAAAAGTGATATTTTGACCATCCACTCCAATGAGAGAACGACCAAATTTCACTAACTCAAAAGGTATCGATGTTTACAGTCAAAAAGGTCGTAAATAATGATCCGGACCCAATGGAAGTAGTCTCGAGTCCTAGTTTTATCGTTTGTGAAAATGACAATTTGAGTGTCACATCGGATACGATGATATATTTAAAAAATATATTTAAATCTATTATCATGGAATGAGCGGGTTGTTATAAACTTCCCCCCTTAAAAGAATTGCGTCCCCGCAATTCCTTAAGATTGAAGTAATGAGTAACAACCAAAAATAATACCACAAGGTGGTACCAAGAACCGTTGCGAAATGAAATGGTCACACCAACGACTAGGTGAGATCCCAATTTCGTTTCACAAGGTCATAAAAACTAGAGTTCAATCTCGAACTCCATTACCCATGAACGTAGTCATCCCAAAAGGGTAAAATAATTCCAGAATCATTCATAAACGTTATGAATTCGAATAGACTCACCTTTCTTAGTATGATTCTCAAGGGAATGAGAATCGATAGAATGCACCCACGCGAATCTAATTTGGAATTTCAAGAAGCAACAAGACTGGGTCCTACAGACGCGGAATATAGATAGTAGATATTTTTCTTAAGATATGAGATAGGAAATTACGGTGGTTGACTAATCCATTCCCAAACTCCATCACGACGACGTAGCAAACACCAATCCTCAGCACTTTAGTCTTGCGACAAGGTGGCTAACTTCCACAAAAGAACAACTCAGAGATTCCAACGAAGTTAGCTAAAGAGAGCAATTCTCAAAGGAATAATCAATTTTAGAAAATCAGAAACATCGAGAAGATGATGGATAAGTAGTGCACAACTTACCACTTTGAAACAACAGGATTTAAGATAATTTTCCGCCAAAAATCTCAAATCGCAAAAACATCAGCAATTAATCAAAGAGGCAATAGACAATTTCTATAACAAGATTAGATTAAACCAAAGAGGTCGTAATCCCCAAAAATTTGATTGACAAGGGTTGAAAAACGTGCGGAGACAATTATCAACCCAAATGATTCGAACAAACAAAGGAGGAATATCAAAAGAGCTCATTCTTTCGATATTCATTTCTAAGAACAACGACCGGCTAGGTCCATAAGTGAATTGACTATAACACTTCCGGATGATTGATTAGATCATAGATTCGTAGAAAGGAATTATTGAGTTTACCGTGGATTGCAAAACCCAAATCTCCCCTCCCCACACGGGAACTCCCATTCTCTCGAGTGATCATTCACTAGAGAAAATAAGGAGACTAATGGAGTTACAAGAACACTAAATTCTTTTTAGCAACTCAAAAACAAGGATTAGGAATAATGCTAGATTCTTAGTGATTGGGAATCTCGAAAATCAAAGATCTGATATCCAGAAATAAGAGACATAAATAATCGCTAGGAATTGTTCCAAGGAAATCTAGAATAAATTATCTAGAAAGATAACAAACGATTACGAAAAATCGCAAAAATCCCAAAATATCATTATTTTGATTAACTTATTAGGAGTGAATTTTAATTTTAGGAATCATTTCGAATGTCGGATTGTCACATAATGGTGTTTAGGAATTCCGAACTACAACATGGCGTCCCATATCTCGTTAGAGATCCTTAACGCACCCGATGGATAAGTTAACACAAGAAAGTCCTCACAATTTCTAACGTTCACGCACATCTCGCGAAAATATAAAAATTCAATAAATCATTCGGGATGGCATAATGGAAAGAAAATTCCTTTATCAACTTATGAATAAAACAAAAATGATATCTTTTGATAACGAAAAACAAGATTGGCGTATATCAAAAGAACATAATTAAAATAATCTCTGAATAAGGTAAACGACATTAAGGAATTAATGACACGTACCTTGACTCAAGAAGAGGGATCACAAGAAGCGGGATGCTTTCCCTCGTTCTTGAGTTTGGAATGCAACGAGGTGACACAAATGTATCATTGCGCATTTGTTGAGTTAATTTAGCATAAATGCTTGGTGACTCACACCGACACAGCGAGGTAACAACTGAGTTGTTTTAGCCCGAAGGCTTGATGATCTCACACCGAACTAGAACTATATAGATGACAACAAGGGAGTAGATTTAGTCACAAGGACATGGTATCTCCATACCGACCGACAAGTGATCAATAGACCATGCTAGGTACGTAACGACGTACGAAACAATCTTAACTAGAAATCAAGAAATATCAGGATCAAAGGTGCTTACGACATGTATAATGATGCACGGACAAGATGTCCAATGATCAATCAACTACAAGGATCATAAATGATCAACAAGATAAGTGTGATACACAATAGGCTAGTTAATAAACAAATTCAGCCGAACGTCCTATATCGCCAGCTTAACTCAAGAATTAACGAACGAATTGTTGAATCCCACTCGAATATTCAAAATGGTTATTATCATAGGTTTCAAATGCACAAGTCCAGCAGTTATCCGCCAAAGCAACCACAAAGGTCCATAGTCCTCATGTTTACTAAGGAGTATAATTAAATTTCTCGTACGATTGAAGTAGTCATGACAATGTCAAAATACGATCACTGAAGCAATCGAAAATTTGAAATTTATGTTTTAATAATGTAATCTATACAAAGACAGGCATCGATTAGCAATTCGAGTCAAAGAATGAAACAGAAGCACCACTAGAGCACACGGGACCTAGATGGACTATAGAAATCAACCCGAAGAGGACGAGTCGATAACTATTCTAAAAGATTAAAAATAGGCCACTTGAGACATAATCACCCCTCCCGTAGGAGGTACACTGGGTGAACCGGCACTCGCATGGCTACGACCAAATATTTTGCTTCTTTAAGGAAAAAGAAGGAGGAAAAAGTTAGTCTCAAGTTGAGTTCAAATGACACGAATTCAATCGAAATGGAATCGTATAGGAAGATAAGCTATGATGGGTCTTAAGACTCTAACTAAAATCCTAAAGCATGATTCCCGTGAGAGGCTTAAGACAGTACCCTCGTCATACTATCTTACACTGCTCCGGAAATTGGCTCCGATACCAAACTGTAAAGCCCTGCCTCTAAACCCACTATCGTCCAGTTCATTTCAGAGAAATGTCATAGACCATAATAGAGAATGAGGTTTGTGAAGAGCGACCGATTGTATGATTACTCCATGTGAGGAATGCACATCAAATTCTGATATCGATTAAAATTTCGACATGACCATTCGGCACATAGGGCAACTACATAACGGCTATATGCAATCCGGAAAGCTGTATAAAATAGACAACAATAATAATATAAATATGGTATATCTCAAAGCCAGACACAGAATAATCATATCACAAAGACGGAATAGAATAAACCAAGAATGTGTACAACAAGATAGTGGTCAACAAAGATCCACTAATCCCAAAATTATAGAGACATGCACCAAGATCTAAATAAAAGAATATGTACACAACGTACGATAGATAAAATCATAGGTACAAATGTACATAATACTGCGGAGACAAAGTAGCAAGCTGAAAGCGGAAGATCAATCCTGCGAGGAGTATCTAAAATGACTCGTTAGTCTGACCCGAGTATTATTTATAAGAATAAACAATAAACGGATCAGTCTAGCTTTACTTATCAAATAAACTGAGATAATAAGAGATATAACGCAGGATGACATGATTCTAGTAATAATATCTAATCATAACTAAATATGAAACATGGCATGTCAACACAACTATCTCTAAATAATCTCTTAGCTAATGTAGAATGCAACATTCAAAAAATAGCTTACAACAGGAAATGACCAAGGAAATGCCAAATATAAATCAAACTAACACGCATCGTATTAGAGTAATCATAAATCAAATTGACGTGCATCGCATCAAAGTAAACATAAATCAAATTGACGCGCATTGTATCAAAGTAATCATAAGTCAAATTAATCATAGAAACTAAGAATCCAGAAATCAATAGAAATCCAGAAAACATCATAAAAGGGGCAGACCTGTTCATAGATGAGATACGATCTCTGGGTAGCGAACCCTTTTGCTGGAGCCGAAGCTCCCGACGGTCCTGGGTCGTGAACCCAGAGAGAGAAAACACATAAACCGTGAAATCTCTATAAAACATCATAAATCGGGGTGCAGGCATGTTCATAGATGAGATACGATCTCTAGGTGGCGAACCCTTTTGTTGGAGCCGAAGCTCCCCATGGTTCCGAGTCATGCCCCGAGAGAAGAAAACATAAATCATAGAAAATCATAAATTCATAAAACATAAATCATAGAAAGCAGGACAGAAGTCCCATAGATGAAGGTCACAAATCATAATTTCCCACTCGGGTGATCGCGAAACAAACAACTATGTCATAGAGGCGGATACCATGGACCCGGGCAAATAGAAATTCCTCCGAGCTAGTTAATATAAGAAAATAGCGACATGTCCCATAATTACATGCTATTCTCTAATATTTACTCACTCGTAATTGGTTTCTATTCAAAACAGAGAAAATCATAAATCATAAAGGTTGGACTGAAGTCCCATAGATGAAGGCCACAAACCGCCTATTCCCACTCGGGCGATTGCGAACCAACAAATATGTTATGGAGCGGATAGCAACGATCCGGGTGAATATAAATTACACTGAGATAGTTAATATAAGAAAATAGCTAAATGTCCCATAACCACTCGCTATTCTCGAATATTTATGAACCCGCTGTTAGTTCACACTCAAAACAGTGAAAATCACCACATATGTTCAAACACGCGAGTCCAAGAGTTATTCGCCGAAGTAAACATATAAGGGGTCATAGTCCTCAGTTTTACTAAGGTAAATAAACTAAATTTCTCGTCCGATCGATAAGATAAGGAATCATACATAAATCAATAGAATCAGAACCGGGTTTAGAAATCGAATTTATTTTACAAGGATGTGAGTTAAAAACCTGATTAAACGTTGGTTCGATGCCCATTGACAATATAAAATGTAACACCCCGTGATTTTAAATATTAAAATTAATGAATTAAGAATACTTAATTTCAAATGTGAGAATTAAGGGAAACGGGTTACGTCATTGCGTTCGTCTCGGAATTCTGCTTGAGATATAGTTTGAGTTTGCGTAAAACGAATACCGTATGAAGGAGATATGGACGAACGAAGTTGGGCAGAAAAACCGGAAACAGACCTGAATGAACTGGCGCACTTGTGAAGTGAGCCAGTACAAAAATGCACTGGTGCACCTGCCAAGTGCGCCCATGTCAGGCTAAAAACCGGCATAGATTTCTAGAGTGTTCTGATCAGAACAGTGAGTGATTGCTGAGTCACTATGGCTTAGGTGGCCATCTGAATGGTTCTGATTATTCCTAGGTTAATATGCCGGCTCTTATTAAATTAAACTTCTATAAAAACAATCCCAAACCCTAAACCCTAATCACACTAATTCATAACAAGAGTAGCCATGCCGTCAATGGTGAACCTAGAGTAGCCGCCGTTCTCTTTCAACTCAAAAGCAAGATAGAAGCAAGAATCAAAATCAAATCAAATCTAAATTAGAATAACAATTAGTCTATATCAAAGGCGTGCAATTCAGTTTCAGAATACAGATCCCAGAAAAACAAGACTGTTCTTTTGTTCGTGAGTACAATTTCTTTCAAAAAAATAATTAATTAATTTAATTATGATAAGTTATAATTGGGATTATGAGAATATGACTTTGAATCATGTGCTGTTATCGTTGACAGTTTTGTTATTATGGATCCATTTCATATATTTAAATGTACATGTTTAACTTGATTCGTTTTATGCAAGTTTGGGATGTTAAATCATATGTATATGGATCTTATGCAAGTTTGGCATGTTAAATCATATGCTAGTTTATGAATCTTATGCAAGTCTATAGGTGAATTATACACAAGTTCATGTGTGAATCATGTATATGCATATGTTAGTTCATATGCAAAACATGTGACAATAATTTACATGTTTAGATCCATATACAAGTTCACATCTTTATGGTTTGATCTATATTTAGATCCATGGCAGTACATAATTATGCAAATTTATGTTCTATATGCCCATTGCCTATACTAGTTTTGTATGTGAATCATATGCTAGTTTGAATGAAATTCATATGCAAGTTATAGGAAAACCATATCCATATATGCAAGCTCACGATTACATGTTTAGATCTATATTTAGATCCATGATAGTTTATGCAAATTTATGTATATCCATTGCCTATGCAAGTTATTGGCTATGCAAACTTATGTTATGATTCTTAGATCTATTTTATGTGTTATGCATGTTGTGATGTAGCTTTTCTTTTTATAAGTTAGACTATTTTCGAGTCTAACATACGTCATATTAAAACGTACGAATACCGTCGGGACAATAGGATAATATTAAATATTAATATTGTGAATTGGCATAAAATGGCTTAAAAAGGCTTATAGTTAATTTGAGACATTAATTGGTATAATTTGTATACCTGGAATTTATGGACATAATTTAGTTGACAATTATGGACATAAATAAATTTGGAATTTATTGACAAATTTGAATAGGGATATTAATCCAATTTGGGGTTACATAATTATGTGTAATAATTAACCGCCTAAGACACGAGGTTAGACTCGTTTGTGGTATAGGACTACCTGGACCCGCCCTGCAAATCCAGCAACCACAAACGGTGGTCTAACGTGAGAGGTCAAAGGCACAAATTAAATGCATAACAATTGTAAAGACAAGAGGTTAGGCTCATTTGCGGTATAAGACTTCCCGGACCCGCCCGGCAAATCCAACAACCGCAAACGGTAGTCTAATGTGGGAGGTCTTTACAAGGTTGCGGTTCTAATGAATTAAGTAACACTTAACTAGATAAACATGTGGTGGGACATGGGGGTTAAGTGAGTGGCCTGGGTGGCATGTGAATTACGATTAGAAACAATAACCAAGTTGAAAACATGTAAGTAGACATGAATAAGAAGGTGTTAAGTGGGGACCAAGCAAAGGTGGAAAGCTTGTGTTAAGTATGGGGACCCTTTTCAAACCAGTAACCCATTAAGTATCTTTGTGAGCTCGAGTTAGATCGAGGACGGGACACGCTTACTGGGTTTGATTGTAAGAAGTCAAAACGGGTTAGCGGTGGCAATGCAAGTCAAACGGGGTCATATGCATGCGTGGGCCTGGGCTGGTAGGTAAGACGTTGTTGCATCATGTAGATATAAGCCATGCATCTCTAGTGGTATTGGGTTGCCACTTTGGGGAGTGATACACCCCACTGTGGGACCAGCATGGGCACCTACGACTTAGGGAGCCGAGCGCATAGGGGTAGTGGGTACAACTAGTGGAGATAGGGGAAGAAGGCACCTATGAAGGCAGCTAGGGATACAAGAAACTACCATTATCATTATTATGTTCTATAGGCGGGATCAGCTTTTAGGGTGACTAGTAGTGGTGCAGTATAGTAATTATCCTATAGTGACTAGAAACGAGATTAATGCCAGAATATTCCTCTTGTTTATTTTGTCATGCGCACTTGTTTCACAGTCATCCCTTGTTTTACCAGTTTATGTCTTATCCTAATTACTTTAATAATTATATTGTTAAAGTTATTACACTCGCCAGACTTTATGTCTGACCCCTTGGTTTTGGCCTCTTTTCTTCCTTCCCCTCCCCCCCCCAAAGGTTCTCAGGGTGGGACTAGCATTAGTGGAGCTTGATCTGGATCTCTTTCTTTTGGAAGTGCTTGGATTGATGAAAGTAAAGTTAAGCTCATTTCTTTTATGGCTACTTTTGTTGGGGTTATGCTTTTTTACTTTATGTACTCAGAAAATAATTTGTCAAGATGGATATTAAGTGTACTTTGTTTTACTGTTGGTTTATGAAGTTGTTGTAATCAAACTATATCTCCGCTGCAATAAAAGTTGTTTTAAATTTTCCATGTACCAATATATGTATCTGTCTTGTTATATTCTGTTCTACACACTAATAATGCTCCATGAAAGTTAATGCATTACCTTTGAGAGTGACATTAATGGACATGGAGTGTTACATGTGGTATCAGAGCTGAAGGTTACCAGAACAGATATGAATTTTGAAAAACTATTTTTCAAAAGCATTTTGTAAAGAAATATTTTCAAAATTATGTTTTAAGGAAATAATTTCAAGAGAAAAGTTTGCTTTAAAAACATAACCCCCAAGTGTCATATATCTTTCCTTCGATTCTCCATTTTGAATCTCTTCCTTTTTCTTTTTCAGTATGTCTGGGGATCCTGAGATACCTGAGGGCATACCGACACCAGGCTAGTTTAGAAGGTATCTGGAGGCTAGGGCCAATGCCGTAGGCCCAGCAAATGTTCCTCCTCCCCCAGCTGCAGTCGCTCCTCCTCCTCCCCTGCCTCGCGTTGATACTTTTTCGAAGATATGCAAAGATTTTCAGGCAATGGGCGGGAAACCTTTTCACGGATCAGAGACGTTTGTTGAAGCTCAAAATTGGCTTAAGGAGGTGAAAGATTTGTTTGGTATCTTCGAGGTAGAGGATGGAAGGAAGGTCCAATTGGTTGCTTGGTTAATGAAGGACGAAGCCTCGTTTTGGTGGGAAGTCACGAATGGAGAGCATCTAGTGGAGACATGAATGGATTTCAGTCGTAGGTTCGAGATGAAATTTCTCTCACGAGCAGAAGAAAATTTATATATGGAGAGGTTCTTAGCATTGAAGCAAGGAAATTTGTCAGTAAAGGAGTACGTCAACAAGTTCAATCAGTTGGCGAGATTTGGCTTAGACTTGGTAAACACACCTGAGAAGAAGGCCCTAAGGTTCGTTAAAGGTTTGAATGAGGCGCTACATGGGTTGGCTATGACCCATATTCCGATGGGGGCTACCTTTTAGAGGTTGGTTGACATGGCGCTTATGCATGAAGAAGAGAAAGGTGCTAATTCTAATAAGGCACCGAAGAAGAAAAGGGATCAAAAAAAGCAAAACAAGAAAGGTGGGAAGAACAATAATAGCAAGGGAAAGAAAAAGTGCTTTAATTGTGGAACACTAGGCCATCTGAGCAAGGACTGTAGGAAGAAGAAGAAGACTGGTTGTTTCCACTGTGGAGAGGCAGGACATCTAGTTAAAGACTTCCCAAGGAAACAGGAGCAAGGGCAAAAAACAGGGTCCACTTCTGGAGGGCAGCTTCAGGCTCTCATGGCACCAGGGCAGGCAAGAGGGCATATTCAGGCTCTCATGGCACCAGGACAGGAGAGAGGTAGAAACATTTCCGTTGAAAGTTTAGTTTTTCTGTTTGATCATCCTGTTCGCACTTTGTTTGACTCTGGCGCTTCACACTCGTTTGTATCTGCTTCGTTAGTTGAAACACTGCACTTAAATACTAGTCTTGTTACAGATCCCATAGTAGTCTCAAATCCTATTGGTGGTTCGGCTCATCTTTCAATGATTTGTCGGGATTTGAGAGTGTCTATCTTGGGTATTGGGTTTGAATGCAACACCTTCGTTCTTGGCTTCATGGGCTACTGCTTGATTCTAGGCATGGATTGGCTAGCTAGATATGGTGTCATCCTAGATTGTGAAAGAAGGGTAGTTTAATTGTTGACTCGTTGTGGAAAGACCCTCGATATTTTTTGTGACCCTTGAGGTCCGGTAATGCTTAGCTACCTAGAATCCCTTGACGCATCCAATGATGATTTGGAATCTGTTTGTGTGGTTCGTGAATATAGTGACGTCTTCGATGAAGTTCGAGGTCTACCCCCGAGGTGTGAGATAGACTTTCGAATATACCTAGTAGATAATGCAAAGCCAATTGCATTACCAGCGTGCCACATGACTCCAAGAGAGAGAAGAGAACTCAGTAAGCAAGTGAAAGAGTTGCTTGAGAAGGGGTTGATAGGAAGAAGTATTTCAGAGTGGGGTGCTCCAGTCGTTTTTGCTACGAAAGCTGATGGTTCACTTAGATTGTGCATGGACTATAGAGAGCTGAATAAGCTAACAAAGAAGAACAAACACCCATTGCCAAGGATATATGATTTATTCGATCAGTTGGTGGGTGCTTCGGTTTTCTCGCAACTGGATTTGGCTATAGGGTTTCATCAGCTAAGGGTGGCTGAAGACAGCATAGATAAGACTGCATTTAGAACTCCTTACGGTTTCTTCGAGTAGCTCATCATGCCTTTTGGTTTGACAAATGCACCTGCATACTTTGTTGACTTAATGAGTAGGGTGTTTAGGGAGTTTCTAAACAAGTTTGTAGTAGTCTTTGTGGACGATATCCCGATTTTCTCCAAAAATGAAGAAGAGCATGCCCTACATCTTAGGAAAGTCTTAGAGACACTACAAGCGCATCAGCTTAAAGCTAAGTTCTCCAAGTGCCATTTTTAGAGAAAAGAAGTGAGGTTCTTTGGACACGTAGTTCCTAAGGAAGGGATAGCTGTGGATCCCGCAAAGGTGGTGGCAATCCAAGATTGGAAAATTCCTAAGAATGCAACAGAAGTAAGAAGTTTTTTAGGACTGGCTGGTTATTATAGGAAGTTCATTAAGGACTTCGCGAAGATATCAGCCCCACTCACTCGGTTAACGAAGAAGAACTTGACTTTTTCTTAGGATGTTGACTGTGACGATTCATTCAAATGTCTGAAGAGAGCTTCGACGACAGCTCCAGTTTTAGTTTTGTCGGATGGGAGTAAGTCATTCACAGTATATACCGATGCTTGCGGGACAGGGCTTGGCGCAATTTTAATACAAGAGGGAAGGGTGATATGCTATAGTGGAAGGCAGTTGAAAGCTCACGAGAAAAATTACCCTACCCACAACTTAGAGTTGGTTGCCATAGTTTTTGCGCTTAAGTCATGGCGTCATTATTTGCTTGGCGAGAGGTTTGAGTTGTATACAGACCATAAGTTTCTAAAGTACTTGTTCTCTCAGAAAGATCTAAACTTGAGGCAACAGAGGTGGATGGAGTTTTTGGCATCCTATGATTTTGAGATTGCATATACCCCTGGCAAGGGTAACGTTGTAGCTGACGCCTTAAGTAGAAAGAAGTTGACTTTAAGTCCTTTGTTCGTAGAACGACAGAGTTTGTAGTATATATCTACCACTGACTTCAGACCCTCTGTTGATTATGTACCCGGATTGTTGGCATCATTAGAGGTGCAACCTACACTTTTGGGTCGAGTTGGTGAGGCACAACGAAATAACCCACAGTTGGTTGATATAGTGGGCAAGCTTATAGGAGGGGAGTCTTCGAGTCATCTTAATAGATATGTTATAGATGAAAGAGGCTGGCTGCATAGAGATGGGAGACTTTGCGTACCATAAGACGAGAGTTTGAAGAAGGCAATTCTTGAAGACTCACATCGCTCTAAGATGACCATACATCCCGGTGGTGACAAGATGTATAGGGATATGAAACGAGTTTTCTTTTAGGCCGGAATGAAGGACGTGGCCGAGTTCGTTTCTAGATGCTTAGTGTGCCAGCAAGTCAAGGCAGAGCAAAAGAAGCTCGGAGGTTTGCTCTACCCCTTAGAGATTCCGCCATGGAAATGGGAAAGTATTTCCATGGATTTTGTAGATGGGTTACCAAGATCAAGGAAGGGTAATATGGGGATTTGGGTAATTGTAGACAGACTTACCAAAAGTGCCCATTTTATTCCCGTTAAAAGTAGGAGGACCGCCGCATGGTTAGCCTCCGTTTACCTTCGAGAGATAGTTCGCCTGCACGACATACCCTCTAGCATTGTGAGCGATAGAGATCCCATTTTCACAAGCGAATTTTGGAAAAGCTTACAAGAGGCAGTTGGAACACTATTGTGCTTAAGCACTGCTTATCTCCCTCAGACGGACGGCCAGACCGAGGGAGTAAATCGGAATCTAGAAGAGCTTCTGAGGCTATGCATCCTAGACTTTGGAGGAACATGGGAAGAACATCTTCCATTAGTAGAGTTCGCCAATAATAATAGTTTTCAGGCTAGCATTGGCATGGCACCTTTTGAAGATCTTTACGGACGACCATGCCAATCACCTACTTGTTGGTGGGAATCCACTAATAAGGTTTTGCTTGGACCCGACATGATTAGGGGGACTTCGAAGAAAATAGGCCTGATTCGATGGCGAATGAAGACGGTGCAGGACCGACATAAGTCATAAGCTGATAAGAGACAAACCGAACTTGAGTTCAATATTGGGGACATGGTTTTTATTAAGGTGTCACCGTTGAGAAATGTAGTCCGTTTTGGATCAGTAGGGAAGTTGGCACCGAGGTTCGTAGGACCCTTTCCAATTACAGAGAGGATTGGGCAGATGGCGTATAGAGTAGAGTTGCCAGAAAAGCTCAGTGGTGTTCATAACGTGTTTCACGCTTCACATTTGCGTAAGTGTTTGCATGATACGGTAGAAGTGGTGGAGCCGAGCACGCTCAAAGAAGTGGAAGTAGAGCGCAATGACACGGTTAGACGAGCTCCTACATGCATTCTTGGATCGGAGGTCAAAAAGCTATGCAACAAAGAGGTCATGTTGGTCAAAGTGCAATGGGGAGATAATCAAAGAGACGCGACTTGGAAGACGGAAGACAAGATGCATACGCTGTACCCTTTCCTTTTTGAGGGTATGTTTTTATTTTCTCCTTTTTCTACCACTTTTTGATACTTGTCCTATCATTTAGTATTATCTTTGCGATGACATCTTCGATCTTTAGTTAGGAAGAACCCTATGGTTGCAAGCATGTGTTTGAGACATGTTATATTTGGTGGATGCAAGTGGTTGCTCGTGGATGCATGTACACACACATTAGGCACTAGATCAGCTCAGTCACCTTCATATTGCATATAAATGTGTGTGCATATCTAAATTTATGGATATATAATGGTTGTGTTATCATATGGACCCTGCATTTTGATGAATGGTTGTGCACGCATGTAGAAATAAAATGTATCGTTAGGATTCTTTCGCATACATAATGGACGCACGACACTATCATGATTTGCATTAAGAAGGTCAACTGAATCAGTAGACCACCTGATTTTGCATTAGATAAGGAATATATACACACTTTTTGCATATGTCATACAGCATTAGAAATTTTGTAAGGACAATGGATGCCTTTGTTTGATGGTTAAGTAGATGGATGATTGGATGTTAGGATGTACATTCTCCCTAACCTGGAGATTTCGGGGGCGAAATCCTTTAAGGAGGAGAGAATGTAACACCCCATGATTTTAATACTAAAATTAACGAATTAAAGAATACTTAATTTCAAATGTGAGAATTAAGGGAAACGGGTTACGCCATTGCATTCGTCTCGGAATTCTGCTTGAGATAAAGTCCGAGTTCGCGTAAAACGAATACCGTATGAAGGAGATATAGACGAATGAAGTTAGGCAAAAAAAACCGGAAACAGAACAAAATGCACTGGCGCACTTGTGAAGTGCGCCCATGTCGGGCTAAAAACCTGCATAGATTTCAGGAGTGTTCTGATCCGAACAATGAGTGATTGCTGAGTCACTAATGGTTAGGTGGCTATCTGAATGGTTCTGGTTATTCCTAGGTTAATCCGACGGCTCTTATTAAATTAAACTTCTATAAAAACACTCCCAAACCCTCAACCCTAATCACACTAATTCATACCAAGAGTAGCCATGCCGTCAATGGTGAACCTAGAGTAGCCGCCGTTCTCTTTCAACTCAAAAGCAAGATAGAAGCAAGAATCAAAATCAAATCTAATCTAAATTAGAATAACAATTAGTCTACATCAAAGGCGAGCAACTCAGTTTCAGAATACAGATCCCAGAAAAACACGACTGTTCTTTTGTTTGTGAGTATAATTTCTTTCACAAATTAATTAATTAATTTAATTATGATAAGTTATAATTGGGATTATGAGAATATGACTTTGAATCATGTGATGTTATCGTTGACAGTTTTGTTATTCTGGATCCATTTCATATATTCAATTGTACATGTTTAACTTGATTCTTTTTATGCAAGTTTGGGATGTTAAATCATATGTATACGAATCTTATGCAAGTTTGGGATGTTAAATCATATTCCAGTTTATGAATCTTATGCAAGTCTGTAGGTGGATTATACACAAGTTCATGTGTGAATCATGTATATACATATGCTAGTTCATATGCAAAACATGTGACATTAATTCACATGTTTAGATCCATATGCAAGTTCACATCTTTATAGTTAGATCTATATTTAGATCCATGGCAGTACATAGTTATGCAAATTTATGTTCTATATGCCCATTGCCTATACTAGTTTTGTATGTGAATCATATGCTAGTTCGAATGAAATTCATATGCAAGTTATAGGAAAACCATATCCATATATGCAAGCTCACGATTACATGTTTAGATCTCTATTTAGATCCATGATAGTTTATGCAAATTTATGTATATACATTGCCTATGCAAGTTATTAGCTATTCAAACTTATGTTATGATTCTTAGATCTATTTTATGTGTTATGCAAGTTGTGATGTTGCTTTTCTTTTTATAAGTTAGACTATTTGCGAGTTTAACATATGTCATATTAAAACGTACGAATAGCGTGGGGACAATGGGATAATATTAAATATTAATATTGTGAATTGGCATAAAATGGCTTAAAAAGGCTTATAGTTAATTTGAGACATTAATTGGTATAATTTGTATACCTGGAATTTATGGACATAATTTAGTTGACAATTATGGACATAAATAAATTTGTAATTTATTGACAAATTTGAATAGGGATATCAATCCAATTTGGGGTTAAATAATTATGTGTAATAATTAACCGCCTAAGACACGAGGTTAGACTCGTTTGTGGCATAAGACTGCCCGGACCCACCCAGCAAATCTAGCAACCACAAACGGTAGTCTAATGTGGGAGGTCAAAGGCACAAATTAAATGCGTAACAATTGTAAAGACACGAGGTTAGGCTCGTTTGCGGTATAAGACTACTTGACCCGCCCGGCAAATCCAACAACCGCAAACGGTAGTCTAATGTGGGAGGTCTTTACAAGGTTACGGTTCTAATGAATTAAGTAACACTTAACCAGATAAACATGTGGTGGGACATGCGGGTTAAGTGAGTGGCCTTGGTGGCATGTGAAATATGATTATAAACACTTAACCAAGTTGAAAACATGTAAGAAGACATGAATAAGAAGGGGTTAAGTGGGAAATTCTAGTAGGGACCAAGCATAGGTAGAAAGCTTGTGTCAAGTATGGGGACCCTTTTCAAACCAGTAACCCATTAAGTATCTTTGTAAGCTCGAGTTAGATCGAGGACAGGACATGCTTACTGGGTTTGATTGTAAGAGGTCTGAATGGTTTAGCGGTGGCAACGCAAGTCCAACGGGGTCATGTGCGTGCGTGGGCCCTGGCTGGTAGGTAAGACGTTGTTGCATCGTGTAGATAAAAGCCGTGCATCTCTAGTGGTATCGGGTTGCCACTTTGGGGAGTGATACACCCCACTGTGGGACCAACACGGTTATCTACGACTTAGGGAGCCGATCGCATGGGGGTAGTGGGTACAACTATTGGAGATAGGAGCAGACGGCACCTATGAAGGCAGCTAGGGGTACACGAAACTACCATTATCAATATTTTGTTCTGTAGGCGGGATCAACTTTTAGGGTGACTAGTAGTGGTGTAGTATAGTAATTATCCTATAGTGACTAGAAACGAGATTAACGCCAGAATATTCCTCTTGTTTGTTTCGTCATGCCCACTTGTTTCACAGTCATCCCTTGTTTTACCAGTTTATGCCTTATCCTGATTACTTTATTATATTGTTAAAGTTATTACACTCGCCATACTTTATGTCTGATCCCCTTGTTTTCGCCTCTTTTCTTCCTCTCCCCCCCCCCAGGTTCTCAGGGTGGGACTAGCACTAGTGGAGCTTGATCTGGATTTCTTTCTTTTGGAAGTGCTTGGATTGCTAAAAGTAAAGTTTAGTTCATTTCTTTTATGGCTACTTGTATTGGGGTTATGCTTTTTTACTTTATGTACTCAGAAAACAATTTGTCAAGATGGATATTAAATGTACATGGTTTTACTGTTGGTTTATGAAGTTGTTATAATCAAACTATTTCTCCGTTGCAATAAAAGTTGTTTTAAATTTTCCAAGTACCAATATATGTATCTGTCTTGTTATATTCTGTTCTATACACCAATAATGCTCCATGAAAGTTAATGCATTCCCTTTGAGAGTGACATTAATGGACGTGGGGTGTTACATAAAACCCCGTTATCCATTGTGGTTCAAATATTCATAAAAACAATCGCCGTAGCGAAGTGAACACAAAAATCATAAAATATAAACTCACATTACAACAACATACAGGAAATCAAGGGACAATGGTTGTAATTTCGATCAACAAACGAATCGAAATCCCAAACTAGCACCCGAAGGTTTTAAACTATATCGGAATAGGCTCGAAGGGTATCGAGTCGATAATTCACGTTTTAGAGTCGTGAATCATCATCGAACTAATATCGAGGGTCAAACCCGAATTAACGAGTAAATGGATTCAATTAAAGATCAATATTCAACGAATCAAATATTAATCAATGTCGATGAATCGAGTTGCTTGAATATGTGAATCCGTAAAGCTGAAGTTCACGAACAAAGTCCGAACGGACTGAGCTCCGGCCGGGAAAGAGCCTGGATGGGAGTAGATTGAGGACCGAGGTCCCTCCGGTCCACAGCACAAAACCGGTCGACCGGTCAAATAAGGGAAGTCGACCGTTTTTACACAGAAGTAAAACCGTTCGACCGCCCCTTTTGGGTTGTGTAACACCCAGCGAATTCTATAACTGTGAAATTCACAAATTAAAGTATAATCAATTTCAAATCAAAGAACTAAGGGAAACGGGATACGCCATTGTGTTCGTCTCGGAAAAATACGCGAAATAGAGTCCGAGTTTTCGAAAAACGGAGTCCGTATGAAGAAGATATGGCCTTCGGAAGTTTCTGAATTAAGTTTAAAATTCGAACAGAATAAACCAGTTTAAAATTAAAACCGGGCCCAATTGGCCAGGGCGGGAAAAATCCTGCCTGATGCACCCAGGTCGACTGGGCTGTCGACCTGGTCTAGCCAGGTCGACAGGGCTGTCGACAGGGCTGTCGACAGGCATGTCGACCTGGTCCAGAGCCAGGTCGAGCCCAGTCCAACCTGGCTGGCCTATTCTATGTTGGTCGATTTTCTGTGGTCTGCTTTGTCATTAGGGCTAGGTGGCAGGCTCTAATTGGTCTCTCTTGCGAATGAATGGCTACGATCAATCCAAGCAACATCAATGGTCCTAATCAGTTTATAACCTCTATAAAAACAACCCTAGACTAACCCTAATCTATTCATTCAAAAATAAGAACAAAGCCGCCATGTTGCTGAGGAACGACTAAGAGTAGCCACCAATTGGAGAGAGGATTAGGAGGCAAATTCTAAGGCATAAAGCAACCTAAACAAATCAAATTAACAAGGAATCGCATCTTCAAATCCCTAAATTTGAGAATTCGCCACACAATTGTAAGTAGAGTATTACTTTGTTATGAACAAATAATTGTGTTGGTTTGTATATTTGATTTGTGGCGATAAAGTAATTCATATTTCTGCGTTACTATGATTCTTATCGATTTGGAATATTGTATACGTTTGGATATTCTCGAATTATGTTATTCATTATGAAAAACTACATGCGGTAGTTTTATGCAAGTATACGTTTGGAATATTCGCAAATTATGTAATCCATATTGAAGCTACATGTATGTAGTTGATTAATTGAAATTCATGCAAGTTTGGGGCTTTGCTACTATGCCATCATAATGTGTATTTTTATACAAACATCATTTTTGTGAAGTAATTGGAATAAGTTTGGGTTATCATAATCCATATGAAATTATGTTGAAAATTTGGCATCATGTATTAAGCCATGCTTTTGTACTATAAAACCTATTTGCAAACTTATGGATATGACTAGGCTATGATTGATATTTTAGATAATTGAAATCCATATTGTTAACAAGAATTTTATGATGACATATGTGGTACATAGCTAGGTTAGATTCAAAAACCCCTTTTTCAAGTTTGCATGACTAAAGTAAAAATCATGATTTCATGTTAGAAATATTTATGCCATGGTTATGTGAACAAATTTAACTATACTTTTGTATTAGTCACAAAAGTAGGCACCTTTGTAAACATGTAGTAGTCTTATGAACATGATTTGCTTATGTTTGACATTATGCCTGAAATAAAAATATAGGTTTATGTTGTAGTTAGGCCTATGTGTCAATAGTGATATTCTTAACTTAACTACAAGTTTACATGGTTTGATTCATGTCACTTATGCTTTATGAACAAAGTATATGTCACTACTATGCAAGTACACCAGTTTCTATTTTGTATTTCCAACGTCATATTGCAAGTTCATGCGTTCACATTCCCCTCTTTGTGTATGTAATCACGCTTTAAGCCTCCCCTTTTCGCATGGCTAAGTTGGGCTTTAAAAGGCTAAGCCCAACATATATATAATAAACGGACGTGTAAAACGGGGGAAAATAACGTTGGGTTAAATTAATTAATAAATGAAAATATAAAGTAGAAGGGCCCAAATTCAAGTATGGGTTGGGCCCATGATTGGTGTAACCTTTACACCATTAACTTAATAATGGGCCGCAAATATTTACATATAAGAAAATAAAGAAGAAAGACAAAATATGTAAATGTAGAACATACGATGTGTTTAACCCGAGGTTGGATTGAGTTGTGATGTAAACCTGCCCGGAACCGCCCGGCTGTCCAGTAGTCACAACAATACCTATCCAATGTGGGAGGTTAAACATGGAGCCCAATAAGGACCCGAGGTTAGACTGAGTTGTGGCGTAAGACTGCCCGGAACCAACCGGCAACAGGCAGCCACAACAATACCTGTCTAATGTGAGAGGTCAAGGCTTTAATAAGACAATTAAGGCTGAGTCAGGATTGTTAGGATTAAGTGAACTAAAGACTTAATCAAAATGGAACATGTTAAACTAAATGGACTGGTGGGGGTTAGGTTAGAAAACACTTAACCAACTTAGCATGTTGGCTAGAGATAGAAAACCTAGTAACGGGGGGACCCTTTTCAGCAGTAACCCTAAAAGGTGTATCACGATACCCTGAAACTAGGCAGGGTGGGGCACGATTACTGGGCTGATTGTAAGAGGTCAAATCGACGGCGGTGGTGTAGCAGTGTAGGTTCTAACGGGGTGCGGGCGTGCACACACTCCGGCGCAGAAAAATAAGGCACTGGACACCAGTAGCATACCTGTGCATTCTAGGATTGTGTCGGGCTGCCACTATGGGACTTGATACACCCCATGGTGGGGCCAGCATAGGTAACTACAACATCGGGGGCCGTAAGACACATGTAACTATGCGAGTAGGAGCCGATCATTATAAAATGGATCACTTCACCCTGATTATAGGGTGCCAGTTGGAAACTAGTTTATATGGGTTCAGAGATTAACATGGGGTACGATAGTATATTCGACCCTAGACAACTTAACCAAGTTTATAGTACTTTCCCACTTCTTGTTTATACTTATCATACCTAGTTCTTTATTCATAGACAAAATAGTACTAGACTTACTCAGGCTTTATGTCTGACTCTACTTTTCTTTCGTCTTCTTTTCTTCCGTTTCCCCCCCCCCAGGTCCACAGGGAACACTGCAGCTTGACCAGCCTTAACATCCAGCTTGAAGAAGAGAAATGTATTGCTTTGACCCTTTCGTTTTGAACTATGGCTTTGGACAACCACTATGGGGCTTTTGCAGTTTATCTATGTTTTATTTATGCTTCTTTAAATAATGTAACCAAGACAGATTATGAATGAGTTATGTTATGTTTTTGGAAAGGATGTAAGACAATGGTGATGTTGCTGTAACACGTACTTACTTTTATGAAATAAAAGTTGCTGCTTTTCTGCTATTTACAAATATGTGTTCTTATATCTGTCTTTTATATCTGTGACTTATACTTATAAACCTCCACCAAAATTAGGGCATTCCCTTTGAGAGTGACCCTAACGGAGGTGGGGTGTTTCAGGTTGTCGATCGGTTTTGGCCTGGGCTGTTGCCTAGGACAAACCGAGGTGGGATTCATCTCCCATGAGCATCCGGCTTCATTCGTCAACGCTCATGATTTCTTCGGGACATCAATGAGACCTCTTCGATCCACTGTATCGATTCGCAAAGCTCGAATGCAAAGATTTTGATTATAGGTTCTAAACGAACCAAATTCGAACTAAAACGAACAAACGCGATATAAGCGAACTGTGAAGTCGTAGAACTAGCCGGGTGCGACAATGGTACTTCACAACAACACTTAATCGACTTACATCATGTGTGTTGATCATGTAAACAACATATGTCATAATTTTTATTTCAAATGAACAAACAAAAGCATATCAAAGCGATTCAAGCGACTTGTGAAGACTTAGAACTTGTCGGGGGACAACGGAGCTTCACAACATTGCCAAATCAACTCATATCATATGCATCAGATCGTATGAGCAATCCTTATCATAATTGTCAACTTAATAAAACATAAATACATGAAATAGGCCAAGCTACACTAACCTAACAAATTCACAAAAACATGCAAACTCGTATGAACACTAAATTACACTTGTACAAGCCAAGGGCTTGTGGCATAGATGTGAGTTCAAAAAGTACTCACTGTTGTCTCTTGAATATCAAGAACAAGCTCCAACAAGGAAGAACAAGCACCCAAACGAGCAAAGCTCCTCTATTTCATTAATTGCACCCTCGAAATCACCTCATACGTTCATATGAAGACACACGAGTGTTAGGGCACAATAAAAATCCGAAATTCAAAGGAGTATAGGGTAGAGAGGGAGAGTAGAGAGCTTACCCATGTCATATAATTGGATTTGCACAAGAATTGAGCTCTAGATTGAAAGCCCTAGCTTAGGAATATTAATTTCCCATTCCCAATCCCCATTTTTCCATTTCTTTTGAAGTGTTTTGTTGTGGTGAATGAGAGAAAGGGGCTTATTTAGGGCATTTAAGTGAAGTGGTCTAGTTGGCTAACCAAGCCCTAACCAAAGTCCCAATTTTCCGAAACTCGGAACATATTGAACCTTATAGTTTTCGAACATGTAAACGACGTTTTGTACTCGATGGAAGTGGTTTCGAGTCCAGAATCATTCATATGTGAAAAGTGATATTTTGACCATCCATTCCAATGAGAGAACGATCAAATTTCACTAACTCAAAAGGTATCGATGTTTACAGTCAAAAAGATCGAAAACAATGATCCAGACCCAATGGAAGTAGTCTTGCGTCCTAGTTTTATCGTTTGTGAAAAATGACATTTTGAGTGTCACATCGGATACGACGATATATTTAAATAAAATATTTAAATCTATTATCATGGAATGAGCGGGTTGTTACACTCTTTGACACCCTCTGCAAATTTAAATTAGTAATAATATTTTTCAACTCTAACTTATGTATTAAATGCATAGAAAAATTTGAACTAAATATGTATTAAACTTATTTGGATCCCCTCTTTGCTTCATCATCTGACCTAATCATCCCTAACACTAGCGCCTATCCAATCTGGTTTTTTTCCTGCATTTTCATACTAGCTACTATTTCTCTATAAATTTTTTGCAATTTTATTGTTCCAATAGCGCTGCACTAGATAAGGCCAATCTTTGGAGGTCCACTGCACCCTGCACAGTGAGAAAATGAAAGTTATACATTTTTATAAATAGTTTACAATATACAAGTATTCTAGTATCACTTGCACAAAATAAAATGCAGAATATAAATTCACACTTGCTAAGAAATCCTTCCAAATGGTCTCTCGGACGTAATCCATATCTTTGACCACTTTGGCCAATAGGCAGTGATACTGCTCATATATGACTGTTGAGAGATAGAGAGAACTATACCTGATGGCTTAAGGTCAAATCCATTGCGTTAAAAGAAAAAAATATTTAATAAATCATGAGTATTATATAATAGATTGTAAAAAAAGAAATTTAATGTTGAAATAAACTTAACACTTATGGGCCATCGACTTTGGGTTGCAGCCAGGCCACCTGGTGCGCTTCTTCCTGCAATGGGCCACTGTCATTACTAGCTACTGGAGCACCAGTCCCTTTCTGAGAGGAAGTGAGAGATCCTGAATGAGAAGAGCAATTTTACGAAAAAAAGGATATATGTAGTAAATGTTACAGACATATATATCATACATGAAAAACGTATCATTTAATTTCGTGAAATGTATATTATGGAAGAACATAAGAGAATTATGTGAAACATACATTATGGCAAAACATAAATATATTATGACCAGAACATATTGTTAGCGTAACTTATAATTTTGAATGAGAAAAATATAACATAAATAAATGGAAAAATTATCTTCTCCCAAAACGTTGATTATTAATCAGTCCTCTTCACTTTCACATTCACACTCCATTTCAAATGGCATATTTTGTACCTCTGTAGACTCAAATGCTTCTACTAATGCATTTGATTCATCCTTTGGAGGTCCGAAATCGGTTTGATCGTCGAATATTATTATTTCTTTATTTTCTTCGATATCTGCATGGTAAGTTTGTTCATCCAAAATATTTTGTTTTGGTTTTAAAAAAGCCGAAAAATCTATTTTATCTCTTCATAGAGATGGATAAGGAGCATAATAAACTTGAAGATCATGTTTGACAGTATAAAAGAATTGTACTTGTAATAACGAGAAGTATGCTTTATTTATATAATGTTATATTTTGGATTCATTTTGATTCCAAAACTCGGAACTTTGCTGAACCAGGCACATTAAAACAGAAGTAATTCTTCCATTGGTCTTGTGAAATATGTCGATTGCAAAACTTGAGTTAGCATCCATTAGAAGTAATTTATTTGAACATTTGATCATCACTACCTTTAAGAAATACACCGATAGTGTTGGTAAATTTTTCAACACCATATTCTTTGTTGTTAAATTTATATCCATTGGCGAGGAATATTGGATAAGTCTTGACTTTCTTTTTTGGTCTCATCGCTAAATGTTTCAATTCTTCATCTACCACACAATTTGTCGTATCATAAACATTACTTGGAAACAAAGTAGCGATTCCTTTGCTGATGTCGGCATTTGGATGTTGTGATTTGTAAACACCGCAATTACATAAGAACTATTGCATTATAATTAATATATACATGTGCATATTTGTATATATGCATATGTAGATGATTTAATGTGTTATGAAGCATGTAAGTGTATTACCTAAACAAAAATGCAATTTTAGCACAGTTGAGAAGAATATATGTGTGTGTTGTATGGTAATCTCTATCATCCAACCATAATTTCAATTTTCACCTTCCTTCAAAGTCATTTGCAGTCCTATATTAATATTATCATTCATTTTTTACATTGTGATTTCTAAATAATTTCTTTTCTCATAAGAATCCATTGAGTTTTACCATATTAAATTAAATTAATTGAACTAACTATTGTTACCCAATTCTTTAGATAATAGAGTTGCTTCAGATTAGGACAAAATAGTAATAATTTTACCATAGAGCAAGCGTGACTTTAAAATTTACTTATAGAATTAGTTTCATATCCTTCCAAAACAAGAAAACAACCCCTAGCTTTAATTTCTTCTGCTCTAGGACTTTCAATTTCCAAGCTCACTTTCATGCAGACCCACTTTCTTCTTTCTTCCTCGTCTCAACTTGATTTGGTTAATGAAACATCAGAATGTCGTGCCAATATGACATCAAAAGCTCAATCATCTCTCTTCAAGGTCGTCTCTACCAAGTAGAATATGTAATGGATCCAATCAACAATGCATGCTCGACAATAGGCATCCTTGCAAAAGAGGGTGTAGTTTTAGTAAGTGTAAAGAAAGTCACATCAAAGCTTTTTCAAACATTGAAAACAACTGAAAAATGTGGAAAATCGACAACTATATGGCCTGTGCCATAGCAGGTATCATGTCTGATGCCAACCCCTAATCAATAAAGCCCATGTCCATGCCTAAGGAATCCTTTTTTACTAAGAGCCCATGCCAGCAGAACAACTGGTCCAGGCTCTTTACGACATCAAGCACTTCACCAAACAAGCGTACACTCAATTTGGCGTCTTATAATGACCTGTATATTATCGATTATATATTTAAATATTGATCATTAATTATCCAATTGATGGCTTCAAAACGGGATTTTCCATAAACGATCGAATCAGGACTTCGGACCGGTTCCATTGAGTTTGAGTTATTTTCTACATGGAGAACGAGTACTAAGATCACTATATTTCAAGTTCGGATCTGTTGATGGTCATATCAATCTCAAAATACGCATAAATAGACATTCTGGGAGCATAGTATCGGATTACGATGAATTCTTTATTTTTGAAATCGTTGTAGTGAGTTATTGTATGCCGCCAAGTCTCGAAAGTGAGTTATTGTATGTCATCAAGTCTCAAAGTGAACGAGCACGCAGTTCAATGGGGGCATATATCAAATGTGTTTCAATTTCTTTAAGAAACTAACATTGTAATTTGAGTTTTGAAAGCTAACTTCTACATACGATCAATTTGGGCCTCAAGACCAGTCCAATTGTTTTCAGATGACATTTTTACATAGAAGACGACATGTGTCGACTGGAGTTCTCATTTTGGGCCCGTTTGTGAATAATTGAATATAATATTAATATAATTAAACCCTCAAGTTACACTAACCAAACCCAGCCCGTTTACTGCTCTTCTCTATCATTCGACAATGCTGTTATGTCCAATTTCATGGTTATTTTCTCCATTAGCTTCAAAAGTTCATTTCTATCAATCTACTCATCTTAAAATCACGAAACCACCTCCATAAATCTCGTATTGAAGAGAGATTCACAACCATGACATCGTTTTTATGTGCGGACATAACCGACATTAGCAGCTACGAACTAAGGTTTGCATTTACTCGAGTTTTTATCTGATTTAGCTGATTTCGTGATCGGGGATGGTTCTAGAAAGGAGAGATGCACCTCCAATCAAAATTTGGTCATGTTCAAACACAATTCAGGGGTTGATATTTTTGTACAATAGGCTCGGGGAGTAGGAGACGACGTGTTTTACCAAAGGGAGCCAAAGCATTGGATTTTAGTGTGAGTGCGTCGAGATTTTGAAGAGAAGATCAGCGGCGTAGATGATGCTTGATTTCCTAGGGTAATTCTCTGTGTCACTTAAAATATATGCATGGCGATGGTGGAATGTATACAGCCTGTGTATTTTGGAGAAGAAAGAGGTTTAGGAAATAATATGGTGATTAGGGCTGGTAATTAGAACCGAGAACCAAAAACTCGAACCGAACCGTAAAGACCCGTACCCGAACCGAACCCAATGGGTCTCGGGTCGGGTCTAGGTGTTGAAAATACCATCAAGACCCGATCAAACCCGACCCGCATAGACCCGACCCGAAAGACCCAATCAAAAATTATTGAAATATATGTATTTTTAGTGTTATTGTTCAATAGGACCCGAACCGACCCGACCCGAGCTTTGACCCGACCTGACCCGAACCGAAGCTCGGGTCGGGTCCAGATTTTTGAAATGTATAGTTTAGACCCGACAAAACCCGACCCGCCTAGAACCGAGACCCGACAGGTCGGGTCTGGGTCCAGCGGGTCGGGTCTAATTGCCACACCTAATGGTGATTAGTTTAAATAAAGTATTTTTTAGTGTATAAATTTAAGCGTAAAACTTATATCTTGTGTAATTTTCGTGTACGATGTTGGAATTGGACGTCGTTTCTTCCATTAGGATCCTAGTGGCAAGGACTATGTTTCAGAGCTTGTTTAGACTGATTTTACTAAGGTGAGTGATATTGTCTCTCATTGAATTGTATTTGTTTGCATAATATAGTTTTAATGATTTAAATTTATTTCTATATATAAAACGTAATATTTAGGATAGTTGAACCTAGTAAATAATAAACAAAAATATTAGAAAGTAATGTAAATAGAATTAACCTAATTGTCACATTTTTACCAGGTTGCGCGCTATTATGCTATATTTTGACCACGCTGCTAGACTTAGGTTGTTTTGACACTTATTTCACTTTAATTACAATAGATAAATTTTATTTGACTTATTATTTCTATTATAGATGTTTGTATGCTATTTTAGGAATTTGTTTGACTATTGGTTACATTGTTGAATTGTTTGCTTAGTTTAGCCTAAAACGTCCATCGTAGGCGATTCAGTATTAGGAAATCTCGTTCGTTAGAGTTTGCGGTGCTTACCGACCAAATTCACATATTGGTGTATATTGATTGAGTGTACAAGGATGATACACTCAGACTACTGAGATAAATTCTTGATGGAGATTCTAAGCGCATGGATGGACTCAATGCATTTGACGATGGAGCAACATAGGAGTTCTGCGATGGATTTGAAGACGGTGTAAAACTGGAGCTTGATGGCCGACTAGAAGACGAAAGAAGGACTTGGAGATGAGCTGGACTTATGGCAAGCTAGACTTGGCAGCGAGCTGGAATTCACAATGAATGTGGGACATTTTCTTTGGATGCGTGTTTAACCAGTTTCAGTTAAATAGGTGATCCGAGTAGTCATTATCGATTACTATGAAGTGGTAAATATTTATTTCAATGTTGTTTGCCACTTTGGCCAGTTTGACGTGGATGATGGTGAGATTTTGAAGAGCAAGACATGATGGCATGTTCGATGGTGATTTCGACAGGATGGCTCTATGAGTAATGGTTCGTTATCTTATGATGGTGATTCTAGGATGGGAAGCGAAGCAGCAATGGCTTCGTCAAAGGATAGCGATACTTCGAGATGCAGAGTAAGGATGACGGATCGAGAGGGAACTAATAAAAAGGAGTCATGGTAGTAGTCTTCCGGTTTACCTACTATAGTACAAGAGTGAATATGATCTCCAGACTCAGGTCGAGGCGCAGTGTAACTAAGAGATCCATTCCATTTATGGAAAGCATGATCGTAGTTTGGGCGGGCTAGAGCGATCTGGTGTCCGAGCCGATTGGTCAGACGATGACTACTGCACTTATGAGATTAGTATTAGTCGCCTATCCCAGACAAGAATGGACTAAGCGACCTCTTTATGAGGCGAGCGTAAGTTAGGTTTGACCTTTCGGTCCACACCTCGTCCAACCTTTGGTATATTAATTAGGGAGGTAACTTTTTTCGCAATAACTTAACTCGGGATGTAATCCCGTAGAGATGATAAATTTGATTCCTGTAAATTCCCCAGGATTGACTCTGATATGGACTATGTGTGCAAAGGGATTATCGATACGCAGGTTCGACAGGTACTTGTAAATAAGGGGTAGTAGCTTGATGTCCATTGGACCATGTTCAAATCTTTATCTCCAGGTTCGACATATTTTTTCCATGTTTGGGTGACACATGGCATTCACTTAGGCCAGGTTTGGGTCCTTACATTGGGTTGTACGATGGTGCAACTTAGTTCTTGGCCGAACGAGTGGCATGTATTCGAGTACCAAGGAATGAAGGCATTATCGTATATCCAAAGCATTGAGCATGTGAATGTGAGGATGAATGCTATATTTTCTTAATCATTTATCACATTAGGTGTGTCATGCGATGTAGATATCATCGATTTGGATATATGTACATCCAAAACATTCTGATGTAGGATACACCCATAATTATTTTCATAGAGTAGTATATATATATCCATATATGTGCCGACTCTATGGATGTAGGGGCGGATCAAGTAGGATTCTCTATACCCTCCATGTTATATATACTATTACGACCTGTATAGTACTTTGAGATTTGATTATCGCTCAAACCAAACTTTTGTCTGTAACAACCCGGATTTTTGTTCAATTAATTTTGAACATTTAATATTATTTTAAATGTGAGTTGATAATATAAATGGATATTTATATTGAGTTATCGTTAATCGATTCTGATTTAATTTCAAGTACATTGAATTATCGTAATACTGGAAATAACAAGTAATAGAATTTGAAGATAACACTGAATCAAAATGATTCAGATGATCAATATAAATTGTATTAGACTATAAAACAATAATAATAATTTATTATAGAGGAGTTAATTGCTTCTGAATTGAAGTATACTATATCGACTTAATATGGTTATCTTATATATACATTTGAATTAAATTTTAGAATCTATTCCTTTGAGTTTAGAAAAGCATTATGACATTGGAACGTAGTTCAGTACGTTAAAATAGAGGTTATTGATTCCAAATTATGAACCCCAAGATATTTTATTAGTGGTTAAGATTGAAATCAAATCAGAATCTAGTTAAATAAAATAAAAATCCCTTTATATTGAATCGTATTAAAGCTAATATCAAATCAAATTAAAACTCATGTACTTGACCTACTCTACCCTATCTCCTAAATTAGTACCTTGTGCAGATGTTATTCCTTAATGCCTAAGTATTCATCGTCTATAAAATCACGCACATCCTCCCCTCTTATTTCTTCTATAAATCGAAAGAAATATATCAAAGCTTCAGAATCAAAACTCTACAAATAAAAATAGCCGCGCTCTTCCTCAAAATCAAAAGCCGACCCTTCCTCGTTTCACTTAAGAACCCCGGTGCCTTTTTTATTTCTTCTTCAGTAAATCAAAACCACTGTATAAAAAAAGGAAATTGAGTCAAAATTTCGAAATGAAATCGCGATCGAATCTGTGATCCCTTGAAGCTCGATACTCGTGCGCTAAGTAGATATGGGGATCTCGAGTTTGGCTGAATCTCAAAACAACTGAGGCGCTTGCGATCTAGAGGCGACGTCGGGGATTTGCGCTAAGTACAGAGGGGAGCTCGTGATTGGAATTAGAGTTTTTGTTTTTGGGATACATGCATCGCTACTTTACTGTAGCGTAGTGTGCTGGAGCGAGGAATCGCGATGGAGTTTTTGGGAGCAGGTCGGGATTTGTAGCAATGCAGTTCGATGTTATTGGTGAAGGTCGAAGCGGTTTGATTCAGACAATGCTAAAATGGTGACAAGAGATTTTCGTGAGAAATGTAGTATGTGGGTTGTGCCAGTTGAATTCACGATGGCCAAAGGGGTTTAGGGTGAATTGAAGTTCGGGTTTATTTTGTCGAGTGGAAGGAGTCTTGATATTTTTCTTCTTCTAGAAATCGCGAATAAGTTGTTGGAGTGCCTGAGTTTTAGGGATGGAAGTTCGACATGACTATAATAGCTATAGGAGGAAGTTGCTGGATTTGATGAGGGGTTCACTGTATGAGGAAGGCCAGGAGCAGCTTCCATGGTGATAAGGTGTTGTAGGTCAGAGCAAAATCTATATATTATTGAAAAAGAGATTTTGATGATCAATTAAGGTTTGTATTTTTACCGAATTTAAATTCACAGATAATTTAATTATTTATGTTGAGTTAATTTAAGTAAATAGTCGCTTAATCTTTAGATAAAAATCAAATAATCGTAGGTACAAATAAATTTACTCGAGTAAATTCATAACCGATGATATGGAAGTTAACGGGATATTCGACAAATTAAAAATAAGGGTGAGTAAACTCACTTTCTAGATTCGTTTGTAATTTTTTTATAAATGAATTTTTATTTTAAATAATTTTTATATGCTGTTTGTTGGTTGTTTGGATGCATTGAAATATTATTGTGGCTATTATATATATTAGTTATATCGGCTTGGTGGTTGTGGCTATTATATATATTGGTGGCTGAATATTTCCCATAGTACCATTAGCGAATGCCCGCAGTATCATTAGCGAATGGCCATATGCACCCCCACAATATATTATAGTGGATGACCTTCTATACCGCCATATCCTGCCTTGAAGCAAAACGGGTATTATCTATGTTGTCTTACATCTGTGGATGCAGAAAACAGTTTAGAGGGATCCAACTGGATTCCTCAAAAGATTATTATTTGTTTGTTTTCATATATATTATCATATATGATGCGTTAGAAAACCTGTGACTAATAATTGGGTGATTTTGGATGTTTGAATATCAATGGCCCTAAATATTGAAATATAAAAATATCGTGAAAAGGAAGTTTTAGATTTAAAAGGGAAAATCTATTTTTCTAAAATAGAATTTGAATTTCAAATGGACTAAAAATGTTAACTTGTTTTGAATAATAAAAACAAGCAGTTCATTTATATAAGATGTTTATAAATGAAATGAAATAAATTATCATTGGATAATTTTGGGGGATGTAAATTCAAATGCGAATTTAAAAAAGGTAATTGAAATTAGATTCAAAAGGGAACGATAAAATCTATTCCGATGTTCGGAATGTAAACTGAATTAGTATAAATCCATTTGGATTTATGATTTTAATTCGACTATGTCGAATTTGTAAAATAATAATTAAACTATTTCTAGAAAAGATATTGGGATTGTATTAGATAGAAACTAAGATTAAATATGAAAATAAATTGTATGTTATATATATATATATAAGTTATGATAAATTAAATATTCCAAAATAAGATTTGGGCTTGAAATAGATGTTGAAAAGGAAGCTTATTTAATATATAAACAAGTAAGTAATTTATAAATGATGTTCATAAATGTAGCAAAGAAATCATCATCATATAATTTGGAACTTTAAATTGAAGTATGAATTTAAAAGTGAATTGGAAATCGTTTAAAAAAAACAATAAATTTTATTTTGTAATTCAGAATATAAAATGAATTTCGATTTCATCAAATTTTAAAAAATAATTTAATTCCAGATGATTTGGAATTTAAAATAGAAGATTTAGTAATAAATAAATTCGTAACTGGATTATGAAATAATCGACGATTAGGGATAATAGGAAATATTAAGTTGGATTGGGAAAACTTGATTAAATTATATTTAAAAATATGGGGAATGGAAGAGAATTTTATTAATAAAAAGTTTAAATGTTTGTATTTAAATTTAATTAAAAAAATCACTGCAACGCAGTAGTTCGTAATTTGATGTTTCGAACTTCAATTGAGTACATAGAACTCAATTTAAGTCGGAATTCTTTGAAACAAGAATCGTCGGGACCGATTGATAAATAGTTTTCTAATGGAAGAGAAAAATCAGGATTTCATCTTCAAATTTCCATAAAAACAGCGCCATAATCTTTTAGAAACCATAACGGTTTATTTAAAATTAATACAAGGATTTTAAGCAAATAAAACTTAGGCTTCCATTAGAAAAACCCAGACTTGAGTTGTAAAATAAGTATGAAACTCAAATGGAGTAAATGAAATGACTTTTGAAACAAAAATCAGATTTTTAATTATTGAATAAAATTAACTAATTTAAAGAATAATTAGCTAATGGAATTTGGATCGAATTTGACTCTGGGATTAGTGAACGAGAATTGTGAATTCAAATATGAAACTTGAATTAAAAATGGAATTCGACTGGTTTATAAGTTAATTAAAAATATATTTGAACGTGATATATCCAAATAAAAAGTGAAATAGCCAAAAGACCTAATTAAAGAGTAAATTATCGAATTGAGTTAAAAATTATTGGATTGAGTCGGAATAAATTGGGAATGGTCAGATATATGTTAAGCAGGTTTGGAATGAATTGTATGAAGATAATATTTTGATTGCCCGACAAAAAGGTACATGTTTAAATTCCATATGAGCCTATTGAGCAAGCCGCTTGGCTTTCTGATTTTCCTTTTGAATTGAAAGGGCCTTGAGAGGCGATTTGTAGTTGTACCGAGTGACCCGTACAAAGGAGACGCCGGCGAATTTTGTCAAAAATTTAAGGAGTTAGAATATTTTTAAGAAAATTGATAACTAGAAATAAACATATCAATATATTTTTATATATAGAATTTGATAAGGAAACGAACTTAAAATAGAACATTATAAACAAAAAAGATATCTATAAATTAAAATCTGGAAAGAATAGAAAGAGATACACATTTTTTTTAAAAAGGGATAATTTGTTATATATAGTGTTGATTATTAAAGACAAGTGGCCTTGTCTGTTTTGAAGTTAAAAATGTTATTCAATCAAGGTCTGAGAGGTAATTATACCCTAACTTGATTGATTTCATTATTAATCAATAAATAAGAAGATTCATCTCGAAGATCAATGTTCAAAGAGATTTAGTTGAATGCAATATCTTGGGTTGTTGTAATGATGTTTTACATGACAGTCGTTTTAACCTAGGTAAGTGGAATTTTGAAAATGTAATAATAAATATTTCCTAAGTATAGAAATGAGTGATCGTGAAAAGGAGAAGTGATTGGAAATGAATTCCAATCATATATAGAAAATATTTTCTAAGTATAGAAAATAAAAGAAGGTGATATATGAAAATGTTTTCTGAATAGCTTAAGAGGCCAAGAGGATTGTTAAAAATGATGGGTTAATAAATATTGATAAGAAAATGGAGAAGTGATTTAATTAATGAAATATTAATTAAGCGGCCTAGTGATTGTTTGATGCTTTGGATGAATGTATGTTTTTCTTCGATAGTTAAATAACCGACAATCGAAGTATTAGCCAATATCATTGTCAATATGGAGAGTCCGGTTGGATTATTATCCAAGAACCACTCTGTATTGGCAGTAGCGTTGCAAATCAGATTATATAAACGCAAATCGAGGACGGAGTAAAGCGCAAGGGATTTTTCTGTTAATCTAGGTAGAAATTACCTAAGATGGATTAATGGAAATCATGCCTTCGGTTTCGTTTAGTCCCAGAACGAACATGTATGGACGAATGTCTAACAGAGTATTTCCAATGATCGCATACGTTGATTTGTATAAGAATACATCTAGTAGCGAAGAATTTATTCTCTTTGCATAATGTTAGCCTGCTTTGTGATCGGGCTACACAAAGCTAAGAGATGATTCAACGAATAGATTTATAGGAAGAATTTATAGCAGGAAATCGGGTCGGTTCAGAGACCCCCAAACCAAGCCTTCCCACATTAAAACAGATAGCCTAGGTGATGGTAAATAGAAGGCACAATCGGATTGGTTCGGAGCCCCCGACCCGGACCCCCATTTGATCATCCGATTCGAACCATGGATCTGCAACATTGCACCAACAACGCATGATTTCCTGAAGGCTCGGAGCGTTTACGTACCCACTCCCCCACGTTCACCCATGAACAGTATGTGCGGGCATTATCTCAAAGCCTCTGATCCCCACTTTAAAGGGAAGGGATCCACGTATATCTGAACCAAAGGCCTTTAAGGAAGATTTTCTGCCTATAAATACACCATCAAGCATCATTTGATGGGATCTTTTAACAAATATTGGCTCTAACTCTCACTACCACCGAATTTGATCACTTCATTCGGATCATTATCAACTTTTGGAGCATATTCCAGTAAAGGTTAAGTGAAATTATCCGTTGTAAGAGTGAAATTAAGTGAAGATACGCATGGTTTTTGGATTCTAATCATCAATCAAAGAAGTATAAAGTGGACATAGGCTCTTTATGCCGAACCACTATAAATCATGTGTTCATACTGCTTTTCTTGCTATTTTACTTGAAATTATCTCTTGTTTGAGTGTTAGAACCAATTTTTGGTCTAAAATTTTGGTGCTTTCACTGAGAGCTTTTGATTTCTCAACGTTTTGGATTACCGTTCTACTATTTGGACTCTCAAGTTCAAAGAAGTTAATCCGCTTTCTTTGGCATTCTTGGAAATTTTCTGACTAATCTCCAAAGAATAGGATATCATGGCTAAAGGAAAAGGAAAAAAGTGCAAAGTGCTCGGGATAATGAGGCGAATGAAGATCAACAAGCTATGTTTATCACTAGATCAAGGGGATAAGGTTCAGGCCCAAGCAGGTCAGGGAGAACGTCTCTGATCCGATCCGGGGCAGAAACTCTGAACCGAACAGAGAATACCAACCCGAACTGGATCGAGAACCAGAACGTTGTTGGCCATTCTCCCCTGAACCGATCCAAGGATATGATTGCAACCCGATATGACCCGAACGCGGCAGATGTTGGTACTTCTACTCGAGCTCCTGTCAACGCTCTGATACCGGCTATGACAACTAGTGATCAACGTATTCCTTCTGCGCTTGTCACATACGGAGATTTTTGGCGCTTGCTTGATATGCTTGACAGCACCAGGGATGCTTTAGAAGCCCATAAGCGCGATAGTGTTCTCCTGCGAGAGAACATGAAATCCACAAGTAAGGAAATAAGCGACCTGTGTAGGTAAAGAATGCCCTCTCTAACTCATCGTCCTATTGCTGATCACTCATCTTCTTTAGACGAAAAACGCCCGCGTCAGAGAAGGCCATACAGAAGACCCGAGAATTTGGACCAGTTAACATTTGGATCACTGGGGTCTCATGAGAACTTTGCCCGGACCCTTGGAGATGACGAACTAGGTTTGAGAGGATCATGTGTTTTACCTAGAAACCCTAATATCATCAATCCTACTCAAAGCCAACTTCTCTAGCCAGTTCATCCCATGAATGACCAGAATCGCAGAAGGCGGGGAAGTTCAGCCACAACTCGAAACCTAAGAATATCGCCTAGCGTAGGCGTTGGAAATGATAGAAGAAATAGAAGTGTTAACCCTAAACCTACCCTAACCAACGCTGAAGTAGAAGCGATGGTGCGTCAAATCATGGTCAATAGTCGGCTTTATACCAATGAAGACTAAGGTATTGAGCGTAGTCACACACCGTTCACCGATGATATCCTAGATTGCCAATTTCCCAGACAATCAAACTTGCCACAAATGGATTGATATGCCGGAAGAACGGATCCGGTACAACATTTGATGAGGTATGCATGGATGCCGCAGCCGTGCCTGACAATGTGAAATGCAAAGACTTCCCGATAATATTTAGAAGATGTTGCATTATTGTGGTTCACTCGACTTCCCCCATGATCGGTGTTGAGCTTTAAAGAACTAAGTGAACGTTTTATGAACCAGTTCCGGCTCCAAGCCCGGAGAGCTAAAAGTGTCATTGAGCTGTCCAACATCAAGCAGGCCCCTAGCGAACCCCTGAAGTCATACCTAGACCGTTTCAACTTAGCGGTTAATAACCTACCCTTATGAGCCAACCATTTTGATGGCATTAATATAGAGGGTCGATCCAGACACTGAATTCGGGGGTTATCTAGCTGGAAAACCGCCATTGACTAGGGAGGCATTCTACGAAAAGGAAAACATTCGCTTACGGCAGGAGGAAATATACGCTAGTCAAAAAAGAAAATCTGATGGAGCCTCAAAAGAAGATATTCAAAGTAATGTGGCTGTGAAACAGTCCGGTGATAGTTCATGAAGAGTCGAGATAAACGTTGGCAACAAAAACGAAGGAAATGGCAACTGGAATGAAAACGACAATAAAAGGAATAGGAACCGAGGAAACAACTCCGGAAAAAGACCTCGATTCCAAACTTTTGAAAACTACACACTGTTGAATGTACGTTGGGAAACAACTATCTGGATACATATAATGTCTTGAAATATAAGAAACCTCCTCCCAGAGACTCCATTGAGAAGGACCTTGCGACCGGAAAATTTTGTTTGTTTCATGGAACCCACGGTCACTCTACTAATGAGTGCCGGCATCTAAGAGATGTTGTTGAAAAACTACTGCGGGAAGGAAAATTAGATGAATACAAGGTTGCCCCAAGAGACAGGGGGCAAGGAGGGAAAGGCCCAAATCAAAATCGACCTGCTCCTAAACACATAGCTCAACAGAAAGCTAAAGAAATTGTTATTAACAATATAGTCGGGGCCCCATCCCGTTGGCCATAGCTTCAGGGCAATGGTGACAAATATGTAAATGCGGCCAAGCACATCGAAGTGGGAGAGTGTAGTAACCCCGAGGATGCCACCCTGGTAACGCAACATAAAGCAATGTCAGATGATGTCATATTTTGTGACAGAGACGAAATTGGAGTTTAATCGCCTATCGAGGACCCATTGGTAATCACCACCACTATCGGCCCTGCTCTAGTTCACAAGGTATTAATGGATAATGGGAGTTCAGTTAATATTCTCTTTAGGAAAGCTTTCGATCAAATGAAACTCGAAGCGAAAGATTTGAAGCGTTGTGAGGGATGGATACGCGGTATCAATGGGGCCTCGACAGCTCCAATGGGATATGTAGAATTGTCAGTGACACTGGGACAAGGAGACCGCCGGAGAGTGAGAATTCTTCCATTTGTAGTTTTGGATGTCAACTCACCCTATAATGCCTTTTTGGGCCGACCGGCCTTCGCAGAATTCAGGGCCTGTATCGCGCCTTGGTGCTTATTGTTGAAATTCCCTACCAAAGCGGGAGTGGGAGTAATGAGAGGTGATCAGTTCATCGGACGAGCCTGCTATATAGCGGAATTGAAGATGTTACTAAAAGGATTAAACATAGAAACTATACGTGGTTCCTCCCCCGCAGAGGAGGATTCAACATAGCAATTAAGGGGGTCGACCCCAAGGGAGTTGCCCAGAAAACCGCGCGAGGACATAGATACCATAGAGGACGAGGAGCCTAGGGCAGGGCGGCGACCCCTAATGAAACAACTGTGGATATCCCTACTGACGATGTTGATTCGGCAAAAGTTTTAAAGATTGGATCCCAGGTAGACCCGCTTCGAGCAAAGGAATTGACTGACTTTTTAAAGGAAAATTTGGATGTGTTTGCTTAGATGCACGCTGATATGTGTGGGATATCACCCTCAATTATGAGCCACTCATTGAGTATCAACCCAAAACATCCACTCGTTAAGCAGAACAGACGTGTTTTGGGCCCGGAGAGGTCAACAGCCTTAAAGGAAGAAGAAGAGAAGTTAAAGAATAACGGGTTCATTAGAGATTCGGCATATCCCGACTGGATATCGAATCCCGTCTTAGTCAAGAAGTCAAATGGGAAATGGCAAACGTGCACTGACTTTTCCGACTTAAACAAGGCTTGTCCAAAAGATAGCTTCCCACTCCCCAGGATTAATTAGCTGGTGGACTCTACAACCGGACACGAACTTCTCTCCTTCATGGATGCGTATTCGGGATATAACCAGATACCAATGAATGTACCAGATCAAGAGCACACAAGTTTTTTTTACGAACTTGGGATTATAATGTTATGTAATGATGCCATTCGGGCTAAAGAATGCTGGAGCCATGTAACAGCGTTTGGTAAACTGAATGTTCTATAATCAAATCGGGAAAACTATGGAAGTTTATGTAGATGACATGCTCGTGAAATCCAGACAGTCTTCCGATCATACGAAAGATTTGGCAGAAATGTTTGACCTTCTACGGAGGTACGAGATGAAGTTAAACCCCTTAAAATGCTCATTTGTGGTGGCATCAGGAAAATTTCTCGGTTTTACTATAAGTTCTCGAGGGATTGAAATTAATCATGCCCAAATAGAAGCAATCAGGAACATGGAAGAGCCGCGGAAGATTAGAGATATTCAAAGCTTGGTTGGGAAAGTTGTTGGCGTTAAGTAGATTCATTTCCAAAGCCACAGACAATTTGACTTAATTAAACAGGGGAAGCGAAACTTTGAGTGGACCCCCGATTGTATAGAGGCCATCCGAAATCTGTTAATTTTACTAGAGAAACCTCGGATATTATTGAAGCCGGTTGATTATGAAAATCTGTTCGTATACTTGGCAGTGTCATCTCATGCTGTCAGCACAGCTCTAGTGCGTGAGGAAGACATGATTCAAAGGAAAGTGTACTACGTAAGTAAGAAGATAGCAGCGGCAGACCGAAATTATCCGAAAATAGAAATACTTGCTTATAGTCTCTTGATTACATATCGGAAGCTCCATCATTATTTCCAAGCTCACCCTATAGTCATATACACTAATCAGCCACTAAGACAAGTGTTACAATGGCCGGAAGCATTGGGATGACTACTTAAGTGGAATATCGAATTGACCCAATTCAATTTGAATTTGAACCAAGGAGATCAATAAGGGGACAAGCCCTAGATGACTTCATAGCAGAATTCACAATTTCCGAGGGAGAAGCATTAGATGATAAGGCTAACCCTTCAGAACATAATTTAAAACATAACCTCTGGAAATCATATACAGACGGGGCTAAGAATGATCGAAGGTCCAGCGCCAGAGTTGTTTTAACTACCCTTGAAGGACTGTCCATTTACTTCGCCTTGCGGTTGGAATTCTCTGCCACCAACAATGATTCCGAATACGAGGCCCTGATTGTTGGGCTAAAACTCGCTAAGGAACTAGGGGTAACGACACTGGACATATTCTGTGACTCCAAGATAGTTGTCTGCCATGTTCGAAAGGAATTCGAAACGAGGGGGCCTCGACTTATTACTTACCTTGAAAAAGTAGAGGATTTACTAGGCAATCTGGAATACTATAGCATAACTCATACCCCGAGAATAGAAAACCAAAAGGCAGACCGATTGGCTAAGTTAGTAAGTTCTCACAACCTAGAAGAATCCGAGATAGTTCCGATTGAGGTATTGGAATCGGCAAGCTTTGACCAAATGGAAGTAGACTTAGCCCTATAAGTTGAACCAGAAAAGGAGTCATGGATGACACCGATTAAGAACTTCCTTAGGAGCGAAACTCTCCCATAAAAAAAGAGTGAGAGACGAGTTGTAATACGTAAAGCCGCAAGATACATCTTACAGGACGATGTCCTTTATCGCCAAGGATTTTCTATGCCTCTCCTCCGGTGTATATCACATAATGACATCAAGCGTGTACTGAGAGAAGTACATGAAGGTAAGTGTGGAGACCACACCCGAGGCCAAATTTGGCGAAAAAACTATTACAATATGGCTATTTTTAGCCTACCATAAATAAAGATGCAGCTGACTACTCCCGACGCTGCGATAAATGCCAGAGATTCGCTAAAGTTCCAAGGGCACCTTTGAGTCAGCTGAAATCAATGGTCAACCCATGCCCGTTCGCTATGTGTGGAATAGACATCATTGGGACCCTGCCAATCGCTAAAGGAGGAGCTAAATATGCAATCGTGGCCATGGATTATTTCGCAAAATGGGTGGAAGCCGAACCCTTAACCACGATCACGACAAAACGAGTGATAAGCTTCAGGGTCAGGAATATCATCTGTCGATTTGGGTTACCAAAAACCATCATAACTGACAATGGAACCCAATTCGATAGCACAGAATTCAGAAATTTCTGCCAGAAGTATAAGATTGGCAAGAGATATACTGCCGTAGCTCACCTACAATCAAACTGACAAGTTGAAGTGATAAATAAAGTTATTAAGTCCATTCTTAAAAAGCGATTGAAATGAGCAAAAGCTATGTAAGTTAACGAATTACCACTAGCTTTGTGGGCCTATCGAACGACCTTCAAGACAGCGACAGGTCACACCCCTTTTTCACTATCCTTTGGATCAGGAGCAGTAATTCCGATGGAGCTTAAAGTCCCCTCTCATACAGTGACGTATTATGACCCAATAACAAACATAATGCTCCTCCTCGAGTCCCTGGACATGATTGAAGAGAAGAGGTTCACCCTCGGACCTTTGAAACTGGAGACTTAGTGCTGAAGCGAGTCTTCCCACCTCCAGTTCATTTAGGTCCAAAGTGGGAAGGACCATATACAATCCAGCGGAAGCTTGATACAGGAGCTTTCAAGTTAACGACCGTTGATGGTAAAGAAATTCCTAGAGCTTGGAACGCCCAACATTTGCGGCGATACCTGACTTGAATTTGTACTATTTTCTTTTTTTATAAGCCATGTAAAAAGGCACGATTTGCCTAGAAAAGTCTGGTTAATATAAACAAAAGATTATAAAGTGGACATAGGTCACGACTTGGCTGAACCACTATAGAATATTATGTGTGATTTACTTTTCCCGTTCGAATTTCGTTTCATATATATTCTGTGATTGTTATAATATAAGTGGAAAACACTAGATATTTGAATCGATACCAGAGCAAATGAAATAACCATTTTGGTAACGACATAAAAAGGACGGAAAGATGGCATCCCAAACTTTCACTATTTGAGAGAGAGTATAAAGGACGGGAAAACAACGTCCTTAAGGCGTGAAGGTGCACCATGAAAAAAGACTACCTCGAATCCACTCTAACTTGACATACGATAGGAGAGTATAAAGTACTAGGAATAAGTAACAATGAAAAGAATCTTAGTCTCACTAAAGAGCTGAGGACAATTTAATGTCGAACCTAATCAATCTCGAATGAGACCTACCCGGGCATTTTATTCAAGATTGATTGTGGGCATACATATCACACCCCCTATCATCGATCATCTATTTAAGAGGCAATTTCTGCGAATGATACTTTTTCCTGTCTATACACTTGCAGGGGAACACAATCATGACTTAAATTGTTATTTACCACCTATGCTTATTAACCTTTTGACACTAATAGGGATAAATAACGAATTTGCAAGCATTTGACATAGTAGGAAACAAACTACTTTATTTACATGAGCGCAGGTTTGTGAAAAAGGACTAAACAAAGAAAGGCGAGGGCCACACTCGCTGCAATAGTAGGCCAAGAGAAAATCAAAACAAAAATATAAAGCTGCCTTTCGCTTGGACTTCGTAGTGGACTTCTATTTTTTAGCAGCCTTGAGCTTTTCCTTCTCCGCTTTCTCAGCTTCGGTAAAAATACGCTTTGGCTTCTTCTTCCCTAGGACTGGAGCGCTAGGATAAATGGAAGATATTTTAGCAAGCTCTTCAGTAATTGACCTAATTAAAAGTTTGACAACTAACCTTGACCCAGGAGGAATTTTTGCAAGTGGTTTGAGAGTCTCGGGATCTTCCTTCTCAGCTTTGGCTTTTAAAAGCATATCCTGCTTGGCTTTCATGTCAGCCAAAGTCATATCATCGGCATTCCCCGATTCCCCGGTCACGACGACGTCATCACTTTCCTTATGCTCATCATTGCCGCCATCATCTTTTAAGGCATCTATCGTATCCCCTTCTTTGGGAATCTCAGTGCTAGATGGCATGGCAGCTTTCTCAGCAACCTCTTCCTTATCCTCGACCCTCTCTGTAGATTTCGAGCCAGCGGCTTCATCATGTTTCTTCTGGGTCTATTCAGTTAACTTCGAGTCGGTTATTCCTTCTCGTCGCTCATTGGTTTTTTCAACCGGTTTTGCACCTATAGAATGAGAAGCAACAGATATTAACTTAGGAGAAAACTCATATCCTTCAATTGATTGTCCAACAATTTGACGAAAACTTGAGATGGCTCTAAAAAACTGAGGTGAAAGGTGGACATACCTTCGGATGATTTCTCAACTTGAGTAATAAGAGTCTTTGAAATTGTTTCAACAATAGGAGATAATAAAGAAGCCTTGGCAATTCCTGGATTCTCCGAATCACATACTTCCGTTTCGGTAGCCCCGGGGGTAGAAGAGGAGGAACCGGTTTCGATAATTTCTTTCCCATTGGCCTTATGTCCCCAATTCTCCATAGCAGCAGCAATAAGTTTGCGTCCTTCAGCCAAGCGTGTTGTTTCCTCACCCCTCAGATATTTCTCTGTTAACTTGTCCACGTTGATCGAATCCACTTCGGGTTCTTGCTTTTCCCATTCGACCACCTGATCTCATGCACACACCCGAGGAATAAGACAATCCTTAAGCTATGCAATGTTTCGATGATGGATCACCTAGGCAAAAAATTCAATCATAGTTTCAGCACTCTCATCCAGCTCTTTTTTAGCATCTGCAAGTTGATCATTGGCCTTCTCGACCTGTTGTAAAGCTACGTTCACATTCCTCTTTACAAGAGTTGCCCTTATTTCAGCCTCCAGCAACTTGGCCTCAAGCTCTGCATTCTTTTTATCTAATTATGCTTTCTCCTTCTCGAGACGAGTGCAAACCAGCTTTGCGGCGGTGCTTTTAGGCTTAGCATCCTCAGCTTGTTTCTTTAAGTATGCGCTCCTGACTATGGGACTCTAGCTTGGAATGATAGCGCATTTGTAGTTCTTCAAATTACTGCTTATATTTGTCTGCATCGTGTTGTACAAGGGCAAGTTGGGCTTGAGCATCCTCACGGTCTTTCTCTGAGTTTTCAATAGCCCTTGCATCATACTCAGCGGCGTCGGTCATGATTTTCACATCTGATATCAGATCGCTAATGATTTTGGAAAGGTTCTTTGCATACCTCTTCATCTCCTTATATTAGGTGTCCACGAAATTTATAGAAGATTTAACTTTAGTGGCCCAGTCAGAATCTACTGGTTTGAGCTTTGGGACGAAGTGCATGTTCCCGAAGTGGTGCTCATGAAATTGTTCCTTTAAAATTTTCAATCTGGCCTTATTTTCATCTTCAAGTATAACTGGCCTTGTGGTGGTAATGTTGATAGTATGATGCTTTAGTTTCACAATGGGCCTGCTCTTCTCTGCTTCTTTCCCTGATTCCTTTTGTTTCTCTTTTGGATCGGGTCCTTCCTTCGAAGAGCCTTCTTGAGGAGTTTTATCTTTAGATGAAGCAGGAGACTTGGAGGCATGCTTATCCCCCTCACGATATGATGGTTGACTCTTATGATTTTTCAAATCTATGTGGGGCAGGGATCGAGAATGAGAAGACCGGTAAAGCCGTGGAGGTCGATTCCTTCTTTCATCCCTACCCCGACTCTCATGCTGATCATGCCTTGCACCAGAATCCATTGGAGACATGCTCGACGAACATCTCTCGTGTAGTAATGAGGACATCCCATTTGTCCTATAAAATGAAACAAACAAGTCTTATAATGGGCATTAGTATAAAGCACAAGTGTTGTGACGTGCAGCGCTAGAGTGTAGTGTATATCCTAAGTGATAACTACCATAACAGACCAGAGCCTGGGGTGAGGCCGGTATGTGCGGTTCCCCCGGCCTTCACAGGAGTAACTTCTTCTTCGGAAGTGAAAGTAAGAGGATCCATTCTAAAATCTTCTGAAGTGAAAGGGTCTCGGGCAAGGGAAGATTTCCCAAACTCCAACATATAGAATAATCTACAGTGGGATCATCTCCTTGGTGAATGACTGACGATAACTCTTTTGGGGAAATTGGTTTTTCAAGAGTGGCTGCATCCTCAGGAGTGATGTATTTATCTCTATCCTTTTCTTCTATATTTGCAAATATGTTATCTTGAGTCAAAGAGGGAGAAGGAGGATTCTTAAGAGGCATCATTGGATCTTTTGAACTTTCTCCCTTCTCCGGTAAAGTTTCAATTGGTCCTTTAACTAGAGGGATATACACATAAGGACCTTCTCCATGACCTATGCTACGAGTTATAGCGACTAAGTGATGCCGATGGAGGTATTCATCCACTAGGCAGTCTCTAATGGTCAAAAAAATTTGATCATCATTAAGCTGTCGGTTCAGACTATCGAAGTACCCTTGGTGCTGCTCTTGTGGAGGGTTAGGAACTGTAAGTGAAAGCAAACGACGGTCAATACATTTACAAAAAAAATTAAAATTAAGAGTCGAAGTCTGAAATCTTTACTTGACTTAAGCAATCTCTTAGCACATCTCAGTTGTTGTTTGATGTAGAACCATTCAACTCTTGGATCACCAACTTTGCTGCTAAAGGGAAGGGTTATGATTTTTATATTTGGCACAGATTCAAAATATACAAAGGAAGAGGTATCCTAGGTCCGATGCTCGAAATTGTAGAAGAAGTGAACATCTTAGAAGGTAAGCTCTACACCTAGAATTTCCCTATAAGCTATATATAATGTATGCAAATAAGCATAGGAGTTGGGTTGAAGTTGCATTGGGAAATCCGGATTTATCTCAGAAAATTAACGATGAATGGCTGTATCGCCCCCAACAAGGCACATTAATCTGCTGATGGCCATGTACCCGTTGGGAGGATTATGAGGTCGATCTATTTTGGAGGGTAGCTCGGTGTCGCTTCGAAGTATCCCATGTTTCAAACATATACATGCGAGTTTGTCATTGTCAATTGTTGTTGCAACCGAATCACTTGGTTTCTCCAAGATGGTAACATTCTCTAACTCGTCGGGAGCACGGTCGTCTCCAACTCCTCCTTCATCTTCTTTATCCATGGAGACATCACTCTCGATGATACTTCAATTTCATGAGTTCCCATTTCGTAATCTGGACCCTCACGGTCCTATTCCGGGTCTGAGATGCAGGGTATATCTTCAATAGTAAGACTTTCATATGTCGCCACATCTTCTCTCCTCTCTAATCTGGATGAACGTCTTTCAGTCATTGTCGCTGTACTACCGAGAAAATAACAGAGTTAGAGTATAATTACCCATGCCCTCCTGTGTGTGTACACTAAATTGTGCAAATGTGTACAATGCTGAAGTCAAGACTAATGGAGATGAAAAACAATAAGAAAGAGTGCAATGCAAAAATTGGTAAAACAATTATGTGTTCATGAAAATCCCAGAGGATTCAGTTCAGTTAACAGGCTTTATCCTAACTATCCATAAAGTCACAAGTCATAGTTAATGTTGGTTAAGTTGGATGAATCATTCAAGTGTTTCATACTGGATGATTGCGGATCGGTTCAGACACAAGTATTACAATCAGACCGGTTCGGGTGTCTTTTGTGAACGGATCGATTCGAGTGCTTTTCCTTTGCAGATCAGTCCAGAGATATAAGATTGGAAAGGATCAGAACGGACAGAGCTGCAAGGAGGTGGTTTCATTCGAATCGGCTATCACCGAACTGAACCGCACCAACACCCTGAGCTCAAGAGCTATCCACTCCACTAATTTTAACACTCCCACCATTATCATCTCTCCCGACGCGAACCAAGATCGCATGCGTTATCCCAAGTGCTCTGAGATCATCCACTCCGCCTCAAACCGATCCCATTCCTCTCTTCTCTTTCTTCTCCTTCCCCACTTCTCCAGTAATGTCGAATCCAATCCCTTTTTGAAAGCTCACTCACGACAAAGCATTCATGGCCCAATCCTTCCAACGGAGACACGACATTAAGAATGATGTGACATCGAGCGAAAGCTATACAAATTACTCCTAGTTTTGGATTTAAATCAGTTGAAACTGGAAAGATCAAGAATCAAAGTCCTACCTATACGATTATTTCGAGGATTGGAAGGTTTTTCTCCGCGATTTAAAAATTAGGATTTTGGCTAATGAAAGGAGCGGCGGTAGAATAATGAATAATAATGAAAGAAATGGTAATTTGTATGTTAGAAAGAGGGGATATTCGTATTCCTCTGGACAATATAGCCCGACCCGATCATGAAAGAACCGGATGGGCCCAAGGCCTTTTAAATGCCAAGATATAGCGAATTCCCGATTCCAATATGGATCGAACTACACTAAACCAAAACCAGGCATAAATGTGGAATCAAATCCATTATTTAACATACAAGGGGGAAAACTCAAGGAAGAATAATAAATTCTTGAATGATGTTAAAAATTTACCTAGATGATGTGCACAAATTTCAAGCTCGGAGTCGGCGAGATCAACAACAAGAATTCCTCTGTCTTATGATAGATTTATAGGCTCAAGAAATATCAAAAGATACGACTGTATAAAATGTCACAACTCTGCAAATGGATGAAAGAAGCTATTCAATGATACCAATTCAGAAGCAAGTAGATGGATCTTTTTGGAGCACACCTTGTCTTCAGTAAAGGTGTACTTCAAGGGGGTAAAATGTTAACCCACTTTGTGATCGGGCTACACAAAGCTAAGAGATGATTCAACGAATAAATTTAGAGGAAGAATTTACAACAGGAAACCAGGTCGGTTCGGAGACCCCCGACCCGAACCTTTCTATATTAAAACAGACAGCCCAGGAGATGGTAAATAGAAGGCACAATCGGATAGGTTCGGAGCCCTCCGACCCAGAGCCCCCATTTGGTCATCCGATCTAAACCGTGGATCAGCAACACTGCACCAACACACGATTTTCTGAAGAATCGGAGCGGTTACATACCCACTCCCCAACGTTCACCCATGAACAGTATGTGCTGGCATCATCTCAAAGCCTCTAATCCCGACTTTAAAGGGATGAGATACATGTGTATTAAAATCGAAGGCATTCAAGGAAGATTTTCTGCCTATAAATACACCATCAAGCATCACTTGAGGGAATCGCTCTAACTCTCACTACCACTGAATTTGATCACTTCATTCGGATCATTATCAACTTTTGGAGCATATTCCAGTAAAGATTAAATGAAATTATGCATTGTAAGAGTGAAATTGAGTGAAGATAAGCATGATATTTGTATTCTAATCATCAATCAAAGAAGTATAAAGTGAACGTAGGATCTTTAACATCGAACCACTATAAATCATGTGTTCTTACTGCTTTTCTTGCTATTTTACTTGAAATTATCTCTTGTTTGGTTGTTAGAACCAATTTTTGTTCTAACACAAAATATCCAGAATATCTTTGTGCAAATCAATTAGTGATTAACGGATCTAACAACATGTCATTCAAAGTGATTATGCTATCAATGAAAGGTAAGTAACCAAGCATCATAACTAGAAAATGGTATAAAATCGGGTAGGTTGCATGGCTAAGTGGGTCACACCCAATTAAGGTGTATTGTCACCTGAACTAGAGAAAATCCTTTTGGTTCTTTATCTTTTATCTGTTGTTTCTTTGGAACGGTTGATGATCCCAACCACTGGAGACAATACATTTGATACTCTCAATCAAAGTGAGGGGCTGGTCATGTTTAGCCTGGGTTGCAAGATGTTCTTGTTGAACCCGGTGTATTCCTCTCTAGAGAAACACTATCGGGAGGTGGTCCCATACCTTGCCAGTTGGAATCCATTATCCAATAAGAGCCCATGGTTTTGATTGTATACTATGTATGTAGAGCGTAAGATGCCAGTGTTCTGCTAGATTATTATTTACTTGTTTTACACAATATTATAATATCAGAAAAGTATTGATTTTAAAAGATGTTTTGGCTTATCGTAAGGTAAAAACCATTTGTGTTTATGTGTGGATCGGTCTTACGATTATCTTTTATTTCAAAAAATAATTTTAAAAGTTAAACCAATGATTGGAGTTTACTCACACCAGTCCCATGACTGACCTAGAATTTATTTTGTTTTGTTTTACCCTAAACTCTTGGGTGCCTAAATTTGTACCGGTAGTCAAGTACATCAGGTGTTTACTGATATCCTAGGAGGAGCTTGGAGCAGGAAGCTTCAATATTAGATGTATATAGAGTACATTCCGCTGTGTTGTATATGTGATGAACAAATGTTGTACTCTGATGATGATATGTATATACAGTAAAAATATATATTCCAAAAGCTATTATATACATTATATTCCGCTGCAATGTGAGATTCTGTGTTGTTGTTCAGCTCTGTCTACTATAACACCCCGTAATTTTAAAACATTAAAATTAACAAATTTAAGAACACTTAATTTTTAGATGAAGAATTAGGTGAAAAGGGTTACGCCATTGCGTTCCTCTCGGAATTCTGCTTGAGATAGAGTCCGAGTTTACGTAAATCGGACTCCGTATGAAGAAGTTATGGAGGTTAGAAGATTTAAGTTTAAATCAGAATTAAAAAATAATTAATAAATCAAAATTCGAATTCAAACTAGCGAAAAGAAGTGGGCGGGAAAATTCCCACCAGAGGGTGTCGATCCCCCTTAAGGGGTGTCGACACTGGTGTTGACCCCCCTATAGGGGTGTCGACACTGGTGTCGACCCCCCTATAGGGGTGTCGACCCCCTGTAGGGTTCGACCCCTGCTGACTGTTTTGGACAATGACGATTTTCTGAGTCGTAGGGCTACGGGGCGACTTCTGATTGGCTTGATGATGCATTTTCTTGGACATGGTTTGGGTGGATCTTAGGTTGATCTAAAGGCTCATATTAATTCTATACTTCTGTATAATCACATCAAACCTAAACCCTAAACCTCATAACCCTATTCTATGAAGCCGTCATGTTGTCCATCTCTAAGCTAACCTAGCGTCCACCTTAACTAATCAAATTCAAGGTTAAAGAGAAAGATCAAAGCCTACATCAACGGATTAGCTTATCAACTTCATAAATCAAATTCCAGATCTTCTCTTCTTTCTTAATCTCTATGAGTTCATGTAGCTTTCACAAGATAATTAAACTAAAGTAATTATGATAAGTTGTAAATTGTGATCATATGATTATGCCTATAATGGATCTTATCAAATTTGCAAGTTGTCATTTTTTTTGATTCATAGCCTATGCTTTTCTGATCAATTCTATCAGCTCATGCCAGTTCGTGCTTGTATATTTATGCCTATGTTGATACCATGTTTCTCTTCCCTCTTCTTTTTTCCTTTTTCTTTTTATGAGTTAGGATAACTTCGAGCTTAACACATTTTGCGAAATTTGCGCACTTATAACGGTTGAATGATGGGGAAAAAGTTTGGGAAATGTTGAATAACATGTGATTTGTAAAAAAAAGCATAAATTGATGTTGGCTATGGTTTGGGAAAAATTGTATATAATAAGCAAACATGAAACTTGACGTAAATAGGTTTGGGTGTAAACTTGTGATAATTTGGTAAGTTCAGTTATTTCTCAGATTTGGAACATGTAATAGGAATCATGACTTGTAATGAATCGAATCTAGAACTATGCCTAATTGTAAGATAATCAATTCTGATTCATGCTTATCCTTTTGTCAAATCTGAATTACCTATGCCTATGATACTGTTGTGATTGATACAATGGAACCTATCATGTTGTACACCAAATTGATGATTCTTTTATGTTCAATTCTATCTAATCTTTATGCCTATGATGTAACTTGCTCAGTTTAGCCATACTTATTGTTAATGTAGAACATGTCTATTGGAAACATGATTCTTGAGTTGGGTACACCTTTACATGCCTATTTTGTTCCTTATGTCTATTCTTGTGTTTCTCCTCTATCCCTCTCCATTTTATTTTTGGACCTTGTTGTATGTGCGATTGAAACGCGGGGAGTTGGGTATAACTTAATTAAGCAATTTTGGGCATAATAAGTAAATGTGGCATAACTTGAATTGACCACACTTATGGATAATTTACTTATAAATCTAGACTTGGACAGTAAATATGTAAACTGGCTAAAAGATGAACGCTTAAGACACGAGGTTAGACTTGGTTTGCAGTATAAGACTGCCCGGAACCGCCCGGCATATCCAGCAACCGCAAACGACAGTCTAATGTGAGAGGTCAAAGGCATAAATTAGATGCTTAGCCGCGAGGTTAAGTCTGGCTTGTGGTGGAAGTCTGTCCGGAACCGCCCGGCATATCCAGCGGCCATAAGTGATCAACTTTATGTGAGAGGTCTGTGCATTAATAACTAATTAATGTTGATCAAAGATGAATATGACACCTAAACGAAGTAGGTGGGAGGGGTTAAGTTGACATGGGTAAGAAGACAACTTAACCAATATTACATGAACAAAGTGGATAGGGTTAAGGCAAGTTAACCAATAATACATATGGACTTTATAAGTGGAAGGGTTAAGTAAATCTTAGGTAGGTGGGTAATATTAGTATATATAGGCCCACAAACTTAACCGTTAAATGAACATGCATGAATCAATGGAAAGGTTAAGTAATATATGAATAGGCGACACTTAACCAATACAACATGTTAATAAAAACAAATGGATGGGGTTAGGTTATATTGAGAACACTTAACCGTTATAACATGTTGATTAGGAAACCCTAGTAATGGGGACCCATTTTAGCAGTAACTCTCATAGATGTATCACGGTACCCTGAACAAAGCAGGGTAAGGAACGATTATTAGGCTGATTCTAAGTGGTCAAAATAGCGGCATGTGGTGCATCAGTGTAAGTTCAGATGGAGTACGGGCGTGCACGTACTCCAAAGTGAAAAAGCTGGCACTGGGCATCAATAGTCATACACTGTGCATCTTGAATTGTGTTGGTTTGCCATCATAGGGATTGATACACCCCATGGTGGGACTAGCACAGGTATCTACAAACAAGCGGGGTTGAATGACACAAGTAATAAATAGATATGAGTTAAGGAGCTGATCGATTAAACGATAAGGTGGTAGTGTGGGGACATCTAGTATTTAGTATGGGCAAGTAGGCTGTTAAGGATTGTATAGGGTGGATACCTCTTATTAGATGTTATGCTTGGGGACTACCAATTACAAGATGGGGATCAACTTTCAGTATGGGATTAGTATTGGTGTGGTGTATTTAGTATTGGTGCGGTGTAATTAGCATTGGGGCAGTGTAATAATTATACTATAGTGATTAGAAGTGCAATCAACATTTATCTTATTCATCTTGCCTACCTTGTCATGCATGCTTATGTACAATCATTTCTTCCAATTTATGTTTAATTTAATGATTATATAGTTAAAGTTACTGGACTCACCAGACTAATGTCTGACCTAGTTTGTTTCACCTCTTTTCTTCCGTCCCCCCTAGGTTCTCAGGGAGGAAGTACTCAAGCTTAGTTCAGATGTCTCTTTCTTCTAGCTTGAAGTTGAAAGATGTATTGCTTGGCTTTAATTCTGCTTATGGCATTTATGTTGGGGGGGTTATGGCTTTAAAATTATGTACTATGAAGGCTTTTGTACAAGACTGATATTATGTACTTGGTTTTGTTGTTTTGAAGGTATAACCAAATCTATTTATGTTTCCACTGCAATAAAGTTATAAATTTTTCAAGTACTACTTTATCCGTCTTGTAATATTCCGTTCTGTTTACTTATAACACTCCACGAAACTTAATGCATTCCCTTTGTGAGTGACATTAACGGACGCGGGGTGTTACACTTGGTATCAGAGCTGAAGGTTACCAGAACAAATGAAAGATTTTGAAAAACCGTTTTCAATAGCATTTTTATATAGAATTATTTTCAAAAACATGTTTTGAAGAGAGCATTTTTCAAGAGAAAGGTTTATTATGAAAAACGTAATCCCCAAAAGCCATATATCTTTCTTTCGATTCTTTGTTTCGAATCTCTTCCTTTTTCCTTCTTGAGTCTCTTTCCCCGCATGGAGATGCTTTTTCTAAGATATGTAAGGACTTTCGGGCGATGGGCGGAAAACCGTTTCATAGGACTGAGACGTTTGTCGAAGCTAGAATTGGCTCAAGAAAGTGGGGGACTTGTTTGGCATCTCAGCTAGCTGCTTGGTCGATGAGGGAGTTTAGACTAAGGAGCGCATCCTAAGGATGAGGAATTTGATGATATGGCTTTAACCCACGAAGAAGGAAAGGAGAAAGTGGAAAGAATAATTAACCCCATGACAAAAGAAGGCATCTTTATTGTGGTATAATGGGCCATGTAATTAAGGACTGTAGGAAGAAGAAGAAGCCTGGTTGTTTTCATTGCGATGAGGCAGGACATCTGATTAACGACTGCCCGAGGAGGCGAGGACAAGGGCAAGGGCAGAGGACAGGACCTACTTTCGGAGGACAGGTTCATGCTCTCATGGCACTAGGACAGGAGAGAGATAGAAACTTTTTGTTGAAAGTTTTATTTTTCCTTTTTGATCATCCTGTTCGAACTTTGTTTGATTCTGGCGCTTCGCACTCGTTTGTATCTGCTTCGTTAGTTGAAACACTGCACCTAAATACTAGTCTAGTTGTGGGTCCCATTGTAGTCTCAAATCCTATCGGTGGTTCGGCTCATTTATCTATGCTTTGTCGAGATTTGAGAGTGTCTATCTTGGGAATTGGGTTTGAATGCAACGCCTACGTTCTTGGTTTTATGGGCTACAACTTGATTCTAGGAAAGGATTGGCTAGCCAGGTATGGTGCCATCCTAGACTGCGAAAGGAGGGTAGTTAGACTGTTGACTCGTTGTGGAAAGACCCTTGATATTTCTTGTAACCCTAGAGGTCCGGTGATACTTAACTACCTAGAATCACTTGACATATCCATTGATGATTTGGAATCTGTTCGAGTAGTCCATGAGTATAGTGATGTCTTTGATGAGGTTCAGGGTTTAACCCTAAGGCGTGAGATGGACCTCCGTATATACTTAGTAGATAATGCAAAGCCAGTTGCATTACCAGTGTGCCACATGGCTCCGAGAGAGAGGAGGGAACTCAGTAAGCAAGTAGGGGACCTACTTGAGGATAGGTTCATAGGAAGAAGTATTTCAGAATGGAGTGCTCCAGTTGTTTTTGCTACGAAGGTTGTGCGTGGACTATAGGGAGCTGAACAAGCTTAGGAAGAAGAACAGACGCCCATTGTCGAGGATGGATGACTTATTCGATCAGTTGGTTGGCGCTTTGGTTTTCTCGCAGTTGAATTTAACTACAGGATTTCATCAGCTAAGGGCGACTGAGGACAGCATAGATAAGACTACTTTTAGGGCTCCCGACGGTTTCTTCGAGTGGCTCGTCATGCCTTTTGGTTTGAAGAATGCACCCGCATATTTCATAGACTTGATGAGTAGGGTGTTTAGGGAGTTTCTAAACAAGTTTGTGGTAGTCTTCGCAGATGGTATCTTGATTTTCTCTAGAAGCGAGGAAGAGCATGCCCTACATCTAGTGAAGTCTTAGAGACCCTACGAGCGCATCAACTCAAAGCTAAGTTCTCCAAATGTCATTTTTGGAGGAAAGAAGTGAGGTTCTTAGGACACGTGGTCTCTAAGGAAGGGATAGCAGTTGACCTTGCAAAGGTGGTGGCAATCCAAGGTTGGAAGGTTCCTAGAAAAGAAACGAAAGTAAGAAGTTTTCTAGGGTTGGCGAGCTACTATAGGAAGTTCGTTAAGGACTTTGTGAAGATATTAGCCCCAGTGTTGACTTTGCTAAATGGGAGAAAACCGTTCACAGTATATACCAGTGCTTGCGAGACAAGGCTTGGAGCAGTTTTCGATGCAAAAGGAAAAGGCAACATGCAAAAGGTGGTAGGCACGTAGTTATGTTTGAGCATCGCGTATCGTCCACTGACGGATGGGTGGACAGAAAGGGTGAATAGAATCCTTGAAGTTCTTTTTGAGGTTATGTATCCTAGGTTTTGGAGGGACATGAGAAGAACACCTTCCATTTGTGGAGTTCTCTTATAACAATAGTTATTAAGCTAGTATTAGGGTTTTTATGGACGACCGTGTCGATCACCAACTTGTTGGTGGGAGTCTACGGATAAGATTTTGCTTGGACCCGAGCTGATTAGAGAGAAACTTCGGAAAAGATGGACTTGATTCGAAGATGAATGAAGACGGCACAGGACCAGCAAAAGTCAAATGCTAACAAGAGACGGACCGATCTTGAGTTTGATGTTGGGAACATGGTTTTGTCGAAGTGTCGCCATTGAGGAATGTAGTTTGCTTTGGAGCTGCAGGGAAATTAGCACCAAGGTTTGTAGGACCCTTTCCCATTACAGAGAGGATTGGACAGGTGGTGTACGGATTGAATTTGCCGGAGAAGCTTAGTAGTGTTCATGAAGTGTTTCAAATGTTGTATTTATGGAAGTGTTTACATGATACCGCAGAAGTAGTGGAGCCGAGCATGCTTAGAGAAGTGGAAGTGGAGCGAGATGCCACGGTTAGACGAGCTCCTACATGCCTCCTTGGATCGGAGATCAAGAAGTTACGCAACAGAGAGGTCAAGTCGGTTATAATCCAATGGGCAGATGATCAAGGAGACGCGACTTGGGAGACGGAAGACATGATACCTACGTCGTACTCTTTCCTTTTGTAAGGATGTGTTCTTAACTTCTCCCTTTTCTACCGCTTTGTTTATACTTGTTCAGTCATTTAGTATGTCCTCTCGTTTGCATCCTCGATCTTTAAATAAGAAAATCCTATGGTTGTAAACATGTGTTTGAGACATGTTATGTTTGGTGGATGCAAGTGGATGCAAGTGTTTGCTAGTGGTTGCTCGTGAATTCATTTACACACACATTGGGCACTAGATCGGATCAATCACTTTCATATTGCATATGCATATATGTATTTGTATATGGATTGAAACTTGATGTATTATCATATGGATGTTGCATTTGTATGAATGTAAGGTTGTTCACTCATATATGAATGATATGTATCAATAGGGTTCTTTTGCATACATAATGGACACATGACACTATCACGATTTGCATTAAGGAGGTCAACTGAATCAGTAGACCGCCTGATTTTGCCTTTGGGTAAGGACATAGACACACACTATGCATATGTTCACGAAAAGCATTATAAACCTTTTTAAGGACAATGGATGCCTGCGATTGATTGGTTGAGTAGATGGATGTTGGATGGTAGGATATACTTTCTTCTTGAGTTGGAGATTTCGGGGACGAAATCCTTTAAGGAGAGGAGAATGTAACACCCCGTAATTTTAAAACATTAAAATTAACAAATTTAAGAACACTTAATTTTTAGATGAAGAATTAGGTGAAATAGGTTATGCCATTGCATTTGTCTCGGAATTCTGCTTGAGATAGAGTCCGAGTTTGTGTAAATCGGACTCCGTATGAAGAAGTTATGGAGATTAGAAGATTTAAGTTTAAATCAGAATTAAATAAATAAATAATAAATCAAAATTCGAATTCAAACCAGCGAAAAGAAGTGGGCGGGAAAATTCCCGCCAAAGGGTGTCGACCCCCGTTAAGGTGTGCCGACACTGGTGTCGACCCCCCTATAGGGGTGTCGACACTGGTGTCAACCCGCCTGTAGGGGTCGACCCCCGCTGACTGTTCTAGACAATGACGATCTTCTGAGTCGTAGAGCTACGTGGCGACTTCTGATTGGCCTGATGTTGCATTTTCTTGGACTGGATGGTTTGGATGGATCCTAGGTTGATCTGAAGGCTCATATTAATTCTATACTTCTATACAATCACATCAAACCTCTTAACCCTATTCTATGAAGCCGTCATGCTGTCCATCTCTAAGCTAACCTAGCCTCCACCTTAACTAATCAAATTCAAGGTAAAAGAGAAAGATCAAAGCCTACATCAACGGATTAGCTTATCAACTTCAGAAATCAGATTCTAGATCTTCTCTTCTTTCTTAATCTCTGTGAGTTCATGTAGCTTTCACAAGATAATTAAACTAAAGTAATTATGATAAGTTGTAAATTGTGATCATATGATTATGCCTATAATGGATCTTATCAAATTTGCAAGTTGTCTTTTTTTTTTGATTCATAGCCTATGCTTTTCTGATCAATTCTATCAGTTCATGCATGTTCGTGGTTCGAGCCTAACACATTATGCCACATTTACTTCCCTCTTCCTTTTTATGAGTCAGGCTAACTTCGAGCCTAACACATTATGCGAAATTCACGCATGTATAACACTTGAATGATGGGGAAAAAGTTTGGGAAATATTGAATAACATGTGATTTGTAAAAAAAAAAAAGCATAAATTGATGATGGCTATGGTTTGGGAAAAATTGTATAAAATAAGAAAACATGAAACTTGACGTAAATGGGTTTGGGTGTAAACTTGTGATAATTTGGTAAGTTCGGTTATTTCTCAGATTTGGAACATGTAATAGGACTCATGACTTGTAATGAATCGAATCTAGAACTATGCCTAATTGTAAGATAATCAATTCTGATTCATGCTTATCCTTTTGTCAAATCTGAATTACCTATGCCTATGAGACTGTTGTGATTGATACAATGGAACCTATCATGTTGTACACCAAATTGGTGATTCTTTTATGTTCAATTCTATCGAATCTTTATGCCTATGATGTAACTTGCTCAGTTTAGCCATACTTATTGTTAATGTAGAACATGTCTATTGGAAACATGATTCTTGAGTTGGATACACCTTTACATGCCTATTTTGTTCCTTATGTCAATTCTTGTGTTTCTCCTCTATCCCTCTCCATTTTATTTTTGGACCTTGTTGTACGTGCGATTGAAACACGGGGAGTTGGGTATAACTTAATTAAGTAATTTTGGGCATAATAAGTAAATGTGGCATAACTTGAATTGACCACACCTATGGATAATTTACATATAAATCTAGAATTGGACAGTAAATATGAAAATTGGCTAAAAGATGAACGCCTAAGACACGAGATTAGACTTGGTTTGCAGTTTAAGACTGCCCGGAACAGCCCGACATATCCTGCAACCGCAAACGACAGTCTAACGTGACAGGTCAAAGGCATAAATTAGATGCTTAGGCACGAGGTTAAGTCTGGCTTGTGGTGGAAGTCTTCCCGGAACCGCCCGACATATCCAGCGGCTACAAGTGATCGACTTAATGTGAGAGTTCTGTGCATTAATAACTAATTAATGCTGATCAAAGATGAATATGATACCTAAACGAGTTAGATGGGTGGGGTTAAGTTAACATGAGTAAGAAGACAAATTAACCAATATTACATGAACAAAGTGGATAGGGTTAATGCAAGCTTAACCAATAATACATATGAACTTGATAAGTGGAAGGGTTAAGTAAATCTTGGGTAGGTGGGTAATACTAGTATATATAGGCCCACAAATTTAACCGTTAAATAAACATGTGTGAATCAATAGAAAGGTTAAGTAACATATGAATAGGCGACACTTAACCAATATAGCATGTTAATTAAAACAGATGGATGGGGTTAGGTTATATTGAGAACGCTTAACCGTTATAACATGTTGATTAGGAAACCTTGTAACGGGGACCCATTTCAGCAGTAACCCACATAGATGTATCACGGTACCCTGAACTAGGCAGGGTGGGGCACAATTACCGGGCTGATTATAAGTGGTCAAAATAGTGGCGGGTGGTGCGTCAGTGTAGGTTCCGACGGAGTACCGGTGTGCACGTACTCCGGAGTGGAAAAAGCAGGCACTGGGCATCAGTAGTCATACACTGTGCATCTTGAATTGTCTCGGGTTGGCATCATAGGGATTGATACACCCAATGGTGGGACCAGCACAGGTTTCTACAAACAAGCGGGGCCAAATGACACAAGTAATAAATACATACGAGTTAAGGAGCCGATCGATTAAACGATAAGGGGGTAGTGTGGGTTTATCTAGTATTTAGTCTAGGCAAGTAGGCTTTCAAGGATTGTATGGGGTGGATACCTCTTTCTAGATGTTATGCCTAAGGACTACCAATTACAAGATGGGGATCAACTTTTAGTATGGGATTAGTATGGGTGCAGTGTATTTAGTATTGGTGCGGTGTAATTAGCATTAGGGCAGTGTAGTAATTATACTATAGTGATTAGAAGCGCAATCAACGTTTATCTTATTCATCTTGCTTACCTTGTCATGCATGCTTATGTATAGTCATTTCTTACTTCGAGTTTATGTTCTTATCTTGTTACTTTAATGATTATATTGTTAAAGTTACTGGACTCACCAGACTAATGTCTGACCTAGTTTGTTTCGCCTCTTTCCTTCATTTCCCCCCTAGGTTCTCAGGGTAGAAATACTCAAGCTTAGTTCAGATGTCTCTTTCTTCCAGCTTGAAGTTGAAAGATGTATTTCTTGGCTTTCATTCTGCTTATGGCATTTTCTGTTGGGGGGTTATGGCTTTAAAATTATGTACTCTGAAGGCTTTTGTACAAGACGGTTATTATGTACTTGGTTTTGTTGTTTTGAAGGTGTAACCAAACCTATTTTTGTTTCCGCTACAATAAAGTTATAAATTTTTAAGGTACTACTATATCCATCTTGTAATATTCCGTTCTATTTACTTATAATGCTCCACGAAACTTAATGCATTCCCTTTGTGAGTGACATTAACGGACGTGGGGTGTTACATCTGCTATTTATTTTCTTCTATTCTAATTTTCCTTCTTTCTATTTCTCATCATCTAACCTCTTTCAATTAATGATCCGATAATTTATGGTGGATGTTTAGTCGATGTGGTATTTGTATCGATAATTAAGATTGGAAAAATGTCAGTTCGTTACATTGTCTGACCCAAGATTATATTTCCCTCTTATTACCTCGGGTGCTCATCAACGATGCTGATGAGCAGACCAGGGGATAGGTACATATATTACTCGGAGTTGCGCAAGTGTATTTACAAGTGGATACGTTTTACATATATATACTTGTTAATCAGCCTTTTGGTCTGGTTTCGAAAAGCATACCAGACCCACTCGACTCAGTCCATCGCGTGGCACAAAATCCCGAAGGGTTGCCAAACAACTAAGGAACCAGTCCCGGAAGAAGTCGTGCGAGCGTTGGCCTCACAGTCATCATTTCGCATCCCCCCATAATTTCGCCTCCCATAAATTCGCATCCCTCATTTTGACTCCCTCTTTTCGCATCCTAGATGCCACATACCACATGTCATTTTGCATCCCTCATCTCGCTTCCTTCCATGTTTCGCATCCCTGAAACACTCATATCCTACTTCCGCTTCATATCCCTCGGGATATGAAATTTCGTATTATAGGAATACGTGCGTAATGTCCCATATTTTTAGTGGTCAGATATTTAAATTATTTTATTACTTTAAATATTTTATTTGGAATATTAATGGATTCTAATATTGATTTTGTTTATTTAAAATCGAGTATAAATGTTAAATTTATAATTAATATAAAACGAGTTTGTAATGGCGAGGTAGTTTGTAATATTGAGTTTTGAACTTTAATTGAGTATACAGGATCTGATATAAGTTGGAATTTCGTGAAATAAGAAACATTTGAATCTTGTTGATTATAATTTTCTAATGGAAGAGAAAAATCCAGATTTCATATTATAGATTGTTAGTTATGTCCAAGTCAAATTTTAAAATAGTCGCTATGGAATTCCTCAATAAATGATAATGTTTATTTAATAAATTTGTATTGGTTTTTATATAATTTGGACAACGTTTAGCTCGAAATTGATGATATTGAGTTGTATAATTTATATTTGAAGCTATATGATATTTCCTATTGGGTATTCATGATTATAACGATTTATTTTTATTTAATTAAATTATTTGGAGTTTAATTAATATTTTATCGATATTTGTATAAGCCTAAAAAAGGGCCATTTTGCAAATGGTCTCGGTTTTCGATGAAATTAGTTTCATTGGAACCGTAACGTTAAAATATTGCATAGTACCAAATTTTGTGGTAAACCGATGTCTTTTGTGACAACGGTAGCCGTAAACGTCTCTGTTTTTAATTAATCATTTATATCCTTAGATAGGGGTAACTTTAAAGGAATAAATGATTGGCCAAATGAACTCCGATTTTAATGAAACAAATTTCATTGGGTCTGTAAGGAAAAGGACAAGTAGAATTTCAAAGTTTCAAGTTGATTGGATTCATTTTGTGATCATGGAAAATTTGAACGCGTGATTTTTCACCTGTGAGTTATAAAGGGATTTTTACAAATGACCTTAGAATTTAACGAAACATGTCCCAACATGTCCGGAATATTTTTCTATGTTAGGATTAGGAGTTTCATCTCGTTTGGAGGTCATTTGAGGTTGTTTTGACGAATTACTTCATGGTGAAGTTTTGGTTTATATTAAAATATAATATCCTATACCTTATAAATAATAGACGTGGATCAAACCCTAAGTTTCTACTTATGTGAGATCAACAAACCCCAGGCCACCATTTAACACAATCAACGGATTAAAACTGCAAACTTTCTCCACTTCTATCTCGAAATCAATTGATTGAATTGAGAAATTCTGAACTACAAAAATATAGACGGTGACGAGCTTGTTATTATGGGCGGTGATGTAACACCCCACCTCCGCCAGGGTGTCTCTTGCAAGCACTCTGACTTTGGAGGGGCGTTTGGATCAGGTAAACATGCATAATGATATATCAAGGCAGAACAAGAACATATGTATATATGTAAACAGAGTAAATAAGATAAGTAAAACAGCGGAAGATTTCAAACTATTTCAAAACAAGTCTGGTACAACATAATGTCAACTTTCCAAATACACAAGTCTAGATAAAAACAACATCACTGAAAAACTGAAATACATAAGTACTATCCCCAAAATAAGTGATAACCATAGCTAGCTTCATGTCAAGACCGTACATGAGCTAAAATCCCACAAGCAAGCGATCAGAAATCCAAGCTAAGCTCCAATATTCCCACCCTGAGAACCTTGGGGGGGGGGGGGGACGGAAGAAAAGAGGCGAAAGGAAAACAGGTCAGTCAAAAAGACTGAGTAAGCCCTACTACAATCAATGTAAACTGGTAAAGTTAACTGTCATGATGAAAGCTGAGATGAACATAAGGATAACTACCTAATAGCATGATGATTAACTAACAAGGTAGATAAAGGTGTCATCGCATAATCAGGTTTAAGGTTTTTGCACCACAGGTGTACTAGCAAACTAACATGACTTGAATAAACAAGTATTGATCCCTTGGCCCAAGCTTTGGCCCAATAACATAAAGTGACCCTAATACGGGGTCCAACCAAACGGTCTAGTCGATCGGCTCCCTATAAGCCTAACTCTTCACGTGTTGGTGTCAATGCTGCCCAAACATAATTGTAGTCAGACTGTGCAGGGTCTCCCGTCGGGTGTATCAAGCCCTAGGGTTGCGACCCCTGGACACCATAAACATAAGTGCACAGTCTCGATCTACTGGTACCCTTGCATGTTTTCCCCGGCTTCGGACTATGTGCACGACCATAGTCCGCCCGGAACTACACCGGCGTACCACTCTGCCGTCATTTTTGGTCTCTTACCTCAAGTCCAGTAATTGTGCCCCCCACCCTAGCCTAGACCCTAGGGTCTTAATGATACGAACTTGGGATTACTGCTGGAGTGGACCCCCATTGCTAGGATTTTCTAGTGGGTTAAGTACGGTTTAACCCTTTTACTAATCATGGATTAACTTGGTTAACTGTAACGATGAGTTCACGACTTAACCCTGATTAATCTACCAAGCCCAAATTGGTTAAGTATTAAGTGGACCATGACTTAACCCTAATCATGAGGCATTAATTAATTTAATGTGCCTTGACCTCCCACATTAGACCTTGTTGTGGTTACTAGTTAAGCCGGGCGGGTCCGGGTAGCTTTACACCACAACTTGGTCTAACCTCGGGTTCAAGGTACAACATGACCAACTTCTCACATTAGGTCCTATTGTTTGTAGCAACTAGTCAAGCCGGTCGGTTCCGGGTAGTTTTACGCTACAAACTCAACCCAACCTCGAGTTGGTCATACTTATATTTTCTAAGTGTCACGTCCATCATGTTTCCAAAACATGTTACAAGTTTTCAAGAATTTGGGTAGACCTAACTTAATAGGTAAATTCCTAATGGGTAGACCTAACTTAATAGGTAAATTCCCAATCTTATGTTTTTATGTCTTTTAAGTTTACCCAACCCCAAACGCAATCCCATCGCTTACATATCGCAATAGCGCATAAAGGATAGAAAGAGGGAACTTGGCATAATCATGACATAAAGGTGTTGAAGCCACAAGTTTAACATGGTGGCATATGAAATGTACATATGTTCATATACTTGCATATTACATTTTTAGGCCTCAAAAGCATGCATAAAACCAAACTTAGCATATTGGTGATACATGGTGATAAATGACATGTAGAAATGGCCATAAGTTCGCATTTAGCCTCACATGCAATATATCATAAGAGATATAATAACTTACATGTTGCCAAAATGCAACTTTTAGCATAAAGCTTGAAGCATTATGTTCATATACTCAAGATAAGCTTGCATAACATGATAACATGAGTAAAATGATTCACCCAAATTGCATAACATACATGGCAAACTTGCATATCATAACATAGCAAACTTGCATAACATAACATGGCAAACTTGCATATAAACTTGCATATCATAACATGATAAACTTGCATATCATAACATGGCAAACTTGCATAACATAACATGATAAACTTGCATATCATAACATGACAAACTTGCATAACATAACATGGTAAACTTGCATATCATAACATGGCATACTTGCATAACATAACATGGTAAACTTGCATATCATAACATGGCATACTTGCATAACATAACATGATAAACTTGCATATCATAATGATCAACCAAACTTGCATCATTCATTTAACTTTAGAGTTTAAATATGAAAGTAGAAAAGGGCTTACAATGCTTATGAAGACACAAAAATATGACAAAGCCCTTATGCAATCAATTAGACCCAAAATGCAAGCTCTAATAGAAAAACCCTTGAGCCAAAATGATCAAAACCCTTGCTTTATGATGTAAATATGGAAACTTGACTTGAATGCAAGCTAATGACACTCATACAAGCTTGAAAACACTTGTATGCATGGAAAATCCTTCATAGAAATTTATTTAGGAATTAGATGAAGAGAGTGGAGGCCATGAGAGGTAAAATTTTGCCATAGTTTAATTGTATAAGTGAATAATGTTGATTTAGGCTTAGGTTAGGGTCTTATTTATAGATTAGGCAAGTGTTTTAGGCCATTAGATTAACCCTAAATTAGATTAGGACCATCAGATCTCGGAAGCTTCCAGAAAACAGCCCCAAAACACAGCCAAACCCTAAGATGGTGCACCAGGCCAAACTGACCGGCTGAGCCAAGTCGACAGCCAAGTCGACAGGGCTGTCGACTTGGGTCCAACCAAGTCGACTCCCAAGTCGACAGGGCTGTCGACTTGGATGCTCTGGCGGGAATTTTCCCGCCTGGCCCAATATGACCCCTTTTTCCAAATTCAAACTTGAATTTGAAATCTGTTTTTACTTTGAATTTTTCTGCAAACTTCGTTGGGCCTTAATCGGGTCATACGGACTCCGATTTCCGAAAACTCGGACTCTATTTTACGTATTTTTCCGAGACGAACGCAATGGCAAAGCCCGTTTCCCTTGATTCAGATTTATAAATTAAATTCTGCCTCGATTTACGTTATAACAGGTTATTGAAAATACGGGTTGTTACATTCTCCCCTCCTTAAAGGATTTCGTCCCCGAAATCTTCAAGTTAGGAAGAACGTATCCTACCATCCAACATCCATCTACTCAAAACATCATCCACGAGCAATCATTGTCCTTACAAGATTCTAAATGTTGCATGAACATATGCTAAAGTGTGTGTATATGTACTTATCTAATGCAAATATCATCAATGCAAATTATGTTAGTGAAATGAATCCATATGTATGCAATTCCTAACATAATATATAACATCTACATGTGTGCACATAACATACATCCATATGCAACATCCATGTGATAACACAAAAATTTTCATCCATGAATAAGCGTAAACACTCATGCATATGCAATATGAGGAGTGTGTGAGCCGATCTAGTGCCTAATGTGTATAATGCATCCACGAGTAACCACTTGCAAACACTTGCAACCACTTGCAACCATCAAGCATAACATGTTTCAAACACATGTTTCATCCAAAGGGTTTCTACCTAAGGTTCTCCTGACAAGATTAACACGATAACAAGATAATAAAGACAAACATGGATAGCAAAAGATATGCTACAAAGAGATCGGGAAGATAGGCAGGATATACCCCTTTCGGATTACAAGAAATCCCTTCCTAACCCAACCCATATTCTATAAAAGCCCAAAAGGTTTAGTCAACCTAACGGACCCCTTCAAACCCTGACATGTATTACTAACCGATGAGCCCTACCTCCCGACAGAAATAGGACCGAGAATGGGACCTACGTAAAAAGAGATAACATGCGAGTAAGTTCCACCGGAAAACAAGGATCAAGGATATACTCTTAGAAAGAGATATGATGCGCGTATCTAGCCTTCAGTCTTCTAAGTCACGTTTCCTTGAGTTTAACTCCACTGTGCTTTGATCGTCTTTTACCTCATGATTTCTTAACTTCTTAACTCTTATTTCCAAATATGAGTTGGAACCCATTTCATTGTCGCCTCTCGTCTTCCTTTTTCACTTACTCTTCTATCATTCTTGGCTTAAACATAACTATGACTTCATGGTTTCATGCAAGCTCTCCAAAATTCACTAGTGAATCCTGGATCTCGTTTACTTACTATAAAGTATTCCATGCAGAAGAACTTTTCTTGAAATACCAATCCACGTTACCAATTGCTCTTACTAACGTGATTTTCTATAACTCATGCTTGAACGAAATGAACCATCCGCCTGTGAATGATAGGCCGTACTTAGATTCAGTCGCTTGCCCATGACTTCCCGTAGACTATTCCAAAACTGGCTGGTGAAGATTGAGTCATGGTTACTAACTATCCTTTAGGGAACCCCGTGCAACCGCTTTATTTCTTGAAAGTAAACTGTCGCTAGCTATGATGCAGTCCTTTCGCTCTTTACTGGAGTGAAATGAGCACTCTTCGTGAGTCTACCTACTATGACCCACATGCTCTTATTCCCTTTTCTTGATCTAGGCAATCCATCCACGAAATCCTTCGTGACGCTTTTCCCTCTTCCATTGCGGGGACCTGCAATGGATATAATAGCCCACCGGGCTTCTATGACTCGGCCTTTAACCTGTTGGCACAACATGCACCTTGGGACAAACTCGGCCACCTCCTCGGGTGATGTGCATCTTTAAGAACCTTCTTTATCTCATCACGTCTTAGCCATCCCTTGTCATCTATAGCGAGGTGACTTACCATCTCGCCTCGAATCAACTTGTCCATGATCTCGACTAACTACGGGTCTTCTTTCTGTGAAGTCCCTACTTGATCCAGAAGGGTAGGTCTAAGCTCAAGGGACGCTAACTAACTAATTAAACTGAGAGAACTTCTTACTTCAGTTGCATTCCTTGGAGTCTTCCAATCCTGAACTGCAACTACCTTAGCGGGATCCACCGCTAAGCCTTGCTTAGAAACTATGTGCCTAAGAAATCTAACTCCTTTTTCTCCAAAATGACACTTGGAGAACTTGGCCTTCAAATGATGCGCTCTAAGCGTATCCATCACCTCCACGAGATGCCTTGCGTGCTCTTCCTCATCCTTAGAGAAGATCAGAATATCATCTACGAAGACCACGACAAACTTGTTCAAGAACTCCCTGAACACCCTACTCATCAAGTCCACGAAGTAGGCGGGTGCATTAGTCAAACCGAATGGCATGACCAGCCATTCTAAGAATCCATCTGGAGTTCTGAACGCAGTTTCACCTATACTATCCTCAGCTATTCTGAGCTGATGGAACAGATGTTCCTACAAGCTGATCAAACAAATCATCGATCCTTGGCAATGGTTGTCTATTCTCCTTGTTTAACTCACGATAATCAACACAAAGTCGAAGAGAACCATCTGCCTTGGTAGTAAATACTACAGGCGCTCCCCATTCAGATATACTTCATCTAATGAAGTTCTTCTCAAGCAACTCCTTGACTTGCTTTCTTAACTCTCATCTTGCGGGGCCATGTGCCTAACCGGCCACAAAACTATCTTGGCATTATCAACCAGATAAATGCGGAAATCTATCTCTCGTTTAGGGGTAACCCCCTTCACTTCACCCAAGATATCAGGATATTCTCGGACCACCCTCACCGAGTGCAAACTATCGATAGACGAGTTGAGGGATTCAAGATAACACAACATGACGGGACTCATAGGGTTACTAGAAATTTTTAGGGTATTACCGAGGCGAATCATGAGCCTCTCAACCTTATGCTCAAAAATCAAGAATGGCTCCAAAACTGGACAACCCATCCATGCCCAAAAATCAACCCATACCCCATGAAACCGAGAATATAAGCATCACGCGAGAATTCTATACTTAAGATAGAGATTTTCAAATCCACGTAGATAATAGACAAATGGGCGGAACCCCCAATTGGATTTGAAACACACACGGGATCATTTACTAGACTAGTACTTAGGTGCAAACTTTCATCTAAACCAAATGAAATAAACTATGCGATGCACCAGAATCAAACAAAGTACGAACAGGAAAATCAGAAATGTAAACAAGACTTCCAACAGAAACACTACCTCGATCATGAGCTGAAAGAATGATGTTGAGGGGATGAACTCGCCCTCTAGATGGTCTTGCACACTGAGTCTGACCTTGCCCTTGCTTCTTCGGGCAATCTTTGCTGAAATGTCCTGTCTCACCGTAGAAAAAGCATTCACCACTCTTCCATTTTCTCTTCCTACAATCCTTAATAAGATGCCCAACTGAACCGCAATAATGGCACTTCCTCTTATCGTTATTGCCCTTGCTATTGTTCCCCTTGTTGCCTTGACTCTTGTTCTTGTTCTGATTGCCTTGACTGCTCTGACCGCTTGGATTACCCTGATTTCCTTTCCACTGGGAATCAGTCTTCTTGGCTTGAGTATCATTCATCTTGATCTCCATCTTGTCACTCCTATTCTCTTCTTGAGTAGGGCCATATTCACCAAACTCTCGAAAGTTGCCCCCAAGGGTATATGCGTCATGGCTAAACCATGTAATGGCTCGTTTAATCCTAGAGCAAAGTATAGGGCCTTCTTCTGAGCTGTGTTAACCAAGTCTAAACCGACCCGAGCCAGTTGATTAAACTTATCTATGTATTCCCTAATAGTCATCCCAAGTCTCAATTGGCCTAGTAGCGGTGGTGACCACCCACCAACGTGCAGCTTCTTCCTTTAGCAACCACACTGCTAATAAAACCTTCCTACGGTCGTCTATATCAAAGAAGGCAAAAAGATCTTCGGTTTCTTTCAACCAATTCCTTGCCTCTACAAAAGTCTCGGTTCCAATGAAATTCTTGCAACCCATCGCCTTAAAGTCTTGGCAAATCTTTGTGAAGTCAACTTGAGGATGCTGAGGGGAAGGAGGAAGAGGAACCTCAGCGACAGGAGGAGGAGGAACATTAACTACCAGAGGAGGAGGAGGAACATCTGCGGGGCCGGCTTCGGTCGCACTAGCCTCCAAAAGACTCCTATACCAAACAGGTACGTGCACTCCCTCCGGAATGGCAAAGTTATTGGCCATACTGAAACGAAGAAAAAGATAGATTCAGAATGGAGAAAAACGAAGGAATTTTTGCTAATGGCTTTTTGGGGAATAGCCTTTAAAATAAACTAGACTTTTCTTTGGAAAATACTTTACACTTGGTTTTGAAAATAGTTTTCCAAAAGTTTTAAAAACCTTTTTGTTCCTTCTCGTAAACCATATGCTCTGATACCAAATGTAACACCCCACCTCCGCCAGGGTGTCTCTTGCAAGCACTCTGACTTTGGAGGGGCGTTTGGATCAGGTAAACATGCATAATGATATATCAAGGCAGAACAAGAACATATGTATATATGTAAACAGAGTAAATAAGATAAGTAAAACAGCGGAAGATTTCAAACTATTTCAAAACAAGTCTGGTACAACATAATGTCAACTTTCCAAATACACAAGTCTAGATAAAAACAACATCACTGAAAAACTGAAATACATAAGTACTATCCCCAAAATAAGTGATAACCATAGCTAGCTTCATGTCAAGACCGTACATGAGCTAAAATCCCACAAGCAAGCGATCAGAAATCCAAGCTAAGCTCCAATATTCCCACCCTGAGAACCTTGGGGGGGGGGGGGGGGGACGGAAGAAAAGAGGCGAAAGGAAAACAGGTCAGTCAAAAAGACTGAGTAAGCCCTACTACAATCAATGTAAACTGGTAAAGTTAACTGTCATGATGAAAGCTGAGATGAACATAAGGATAACTACCTAATAGCATGATGATTAACTAACAAGGTAGATAAAGGTGTCATCGCATAATCAGGTTTAAGGTTTTTGCACCACAGGTGTACTAGCAAACTAACATGACTTGAATAAACAAGTATTGATCCCTTGGCCCAAGCTTTGGCCCAATAACATAAAGTGACCCTAATACGCGGTCCAACCAAACGGTCTAGTCGATCGGCTCCCTATAAGCCTAACTCTTCACGTGTTGGTGTCAATGCTGCCCAAACATAATTGTAGTCAGACTGTGCAGGGTCTCCCGTCGGGTGTATCAAGCCCTAGGGTTGCGACCCCTGGACACCATAAACATAAGTGCACAGTCTCGATCTACTGGTACCCTTGCATGTTTTCCCCGGCTTCGGACTATGTGCACGACCATAGTCCGCCCGGAACTACACCGGCGTACCACTCTGCCGTCATTTTTGGTCTCTTACCTCAAGTCCAGTAATTGTGCCCCCCACCCTAGCCTAGACCCTAGGGTCTTAATGATACGAACTTGGGATTACTGCTGGAGTGGACCACCATTGCTAGGATTTTCTAGTGGGTTAAGTACGGTTTAACCCTTTTACTAATCATGGATTAACTTGGTTAAGTGTAACGATGAGTTCACGACTTTACCCTGATTAATCTACCAAGCCCAAATTGGTTAAGTATTAAGTGGACCATGACTTAACCCTAATCATGAGGCATTAATTAATTTAATGTGCCTTAACCTCTCACGTTAGACCTTGTCGTGGTTACTAGTTAAGCCGGGCGGGTCCGGGTAGCTTTACACCACAACTTGGTCTAACCTCGGGTTCAAGGTACAACATGACCAACTTCTCACATTAGGTCCTATTGTTTGTAGCAACTAGTTAAGCCGGACGGTTCCGGGTAGTTTTACGCTACAAACTCAACCCAACCTCGAGTTGGTCACACTTATATTTTCTAAGTGTCATGTCCATCATGTTTCCAAAACATGTTACAAGTTTTCAAGAATTTGGGTAGACCTAACTTAATAGGTAAATTCCCAATGGGTAGACCTAACTTAATAGGTAAATTCCCAATCTTATGTTTTTATGTCTTTTAAGTTTACCCAACCCCAAACGCAATCCCATCGCTTACATATCGCAATAGCGCATAAATGATAGAAAGAGGGAACCTGGCATAATCATGACATAAAGGTGTTGAAGCCACAAGTTTAACATGGTGGCATATGAAATGTACATATGTTCATATACTTGCATATTACATTTTTAGGCCTCAAAAGCATGCATAAAACCAAACTTAGCATATTGGTGATACATGGTGATAAATGACATGTAGAAATGGCCATAAGTTCGCATTTAGCCTCACATGCAAGTTATCATAAGAGATATGATAACTTACATGTTGCCAAAATGCAACTTTTAGCATAAAGCTTGAAGCTTTATGTTCATATACTCAAGATAAGCTTGCATAACATGATAACATGAGTAAAATGATTCACCCAAACTTGCATAACATACATGGCAAACTTGCATATCATAACATAGCAAACTTGCATAACATAACATGGCAAACTTGCATATAAACTTGCATATCATAACATGATAAACTTGCATATCATAACATGGCAAACTTGCATAACATAACATGATAAACTTGCATATCATAACATGACAAACTTGCATAGCATAACATGGTAAACTTGCATATCATAACATGGCATACTTGCATAACATAACATGGTAAACTTGCATATCATAACATGGCATACTTGCATAACATAACATGATAAACTTGCATATCATAATGATCAACCAAACTTGCATCATTCATTTAACTTTAGAGTTTAAATATGAAAGTAGAAAAGGCTTACAATGCTTATGAAGACACAAAAATATGACAAAGCCCTTATGCAATCAATTAGACCCAAAATGCAAGCTCTAATAGAAAAACCCTTGAGCCAAAATGATCAAAACCCTTGCTTTATGATGTAAATATGGAAACTTGACTTGAATGCAAGCTAATGACACTCATACAAGCTTGAAAACACTTGTATGCATGGAAAATCCCTCATAGAAATTTATTTAGGAATTAGATGAAGAGAGTGGAGGCCATGAGAGGTAAAATTTTGCCATAGTTTAATTGTATGAGTGAATAATGTTGATTTAGGCTTAGGTTAGGGTCTTATTTATAGATTAGGCAAGTGTTTTAGGCCATTAGATTAACCCTAAATTAGATTAGGACCATTAGATCTCGGAAGCTTCCAGAAAACAGCCCCAAAACACAGCCAAACCCTAAGATGGTGCACCAGGCCAAACTGGCCGGCTGAGCCAAGTCGACAGCCAAGTCGACAGGGCTGTCGACTTGGGTCCAACCAAGTCGACTCCCAAGTCGACAGGGCTGTCGACTTGGGTGCTCTGGCGGGAATTTTCCCGCCTGGCCCAATATGACCCCTTTTTCCAAATTCAAACTTGAATTTGAAATCTGTTTTTACTTTGAATTTTTCTGCAAACTTCGTTGGGCCTTAATCGGGTCATACGGACTCCGATTTTCGAAAACTCGGACTCTATTTTGCGTATTTTTCCGAAACGAACGCAATGGCATAGCCCGTTTCCCTTGATTCAGATTTATAAATTAAATTTTGCCTCAATTTACGTTATAACAGGTTATTGAAAATACGGGTTGTTACAGTGGAGATTTGTTTCAAGGTAATGTGGTGGTTGGAGTGGAGCAAGGAACCTGTGGCGGATCATGAGAAATTGATGGCGACTAGCGCAACTAGGGAAATCGAGATTCATGGTAAGCGATGAGCGGCTTGAGGCGCACCAATCGCCGTACTCTGATGATCTTCCAAGCATCTGAAGGTGGCAGTGAGATGATTTACTTTGTGTGTGTTGTTTTGTAACTGAAGGGTGGAAAAGAATGGACGCAACGAATTAGCAAATGGAAGGAGTGATATCTGACCGTGTTTTCATATTCGAAGAATCGGGTAGTTAGGTTAGTGAAGGCACGAAGAGTCCTGGGGAAATAAGGTATATGAGGAGGGGAGGATAGGTGTGTGACGTGCATGAGGAAGATATCCCTATCGAAAATTTAATTGAAAAAAAAAGAAAAAAATAATGAAGGAAATAAACGGGATTTCAAATGGAACAACATGTATGGGGAACAAATAAGCAGGTAAGGGAAGAAGATGGTTTAATATGCATAAACGTATTATATACCGAGCCTAACTGAAAATTTAAGTATGCCTAATGATACTAACAACTTAATCTATTATATAGCGTGACCTGTTTACACCAAAATGTGATTTAATATGCTTGATAGTCGGTTAGTATAATCATTCTTGATGTGGCAAATATTGTACAACAGGAGGTTGTATTTAACCATGTCCAATTACGGTATTACTTGGGCCGACAAATTTTTAAAGTGCCTAATGTAATCGATTTAATATAAGTATGCTATTAAGTGTGCCTTATTGTACGTATATATGCCTGATTAAGTAATTAGAGTTTAAATTAAATTAAGGTATATATTTATTTAATTTAACCTGTAACGTATAATATTAATAACTCGTTCCTATATTAACATAATTTGACAAAATCAGAGACATTGGAACCATATCGATGAGCGTTTCATGGTGGAGCAAGTTGGACAGATTTGGAGGTGACCGAAGTTGAACCATTTCAGTTAATCAAATCAAAGTGAGTTAAACTTACTCGGTTCTTCCCACTTGTATTTTATATAAGTTGAGTTTAATAATTGTGTGCTATGGTTGCGAATGGTTGATTATTTGTTAATTATATATTCATTTGTTGATTTAACTGATGAAATTAAACATTGTTTAATTTCAGTGAAAAACCAGATCGTTATTCTAACGATTGGAACCAATTGAGGTAACATACCTTATTGGTCACGTTTATAATATAAACGTGTTTAATTTGATTATTTGAATTGTTTGTCAAATAAATGGGTTGATGTTAAATAGTCGTTATTTACTGTTATTAGTTTAAATTTAATTTGAATAATTGTATTTGAATCAACCGTATTTGGATGCAGGGAATAACAGGTTGGAGGATCCAACTGGATTCCTCAAATTTATTATTATTTCATATTTCAATTATATAAACTGTTTAACCATTATGGACTGGACAAATTGTTTTAGTTGTTGATTGGAATTCAATGTTAGTGTGGTTTTAACCAATGGGTAATATTGGTTGAGTAATTGGCATCAGATGGCTTAAAAATCAGTCGTTTTAAATATGGATTTACGTTCAGGTAAATAGACTGAAATGAAGTTATAAAATTTATTTTATAACTGAAGATAGATTTTGAAATCTATTAATTTGAATAAAAGTTTGGAATCTATTATTTTAAATAAAAGTTTATTAAAGAGAGAATTTACATTTATATTTATTATTTAAGTTTATAAATAATTATTAAATGTTTTTATAAATCAAATTTCTATGTAATTAGATTTATAAGCAGTTGAGCAGAAATTAAAGTAATAGTTAAGAATTGGATTAATTGTTCTAAGGAACAATGAAATGAAGTTATTTAAATTAGTTACATTATTAATTAATTTAAGGAAGGAATTTATTGGGATTGATTAAAGAAATAATAGTGTTTTGAGTTGACCAAGTCGACCATTTCAACTAAAATTGATTATTAAATTGGTTTGTTGTCATTAACCAAATAAAATGGTTTATTGGATATTTGTTTCATTTTAATAAAATTTAAATAGGAATTTACTATTTAATTTATTTAATAAAGAATCCAACTACTTATACAGTAGTTAATGATGAATAAAGTATTATTCTAATTAAGGGTAATTTAAGAGATCACTATTTAAGTGAAATTTATTTATGAAAATAATCAAGTTTGAAATGAAATATAATTAAATTGTTAAAGGAGGTTATGAACGGGTTTTATATTAAAACCCGATTTTTTTGAATTAAGTTATAAAGAGAGATTTTAAGAAAACACGATAGCTTAAAATAAATATTTACTTAACGTTTGAATTAAGTAAAAGGAGTTGAAATTAGAAGGGGTTTTTATTAAAAAACCGAGACTTATAAATAAGGTTTATAATGGAGATGGGAAGTCGAAGTGTTGATTTTTGATTTGGTGATATTTAATAATGAATTAAGTGATGGAAATGGAACTGAAACGATATTTTCAAGTGGAAAATGGTTGAATAAATTAGAAAAGGGATTATTAGAAATGAATTTGGTAAAGGAGTGTGTAATGGGATTTTATAACTAGAATCTATGTTATAAAACGAATTGTTAAAGTGGTAGAAGTTAAAAAGGAAATGTTTAGTAAGACACTATTAAATAAACGAACTAAGTAATGATAGTTTTATTTGAAAAGGAGATTTTCAAAAATAAGAAATGGATTGTAAAAATCGTAGTTTAAGTAAAATAGTTAAATGGAATTTGGATTGATATTAGAATGAATATCAGTTTTTGAATTACAATTCATATCTATCTTAAGATAAGAACGTTGTTGATCAAGGTCTCAAAGGTAATTAAAATACCCAACTTGAATGACTTCAGGATTATCTGAGTATGCCATTTGTCGTAATGGTAAAGAGGTTATTCCATAAGGGAATTAAAAATGTGACATTAATAAAAAGGACTGTAGAATATATGTAATGGTATTTCCAAAGTAATGGAAGTGAAAAGACTTGAGAATGTGTATATCTGTGTATATAATGATATCTCCAATATAAAGTAAATAAAAGGAAATTGTTGAAAATATAACAATGGTTTGAGGGAAAAAGGAAATGAAAGGTGGAATTTTGGAATGGGATTATTCCAAGGAAACAAGGGTTGTTTGTTGTTTTTTCGAGCAAAGAAATAAAAGAGATTCCGTAACGTTATTTTACGAGAAATAAATTGAACTGATTACCCAGTTTTAAATGATGAATAATGAGGTAACAAATGTTTTGCAAATGATAGCAAGATGGGAAACGTGATATGATTATAAGATATTTTCTTAGTATATAAAAAGGAATTGATTTTTAATATATTCATATATCAAAATAAGAAGTGGAAAACTATGTTTGAATTAATGAAAGATTTAGCAGTTGTAAAATTTACCATTAATTAAAGAAGCCAAGCGACGCTGAATACTGAACCAATAGAATCTATTTTTATTGTTATGATTTAATGGTTATTTATTTGATAGTTAAATAATCGACTATCAAATCTGGTACATACGATTATTGGTTTGGAAAGACCGGAATCAAATTTATATTTGAAAAACATTCCAATCAATAAATACGAATATATCAGATGATGATCAAGATGGAGCATGTGAAGACCATGGATCATCATAAAACAGAAGAACTGCTAATAATCTTCGGTTAGTTCCCAAAGATAAACTGTGGTTCTGTCGTGGTTGAAATCTACGGATAGCAAGGACTACTCGCTACCGATCTATAGGTGATACCTAGGATGTGGTAGGAGAGTGCATTTAGTTCATCTTGTTTCTGGATTACTTGTATGGACAAATGTATGACAGGGTATTTCCTAAAAACCAAATAAACTGATTTTTACAAATATACCGAGTTGGTGGCGAAGAAGGGCACTTCTTTTAGTATATTTTTGGACGTCAGTTAGTGATTCGACGGATCTGACGATGTGGCATTCAAAGTGAAGGGTGGCCAGATGTTCTAAAAAGGCAATGTAAACCTCAAGCCTCATCCACCGGGAAATGGTAAAAATCGGGTAGGTCGCATGGCTTTGTGGGTCGCTCCCATTAGAGTGTAGTGTCACCAATTTAAAGAATATTCATATTTATTCTTCTTTTTGCTTCTATATCTCCCGGGAACGGTTATATTAGACCCAACCGCATGGGGCAATATATTCGGTACTCTCATAAGAAATGAGGGGTCGGTCATGTTTAGCATGAGTTACAATATGTTCTTGTTGAACTCGGTGTATTCCTTTCTAGAGATACACTGTCGGAAAGTTGGTTGCCCATACCTTGCCATGGAAATCCATTCTCCAATAAGCGCCTACGGTTTTGATTATATACTATGTATGTAGAGCGTGAGATGCAAGCGTTTTGCTAGATTGTTATTTATTTGTATTTAGACATTATTATAATATCAGAAAAGATACGATTTCAAAAATGATTTAGGTTATCGTAAGGTAAAACCATCCATATTTATGTGTGGATTTGGTCTTACGATTATTCTTTTCTTTCGAAAAGATTTTGAATTAAAAATCAAGTTGTGTGATGCCTTTAAACTTAGTGGTTTTCTCACCCTGGTTCACCAGACTGATCTGGCGTTTGTAATGCTCGGTTTAGACCGAGTATTACAAGTTCAGGTTATTGGGTGTTGTGAAGAGACGAGCTGGAAGTGTTTAGACGTATGATATTATATAGTATTATTATGTTGTGTGATTATATATAAAGACAGATTATTATAATTGTCCAAATGTGTGATGTACTGATGATTGTAAGTTTTATTTCGAGCTCTCAATAAAAATTTATTTCAATAATATATTTTGCTCTGCTGTGATGTGAGACTCTGTATTGTGTTGGTTCTTCATCTTATATTCCAATATTTCTTCCTTTAGATCTCACCCTCTAATCTCTTTCTAATAACTATCTGCTTTTTTGTGCAATTTGGGTTGACATGGGTTGTTAAATGTTGGCTTAAACTGTATGTAAAAAGTTGGTCGTTGCACTTGGTATCAGAGCAATGGTTTAGTAAAAACCTTTGCTCTGTGGTGTAACTCGATAGAGATGGGGTTAGTAATATCCTGGATTGAGTTGAGTGTATATATATGAGAGTGTATTTGGAAATTTTGTATACAAATGTTTTGTATTGTGTTGTTTGAATCTGTTCAAGTGTTGATAAGCTTTGAAACCGACTATGGATACAATATTGTTTTGTAAAGAGGGTAAATAAAATAATTTTACCCAAATTATATTTTTATATAGAAAAGAAATAATTTTCTCAAATTATCAAAATAATGGTGTATTTGATGTGTTTGGTTAATTTTGATAAATTCAAATTTGATTAGTTATAGCTCCTCTTCATCTCATGGTAGGTTCCCAAGCTCGAATGCTAGTAGTAGAAATTCGAGTTTGGGCTCAGGTATGGTTCCTATTTATGGTAGTGACTATACTATGTTTGCATTAGGTAACCATTCTACTAATTAGTTATTTCAACTTGCTAATGATGCAGCATTTATTTTTACTGATCTTGAGTAAGATGAGGATTACATTAGAAGTAGGGAATTAGAGAGAGTTAATTCTTTGAGATGTTAAGGTTTGTTAGCTGGAATACTAGGGGTCTAAATGATCCTAAAAAATGTGCTAAGGTTAGGGCCTTTTTTAAAGATTTTCATATTGATATTGTTTTGCTTCAGGAGACTAAAATTGAGAACCTCGATATTAGTTTTTATGCGAGGTTAGGTGGGTCCCTCTTTCGTAGTTGGTTTTGTCTTCCGGCCATAGGTATTGTTGGGGGACTTATGATTGGTTGGAAAGATAATCAATTTAGACTCGTTTAGGAGATTCCTAAGTTATATTCTCTGCACATCATTTTAGCCTCTCTTGTAGATAATTCTTTACTAGGCATTTCTAATGTGTATGGTCCTCATACAAAAATTGAGAGGAGACTCTTGTGGGTTGAATGTGCTAATTTTAGAAATCTTGTCTCCAATCAATGGATTGTGGGGGGAGATTTCAATGTCACTAGCTTTTTAGGGGAGAGATCACCTCGAGAAGGTAATTTCTATGATAAGGAGGAATTCAATGATTTCATTTTAGATAATAATTTGATTGAGATTCCTTTCAATAATAGATCATTCACTTGTTCAAATGTCAGAGATAGTCCTTCTTTTGCTTTATTAGATAGATTATTTATTTGTACTGAGGTGGAGGACAGATTCTCTATTTGTAGAGTCAAGGGTTTGCCTTTTTTATATTCTGATCATTGTCCTATCATCCTTTCGTGGGATTTGAATATTACTATTAGTAACAGTTTCAAATTTGAGAAGATGTGGTTATTGGATTCTAGTTTTATTAATCTAGTTTCTGTTAAGTGGGATTCCTTGTTTTATTTTAACAATTTGTATTGGGGTAACTCTGCGAAGACTTTTGTTGCGAAGCTTGGTAAGTTAAGATTTTTTTCCTTAAACGTTGGAATAAGTATATTTTTGGTAGTGTTAGAATTAAGAAAGATAAGATTATGTGTGAGATGTTAGATGTAGACAAGATTAGTGTAACAACCCGAAAATGCGGGCCAGTTTAAAATTTTTATTTTTGCAATTTTAGCGAATTTTGAACGTTTAAAATAGATTATTTTAAATAATATCGACGGGAAAATTTATTTTGAATAGAATTTGACGTATATATTATGTACGTCATCGTTAGAATATAAATAATTATATATAATTATAATAAGAATTAAAAATGGCGCGGTAGTTCGATAATTCGATTTCAAACTTCAATTGAATGTACCGGGTGCAAAACAATCCGGATTTTAGTGAAACCAAAAATAATAGGATCTAATTGATAATATCTTTCCAACGAATCCGACAAATCAAAATTTCATAGCGGGAATCAAAAGATATGCCCAGTTGAAAATTCTGAATAGTCGCTATGGAATTCAGGCCCTTAAAAATTGGAATTTTGCAAACGACCTCGGATTTCGACGAAACCACTTTTGTTGGATCCATGATGTCAAATTATTGCTAGGTTTCAAATTTCATAATTTTTCGAATCAATATGTGAGCGTGGCAAAGGAAAACGCGTTTGACTAGTTTCAGTTGATTTTAATCGACTGGAAAATGGCCATTTTTCCAACGGTCTCAGAATTCGACGAAAATAGTTTTGTTAGGACCGTATCGTCAATACGAAGCTAGAAAATATTTTTCAGGAATTTTTAGAGTTTGTATGTGACCCCGGTAAATTGAAATGTACGTTTAAAATTCAATATAGCGATTTAAATGTAAATTCAATGGAAACTGATCGAGACGATCGAATCAGCTTACGATACATATCCCATTGTGTTCGGAATGGGGGTAATACGCTATGGACGACAGGCGGTGGGCCTCGTTTTGAGGTCGAAAATAAAAGTTGTTTTTGAAAAGTAAAATAATAATATATATATATATATATTAATATCTCCCTCACCATCATCCATTCAGAAGTCAACCCGTTTGATTTTAAAAAAAAAAGGGGAGAAAGCGAACGACGGGGGGGCCAGGCCGCCGCCGCCGCTGCCACCAAGGCCGCCGCGCCCTGGCGCCGTCCACCAGGACTCCCCTCTCCTCCTCTTCTCCACCTCGCGCCCTTCCTCCTTCTCCTCCTCTTCTTATCAAACCGCGACGCCCAGACCTCCACCCTCCACCGATCGCCTCCCCCACCGCCTGCACCTCCGCCTCTTCTTCTACTCCCCTCCACTTCCTCTCCCACTTTGAAAACCATACACCCCGAGCCCCTCCACGCCACAACCGCGCCGCCGCCGCCCCTGAAACCCTAACCCCGACCCTCGACGCCGACCACCACTCCAACCGCGCAGTCCCCCTGCTCTGCAAAACACTGTAAGTCCCCTTCTTTTTTTTTTTAATATGTAATTAATCAGTGATTTTTATATAGTTGTTTAAGGAATAAAAATTCGATTTTTATTTTATGAATTAAAATAGAAAAGACGTGATTATTAAAATAGAAAAGACGTGATTTTTAAAACAGAAAAGATTAGATTTTTAAAAGAAGAAAGACGATATTTTTAAATGGAGAAAGGTGAGATTTTTACGTATGTAGTGGGTTAAAAATATGACTTTTACATAGTAGGAACTATAAAAATGTAATCTTTATGAGATAGAGAATATAAAAATATCATCTTTATATATGTAGCGAAATAAAAATCTGATTTTTATTTTATATACGTTGAAATAAAGTGGTGATTTTTATAATGATGAAATCTATATTTTTGAAAAGATGAAGTCTTTATATTTGAAAAGGAGAAATCTTTATAGTTGAAAAGGCGAGATCTTTATATAGATGATAACGATATAAAAATATGATTTTTTATATATTGAACATCGAAGTAAAAATATGATTTTTATATATTGAACATCGATATAAAAATATGATTTTTATATATTGAACATCGAAGTAAAAATATGATTTTTATATATTGAACATCGAAGTAAAAATATGATTTTTATATATTGAATGTAACACCCCACCTCCGCCAGGGTCACTCGCAAAGGAATGCACTAGCTTTGGAGAGGCATTATTGGTAAACATGCATAATGATATAGCAAGGCAGGACATGACATATATATATATATGTAAATAAACAGAGTAAGTAAATAAAACAGCGGAAGATTTTTAAACTATTTCAAAAACAAGTCTGGTACATCAAAATGTCAATTTCCCCAAATAAACAAGTCTAGTACATGAAGTAACATCATCTGAAACTGAAAAAGGAAAACATAACAGTAGCTATCCCCAAAGTGGAAGAAACCATAGCAAGCCCAAGTCCAAAGCATACATGAGCTATCCAAGAAAGCAGCTAAGATCCAGCTAGGCTCCTGTATTCCCTCCCTGAGAACCCTGGGGGGGGGGGGGGGGGGAAACGGAAGAAAAGAGGCGAAACAAAACGGATCAGTCAAAAAGACTGAGTAAGCCCTGCTACGATCAGTCTATAAACTAATAAAGTTAACATCATGATGGAAACTGAGATGATCATAGGTAACAACATACTGGGATGGATGGTAAATTACCTACAAGATAGATAGAGGTATCATCGCATAAAACAAGGTTAAGTTTTGCACCACGGTGTACTAGCAAACCAACATAACAGGTATTGATCCCTTAGCCCAAACTTTGGCCCAATAACATGAAGTGACCTTAGTATAAGGTCCAACCCAACGGTCTAGTCGATCGGCTCCCTATAAGCCTAACACGTCAAGTGTTGATGTCCATACGGCCCACATATGGATGCAGGTAGTCTGTGCTGGGCCCACCTTTGGGTGTATCAAGCCCTCGGTTGTCGACCCCGGACACTTAAGCAATAATGCACAGCCCTAACCTACTGGTACCCGTGCCTCGAGTTTGTCCAACATCGGACTACGTGCACGTCCGTAGCCCGCCGGACCCGCACCGCTGTACCACTCAGCCGTCGCTTTGGTCGCTTACATCAGTCCAGTAATCGTGCCCCGCCCTAGCCTAGCCTCTAGGGTTGTGAATGATACCAAACTGGGATTACTGCTGGAACAGACCACGTTGCTAGGGTTTCTAAGAGGGTTAAGTGTGATTTAACCCTTCACTAATCCTGGATTAAACTGGTTAAGTGTGGCTTAACCCCATTCTAATCCCTTGAACCCCCAAATTGATTAAATTGGTTAAGTGTAACTTAACCCCATTTTCATCCCTTGAACCCCCAAATCGGTTAAGTATTAGTGGACCCTGACTTAACCCTAATTATGAGGCATTAATTAACTTAATGCACCTCAACCTCTCACATTAGACCTTGTTGTGGTTACTAGTTAGGCCGGGCGGGTCCGGGTAGCTTTACACCACAACTTGGTCTAACCTCGGGTCTTGGCACCCCATGACCAACTTCTCACATTGGGTCCTATTGTTTGTAGCCACTAGTTAAGCCGGTCGGTTCCGGGTAGAATTACGCTACAAACTCAACCCAACCTCGAGTTGGCCACACTTATGTTTTCTAAGTGTCATGTCCACTTTATTTCAAAACATAATCACAAGTCAAACAATTACTTGGGTAGACCTAACTTAATAGGTAAATTCCCAAGGGGTAGACCTAACTTAATAGGTAAATTCCCAATCTTATATTTTTATGTATTTTAAGTTTACCCCAAAACCCCCAACGTCATTCTATCGCTTACATATTCGTAGTAACGCATAAAGGATAGGAAGAGGGAACTTGGCACAACATAAACTTGCACAACAGTCATGCATAACATGTTAGACTTGCACAACTTAGCGTCGTGAACTTGCATATTACCATAAAACATGCATAACTTGTCAAACATGCACAACTTGTCATTTTAAACTTGCATAAACATGCATAACTCAATAAGCGTACAAATCATGGCTTAGCAAACTTGCATAAACATGCATAACTCAATAAACACACAAATCATGGCTTAGCAAACTTGCATAAACATGCATAACTTATAAATCTTGCAAATCATGGCTTAGTATACATGCATAACTTAATAGGTTTGCAAATCATGGCTTAGTACCCTTGCATAACATGCACAACTCAATAAACACACAAATCATGGCTTAGCAAACTTGCATAAACATGCATAACTTATAAATCTTGCAAATCATGGCTTAGTATACATGAATAACTTAATAGGTTTGCAAATCATGGCTTAGTACCCTTGCATAACATGCACAACTCAATAAACATATATAAACCCCAACTTTCATCACACATTAACTTTATAGTTTCTAAAATGAGGGTAAGAGGGCTTACAATGCTTATGCGGACTCAAATGAGTACAACAAATGCAAGAAACCCCTTATGCAACTAATTAAAGCCCCCAAATGCAAGCAAACTTGATCAAGACTCCTCCTTTATGATGCCAATAGAAAAACAAGCCTTTAATGCAAGCTAAGGAGGATCATACAAGCCTAAATACCCTTGTATGCATGGAAATCTCTTAGGGATTTGATTAGGAATTGTATGAAGAGGGTGGAGGCCATGAGAGTTTTGATTTTGGCATAGTTTAGTTACTAGGATGAATAATGAGTGATTTAGGGTAGGTTAGGGTCTTATTTATAGATTAGGTTAGTGATTTGGACCATAGGATTAACCCTAGATTGAATTAGGGCCATCAGATCCCGGAACTCTCAAGAAACAAGCCACAAGACCCAACCCCAATCAGAAATGGTGCACCAGGCTAAGCAGCCCGTGCACCCCCTGTCGACAGGGCTGTCGACAGGGAAGTCGACATGCCTAGACCCCTGTCGACAGGCCTGTCGACATGGGGTCCTGGGCGGGATTTTTCCCGCCTTGGCCCAGCTGGCCCAAACCCTTGTTTCTAATTTTAAATCTAAATCTGTTTTTACATAGAAATTTTCTGCAAACTTCAATGGGCCTTAACTGGGTCATACGGACTCCGATTTCCGAAAACTCGGACTCTATTTCGCGTATTTTTCCGAGACGAACGCAATGGCATAGCCCGTTTCCCTTGATTCACATTTTATAATTTAATTCTGCCTCCATTTTCATTATTACAGGTTATTGAAAATACGGGTTGTTACATTCTCCCCTCCTTAAAGGATTTCGTCCCCGAAATCTTCAAGTTAGGAGGAACGTATCCTACCATCCAATCATCCATCTACTCAAAGCATCATCCACGAGCAATCATTGTCCTTACAAGATTCTAAATGCTGGATGAACATATGCAAAAGTGTGTGTATATGTACTTACCTAATGCAAAAATCAGGCGGTTACTGATACAGTAAACCTCCTTAATGCATATGTATGTAAATCAGGCGGTTACTGGTACAGTAAACCTCCTTAATGCATATGTATGTCAGTGAAATGAATCCATATGTATGCAAATTCCTACCATAATTCATAGTATCTATATGAGTGCACATAACATTCATCCATATGCAACATCCATGTGGTAGCACAACAAGTTTCAACCATGAATAAGCATAAACACTCATGCATATGCAACATGAAGAGTGTGCGAGCCGATCTAGTGCCTAATGTGTATAATGCATCCACGAGTAACCACTTGCAAACACTTGCAACCACTTGCAACCATCAAGCATAACATGTTTCAAACACATGTTTCAACCAAAGGGTTTCTACCAAAGGTTCTCATGACGAGATAGACATGATAAACTAGATAAACTAGATAAACTAGACAAACTCCTTTTTGGATTACAAGAAATCCATTCAAACTTTGACATATAGTACTAACCGATGAGTCTTAACCCCCTTATGGAGTTTACAACAGAAATAAGGTCGAGAATGGGACCGAGAGGGTATATATACAAAAGATAATTTTGCAAGCAAGCTCCACAGAAAAACAAGGATCAAGGATGCACTCTTAAAAGAGATATGATGCGCGTATCTAGTCTTCACTCTTCTTAGTCACGTTTCCTTGAGCTTAACTCCATTGTGCTTTGACCATCTTTCACTTCATGATTCCTTGGCTTCCTAACTCCTATTTCCCAAATTCGGGTTGGAACTCATTTCATTATCGCCTCTCGTCTTTCTCTTCCACTTATTCTTCTTTCTGTATACTTGGCTTAAACATACTATAACCTTATGATTTCATGCAAGCTCTCCTAAATTCAATAGTGAATCCTGGATCTCGTCTTCTTACCATAAGGTATTCCATGCAGCAGAACTTTTCTTGGAAATACCACTCCACGTTGCCAATTGCCCTTATAAACGTGATTTCCTATAACTCAGGCTTAATCGACATGAACCATCCGCCTATAGGCCGTACCTAGATTCCGTTGCCTACCCATGGTTTTCTGTAGGCTATTTCAGAACTGGCCAACTTCTTGAGGGTAAACCGTTGCTGACCATGATGCAGTCCTCTCGCTCTTCACTGGACTGAAATGAGCACTCTTCGTGAGTCTTCCTATTATGACCCTCATACCCGTATTCCCTTTCTTTGATCTAGGTAGTCTATCCACATAATCTATCGAGATGTTTTCACACTTCCCTTGCGAAACTTCCAATGGAGGTAATGGCCCACTGGGCTTCTATGACTTGGCCTCAACCTGGTGGCACAGCATGTATCCTGAAACCAACTCGGCCACCTCCTCGAGGGATGCGCATCTTCAGGAACCTTCTTTACCAAGTCCTCCACTCGAGAAACACATAATCTCTCATCGCGCCTTAGTCATCCCTTGTCATCTATAATATAACTAACGAGGTGACTTAACATCTCGCCTCGAATCAACCGGTCCATGTACTTGACTAACTGCGGGTCTTCTTCCTGCGAAACCCCCTTCTTGATCCAGAAGAGTAAGTCTAAGCTCCGGGAATGCTAACTAACTAGCCAAACGGAGGAGGCTTCTTACTTCAATTGCCCTTCTCAGAGCTTTCCGGTCTCAAACCGCAGCCACTTTAGCGGAATCCACCGCTAAGCCTTACTTAAGAACTATGTGCCCAAGAAATCCAACTTCTTTCCTCCAGAGTGGCATTTGGAGAACTTGACCTTCAATCCGGTGGCTCTAAGCGTATCCATCTCCTCTTTGAGATGTATAGCATGTTCTTCCTCGTTCTTTTGAGGAGATCAAAATATCGTCTACGACGACCACGACAAACTTGTTCAAGGACTCCCTAAACACCCTACCCATCAAGTCCACGTAATATGCGGGTGCATCCGTCAAACCAAATAGCATGACTAGCCATTCTAAAAATCCATCTAGAGTCCTAAACGCAGTCTTGTCAATTCCATCCTCAGCCATCCTAAGCTGATGGAATCCGGTAGCTAGGTCAAAAGAAAACGGATGCTCCTACCAGCTGATCAAACAAATCATCGATCCCTGGTAACGGTTGTCTATTCTTTTCAACATGTAAGCGAAGCAAACTATCCATATTAGTAACGAATACTACTGGAGCACCCTACTCGGAAATGCCTCGTCTCAGGAAGTTCTTCCCAAGCAACTCCTTGACTTGCTTTCTTACTCTCACCTCGTGAGATCACGTGCCTAACCGGTCACGAAACTGGCTTGGTATTACCAACCAGATAATACGGAAATCTATCCCACGTCTAAGGGTAACCCCTTCACTTTCCCCAAGATATCAGGATATTCTCGGACCACCCTCAAAGATTTCAAACTATCGATAGAGGAGTTGAGGGATTCAAGATAACATAACATGACGGGACCCATAGGGTTGCTAGAAATTTCTAGGGTATTACCGAGGCGAGTCATGAGCCCCACACCCTATATACAAAACCCAGAATGGCTCCAAAATAGGACGACCATTCCATGCCCAAAACCAACCCATATCCCCCGAAACCGAGAATATAAACATCCCACGAGAATTCTATACTCAAGATAGAAATTTTCAAATCCACTCAGACCACAGACAGGCGGGCAGAACCCCCAATTGGATTTGAAACACATACGGGATCATCCACTACACTAGTACTTAGGTGCAAAACTTTCCACTAGATCAGATGAAATAAAACTATGCGATGTGCCAGGGTCAAACAAAGTTCGAACAGGGAAAATTAGAAAATGTAAACAAGATTTTCAACAGGAACACTACCTCTATCATGAGCTGGAAGGACGGGGTTGAGGGGATGGATTCGCCCTCCAGATAGTCCTGCACACTGAGTCCGACCTTGCCCTTGTTTCCTCGGGCAATCTTCGCTGAAATGTACAAACTCACTACAAATGAAGCATTCGCCCCGCTTTCTTTTATCCTTCTTCCTACATTCCCTGGCTATATGTCCAACTGTACCACAGAAGTTACATTTCATATTCTTGCCCCGTTTCCCGGAATTTACTCCTTTGCCTTGAGACTCATTTGCCTTGACCTCTCTCTTATCATTGCTACCTTCTTCTTGAAGTAGGGCCAAATTCACCAAACTCTCGAAAGTCGCCCCCAAGGGTATATGAGACAGGGCCAAATCATGTAATGGCTCGTTTAATCCTAGAGCAAAGTGTAGGGCCTTCTTCTGAGCTGTATTAACCAAGTCTAAATCGTCTTGAGCCAGTTGATTAAACTTATCTATGTATTCCCTAATAGTCATGTCCCCTTGCTTCAGTGATAAGAATCTCAGTCCAAATCTTCCTCTAAAGTCATCCCAAGTCTCAATTGGCCTGGTCGCGGTGGTGACTACCCACCAACGTGCAGCTTCTTCCTTTAGCAACCATACTGCTAATAAAACCTTCCTGCGGTCACCTATATCAAAGGTGGCTAAAAGATATTCGGTCTCTTTCAACCAATTCCCTGCTTCTACAAAAGTCTCTGTCCCATTAAAATTCTTGCCACCCATCCTCTTAAAGTTCTTGCAAGTTTCCGCGAAATCCGCTTGTGGAGGCTGGGGGGGGAAGAGGAACATCAGATACGGGAGGAGGAGGAGGAACAGCGGCCTCGACTGGGAAGACAACATTAGGGACACCCGGGACCGGTGCCGTGACTTCCAAGTACCGACGAAACCAATCGGGTATCGTTACTCCTTCGGGCAAGACGAGATTATCAGGCATGCTGGAAACGAAAAGAAAAGAGTTCAAACGAGGAGTCAAAGGATAGTGCTAATGACTTTTGGGGAATAGCCTTTAAAAACAACTAGACTTTTCTTTGGAAAATACTTAATACTTGGTTTTGAAAATAGTTTTTCAAAAGTTTTTAAAACCCTTTTTATCCCTTCTCGTAAACCTGCTCTGATACCAAATGTAACACCCCACCTCCGCCAGGGTCACTCGCAAAGGAATGCACTAGCTTTGGAGGGGCATTATTGGTAAACATGCATAATGATATAGCAAGGCAGGACATGACATATATATATATATGTAAATAAACAGAGTAAGTAAATAAAACAGCGGAAGATTTTTAAACTATTTCAAAAACAAGTCTGGTACATCAAAATGTCAATTTCCCCAAATAAACAAGTCTAGTACATGAAGTAACATCATCTGAAACTGAAAAAGGAAAACATAACAGTAGCTATCCCCAAAGTGGAAGAAACCATAGCAAGCCCAAGTCCAAAGCATACATGAGCTATCCAAGAAAGCAGCTAAGATCCAGCTAGGCTCCTGTATTCCCTCCCTGAGAACCCTGAGGGGGGGGGAAACGGAAGAAAAGAGGCGAAACAAAACGGATCAGTCAAAAAGACTGAGTAAGCCCTGCTACGATCAGTCTATAAACTAATAAAGTTAACATCATGATGGAAACTGAGATGATCATAGGTAACAACATACTGGGATGGATGGTAAATTACCTACTAGATAGATAGAGGTATCATCGCATAAAACAAGGTTAAGTTTTGCACCACGGTGTACTAGCAAACCAACATAACAGGTATTGATCCCTTAGCCCAAACTTTGGCCCAATAACATGAAGTGACCTTAGTATAAGGTCCAACCCAACGGTCTAGTCGATCGGCTCCCTATAAGCCTAACACGTCAAGTGTTGATGTCCATACGGCCCACATATGGATGTAGGTAGTCTGTGCTGGGCCCACCTTTGGGTGTATCAAGCCCTCGGTTGTCGACCCCGGACACTTAAGCAATAATGCACAGCCCTAACCTACTGGTACCCGTGCCTCGAGTTTGTCCAACATCGGACTACGTGCACGTCCGTAGCCCGCCGGACCCGCACCGCTGTACCACTCAGCCGTCGCTTTGGTCGCTTACATCAGTCCAGTAATCGTGCCCCGCCCTAGCCTAGCCTCTAGGGTTGTGAATGATACCAAACTGGGATTACTGCTGGAACAGACCACGTTGCTAGGGTTTCTAAGAGGGTTAAGTGTGATTTAACCCTTCACTAATCCTGGATTAAACTGGTTAAGTGTGGCTTAACCCCATTCTAATCCCTTGAACCCCCAAATTGATTAAATTGGTTAAGTGTAACTTAACCCCATTTTCATCCCTTGAGCCCCCAAATCGGTTAAGTATTAGTGGACCCTGACTTAACCCTAATTATGAGGCATTAATTAACTTAATGCACCTCAACCTCTCACATTAGACCTTGTTGTGGTTACTAGTTAGGCCGGGCGGGTCCGGGTAGCTTTACACCACAACTTGGTCAAACCTCGGGTCTTGGCACCCCATGACCAACTTCTCACATTGGGTCCTATTGTTTGTAGCCACTAGTTAAGCCGGTCGGTTCCGGGTAGAATTACGCTACAAACTCAACCCAACCTCGAGTTGGCCACACTTATGTTTTCTAAGTGTCATGTCCACTTTATTTCAAAACATAATCACAAGTCAAACAATTACTTGGGTAGACCTAACTTAATAGGTAAATTCCCAAGGGGTAGACCTAACTTAATAGGTAAATTCCCAATCTTATATTTTTATGTATTTTAAGTTTACCCCAAAACCCCCAATGTCATTCTATCGCTTACATATTCGTAGTAACGCATAAAGGATAGGAAGAGGGAACTTGGCACAACATAAACTTGCACAACAGTCATGCATAACATGTTAGACTTGCACAACTTAGCGTCGTGAACTTGCATATTACCATAAAACATGCATAACTTGTCAAACATGCACAACTTGTCATTTTAAACTTGCATAAACATGCATAACTCAATAAGCGTACAAATCATGGCTTAGCAAACTTGCATAAACATGCATAACTCAATAAACACACAAATCATGGCTTAGCAAACTTGCATAAACATGCATAACTTATAAATCTTGCAAATCATGGCTTAGTATACATGCATAACTTAATAGGTTTGCAAATCATGGCTTAGTACCCTTGCATAACATGCACAACTCAATAAACACACAAATCATGGCTTAGCAAACTTGCATAAACATGCATAACTTATAAATCTTGCAAATCATGGCTTAGTATACATGCATAACTTAATAGGTTTGCAAATCATGGCTTAGTACCCTTGCATAACATGCACAACTCAATAAACATACATAAACCCCAACTTTCATCACACATTAACTTTATAGTTTCTAAAATGAGGGTAAGAGGGCTTACAATGCTTATGCGGACTCAAATGAGTACAACAAATGCAAGAAACCCCTTATGCAACTAATTAAAGCCCCCAAATGCAAGCAAACTTGATCAAGACTCCTCCTTTATGATGCCAATAGAAAAACAAGCCTTTAATGCAAGCTAAGGAGGATCATACAAGCCTAAATACCCTTGTATGCATGGAAATCTCTTAGGGATTTGATTAGGAATTGTATGAAGAGGGTGGAGGCCATGAGAGTTTTGATTTTGGCATAGTTTAGTTACTAGGATGAATAATGAGTGATTTAGGGTAGGTTAGGGTCTTATTTATAGATTAGGTTAGTGATTTGGACCATAGGATTAACCCTAGATTGAATTAGGGCCATCAGATCCCGGAACTCTCAAGAAACAAGCCACAAGACCCAACCCCAATCAGAAATGGTGCACCAGGCTAAGCAGCCCGTGCACCCCCTGTCGACAGGGCTGTCGACAGGGCAGTCGACATGCCTAGACCCCTGTCGATAGGCCTGTTGACATGGGGTCCTGGGCGGGATTTTTCCCGCCTTGGCCCAGCTGGCCCAAACCCTTGTTTCTAATTTTAAATCTAAATCTGTTTTTACTTAGAAATTTTCTGCAAACTTCAATGGGCCTTAACTGGGTCATACGGACTCCGATTTCCGAAAACTCGGACTCTATTTCGCGTATTTTTCCGAGACGAACGCAATGGCATAGCCCGTTTCCCTTGATTCACATTTTATAATTTAATTCTGCCTCAATTTTCATTATTACAGGTTATTGAAAATACGGGTTGTTACATTGAACATCGAAGTAAAAATATGATTTTTATATATTGAACATCAAAGTAAAAATTCGATTTTTATATATCGAATAGCGAAGTAAAAATTGGGTTTTTTCATATTGAATAGCGAAGTAAAAATATGATTTTTATATATGTAGTGGCTACGGGCAACGAAGATGACAAAGATGCGATAACGATGAAGATTTCTATAAATGAAGTGTCGTGAAGTTGGATAGCTAGTCGGTGAGAACTTCTCACTCTTCAATTTCATTCTCTAGTTATATATATATATATATATATATATATACTAGGATGCAGACGGTGCTTAGCAGCACTCGACACCCGTCATCCACAGACCATGGATGGCTTGTTTGTTAAATTGTTTGGTTGTGTAGTTGGTTAGTCTAATTGGTTTGAATTGAATTGTTTGGTGAAATGGAATGGATTTGATTGATGTGTGAATGGCGTGGGCCTTCACTAGACGGGGGATAAGGCTAGGCCTCGTCCCGTTTCTAGTATCGTGCCGTTATGCCGCCGAAATTTTCTAAAAATAAATTAGAAAAATAAAAATATCATTTTCTTGAATAATTGAACTGAATAGAAATTCATGTGTTGAAATAAAATATTTTATCGTTAAAAATATATTTTTTAACGTGAATATGAATATATTGAATGTGAATAAATAAATACTCATTTACAAACCGGACGGTTTGTTTATGTACACCTATTTGAAGGACATTGATGGAGACGATAAATTTTACACATCGCCCAGCTGCACAAATAAAAATCCGTGTTTGTTGATTTGAAACCCCACACGGGTGTTGGGATAAAATTTGAAGTTCACTCATCCTGATTGATTAAATATGTTGATCGATTGATTGACAGGCTGTTATAAGCGTTAGATATTTATATTTGATGCTTATACAGTGTGGTGCACCTTGGATGATGGTTGATTGTTTATTATTGCTATTATATACATGTGTTGTATGGAATCCATATAATTAACATTATATGGTGATTGATTGGGCCTCATTCCAATCGGGAAAATAATGAATGTTATAAAAGAAAATTCATGTGTTGAATATAAAAATAGTCATGTGTTGACGATGTTCATGTGTTGAGAAAATTCATGTGTTGAGTAAAATATTTTAAATAATAAAAATTACATCTTCAACATATTTACAATTAGAATCTACTTCACGGTGGAGTCTAATTAAAATCAAACGATAGATACCATAGTTTTATAAAATATTTTACATAACAAAAATAGTCATGTGTTGGAAGAAATATATATTCATGTGTTGAATAGAATAAAGAAGTTTTTGAAAAATATAAAGCCGTGTTGATTAGAGTTGTGTTATTTTGACGCGAACGATATCTATATCGATTTTATTCGTTTTACATTGAATATTGAAAAGTGATTTCAAAATTTAATATTATGAAATGAAATTCAAATTGAATTAGATAAAAATTGAAATTGAAATTTTATTGAATCAATTTGAAATGAATTCGAATCGAATAGAAAATGAATTCGATTCGAATTGAACAGAAAGTGAATTTGAATTCAAATTGAATAGAAAGTGAATTTGAATTCAAATTGAATAGAAAGTGAATTTGAATTCAAATTGAATAGAAAGTGAAATTGAATTCTAATTGAATTGAAATCAAATAGATTTGAAATTGGAGATGAAGTTGAAATTGTTTTTGAAACGAATTTAAAACGATTTATAAAATACGTTTTAAAAGGAAATCGACGAAATATAATATATATATATATATTATATATATATAATGGCCTGAATAAAACGAGCCGCGCCGCGGCAGTTCGTGAATTTCGACCATTTATTTCAAACGGACATTACGGGAGATCCGACTGTCGGATTCTCCTAAAACCGGAACCGTTGGGTTCGTATCGAAAAGAGCTTTCCAATGAATATTAGAATTTGAAATCTAACGGTTGGATTTGGAATTATGTCCAAATAAAATTTAGAAAAGGTCGCTGTAAGTGCAGTTCGATAACCGTTGATGGAAATCGACTGTACGAGCCTTGATAAAATTATTAAAAATATCTATAATTTGTGTAAAATCATAAGAAATGATTTGGGAAAAATTGGGCTGAAAAATTCCATATTTGAAAAGATAAAAATAGATTTTTATCGAAATGAACTAGTTTTGAACTAGAATTAAAATCAATTTATTTTTGAAATAAATAAATTGAATTTGAAAGTGATTTTAAAAATAATCAATATTCCCAATACGTGAATTGGGCTGGAGTTGAATCGAAATTATCTTCGGAATATTTCGATGTTGGATTTCGTGACTATACAGATATTGTTATGGGAATTTGAAAGATATATTTTATATCGTTATTTCCAATACGATATTTGTTGGTTTCAGAATTTGATATTGAATATAAGCCGGTATATTTTCTATTCAGAGCCTTGTATTTAATATCAAATGTGATTTGGGTTTGTCGTGAATCGTGTTTTAGAAGACATTGGTTCTTTAACCCAGTTAAAGACAGATTATTGATTTTTGAGAAGATTAAAACTAAGTGGAGTTTTAATGAATCTTTAATTAGATTAAAATGTGAATTGATAATTTAAATTATCAAATCTGAAAAGTGATCGAGAGTGGAGTATCACCAGTTTTGCTCCAAAGCGATAGTTAAATCTTTAATTAGATTTGAACGTGAAATGGTAATTAATTTTACCGATAACACCGTGGTGTTAGGAATGGAGTATCACCAGTTTTGCTCCATGGGATATATAGGTTGGGATTGGGAAATAAAATAAATAATTACTTCGGTGTGTTTCGCTAATCCCGACTAGTTTGGAAAACCATAAAATGGTTTGAAATGATATCCAAAGGAAGATTAAAGAATAAATTTAGAAGAATTTATCTTGGATAAAATTAATGGGAACATTTCCCTAAGAATGTGTTTTTGTGAATAAAAGAATATTCTGAATCGGAATGAGGCGTTGGTAGTGTTTGTGTAACATTTGTTTACTATATACGTGGGTTATTCAGAAAGGCCGGGTTATACCCATTCTGAATAACCGATTCGACGAGATGTCGAAGATGAAGACGGTGGTTGAAGACCGGAAGTCTTCACATCGTTTGGGTGATTACTGATGATCTTGATTGGGCTGTACACCCAGGACGAGGGAATCAATTGGTGATCGTCCAGACGTACCTGGAGATGGATGGATATGCGAGGAAAGTGCCTCTGGTTTCGTTCAGACCCAGAACGAACTTGTAAATGGATTGTGTGTCTGACATTGGATTTTATTCTGTGTTGATTGATCTCTATTAAATATACATCTGTTTGGCGGCGGAGAATTTATTCTCTTGCTTAACGCCCTTCTCTGAGACGTACGAGCTCAGAGGTTGTATATCGATGGACATCAGTCGCATGGAGTGAATTGCCAGTGTGACACGCATAAGTGGCAATTGATCAGGGCTTCTGTTGAAAAGCAAAGTCTTGTGGTTGATGATCAAAGCACGGCCTATGTGGCGTAGCTTTGTGTATAGCGTGAATTCGCGAGCCTCACACCTCGGTATGAGTCAAAAACGGGATAGTGACTGCAGGGAGAGCACGACGTTTCTTTCTAGCTAAGGTGGTGTCAGTGACCTACCAGCCCTGACATTTATATACTTTTCACCTGTGTGGTTGTTGGATACGAGGCGTGTAACGTCCCGTATTTTTGGCAGCCAAATACTTTATTTATTTTATTTATTTTATTTATTTTAAATATTTTGTTTGGAATATTAAAGGGTTTTAATATTTAAATCACTATCTAAACAAAGTTGAACGATATATATTGATATATAAAATAAAACGAGCTCAGAACAGCGCTGCAGTTCGTAAAATAGAGTTTTGAACTTCAACTGGATATACAGAGCCTGTTTTAAATCAGATTTCTGTGAAACAAGAAACGCACGGATCAAGTGAATTATATTTTTCTAGTGAAAGAGAAAAATCGAGATTTCGTCGTGTAGATTGGAAGTTATGCCCAAATCAATTTGGCTGAAAAACAGCGGCGTAATCGTTTATCGACCGTAACAGTTTATTGGATATAACTGCATATCGGTTTCGAATTTAGACAAGGTTCTTTTGGGATATAGTGATAATTCAATTTTTAGAATTTTACTGTAATTTTTAATTAATTAAACAAGCAACTTTTTATTTGGAGTATTTTACACCCTGTGACAACATATTGGGATTCCACAATATAAGTTAAACTACCGGTATTATTATATTTTTGGGATCGCGACACCTCACTGAACACGACTGTATTTTTATTTCAGTCTGCAACGCTCATACATGTATACATAGTGGTGTAGGTAACTTTATTTGAATGGTTAACTGGTCAAACGAACCCCAAATTCAACAAAACAAGTTTCATACGAAACCTTAGGAAGAGGTCTAGTGAAACGTCAAGGCCTCATATTTTTAGAATTTTTTCTGTAATTTTAAGGAATTAATGCTCGGTGTTTTTCATCGATATTTTCTAAAGGATTTTCGCAAACGGTGTCGGAATTCGACGAAACCTGTCCCATTGGATCCGAAATAATTTTTTATGCTAGGATTACATATTTATTTGTCAAAAATAGGGGATTTATGTAGATAGTTTGACACATTTCTCCAATGCTAAGCTATACATAATAAAATATTAATAAATCTTCCAATATTCACATTCTTTCCACTGTACAATACTTTGCTTCCTACATTTCCTTGCTTGCGTCCAAATCACCTTCACCTTGCGCACCAAACAAAAGCTTGCGTCCCAAACCTTTAATCCCTTGCATGGCAATCTATCCTATATGCTACGTGCTTCCTCACATGCCATGGTGAAGCATTTCAGCCTATCTGTAACATACATACAATCTTGAAGTAACAGCACGCATAGAAAATTGGAACCGTGCCGACAAAGTTGTTCAAAAAAAAAAAAAAAAAAAAAAAGGAAATGAAATACATATAAAAGGACGGTGATGAAGCAGACAATGTGAGAAGCAAAGGGTAAAATGCTCGACAGCCAATTTCGAGGGGACGTGGACGTTATGGTATGGGATTTGTTCACGGTATTAATTCTTAGTAAAAAAAAAGTAAAAAAACTAAGAACAGTCGCCCCTATATATTCACAGCTAATGCAATGCACATGGTGATTGCAATCAAACAGCTAACCTACCTCTATAGTCTGTACGCAACTGTGTCCTTCCCCGTGCCTACCAAGTAATCCCAGTTCCTTGTCTGCCAAACTATCATATTTCTTGCGTGCCAAAACACCCAAATCGTGATTTCCAAGCTGCCATACCGTGCCTACCACGGTGTTTGGTATTATAAATACAGAAGTTCCCTTCACTAAATTCGCAAACCGAAAGCACTTAAAAAAAAAATACTTTCAGGAAAACGAAAGGAAGAAGGGTAGGAAGGGGTTTAAAGTGCGGTTGATAAGAAGCAGGGTATGTGTGCGTTCAAAGGGGATGTGATGAAGAAGTAGCGAATGGGTTTGGTTAGCATGGGGGCGTGGTGTACTGAAGAGAGGATTCATGGGAAGTGGAAGAGAACGGATTGAAGCAGTAGGACGGAACGGTGTTTGGTGATACTGTAATGGGTTCAAGAATGCAAGTACAGGGAGTTGCGAGTTAAGTATGTGGACAATGGGTAGGAAGAGTATAATGCAATAGTAGAAAACAACATGCAAGATCTGTAGCTCGCGCATTTGAGGTGGAGTGATTAGTCGGGTGGCGCGGGCACTGGAAAGAGGTGACGTCGGTCAACAGAACAGGGGAGTGGCGAAGGTGCCGTGTGAGTAAATGGCGATGCACTAGCTCGAGAACAGCAGGTATAAGAAAATAATTCATAACACCTAATTTTAATTAACATTTTGCCTAACTGTTTTAATTACCAATACAATCTTTAATCTGAAGGAATAAGGCTAGTAAAACATGCCCATAGCAAATCAGTTCAAGGTTTCAAAGTTGAACTAGATGGGGTAATTGCAATGTCACCGAAGAGAAGTAAACGTTGAAGTAAAAGGGAGGGCACGCTGGTTTGTTTTCACGTGCGGAAAAGTAGTAAATGACCATTTCCTTACTACAACAAGGATAAAAAGGGGTAATTAGCCTAACTATAGTTTAATTAGGCATTTAAATTTATTTAAATCATATAAAATACAACGGATATAACTTTGGTTACGCCGACAGAATCGGACCAGACGAGTTGCAATGGGATCAGGACAACGAACCAAGTTGCGGTACGATCGTGCTAACGGATGCTACACTATGGAACCGGAATAGTCTTGAATGGAAGCAAACGGTATTTTTAGTAAAATTAAACGCTTGTTTAATTTGACTGAAGCAGACCGTTTAACGGAGAACGAAAATCGAGGTGAGTTAAACTCACTCAGTTCTCCCCTCTTATATTTTATATAAGTTGGGTTTTATAATTGTGTGCTATGATTGTTACTGGTTGTTTATTTGTTTGTTCATTGTTGATTTTATAATCATATATTAACTGGAACGGTTAAATTAAATGCTCGTTTAATTTAATTAATCGTTATTTTTAACGATTAAATCCAATTGAGGTAACCTACCTCAGTGGTTACGTTTATAACACTATAAACATTATGACCAAATAGAGGAATGCTTGAATTGTTGTTATTATCCCAGTATTGATTGACCGTCATTATTAAACTATTTGTTTCATCTGTCTAGATGAAAACGAATATTGAACTGAATGATTTTGAATTGTGGTAACCGTTGTTTTGCAGAGAATAACAGGGGGAATAATATTGATAACGTTTATCAATATGATAAAATTATTGTTATGAAATGTGAAATTGGTTTATATTTCACGGTTTGGTACTATAGTAACGGTTAGCCTCTTTAGTACCGTCAATCAAAAGAAGTGATTTGTCGAGATCAATGTTAAATGGATTTCGAATGGTTTCAAAGATATGAATATATTTTTATATGAATTCGAACCACGATTTTTGTGGTGAAAATAATGGTCAAAGTAAATTTACCAATTTTATAATTACATAATATAGAACAGAGGGAGATGCAAGATATTATTGAATAAATGGTTAAACGGAATTTATCATGTTGGGTATTTAAATATTGAAATGGTTTTATAAGGGCCTTACGATCGTAAAAGAAGTTTGAATGGATTTCAAAACATCGAAATGTAATATTTGAATCATGGATAGACGAGAATTTATAAAAGAGTTTTAAAGAGTGATATTTTTGTGATAAACGATCGTTTTAACAAATGGTGTTTTTAAATAATACGAAATGTGATTAAATAACATTTCGTAAATAAGATTACCAAATCAACGGATTGGAAATGAGTGGTGATTTGGAAATGAGGTGTTCATATTTTAAATGAAATCAAAGTTGAAATTATGACTATTTATTTATAAATGAAATTTATAAATGAGATTTAGTCAAATAAATGAAAATGAGTTATTCCGAGATTCGGAATGCAATATTCTGAAGTTCAGAATATTAAATAAAAGGTATGAGTAGTAAATGAAGTTCAAGATTTGAATAACGACAACGAATGCTAGTTGTCGATAATGAATTGGAAACGGGATTTTTAAATGCAGTTAACCATGTGATAAGCAAAAAGTGAATGGTAAGTTATCGTAATTAATTTGTAAAAGATTTTGTAAATGGAAATTTAATGTTTTGGAAATGAATTCGAGTTAGTAAATAAAGTGAGTGGTTTGTAAATGCGTTTTGTAACATTGGGCACAAATAGGGTGAACTATTTTAGACATAAGTTTTTAAAGGATTATCATATGACTTTAGATAACAAATAGGTAGTCGAGTATGATTTAAAGAGAATGTGATAAGTGAAAGTAAAATGGCTTTGAAATGAAATCTGTAATATTGTTACAGATGATAAGTTAAATTGTTTCGATCAATATAAGAATTTGGAAAAAATATATCAATATAACAAATGTATAAAGTATTAATATGAGATTTATAAAAAGTTTGTTTATGTGGTTTTAAACAAATGGACATGTATTGTTGAAATAATTTGTAACATTATAATTTTCATAAGGATTCTATTTCTAATAGAATCGAAGTTTGGTCGAGATGAAAATCAGATTTTCAAAGGAACGTATGGTTAATAAACTTCTATTTATTCTGAAGATATGAATGTGTTGGTCAAGGTCTGAGAGGTAAATAAATACCCCAACTTGAACGACTCCATGATTATCTCAGAATGATATTAGTTTATAAACGAGAGTGGTTGAGGGAAACATAAGCTATGATTTCCGCAAATGATATTATAAACTGTTTTTTTGAAAGTTTATAAGTTGAATATTCTTATTTTACTAAGAAGTAAAGGCGATGTTCCAAATATTGGAAAAAGTTAAAGAATATAATTAACGGGCGGTTCGTTAAAGAGGCTAAATGATACTGAGTATTGAGTCAGTGAATCCACTTTCTTTTATGCATGAATGTATGTTTTATTTGATAGTTAAATAACCGACTATCAAAATTGGCTCATGCGATTGTTGGTACGGAAAGACCGGGATCGAATTTATATTCGAAAACCATTCCGTCCAGCAAATACGAATACGATGAAGATGCTAATTCGAGATGGAGCTATTGAAGACCGTGGATCTTCATAAGCGGAAGGAGTACTTAAAATCTCTGACTTGCAACCAGAGATAAACTGTGGTTCTGTCGTGGTTGGAATCTACGGATTGCAAGGACTTCTTGCTATTGATTCTCAGGGTGATTCCTAGAATGCAGTAGGAGGGTACCTTCGGTTCATCCTGTTCCTGTGTGACTTGTATGGATGAATGTCTGACAGAGTATTTCCAGAAAAGGTCACGTACATTGATTTCTTCAACCATACCAAGAGTGGAAGCGGAGAAGGAAACTTCTTTCAGCTAACACATAATGTATTGTTGTGGACGTCAATTAGTGATTGTTGATGGATCTGATGATGTGACATTCGAAGTTAATGTGATGGGCTGATAAAGCGCAGCCTCAAGCCTCATCAACCGGGAAATGACAAAAATCGGGCAGGCAGCATGGCTATGTGGGCCGCTCCCATTAGGGTGTATAATCACCTATCTAGAGAAATTTCTTTTGTTCTTATTCTATCGATTCTGCCCATTCGGGAACGGTGGTTTAAGCCCAACCGTTGGTGATATACATTCGATACACTCAAGCGAAATGAGTGGTCGGTCATGTGAGGGCCGGGTTGCAAGACGTTCTTGTTGAACCCAGTGTATTCGCCTCTAGAGATACACTATCGGCAGGTGGTCCCATACCTTGTCAAGGTCGAAATCAGATCTCCAATAAGCGCCTGCGGTTTTGATTGTATACTATATATGTGGAGCGTGAGATGCAAGCGTTCCACTTGATTGATATTTACTTGTATTTAGACACTATTATAATATCAGAAAATATATTGATTTTAAAAGTGTTTTGGGTTATCGTAAGGTAAAAACCGTCCGTATTTATGTGTGGATTCGGTCTTACGATTATCCTTTTCTTTCGAAAAGATTTTTACTTTAAAATCAAGTTGTGTGATACCTTAATACTATGCGAGTTTATATCACTCTGGTTCACCAGACTGACCCGGTGTTTTGTAAATGCTCGGGTTAGGCCGGGGTGTACAGGTCCAGGTTATCGGATGCTGCGAAGTCCAAAGACAAGCTGGAAGAGTTCAAACGTATGGTTATATATATAGCTACTGTTCCGCTGTGTGATTGTATATGAGGACAGGTTATATAACTGTCCAGATATGTTGATGTACTCTGATACTGTAAGTAATTTTGAAAGCTCTCAATAAAGATTTATTTCCCTATTATATTTTGTTCCGCTGCGATGTGAGACTCTGATTCTGTGTTGTGGTATTGGTTCTTCTTCTTCTTCTATTCTTATATTTCTTTCTTTCTTATCTCACCCTCTAACTTCTTTCTCATAACTATCTGGTGTTTTCGATACTTGAGTTCCGACCAGTAATACAGGATTGGTGTATTATTGTTAGAATTCGGGCATCGAATTCCCCGGGTCGTTACAGTGGTATCAGAGCTATTGGTTTACTAATAACCTTGGCTCTGTGGCGTAACTCGATAGAGATGGGGTTAGTAATACCCTAGATCGAGATTGAGTGTATATATATGAGAGCGTATTTGAAAATTTTATATACGAAAGTGTTATGTTTTGAAAAGAGGGTAAATGGAATAATTTTACCCAAAATATATTTTTGTATAGAAGAGAAATTTTATTTAAATTATTGAGATATTTGTGTGTTTGATCAATTTGAATGGGATTCGAATCGAATTAAAAAGTTGAGTTGTTACTTAACTTGATTAAGTGTAACTAATTTCAGAATGATATTGTAATTAAATTTAATTGGAAATTAAATGAATGAATAATAATCAAATGTGTGAAACCAAAATAAATATTAATATTGAATGTGAATTCAATAAATTTTGTTTATTTGGTTGTGTATTGGTCGAATGGTTGTGAATTGGTTGTTATTGGAAGACAAGTAGTTGAATAGAATTCATTCAATGGGTTAACGAAGATATGGGAAATAAATTCCAGTATAATTTAACTGGGATGAAACTGCATATGGATTGGAACTTATGGTTTAACCCTGTAATTGATAATGAATCAATGCTATTTGTTTGATTTTGGAATTTAGTGCAGTTATACTCGTTGACCTCTGAAATATTATCTCAGAATTTCATATAACTATTACTGATATGTGAATTGAGTTAAGTATAGGTGCCAAAGGACTAGGCAGATTGATATCGGTTGAATAAATCGCATATACATTGAGCAGATATGCTCAATAGCGCTCGAAAAGATACGCCTACGCGGAAATATAAAAATTTTGGGGTTTTGATTTTTGTTTCCCAACCGTTGGTCGATGTATATATTATGTGTTCCTGCGATATCGCAGATGTCACTCCGTGCAGGGGAGACTCTGCCGAATTTCTCCAGGAATTTAGAGTGTTAGAAAATTTTCGATATTTTTAAAATTATTTATTTACAATAACGAATTGGTTGATTTAAGATAAATTGGATTTAGAAATTAACGGGATTTGTAGCACTTTTCTTACCTTACCAATTTCGAGGACGAAATTATTTTAAGGGGGGAAGAATGTAACGTCCCGTATTTTTGGCAGCCAAATACTTTATTTATTTTATTTATTTTAAATATTTTATTTGGAATATTAGAGGGTTTTAATATTTAAATCACTATCTAAACAAAGTTGAACGATATATATTCATATATAAAATAAAACGAGCTCAGAACAGCGCTGCAGTTCGTAAAATAGAGTTTTGAACTTCAACTGGATATACAGAGCCTGTTTTAAATCATATTTCTGTGAAACAAGAAATGTACGGATCAAGTGAAGTATATTTTTCTAGTGAAAGAGAAAAATCGAGATTTCGTCGTGTAGATTGGAAGTTATGCCCAAATCAATTTGGCTGAAAAACAGCGGCGTAATCGTTTATCGACCGTAACGGTTTATTAGATATAACTGCATATCGGTTTCGAATTTAGACAAGGTTCTTTTGGGATATAGTGATAATTTAATTTTTAGAATTTTACTGTAATTTTTAATTAATTAAACAAGCAACTTTTTATTTGGAGTATTTTACACCCTGTGACAACATATTGGGATTCCACAATATAAGTTAAACTACCGGTATTATTATATTTTTGGGATCGCGACACCTCACTGAACACGAACGTATTTTTATTTCAGTCTGCAACGCTCATACATGTATACATAGTGGTGTAGGTAACTTTATTTGAATGGTTAACTGGTCAAACGAACCCCAAATTCAACAAAACAAGTTTCATACGAAACCTTAGGAAGAGGTCTAGTGAAACGTCAAAGCCTCATATTTTTAGAATTTTTTCTGTAATTTTAAGGAATTAATGCTCGGTGTTTTTCATCGATATTTTCTAAAGGATTTTCGCAAACGGTGTCGGAATTCGACGAAACCTGTCCCATTGGATCCGAAATAATTTTTTATGCTAGGATTACATATTTATTTGTCAAAAATAGGGGATTTATGTAGATAGTTTGACACATTTCTCCAATGCTAAGCTATACATAATAAAATATTAATAAATCTTCCAACATTCACATTCTTTCCACTGTACAATACTTTGCTTCCTACATTTCCTTGCTTGCGTCCAAATCACCTTCACCTTGCGCACCAAACAAAAGCTTGCGTCCCAAACCTTTAATCCCTTGCATGGCAATCTATCCTATATGCTACGTGCTTCCTCACATGCCATGGTGAAGCATTTCAGCCTATCCGTAACATACATACAATCTTGAAGTAACAGCACGCATAGAAAATTGGAATCGTGCCGACAAAGTTGTTCAAAAAAAAAAAAAATGAAATGAAATACATATAAAAGGACGGTGATGGAGCAGACAATGTGAGAAGCAAAGGGTAAAATGCTCGGCAGCCAATTTCGAGGGGACGTGGACGTTATGGTATGGGATTTGTACACGGTATTAATTCTTAGTAAAAAAAAAAAAAGTAAAAAAACTAAGAACAGTCGCCTCTATATATTCACAGCTAATGCAATGCACATGGTGATTGCAATCAAACAGCTAGCCTACCGCTATAGTCTGTACGCAACTGTGTCCTTCCCCGTGCCTACCAAGTAATCCCAGTTCCTTGTCTGCCAAACTATCATATTTCTTGCGTGCCAAAACACCCAAATCGTGATTTCCAAGCTGCCATACCGTGCCTACCACGGTGTTTGGTATTATAAATACAGAAGTTCCCTTCACTAAATTGGCAAACCGAAAGCACTTAAAAAAAATTACTTTCAGGAAAACGAAAGGAAGAAGGGTAGGAAGGGGTTTAAAGTGCGGTTGATAAGAAGCAGGGTATGTGTGCGTTCAAAGGGGCGGTGATGAAGAAGTAGCGAATGGGTTTGGTTAGCATGGGGGCGTGGTGTACTGAAGAGAGGATTCATGGGAAGTGGAAGAGAACGGATTGAAGCAGTAGGATGGAACGGTGTTTGGTGATACTGTAATGGGTTCAAGAATGCAAGTATAGGGAGTTGCGAGTTAAGTATGTGGACAATGGGTAGGAAGAGTATAATGCAATAGTAGAAAACAACATGCAAGATCTGTAGCTCGCGCATTTGAGGTGGAGTGATTAGTCGGGTGGCGCGGGCACTGGAAAGAGGTGACGTCGGTCAACAGAACAGGGGAGTGGCGAAGGTGCCGTGTGAGTAAATGGCGATGCACTAGCTCGAGAACAGCAGGTATAAGAAAATAATTCATAACACCTAATTTTAATTAACATTTTGCCTAACTGTTTTAATTACCAATACAATCTTTAATCTGAAGGAATAAGGCTAGTAAAACATGCCCATAGCAAATCAGTTCAAGGTTTCAAAGTTGAACTAGATGGGGTAATTGCAATGTCACCGAAGAGAAGTAAACGTTGAAGTAAAAGGGAGGGCACGCTGGTTTGTTTTCACGTGCGGAGAATTAGTAAATGACCATTTCCTTACTACAACAAGGATAAAAAGGGGTAATTAGCCTAACTATAGTTTAATTAGGCATTTAAATTTATTTAAATCATATAAAATACAACGGATATAACTTTGGTTACGCCGACAGAATCGGACCAGACGAGTTGTAATGGGATCAGGACAACGAACCAAGTTGCGGTACGATCGTGCTAACGGATGCTACACTATGGAACCGGAATAGTCTTGAATGGAAGCAAACGGTATTTTTAGTAAAATTAAACGCTTGTTTAATTTGACTGAAGCAGACCGTTTAACGGAGAACGAAAATCGAGGTGAGTTAAACTCACTCAGTTCTCCCCTCTTATATTTTATATAAGTAGGGTTTTATAATTGTGTGCTATGATTGTTACTGGTTGTTTATTTGTTTGTTCATTGTTGATTTTATAATCATATATTAACTGGAACGGTTAAATTAAACGTTCGTTTAATTTAATTAATCGTTATTTTTAACGATTAAATCCAATTGAGGTAACTTACCTCAGTGGTTACGTTTATAACACTATAAACGTTATGACCAAATAGAGGAATGCTTGAATTGTTGTTATTATCCCAGTATTGATTGACCGTCATTATTAAACTATTTGTTTCATCTGTCTAGATGAAAACGAATATTGAACTGAATGATTTTGAATTGTGGTAACCGTTGTTTTGCAGAGAATAACAGGGGGAATAATATTGATAACGTTTATCAATATGATAAAATTATTGTTATGAAATGTGAAATTGGTTTATATTTCACGGTTTGGTACTATAGTAACGGTTAGCCTCTTTAGTACCGTCAATCAAAAGAAGTGATTTGTCGAGATCAATGTTAAATGGATTTCGAATGGTTTCAAAGATATGAATATATTTTTATATGAATTCGAACCATGATTTTTGTGGTGAAAATAATGGTCAAAGTAAATTTACCAATTTTATAATTACATAATATAGAACAGAGGGAGATGCAAGATATTATTGAATAAATGGTTAAACGGAATTTATCATGTTGGGTATTTAAATATTGAAATGGTTTTATAAGGGCCTTACGATCGTAAAAGAAGTTTGAATGGATTTCAAAACATCGAAATGTAATATTTGAATCATGGATAGACGAGAATTTATAAAAGAGTTTTAAAGAGTGATATTTTTGTGATAAACGATCGTTTTAACAAATGGTGTTTTTAAATAATACGAAATGTGATTAAATAACATTTCGTAAATAAGATTACCAAATCAACGGATTGGAAATGAGTGGTGATTTGGAAATGAGGTGTTCATATTTTAAATGAAATCAAAGTTGAAATTATGACTATTTATTTATAAATGAAATTTATAAATGAGATTTAGTCAAATAAATGAAAATGAGTTATTCCGAGATTCGGAATGCAATATTCTGAAGTTCGGAATATTAAATAAAAGGTATGAGTAGTAAATGAAGTTCAAGATTTGAATAACGACAACGAATGCTAGTTGTCGATAATGAATTGGAAACGGGATTTTTAAATGCAGTTAACCATGTGATAAGCAAAAAGTGAATGGTAAGTTATCGTAATTAATTTGTAAAAGATTTTGTAAATGGAAATTTAATGTTTTGGAAATGAATTCGAGTTAGTAAATAAAGTGAGTGGTTTTAAATGCGTTTTGTAACATTGGGCACAAATGGGGTGAACTATTTTAGACATAAGTTTTTAAAGGATTATCATATGACTTTAGATAACAAATAGGTAGTCGAGTATGATTTAAAGAGAATGTGATAAGTGAAAGTAAAATGGCTTTGAAATGAAATCTGTAATATTGTTACAGATGATAAGTTAAATTGTTTCGATCAATATAAGAATTTGGAAAAAATATATCAATATAACAAATGTATAAAGTATTAATATGAGATTTATAAAAAGTTTGTTTATGTGGTTTTAAACAAATGGACATGTATTGTTGAAATAATTTGTAACATTATAATTTTCATAAGGATTCTATTTCTAATAGAATCGAAGTTTGGTCGAGATGAAAATCAGATTTTCAAAGGAACGTATGGTTAATAAACTTCTATTTATTCTGAAGATATGAATGTGTTGGTCAAGGTCTGAGAGGTAAATAAATACCCCAACTTGAACGACTCCATGATTATCTCAGAATGATATTAGTTTATAAACGAGAGTGGTTGAGGGAAACATAAGCTATGATTTCCGCAAATGATATTATAAACTGTTTTTTTGAAAGTTTATAAGTTGAATATTCTTATTTTACTAAGAAGTAAAGGCGATGTTCCAAATATTGGAAAAAGTTAAAGAATATAATTAACGGGCAGTTCGTTAAAGAGGCTAAATGATACTGATTATTGAGTCAGTGAATCCACTTTCTTTTATGCATGAATGGTTGTTTTATTTGATAGTTAAATAACCGACTATCAAAATTGGCTCATGCGATTGTTGGTACGGAAAGACCGGGATCGAATTTATATTCGAAAACCATTCCGTCCAGCAAATACGAATACGATGAAGATGCTAATTCGAGATGGAGCTATAGAAGACCGTGGATCTTCATAAGCGGAAGGAGTACTTAAAATCTCTGACTTGCAACCAGAGATAAACTGTGATTCTGTCGTGGTTGGAATCTACGGATTGCAAGGACTTCTTGCTATTGATTCTCAGGGTGATTCCTAGAATGCAGTAGGAGGGTACCTTCGGTTCATCCTGTTCCTGGGTGACTTGTATGGATGAATGTCTGACAGAGTATTTCCAGAAAAGGTCACGTACATTGATTTCTTCAACCATACCAAGAGTGGAAGCGGAGAAGGAAACTTCTTTCAGCTAACACATAATGTATTGTTGTGGACGTCAATTAGTGATTGTTGATGGATCTGATGATGTGACATTCGAAGTTAATGTGATGGGCTGATAAAGCGCAGCCTCAAGCCTTATCAACCGGGAAATGACAAAAATCGGGCAGGCAGCATGGCTATGTGGGCCGCTCCCATTAGGGTGTATAATCACCTATCTAGAGAAATTTCTTTTGTTCTTATTCTATCGATTCTGCCCATTCGGGAATGGTGGTTTGAGCCCAACCGTTGGTGATATACATTCGATACACTCAAGCGAAATGAGTGGTCGGTCATGTGAGGGCCGGGTTGCAAGACGTTCTTGTTGTACCCAGTGTATTCGCCTCTAGAGATACACTATCGGCAGGTGGTCCCATACCTTGTCAAGGTCGAAATCAGATCTCCAATAAGCGCCTGCGGTTTTGATTGTATACTATATATGTTGAGCGTGAGATGCAAGCGTTCCACTAGATTGATATTTACTTGTATTTAGACACTATTATAATATTAGAAAATATATTGATTTTAAAAGTGTTTTGGGTTATCGTAAGGTAAAAACCGTCCGTATTTATGTGTGGATTCGGTCTTACGATTATCCTTTTCTTTCGAAAAGATTTTTACTTTAAAATCAAGTTGTGTGATACCTTAATACTGTGCGAGTTTATATCACTCTGGTTCACCAGACTGACCCGTTGTTTTGTAAATGCTCGGGTTAGGCCGGGGTGTACAGGTCCAGGTTATCGGATGCTGCGAAGTCCAGAGACAAGCTGGAAGAGTTCAAACGTATGGTTATATATATAGCTACTGTTCCGCTGTGTGATTGTATATGAGGACAGGTTATATAACTGTCCAGATATGTTGATGTACTCTGATACTGTAAGTAATTTTGAAAGCTCTCAATAAAGATTTATTTCCATATTATATTTTGTTCCGCTGCGATGTGAGACTCTGATTATGTGTTGTGGTATTGGTTCTTCTTCTTCTTCTATTCTTATATTTCTTTCTTTCTTATCTCACCCTCTAACTTCTTTCTCATAACTATCTGGTGTTTTCGATACTTGAGTTCCGACCAGTAATACAGGATTGGTGTATTATTGTCAGAATTCGGGCATCGAATTCCCCGGGTCGTTACAAGGCGCCTCGGATATAGGTCTGTAAGGACCGGGAAACGTGTGTTCAGGAATTGGCAATCCTCAAAAGTAAGAGAGGACCGGCCCTGAAGATCCAAGGATCATAGTGGGGTCCTGAGGCATTTGCTAGAGTGTCTCGAATCGGAGAGGAGCTTGCCCCTTGCCTCGGCTCATGATGGAATCCAATTTCCAATACGTGTGTTTCGGTTTTATTTGTAGAGCCTAGTATGGCGACATAGTAGATGGTAGCTATGCCGCCTATGATTGATACTTATAATTGAAATTGTTTTGACACTATACACATATAATAGTATCAAATAATGTGTTTTAAACGTATCAAGCATGCTTTGGCTGTTATAAGGTAAAAACCCTATCCTCCGGCTTGCGTTGCATTGTGTGATGAGACCTGGGTCTTATAACAGCTTCATTTTTCTTTATATAGCATTGCGCTGTTTGTTTTATGGACTGGTATTCTTGGGAGGAAACCCGTTCCGTGTTATACGGCGTGGTCCCTTGATTTACCTAACTTTAAAAATAAAGATTAATAACTGCTTTAGTTCTCACACCAGTCACATGACTGACCTGGAGTTTATTGTTTTAACCTAAACTCTGGGTGCCCCTATTTTCCGCACGGGCAGCTAGTAGTTTTGGTTTTGCAGATTTATATTCACAGGGTCCTGATTTACAGCTGGAACGATGCTCGGAAAGCTCTGTATCCGTGTATCACTTCTAGTTGTGATTTTGTATTATTTTCCGCTACTATGTAATTTATTGTAATCTCTGATATTTATCGAATGTAATTTATTCAATTATACTCTGTATATTCTTGTATCTGATGGAATTGTTGTAATAACAATGAAATGTTCTTCTGTTTGCGTTCTATTTTGTCTTGTCCTCAATTCTATCCGTGCTTTCCTTCACGGGGAAGTTCGGGTCGTCTCAGTTTGGTATCAGAGCTTTGGTTTACAGAGCTCGAGAACAAGACACATTAGAACCATACGAAAGAATTCATCAGATATTGGATTAGTAATATCCAATTAGAATGACTCGTTAGAGATAGGATCAGTAGTGTCCTAGAACGAGTGTGAAGAGTATATTTTTCAAACGAAAGCAATTTTGTTTTAAAATTTAAATCTCTTTATACGTATTTGAATAATTTATTTATATTGATATGGACAATCGAGTATATAAAGATTTCGCGTATACGCGTCATGAACGTATATTCGAAGTTTTAATATACTGGGTAGATATAGAATCACATTCTAGACATCCGGGGATGATTCTGATGATGGTGCATCATCATCAGTATTCATATTCGAATTTCGAAGGTGTGATATCTATATATTTCCATTAGACTGGTGTGAGAACCAAAACTTGTATAGTTAGAGCACATTGTTGTGATTTGGCATCAAAAACATGATTTTTGTATATATATATATATATATATATATATATATATATCAAATTTATGAATTTGAAACTCTAATTCACTAGTTGATTGATGTTTGTGTTGTTTGTTCATTTGTTTGATAATTTTGAACCATTATGCCTAATTGAACCAAATATTGAACTATATTGAAAATTGGTCGCATTTGCTTGCATATACATATACTTACATTGAACAGGTCATAGCAAGGAGGCTAGAGCAGAGAATAAAATTTGTTTGCCCGACAAATAGGTACATGTTTACTATAATTTACTGTTTTGTTTGGGTGATGATGATTTTATGAGCCTATTGGCTAGCCGCTTGGCTTTTTCTTTTTCTTTTTGAGATCAGAAGGCCTATATGGCAATTTCGGGATTTTCCCGTGGCTCCCGGTGCAGGGGAGGTTATGGTGAAATTTTTCGAAAATTTAGCGTGTTAGCCAAATTTTTGAAAAATTTGAAAATTCTCAGAAACTGAAAAGTTGGAGAATGGAAGCCATATCGAATGTAGAGCTTATTAATCAAACCACTTTCAAATTTGTTCCTTTTTCGGGGACGAAAAGTTTTAAGTGGGGGAGATTGTAACAACCAGAAAATGCGGGCCAGTTTAAAATTTTTATTTTTGCAATTTTAGCGAATTTTGAACATTTAAAATAGATTATTTTAAATAATATCGACGGGAAAATTTATTTTGAATAGAATTCGACGTATATATTATATACGTCGTCGTTAGAATATAAATAATTATATATAATTATAATAAGAATTAAAAATGGCGCGGTAGTTCGATAATTCGATTTCAAACTTCAATTGAATGTACCGGGTGCAAAACAATCCGGATTTTAGTGAAACCAAAAATAATAGGATCTAATTGATAATATCTTTCCAACGAATCCGACAAATCAAAATTTCATAGCGGGAATCAAAAGATATGCCCAGTTGAAAATTCTGAATAGTCGCTATGGAATTCAGGCCCTTAAAAATGGGAATTTTGCAAACGACCTCGGATTTCGACGAAACCACTTTTGTTGGATCCATGATGTCAAATTATTGCTAGGTTTCAAATTTCATAATTTTTCGAATCAATATGTGAGCGTGGCAAAGGAAAACGCGTTTGACCAGTTTTAGTTGATTTTAATCGACTGGAAAATGGCCATTTTTCCAACGGTCTCAGAATTCGACGAAACTAGTTTTGTTAGGACCGTATCGTCAATACGAAGCTAGAAAATATTTTTCAGGAATTTTTAGAGTTAGTGTGTGACCCCGGTAAATTGAAATATACGTTTAAAATTCAATATAGCGATTTAAATGTAAATTCAACGGAAATTGATCGAGACGATCGAATCAGCTTACGATACATATCCCATTGTGTTCGGAATGGGGGTAATACTCTATGGACGACAGGCGGTGGGCCTCGTTTTGTGGTCGAAAATAAAAGTTGCTTTTTGAAAAGTAAAATAATAAAATATATATATATATATATTAATATCTCCCTCACCATCATCCATTCAGAAGTCAACCCATTTGATTTAAAAAAAAAAGGGAGAAAGCGAATGACGGGGGGGCCAGGCCGCCGCTGCCACCAGGGCCGCCGCGCCCTGGCGCCGTCCACCAGGACTCCCCTCTCCTCCTCTTCTCCACCTCGCGCCCTTCCTCCTTCTCCTCCTCTTCTTATCAAACCGCGACACCCAGACCTCCACCCTCCACCGATCGCCTCCCCCACCGCCTGCACCTCCGCCTCTTCTTCTCCTCCCCTCCACTTCCTCTCCCACTTCGAAAACCATACACCCCGAGCCCCTCCACGCCACAACCGCGCCGCCGCCGCCCCTGAAACCCTAACCCTAACCCCGACCCTCGACGCCGACCACCACTCCAACCGCGCAGTCCCCCTCCTCTGCAAAACACTGTAAGCCCCCTTCTATTTTATTTTTAATATGTAATTAATCAGTGATTTTTATATAGTTGTTTAAGGAATAAAAATTCGATTTTTATTTTATGAATTAAAATAGAAAAGACGTGATTATTAAAATAGAAAAGACGTGATTTTTAAAATAGAAAAGATTAGATTTTTAAAAGAAGAAAGACGATATTTTTAAATGGAGAAAGGTGAGATTTTTACGTATGTAGTGGGTTAAAAATATGACTTTTACATAGTAGGAACTATAAAAATGTAATCTTTATGAGATAGAGAATATAAAAATATCATCTTTGTATATGTAGCGAAATAAAAATCTGATTTTTATTTTATATACGTTGAAATAAAGTGGTGATTTTTATAATGATGAAATCTATATTTTTGAAAAGATGAAGTCTTTATATTTGAAAAGGAGAAATCTTTATAGTTGAAAAGGCGAGATCTTTATATAGATGATAACGATATAAAAATATGATTTTTATATATTGAACATCGAAGTAAAAATATGATTTTTATATATTGAACATCGAAGTAAAAATATGATTTTTATATATTGAACATCGATATAAAAATATGATTTTTATATATTGAACATCGAAGTAAAAATATGATTTTTATATATTGAACATCGAAGTAAAATTATGATTTTTATATATTGAACATCGAAGTAAAAATATGATTTTTATATATTGAACATCGAAGTAAAAATATGATTTTTATATATTGAACATCAAAGTAAAAATTCGATTTTTATATATTGAATAGCGAAGTAAAAATTGGGTTTTGTCATATTGAATAGCGAAGTAAAAATGTGATTTTTATATATGTAGTGGCTACGGGCAACGAAGATGACAAAGATGCGATAACGATGAAGATTTCTATAAATGAAGTGTCGTGAAGTTGGATAGCTAGTCGGTGAGAACTTCTCACTCTTCAATTTCATTCTCTAGTTATATATATATACTAGGATGCAGACGGTGCTTAGCAGCACCCGACACCTGTCATCCACAGACCATGGATGGCTTGTTTGTTAAATTGTTTGGTTGTGTAGTTGGTTAGTCTAATTGGTTTGAATTGAATTGTTTGGTGAAATGGAATGGATTTGATTGATGTGTGAATGGCGTGGGCCTTCACTAGACCGGGGATAAGGCTAGGCCTCGTCCCGTTTCTAGTATCGTGCCGTTATGCCGCCGAAATTTTCTAAAAATAAATTAGAAAAATAAAAATATCATTTTCTTGAATAATTGAACTGAATAGAAATTCATATGTTGAAATAAAAAAATTTATCGTTAAAAATATACTTTTTAACGTGAATATGAATATATTGAATGTGAATAAATAAATACTCATTTACAAACCAGACGGTTTGTTTATGTACACCTATTTGAAGGACATTGATGGGGACGATAAATTTTACAGATCGCCCAGCTGCACAAATAAAAATCCGTGTTTGTTGATTTGAAACCCCACACGGGTGTTGGGATGAAATTTGAAGTTCACTCATCCTGATTGATTAAATATGTCGATCGATTGATTGATAGGCTGTTATAAGCGTTAGATATTTATATTTGATGCTTATACAGTGTGGTGCACCTTGGATGATGGTTGATTGTTTATTATTGCTATTATATACATGTGTTGTATGGAATCCATATAATTAACATTATATGGTGATTGATTGGGCCTCATTACAATCGGAAAAATAATGAATGTTATAAAAGAAAATTCATGTGTTGAATATAAAAATAGTCATGTGTTGACGATGTTCATGTGTTGAGAAAATTCATGTGTTGAGTAAAATATTTTAAATAATAAAAATTACATCTTCATCATATTTACAATTAGAATCTACTTCACGCTGGAGTCTAATTAAAATCAAACGATAGATACCATAGTTTTATAAAATATTTTACATAACAAAAATAGTCGTGTGTTGGAAGAAATATATATTCCTGTGTTGAATAGAATAAAGAAGTTTTTGAAAAATATAAAGCCGTGTTGATTAGAGTTGCGTTATTTTGACGCGAACGATATCTATATCGATTTTATTCATTTTACATTGAATTTTGAAAAGTGATTTCAAAATTTAATATTATGAAATGAAATTCAAATTGAATTAGATAAAAATTGAAATTGAAATTTTATTGAATCAATTTGAAATGAATTCGAATCGGATAGAAAATGAATTTGATTCGAATTGAACAGAAAGTGAATTTGAATTCAAATTGAATAGAAAGTGAATTTGAATTCAAATTGAATAGAAAGTGAAATTGAATTCTAATTGAATTGAAATCAAATAGATTTGAAATTGGAGATGAAGTTGAAATTGTTTTTGAAACGAATTTAAAACGATTTATAAAATACGTTTTAAAAGGAAATCGACGAAATATATATAATATATATATATATATCTATTTTATATATATAATGGCCTGAATAAAACGCGCCGCACCGCGGCAGTTCGTGAATTTCGACCATTTATTTCAAACGGACATTACGGGAGATCCGACCGTCGGATTCTCCTAAAACCGGAATCATTGGGTTCGTATCGAAAAGAGCTTTCCAATGAATATTAGAAATTTGAAATCTAACGGTTGGATTTGGAATTATGTCCAAATAAAATTTAGAAAAGGTCGCTGTAAGTGCAGTTCGATAACCGTTGATGGAAATCGACTGTACGGGCCTTGATAAAATTATTAAAAATATCTATAATTTGTGTAAAATCATAAGAAATGATTTGGGAAAAATTGGGCTGAATAATTCCATATTTGAAAAGATAAAAATAGATTTTTACCGAAATGAACTAGTTTTGAACTAGAATTAAAATCAATTTATTTTTGAAATAAATAAATTGAATTTGAAAGTGATTTTAAAAATAATCAATATTCCCAATACGTGAATTGGGCTGGATTTGAATCGAAATTATCTTCGGAATTTTTCGATGTTGGATTTCGTGACTATACAGATATTGTTATGGGAATTTGAAAGATATATTTTATATCGTTATTTCCAATACGATATTTGTTGGTTTCAGAATTTGATATTGAATATAAGCCGGTATATTTTCTATTCAGAGCCTTGTATTTAATATCAAATGTGATTTGGGTTTGTCATGAATCGTGTTTTAGAAGACATTGGTTCTTTAACCCAGTTAAAGACAGAATATTGATTTTTGAGAAGATTAAAACTAAGTGGAGTTTTAATGAATCTTTAATTAGATTAAAATGTGAATTGATAATTTAAATTATCAAATCTGAAAAGTGATCGAGAGTGGAGTATCACCAGTTTTGCTCCAAAGCGATAGTTAAATCTTTAATTAGATTTGAACGTGAAATGGTAATTAATTTTACCGATAACACTGTGGTGTTAGCAATGGAGTATCACCAGTTTTGCTCCATGGGATATATAGGTTGGGATTGGGAAATAAAATAAATAATTACTTCGGTGTGGTTCGCTAATCCCGACTAGTTTGGAAAACCATAAAATGGTTTGAAATGATATCCAAAGGAAGAATAAAGAATAAATTTAGAAGAATTTATCTTGGATAAAATTAATGGGAACATTTCCCTAAGAATGTGTTTTTGTGAATAAAAGAATATTCTAAATCGGAATGAGGCGTTGGTAGTGTTTGTGTAACATTTGTTTACTATATACGTGGGTTATTCAGAAAGGCCGGGTTATACCCATTCTGAATAACCGATTCGACGAGATGTCGAAGATGAAGACGGTGGTTGAAGACCGGAAGTCTTCACATCGTTTGGGTGATTACTGATGATCTTGATTGGGTTGTACACCCAGGACGAGGGAATCAGTTGGTGATCGTCCAGACGTACCTGGAGATGGATGGATATGCGAGGAAAGTGCCTCCGGTTTCGTTCAGACCCAGAACGAACTTGTAAATGGATTGTGTGTCTGACATTGGATTTTATTCTGTGTTGATTGATCTCTATTAAATATACATCTGTTTGGCGGCAGAGAATTTATTCTCTTGCTTAACGCCCTTCTCTGAGACGTACGAGCTCAGAGGTTGTATATCGATGGACATCAGTCGCATGGAGTGAATTGCCAGTGTGACACGCATAAGTGGCAATTGATCAGGGCTTCTGTTGAAAAGCAAAGTCTTGTGGTTGATGATCAAAGCACGGCCTATGTGGCGTAGCTTTGTGTATAGCGTGAATTCGCGAGCCTCACACCTCGGTATGAGTCAAAAACGGGATAGTGACTGCAGGGAGAGCATGACGTTTCTTTCTAGCTAAGGTGGTGTCAGTGACCTACCAGCCCTGACATTTATATACTTTTCACCTGTGTGGTTGTTGGATATGAGGCGCCTCGGATATAGGTTTGTAAGGACCGGGAAACGTGTGTTCAGGAATTGCCAATCCTCAAAAGTAAGAGAGGACCGGCCCTGAAGATCCAAGGATCATAGTGGGGTCCTGAGGCATTTGCTAGAGTGTCTCGAATCGGAGAGGAGCTTGCCCCTTGCCTTGGCTCATGATGGAATCCAATTTCCAATACGTGTGTTTCGGTTTTATTTGTAGAGCCTAGTATGGCGACATAGTAGATGGTTGCTATGCCGCCTATGATTGATACTTATAATTGAAATTGTTTTGACACTATACACCTATAATAGTATCAAATAATGTGTTTTAAACGTATCAAGCATGCTTTGGCTGTTATAAGGTAAAAACCCTATCCTCCGGCTTGTGTTGCATTGTGTGATGGGACCTGGGTCTTATAACAGCTTCATTTTTCTTTATTTAGCATTGCGCTGTTTGTTTTATGCACTGGTATTCTTGGGAGGAAACCCGTTCCGTGTTATACGGCGTGGTCCCTTGATTTACCTAACTTTAAAAATAAAGATTAATAACTGCTTTAGTTCTCACACCAGTCACATGACTGACCTGGAGTTTATTGTTTTAACCTAAACTTTGGGTGCCCCTATTTTCCGCACGGGCAGCTAGTAGTTTTGGTTTTGCAGATTTATATTCACAGGATCCTGATTTACAGCTGGAACGATGCTCGGAAAGCTCTGTATCCGTGTATCACTTCTAGTTGTGATTTTGTATTATTTTCCGCTGCTATGTAATTTATTGTAATCTCTGATATTTGTCGAATGTAATTTATTCAATTATACTCTGTATATTCTTGTATCTGATGGAATTGTTGTAATAACAATGAAATGTTCTTCTGTTTGCGTTCTATTTTGTCTTGTCCTCAATTCTATCCGTGCTTTCCTTCACGGGGAAGTTCGGGTCGTCTCAATTAGTGAGTCCAGGATTCTTAGTTCCAATGAGAGGGTTAGACTTTGCAAACTTAGGAATGACCTCAAGCGATATATAAAAAGAAGAGATCATATGGAAGCAAAGGGCCCTTGTTTAATGGATTAAGGATGGCGATGACAACACGAAGTTCTTTCATAGTGTGGCTAATAAGAGGAGGCGTGATAATTTGTTTCATTCTATTTTTATTAATGATGTGGAATTGACCGTTCATAGGGAATTAAATGGTGCTTTTACTAGGTATTATAAGCATATTTTTGGAGCTAGGATTAAGAGAAGATTATTGTTAGATGGAATTACATTTATCCGCCTGATGTTAAGGTTGAGTTGGTAGATTAGACAAGCCTTTATCTGAATGGGAGATTAGGAAGGCTATTTGTGATATTCTTAGCTACAAAGCTCTTGGGCCTGATAGTTTTTCTATTCTTTTTTATAAGCAGTTTCGGGAGGTCCTGAAATTTGATATTATTAACTTATTTAATGATTTTTATAGTGGTGATTTACGATTAGGAAGTTTTAACTTTGCTAATGTTATCCTTATTCATAAGAGAGAAGGTACTGATTCTCTAAAGGATTTTAGGCCTATTTCCTTAATCAATTGTTCCGTCAAGATTATTTCCAAAGTCGTAGCTAATAGGCGTAGTATTAAGATGAATGAACTTATCGATTAATCCTAAACATCCTTTATCAAAGGCAGAAACATAGTGGATGGAGTGGCCGTTGTGCAGGAGTATATTAATGTCTGTTGTAAAAATATTTTTTCTTGTGCTATTGTGAAGTTAGGTTTTTAGAAGGCGTTTGATTCAGTTGATTGGGACTTTATCTGCGAGTTATGTCTTGCTAGGGGTTTTAGTGTCAGATGGATTAACTGGATCATGCTTTTTCTTAGTTCTGGTTGGTCTAATATTGTTGTTAATAGGGTTGTGGGCAAGAAGATTCAATCTAAGAGAGGTCTTAGACAAGGTGATCCCCTATCACCTCTTCCTTTTAATTTAGCAGCTGATGTTTTCTCTAGAATTATTAAGAGAGCTGTTAGATTAGGTGTTTTAGGTAGTATTGATAATGAGGAATTTAATAATGAATTATCTGTTCTCCAATTTGCAGATGATACATTATTATTTTCCTCTCACTTGCCCAAGAATATTATTGCTCTAAAGTTTATTCTTTATTGTTTTGAGATGTTATCTAGTCTGAGAATCAATTTTGATAAGAGTGCTTTAATGGTTCTTAATGATCGTGATAATGTAGTGTCTCTGGTTGCTGGCACCATAAATTGTTCTGTCATGAAATTTCCTTTTGATTATTTAGGTTTTGAGATTAGGCCTTCGAAACATAAGAAGGATGATTGGTTAGTTATTACTAATAAGATCAATAATAGATTATCAAGTTGGAATAACATATTTCTGTCTAGAGCAGGTAGATTAGTTCTTGTTAATTCGGTTTTGTCTGCTATTCCTATTTATCGGATGGCTGTTCATCGATTTCCTAAATGTGTTATTGAGAAAATTGACAGAATCAGGCATAATTATCTTTGGAGTGGTGTTCCAATTTGTAGAGGCTATAAATATTTAGTTAACTGGGAGGTATGTTGTAAAACCAAGAAGGATGGGGACCTGGGGATCATTAATTTATATAATTTTAATTCTTCCTTATTAACCAAATGGTTATGGAGATTTAGGTGCCCAGATGTGACGACTACTTGGAAGATTATTGTTTCCAAATTTTATTATTCTAGGGTTGAGTTTATTATTGGTTCTAGTTTTAGTTGGATTAATAGATTATCTTATTTTGGAAGTCTGTTTTGAATTGTTTTGATTTTTTAATTTAGGTTGTAAGTTGACTGTTCATTCGGGGAATCTTACTTTCTTTTGGCATGATGCTTGGATTTCTCGTTGGCCACTTGAAATTGAATTTAGTGAGCTTTTTAATAATAGTTGCTTTAAGAATGGTTTGATTATAGATGTTTATAGAAGGGATTTTGATCCCCGTGGGATTTTTCCTTTGATAATATTTTAGAAGGGGGAATGTTAAGGCAATTAGCCTTACCAAAAGCTAAGTTATCTTTGTATCATTTGGACGAGAATGGAGATTGTATTAGTTGGGATTTTGATAAGAATTTAGTGTACTTTGTTAATTATATGTATAATTTTATTAATTTTTCTGGTGTTTCTTTGTACCCTTTTAAGTTTCTTTGGAAATCAAATTCTCCTCCTAAAGCTAAGTTTCTTATATGGTTGATTATTCATAAGAAGCTTAAAACAGTTGAGCTTTTAAAGAAGAAGAATATTATTTTTGATGTTAAGTGTTGTTTTTGTAGTCTTTTGGATGAAGATGTTAATCATTTGATTTTCTCTTGCAATATTACCAATTATATTTTAAATATGGTTTTAAGGATTTTTGTTTTTGGTTTTTTAATTCTTTTAGTAGCTGTGTTGATTATTGGGATTATTGTTGATTTGTTTATAATTCAAGGCAGAGATATATGTTGGATTCTTTAGTTACTATCATTAGTTGGTTCGCATGGTTGGAGAGGAATCCGAGATTTTTTTCATTCAATTTCAGTTTCTGCTGATATTTTAATCATTAGGATTGTTTATTACTGTCTGGATTGCATGTCTAACTCGCACTATAAGTTTTTTGGTGAATCGCGTTTTGAGAATTTTTTGATTAAGGTTAGATCTAATTTGAGTTTATTTATTAGAATCAATAGATATTTTATATGTTATAGATCTCGCATTTGTTGTTAATTTCTATTTTTGGTGTTGCTTGATTGTCTCTTTTCTTTTTTATTATTTCTTCTTCATATATATGTATGGATATATATATATACACACACACACACACACATACTCATATATATATATATATATATATATATATCTGTGTGTGTGTGATGGTTTCTAATGGTTTGTCCAGTTTCTTTCAGGTTTCAGGTTGTTGATTATAGCTGAGGAGCTTAGTGAAAGCTGTCTGGATTGGTGGTTGATATTTGCTTTGGAGCTATTTTGTGCGAGGTTTCGGAGAGTTCTTAGGGATGTTCTGTTATCTTTTTTGTTGTATTTAGCTTGGAGGGTCTATTTTTTGTATTGGAGTAGATATACTTCACTATCGGGTGGTAGCTTTGCCGGAATTCAATATTGAAGTATAATGGGCGGTGGTTTATCCGAAGCTCATCTATCTACTTTCCTTTACATTATTTAGTCATGGTTTGTATTGCTTTTGTCTCCCTTTGGTTCCGTAGTCGGATATTGTAGCCTTTTTGTTTTATATTATATATGTGTGTGCTCTCTTCTTTTTAGAAGATCACACATATTTGTTTTCAAAAAAAAAAATTTTGATTAAGAATTTGAATTGGAACTTAACTTGGTTAAGTGGAATTGAATTAAGAATGATATTGAGATGTAATAAAATAGATTTGAAATTTGGGAATTGATTGGATAATAATTAAATAAAAATCAGTTAGATATTAGTTGATTGATAATTAAATATATTAAACCAAAATAAATATTAATGTTCAATATAAATTGAATGATTTGATTAAGTAGTTGTGCATTGGTTCTTGATTGATTGTATGTTAGATTAATTGAATAAAATTAATCAACAGTTCAATGGAGTTGAATGAATTGTATACTAGAGAAATGAATTCCAGTATTTTAAATTGGAATGAAACAGTATATGAATTGAAATAAAAGATTTCGCCCTATTTTTGAAAATGAATTGATGTCATGTTTGATTTGGGAATTTGTGTGGTTATACTTGCTGGTTAATGAGATATCATTTAAATATATCATGAAATTGTTACTCATATGTCAAGTTGAGTTGAGTACAGGTGCCAGATGGCTTTGAAGATTTATGCTAGTTATGTGTACTGCGCGTGAATTGAGCAAGTATGCTCAATATCACTCGAAAAAGGTACGCCTACAAGAAAATATAAGATTTTGTTTTTTTTTATTTCCAACTGTGTGGGTCGATGTATATATATTATTTGTTCCTGCGATATCGCAGATGTCACTCCGTACAAGGGAGACTCTACGAATTTTTCTGGGAGTTTAAGAAGTTAGAAAATTTTGGATATTTTTTAAATTGTTATAAACAATATCGAATTGATTTTTGATTTATATTAAATTGGATTTCAAAAATTAATGGGTTTGTAGCATTTTTCTTACCTTAGTAATTTTGGGGATGAAATTCTTTTAAGGACGGAAGAATGTAATGTCCCATATTTGTAATGGTCAGATATTTAAATTATTTTACTATTTTAAATATTTTATTTGGAATATTAATGAATTTTAATATTGATATCGTTGATTTAAAAACGAGGTTTAAACATTAAATTTATAATTAATATAAAACGAGCTCGTAATGGAGCAATAGTTTGTAATATTGAGTTTTGAACTTTAATTGAGTATACAGGATCCGATATAAGTTGGATTTTCATGAAACAAGAAACGTTTGAATCTTGTTGATTATAATTTTCTAATGAAAGATAAAAATTTAGATTTCGTGTTATAGATTTTAGTTATGTCCAAATCAAATTTTAAAATAGTCGCTACGGAATTCCTTAATAAACGATAACGTTTATTTAATAAATTTGTAATGGTTTTTATATAATTTGGATAACGTTTAACTCGAAATTGATGATATTGGGTTGTATAATTTATACTTGAAGTTATATGATATTTCATGTTGGGTATTTATGATTACAATGATTTATTTTTATTTATTTAAATTATTTGGAATTTAATTAATATTTTATCGATATTTATATATGCCTTAAAAAGGGCCATTTTGCAAACGGTCTCGATTTTCAATGAAATTAGTTTCATTGGAGCTGTAACGTTAAATTATTGCACAGTACAAAATTTCATGGTAAGCCGATGTCGTATGTAACAACGGTAGCCGTAAACGTCTCTATTTTTAATTAATCGTTTATATCCTTAGACAGGGGTAACTTTAAAGGAATAAACAACTTGCCAAACAAACTCCAATTTTAACGAAACAAATTTCATTGGATCCGTAAGGAAAAAGACTAGTAGTATTTCAAAGTTTCAAGTTGATTGGATTCATTTTGTGATCATAGGAAATTTAAACGCGTGATTTTTCACCTGTGAGTTATAAAGAACTTTTTACAAATATTCTCGGAATTTAACGAAACATGTCCCATCGTGTCCGGAATATTTTTCTATGCTAGGATTTGGAGGTTATTTGATGTTGTTTTAACGAATTACTTCACCATGAAGTTTTGGTTTGTATTAAAAGATAATGTTCTATACCGTATAAACAACAAACGTGGGTCAAACCGAAAGTTTCTACACACGTGTGGTCAAAAACCCCAGGACACCATTTAATACAATAAACGGCTTAAAACTGCAAACCTTTCTCCACTTCTACCTCGAAATCAATTGACTGAATCGAGAAATTCTGAACAACAAAAATGTACGGTGATGAGCTTGCTATTATAGACCGTGGTGATTTGTTTCTGGCAACTGTGGTGGTCAGAGCCGACCAAGGAACCTGTGGCGGATCGTGGGAAATTGATGGAGACTGGCGCAGCTAGGGAAATCGAGATTCATGATGAGCGACGAGCGGCTTGAGGAGCACCAGTTGTCGTATTCTGATGATCTTACAGTCGTCTGAAGGTGGGTGTGCGGTGATTTACTTCTTGCGTGCTGTTTTGTAACTGAAGGGTGGAAAAAAATGGGCACAATGAAGTAGCAAATGGAAGGAGTGATATTAGACCATGTTTTCATATTCGAAGAATCGGGTAGTTAGGATAGTGAAAGCACAAAGAGTCCTGGGAAAAGAAGGTAAATTAGGAGGGGAGGATAGGTACGTGACCTACATGGGGAAGATATTCCTATCGAAAATTTAATTGAAAAAATAAGAAAAATGGAAAAAAATAACGAAGGGAAGAAGATGGTTTAATATGCATAAACGTATTATATATCAGACCTAATTGAATATTTAAGTATGCTTAATGATACTAAACAACCTAATCTATTATATAGTTGACCTATTTACACAAAAATGTGATTTAATATGCTTGATAGTCAGTTAGTATAATCATTCTTGATGTGGCAAACAAGCAGGTAAGGGAAGAAGATGGTTTAATATGCATAAACGTATTATATATCGGACCTAATTGAATATTTAAGTATGCTTAATGATACTAAACAACCTAATCTGTTATATAGCTGACCTATTTACACAAAAATGTGATTTAATATGCTTGATAATCGGTTAGTATAATCATTATTGATGTGGCAAATATTGTATAACCGCAAGTCGTATTTAACCGTGTCTAATTATGGTATTATGTGGCCCGAATTTTTTTGAAAGTGCCTAATATAATCGATTTTATGTAAGTATGTTATTAAATGAGCCTGATTGTACGTATACATGCCTAATTAACTAATTAGAGATTAAATTAGATTCAATTAAAGCATATATTAATTTAATTTAACCCGTAACATATAATATGAATAACACGTTCCTATATTAACAGAATTCGACAAAATCAGAGACATTGGAACTGTGTTGACGAGCGTTTGATGGCGGAGCAAGTTGGATAAATTTGGAAGTGACTGCAATCGAACCGTTCCAGCTAATCAAATCAAAGTGAGTTAAACTCACTCAGTTCTTCCCACTTATATTTTATATAAGTCGAGTTTATAATTGTGTGCTATTGTTGCTAATGGTTGATTGTTTGTTAATCATATATTCATTTGTTCATTTTACCAATGAAATTGAACATTGTTATAGTTCAGTGAAAAACCAAATCGTTATTCTAACGATTGGAACCAATTGAGGTAACTTACCTTATTGGTCACGTTAATAATATAAACGTGTTTAATTTGATTGTTTGAAGTGTTTGTTAAATAAATTGTTTGATGTTAAATTGTCCTTATTTACTGTTATTAGTTTAAATTTAATTTGAATAATTGTATTTGAGTTACCGTATTTGGAGGAAGGGATTAATAGGTTGGAGGGATCCAACTGGATTCCTTAAATTTATTATTATTTCACATTTAAATTGTACGAACTGTTTAACCAATATGGATTGGACATATTGTATTAGTTGTTGATTGGAATTCAACATTTGTGTGGTTTTAACCAATGGGTAATATTGGTTGAGTAATTGGCATCATATGGCTTAAAAATCAGTCGTTTTAAATATGGATTTACCGTCAGGTAAATAGACTGAAATGAAGTTACAAAATTTATTTTATAACTGAAGATAGATTTTGAAATCTATTAATTTGAATAAAAGTTTGGAATCTATTATTTTAAATAAAAGTTTATTAAAGAGTGTATTTACATTTATATTTATTATTTAAGTTTATAAATAATTATTAAATGTTTTTATAAATCAAAATCTTATGTTGTTAGATTTATAAGCAGCTGAGCAGAAATTAAAATAATAGTTAAGAATTGGATTAATTGTTCTAAGGAACAATTAAATGAAGTTGTTTAAGTTAATTACATTATTAATTAATTTAAAGAAGGAATTCGTTGGGATCGATTAAAGAAATAATAGTGTTTTGAGTTGTCCAAGTCGACCATTTCAACTAGAATTGATTATTAAATTGGTTTGTCATCATTAATGAAATAAAATGGTTTGATGGATTTTTTATTTTAGTAAAATTTTAAGCAGGAACTTACTATTTAATTTATTTAATAAAGAATCTAACTACTTATACAATAGTTAATGATGAATAAAGTATTATTCTAATTAAGGGTAATTTAAGAGATCACAATTTAAGTGAAATTTGTTTATGAAAGTAATCAAGTTTGAAATGAAATATTGTTAAATTGTTAAAGGATGTTATGAATGGGTTTTATATTAAAACCCGAGTTTTATAATTAAGTTATAAAGAGAGATTTTAAGCAAACACAATAGCGTAAAATAAATATTTACTTGACATTTGAATTAAGTAAAAGAAGTTGAATTTAGAAGGTTTTTTATTAAAACTTGAGGTTCGTAAACAAGGTTTATAAAGGAAATGGGAACTCGAAGTGTTGATTTTGAGTTGGCAATACTTAATAATGAATTAAGTGAGAGAGATGGAATCGAAACGATAGTTTCAAATGGAAAATAGTTGAATAGATTAGAAAAGGGATTGTTAAAAATGAATTTGGCAAAGGAGTGAGTAATGGGATTTTATAGCAAAATTCCGTGTTATAAAACGAATTGTTAAAGAAGTAGAAGTTAAAAAGGAAATGTTTAGTAAGACGCCATTAAATAAACGAATTAAGTAATAATAGTTGTGTTTGAAAAGGAGATTTTCAAAAATAAGAAATGGATTATAAAAATCGTAGTTTAAGTAAAATTGTTAAAGAGAATTTGGATTGATATTAGAATGAATATCGGTTTTTGAATTGCAACTCATATCTATCTTAAGATAAAACATTGTTGATCAAGGTCTAAGAGGTAATTAAAATACCCAACTTGAACGACTTCAGGATTATCTAAGGATGACATTTGTTGTAATGGTAAAGAGGTTAATAATAATTTATTATTTCCATAAGGGAACTAATAATGTGACATTAATAAAAAGGAATGTAGAATATATATAATGGTATTTCCAAAGTAATGGAAGTGAAAAGACTTGAGAATGTGTATATATGTGTATATAATGATATCTCCAATATAAAGTAAATAAAAATAAACTGTGTGAAAATATAACAATGGTTTGAGGGAAAAAGGAAATGAAAGGTGGAGTTTTGGAATGGGATTATTCTAAGGGAACAAGGGTTGTTTACTGTTTTTGTCGAGCAAATAAATAGAAGAGATTTCATAATGTTATTTTACGTGAAATAAGTTGAAATGATTTCCCAGTTTTCAATGATGAATAATGAGGTAGCAAATGTGTTGCAAATGGTAGTCAGATGGGAAATGTGATATGATTATAAGATATTTTTCTAAGTACATAAAATGGAAATGATTTTTAATATATTCATATATTAAAATAAGAAGTGAAAAACTATGTTCGAATTATTGAAAGACTTAGCAGCTTTATTTACCATATGATAATTATTTTTAATTTAAGAAGCCAAGTGATGCTGAATACTAAACCAGTAGAATCTATTTTTATTGTTATGATTTAATGGTTGTTTATTTGATAGTTAAATAACCGACTATCAAATCTGCCTATATGATTATTGGTACGGAAAGACCAGAGTCGAATTTATATTCGAAAACCATTCCGATCAATAAATACGAATATATCAGACGTTGATCAAGATGGAGCATGTGAAGACCGTGGTTCTTCATAAAACGGAAGAAATGCTAATAATCTTTGGTTAGTTCCAAAAGATAAACTATGGTTCTGTCGTGGTTGGAATCTACGAATTGCAAGGACTACTTGCTACTAATCTATAGGCTAATACTTAGGATGTGGTAGGAGAGTGCCTTTGGTTCATCCTATTCCTAGATGACTTGTATGGACGAATATCTGACAGAGAATTTCCTAAAAACCACATACAACGATTTTTACAAATATACCGAGTTAGTGGCAAAGAAGGACACTTCTTTTACATTCGGAGTATATTTATGGGCGTCAATTAGTGATTTGACGGATCTGACGATGTGACATTTAAAGTGAAAGGTGGCTAGATGTTCTAAAAAGGCAATTTAAACCCCAAGCCTCATCGACCGGGAAATGGTAAAAATTGGGTAGGTGGCATGGCTATGTGGGTCGCTCCCATTAGGGTGTATTGTCACCAATCTAGAGAATATTCATATTTGTTCTTCTTTTCGCTTCTGTATCTCCTGGGAACAGTTATGTTGGATCCAACCATACGTGACAATATATTTGGTACTCTCAAGCGAAATTTGAGGCCGGTTTTGTTTAGCCTGAGTTGCAAGATGTTCTTGTTAAACTTGGTGTATTCCTCTCTAAAGATACACTGTCGGAAATGTGGTTGCCCATACCTTTCCATGGAAATCCATTCTTCAATAAGTGTCCGCGGTTTTGATTGTATACTATGTATGTAGAGCATGATGCAAGCATTTTGCTAGATTGTTATTTATTTGTATTTGGACATTATTATAATTTCAAAAAAGATATGATTTCAAAACTGATTTGGGTTATCGTAAGGTAGAAACCATCCATGTTTATGTGTGGATTTGGTCTTACGATTATCCTTTTTCTTTCGAAAAGATTTTGAATTAAAAATCAAGTTGTGTGATGCCTTTAAACTTAGTGGTTTTCTCACTTTGGTTCACTAGGCTTATGCGGTGTTTGTAATCTACGGGTTAGACCAAGTTTTACAGGTTCAGGTTATCAGATGTTATGAAGAGACAAGCTGGAAGTGTTCAGACGTATGATATTATATATTATTATTCCGTTGTGTGATTGTATATGAGGACAATTGTTATAGCTGTCCAGATGTGTGATGTACTCGGATGATTGTAAGTTTTATTTCATGCTCTCAGCAAAGATTTATTTCTATAATATTTTTAGTTCCGCTGCAACGTGAGACTCTGTATTGTGTTGGTTCTTCTTCTTCTATTCTAATATTTCTTTCTTACCTCACCCTCTAATCCCTTTCTAATAACTATCTGCTTTTCTGTGCAATTTGGGTTGACATGGGTTGTTAAATGTTGGCTTAAACTGTACGTAAAAAGTGGTTCATTACAACGTTTCTCATATCCCTATGATGATACAAGATTTCATATCCCTTGGAGATACAAAATCATCATATCCCCCAAGGAGGATATGAAATTCTCCGATACAAGATAGTAGGAGAATATGGTCCTTTCTATCTTCGGGTTGCTTGGAACTTTGCACAACCTTCAATGCCCAGAATCCCGGAGTTCTCTTTCGTATTGGACAAGCATATTACACCTAATGTTTCCATCCTTATATGGAAAATGCTTCACGACGGATTCCCTCCAGATTATAATCTGGTGAGAATTGGCATTCCGTTAGTGTCCCGTTGTAGATGCTGCTCAACCGGATATGTGGAATCGATTGCCCACTTATTCCTAACTAGTGGGTATGCAACATCAGTTTGGTCTTTTTTCGGGGATCTGGTAGGCCTAGTGGGGGTTCAACCTTCTTGATCCTCAAATTTCGAGCTTGGTGGGCAAGGGGGGCTAGGAAAGGATCTTAGATCGATTCTTTTCAAACTTCTTCCTTGCCTCATTTGCTGACACCTTTGCACTACAAGGAAAACCGTAAATAACTGCATATTTTAGAAGTGGAAAATTCCTTCGCTAAATTAGCGACGGATTTTCGTGGAATCGATAAGGGATATTATCTAGAATTTTATATTTCAATTTGTTCTAAAATATTACCATCGAATTCTGATTTCTATCACTGAAACATAGCAAATTGCAGCGACTTAACATCATCATTTTTTTTCGTCGTTGATTTCCGTTGCAAACTGAGACAATTTACCATCTTGTATTTTTTTGAAGCTATTTTACAGCTGGTTTCAAGGGATTTGCAAGGGACTGACATGCTTATTCTTCATAAAACGTTTTAATTTCATGTTTTTACTAAGTAACTGATAAGTAAAAATAATTTTTAAATAATTAATATTAAACTAATATACTAATAACAAAAAATAAATAATTACTATTAATAGTAAATAAAGTTTAATAGTTGGTACTGATTAATTAATAATTACTAAATAATTAAGAAGTAATAATAATTACTAATATAGATTAATAAGTAATCTTTAATAATCAATTATTAATAAGTAACTTTTAATAATCAAGAAGTAAAATTTAGTACTAGTATCTATAATTTAATAATTATAATTGATAATTATGTTTAGTACGTATTAATTCAAAAAATTAGAACTTTTGTACTTTCTAAAATAAATATAAACTTTTGAACTTTTCATAATTTTGAAATAAATATAAAATTTTGTAAAATATTCAAAATTTAAAAATTAGAAATTTTATAAATATTAAAGAGTTCCGAAATTCAAAGAATACAAACATTACCATACTAGTTATTATTTCCATGCCCATTTACAGGCTTTTGGATGCAATTATCTCCTCTCGCACAAAGTAAGAGTTGAATATCTTTTCAATTATGTTGAATTAGTCAATAATTACATATTAATTGTTATGTATTTTTGAAAAATGACTTTTTTCGAACATATTTTTAATAATCGATGGTCTTGAGTCAATTTTAACTTTTAAGAATTAAAATTACTATTATAATAAAGAATTAGTAATTAATTGATAGTCGACACGTCGATCATATCTCAAATCTCTTCTAGTTCATTTGTCTCTATCTCTGTATGCTTCAAAACCACCATTTCTCTTCCATTTCAGTTACTCCTCTCTCACCAGCATTCTCTTCTCATATGTTTAATTCTTCTGCTACCTCTGTCTTCTTCAACGCTCACTCCCCTTTAACCCTAGCATTCTCCCTTTCACGTTTTAGCTGATTGTCGGCATTGGTATCCCTTATTGCCTTCACCATTCTTGTTCCCATTAAGTCCCCAATTACGCTCCCTAAGTTGTTGGTCCTGATGCTGGTTCGACGGTATCTTTTTGTAGTAGTGTGGTATTATTCGGCCAAAGTATCTCCTTATCTCGCTCTGTCTCAACGTGGTGATCCGTAGATCTGCTTGGAGGTCTTCTCGTCCTGCTGGTTCTGGTTGTCACTTAATTTCATTCATTGTTGTTGCTTACCTATGAGGTAAGAGATCCCCTCTTTCTCGCTTTTATCACGCTTGCAAAATAATACGAACCCTCGTTCAGCGCATAAGGAATTCGATTAGGTTTTCATTCTTTCCAATTTGGCTGCGATTCTGGCGATCTGCTCTTATCTTTCGCTTCGCCTCTCCTTGTTCCAACACCCATTCGGCGTAGGTATGTTTCATTTTCTTGAATCTTACATTCTTTATGCTTGGTACCAGGACAATTAAGTTAGGTATTTTGTATTCACGCATTTTTTATGTCGTGTTTAGCAGTTAAATTATATCTAATAAAGTCATCAACGTTTGTATGAATGACATTCTTTATTGTTGTTGTAGTGTTCTCATCACTTTGGTTGGTACACAAACACCCAGTGGACTAAATTCAGGAACAAGAACGATAGAAACATGAGATGTATTTGACTACCAATCGAATATTCTTCTTGTGCCTAATAACCGTGAACTGGATAATTAATCAATATCCATCCGATCAATGATTTTTTAATTTTGGATGGAACAAAGGGTACACTTGCATGTTTCTCAAAGCTGTTTCTCACTAACGATAACTTCTTTTAAAATCTCATTTCACCCCTCTATAATGAACAATTGCTAAAAATTCCTATATAGTCTTAACTTGTTACCCCTTTTGGGATCATGATATGGTTGCATGATGCCTTTACAAAGTTCCCAGAAGGTAATTCCACATAATATTGTCGTAATGATTTCTTTTTGACTATTTTTCTCCCCAATACAATGGAATAAGAGAAATGCTAATCACACTCTCTTTCAGAGAGAGTGAGCTTATACTTGCACACCTGATTGGTGGAAATCCAATCATTATTGGATAACATTTCTCATGGAATAAACAGCAAGCATATAAGAAACATTCAGTTTTAAGTGCATAACATCCGGTCTGAAATCCAGTCATTATTGGATTGGATTTTTGCTTAAGGAAAAGAAGAAAAAACCATTGAATTGAGCAAGATGACTGCACTGAAAATTAGAAATTTCTAATGTGCATAATGTTGAAAAGTTGGTTATTATTAAATGTCACTATGACACATTTTCATAGCTGCTATGAATTTAAACAATCAAAATGCTTTGCATTCAATTATTGATGCAATTCTTGTATTCGACGCACATTGAACCCAAGAGACGCCCAATGTCAAAACAAACAGTTTGATGCAATATCATAACTTTTAGGCGAATAATTATTGATGCTTTCAATTATTTCGTCCTTGTTCATTTTATAGTTGAGAGTTTCCAAATCATAATTTTTAGGTTTGATAGTGCATCCCCACTTTGCACCGTATCAGCATCATTTAACATACCTGAAAAACAATAGATCTAAAAGACAAGACATCCAACTTTGCCCGTAGATCTAAAGGGCGTTATAGATACTGTTAAAAATATAGGTTTGCAATTGTAGGCTTTCTCGGTTAATTAAGGGTCTTATTGGGTAATTTTTTCTTGGTTATACCTAGCAGCTATTTCAGTTTGATATGAATCCTATTTAAATATAACTTAAGGTGCTAATGATTTTTTTTTTGTTTGTTTGTTTTGTGCACACTGTAAAATGTTTTTTTTAGAAGTGATTGTCGGTACTTGGGCGACACGGTGACTATGATTAATTTGAATACGCAGGTCTCTGTTTGATAAACAGGTGTATCGTTTTGATTTTTTTTTTCCAGGTACTGGGAAGGAAGTTAGTATGGTCAATATTCAGGTCAGGCTTACTGAATGGAGTGACGTTTGACAAACTGGTGTGCATACGGTGCACGCGGACAAAAGTAACCAGTAGTAGTTTGTTCACATCACTTCCATTTTCCTATTGATAAAAAAAAACCCCATATGAGACATTTTGAATTCCATCAATAAGATTCGAGTGTCTAGTGACACCACTAAAAAGTGGTGTCAACAAACTCGGACTCAAAAGTGACAGCTTGGGATTGGTTTTTTCTACGTTTTGATAGGTGGAAAAAGCGGAGAACAGGTGTTGAAAAAACTCGGTGGTGACAGCATTCAGAATATTGGTAGTTACTTGCAGAAGTGATAAACTGTGGATTTTGTTATTCAGGGTATGTTGGGGATTTTGTGGTTTGAGACGCTTTTGGAGGAGTAGAATCTGCCGTACTTCTGACTTCAAGGATTTGCGGAGCAAATTCTTTCAGACAATAGTTCAACCCACCAGGTACAAAAGGGTTATCGAACTATTGACTTCAGGATTCAATGAAGCCTTGAAACAGCGTTATCGGATTCAAAATTTGTACGATTTTGATCCGACCAAGAACACTCTGAATATATGTTTCTGATGATGCTATTTCGAATATAGAAATGAAAGGGAAGAATTAGAAATTAATTCTGCAACAGTTTCAGATTTGTAACACTTCAGAGGTGTTTCGAACAGAACTGTTTTGTAACAGTTTAATGGTGTTGCAGAACGATATATGAAGAAGAAGAATTGCTCAGTAATTTTGCAACAGTTTTTGGCGTCGTATATATAGGCGATGAAGAGGAGACATCCCTCAGCCAAGCGTTGCAACGTATTGAATCGCAACAGTTATTTCTGTTCGATTCCGAACGTATGCAACCTTTCAGTTTTGCAACGCTTCTGAAGCGTCGCAGCCGCTTTAGAACGAAACCGGTCGACCGCCAAAACTCAACCAGTCGACCGTTTTATTCTCTGGTTGAAAAACGGTCGACCGGTGATATTTTGGCCTGTTGACTGGTTTGTTTCTCCGGCCTATTGGATCACAAGACCCCAAGAGCCCCAAGGCCCAAGGCCCATCTTTTGACATTTTAAAGATTATTATTTATGCTAAGTTCATGCTCAAGGCCCATTGCCTTATTCCTCTTTCTCTTCTTTTTTTTGATATCATGTATCAAGCTTTTACCTATATAGAGACAAACTCCTTTATATTCTACAATGCGGGACAAAACATATTTGCCTATTCCTTCTTCCTTTCATTCTTCCTTCTCTTCACAAATAAAATACCCAAACCCAAAGCATGTTTTTTGAAAATTTACAACAATCTCCCCCAATTTTTCAAAATAAAGAAATAAATAAAGTGGACGGCTAAGTCACTAGTGTGACTTCCTACATACCCAAGTGGGATCAAGCCTATGTAGTTCTAAGGTCAAATTTTGCATCATCGTGGAAACAACACATAAATAAAAGTATCTTTTGGATTGGAACTTTTACTTAGTGTAAACCATTCAAAGTTCTATTGAGATTCAATGGTGAACGAATCTTGAACCAAGTATCCCTTAATGATAAAACCGGAACAATCACACATGTTGTATTCCTTAGTTAGAGTGTTTTGTATTGCTCAGCACGTTAATGGCCATGTGCTTAAATCCTGGTTCATGAGTCTACTTCGAAAGCGGTCTTACTTTCTTAGGAAACGGCCTGATTTCCATACTCATATAGGTAAGTCACTTAAGGTGTTTCTGCGAGACACCTTTTAGGGTTTCTAGACTTATTAAGGATATTCATCCATCCTTTGTTCATGCAGAATCCAACACTAAACATTATGGGATTATGGATTTAGTGTTCCATAATCATTTCCTTAACTTGTTGGTACCCATTGAACTTTGTCTATCCTTTTCAAGACACAAGCTGGGTTTCTGTTAAGGATGATCAATCTTCATTCACAGACCTTAGTCCCATTTCTTTTGACTTTATAGAAACCATAGCCTTTGGAAGACTCTTCGTAAGTGGGTCAGCCAAGTTTTTCTTTGTTTCTATGTAGTCAACAGTTATAACTCCACTTTTGAGTAACTGTCTCACCATTTGATGTCTTAGACTCACATGTCTAGACTTTCCATTATATGTTTTATTAGAAACATTATATATCATTGCTTGATTATCGCAATTAATCAAGACTGCTGGAGATGGCTTCTTCCATAATGGGATTTCTACTAACAAATTTCTAAGCCATTCTGCTTCCTTACATGCGTCTGCTAATGCAATTAATTCTGATAACATAGTTGAATCAGATATACAGGTCTGCTTCTTGGAAGCCCAAGACACAGCAGCGCCTCCTAATGTAAATATCCATCCAGTCGTAGACTTGGATTTCGATTCTACATTGTTCCAGGTTGCATCACTATATCCTTCTATTACAGCAGGATATCCTTTATAAGATAAACCATAGTTGATGGTTCCCTTCAAATAAGCTAAGACTCTGGAAATGGCTTTCCAGTGTTCGAAACCTGGATTACTCGTAAATCGACACAATACACTTATAGCATGTGCGATATCTGGTCTAGTGCAATGCATAGCATACATAAGACTCCCAATAATACTGGAATATTCCAATTGAGAAATGGTACGTCCAGTGTTCTTTTCTAATTTTATACTTGGATCTAAAGGAGTTGGTGCTGGTTTGTCATCATAATGATTATACTTCTTTAGGAACTTTTCAATGTAATGAGATTGAGTTAATAATAACTCCCCCGTTTTCCTAATGATTTTAATTCCTAGAATTACATCAGCCTCTCCCAGATCTTTCATACCAAATTTAGAAGATAGAAACTTTTTAGTTTCATTTACACAGGATATGTTGGAACCAAATATCAGCATGTCATCAACGTATAAACATATTATAACATAACCGTTGTTATCCGATTTGCTATAGATACATTTATCTGCATCATTAACAATGAATCCAAATGACAGTGCAACTTTATCAAACTTCTCATGCCATTGCATGGGAGCTTGCTTCAGGCCATAAAGAGATTTAACTAATTTACAAACTTTCCTTTCTTGGCCTGGGGTTATGAAACCTTCAGGTTGTTCCATGTATATCTCTTCTTCTAAATCTCCATTTAGAAAAGCTGTCTTTACATCCATTTGATGTATGACCATGTTATGAATTGATGCAAGTGCTATTAAACAGCGTATCGAAGATATGCGAGCCACCGGAGCATATGTATCAAAATAATCTACTCCTTATCTTTGTTTATATCCCTTAGCAACTAATCTGGCTTTAAACTTATCAATGGATCCATTTGTATTCAACTTTTTCTTGAATATCCATTTACATCCTATAGGTTTAGCACCAGGAGGTAAATCGCTTAATACCCAAGTTTGGTTTAACATTATGGAATTCATTTCATCATTGATAGCTTCTTTCCAGAAATTAGAATCTCTAGAACTCATAGCCTCAGAATAAGTTTTGGGATCATCATCGACGTTCATTACATATCTTGTTACATTAAGGACTTCGTCCTTATTGCCTTCTACGAGATATGTTATGAAGTCAGGACCATAGTCCTTCTCTATTCTCGCTCTTTTACTTCTTCTGTGTTCAGTACTATCATCTGGTACTGACACTTCCTTGCTGTTTTGAGCAGGAGCATATTCATCATCATTTGTATCATTAGTCTCAGTTGGTTCTGGACTAGATGATCTCAATGGATTCTCAATAGTTTGATTTTCAAAAAATTCTACATCTACAGATTCTATGACTTCTAAGGTATCAAGAATCATAAATCTATAAGTTATACTATTAAGAGAATATCCCATGAAAACACATTTAAAAGCCCTATTACCTAACTTTGGTCGTTTAGGGTCTGGTTTTCTAACATATGCTAAACAACCCCAAACTTTAAGTCTAGTAAGATTAGGTTTTCTATTGAACCATAATTCATAAGGAGAAAAATTATTTTTCTTAAGTGGTACTCTATTTAAAATGTAACATGCAGATAACATAGCATCACCCCATAGGTTATAAGGCAAATTAGAACTTATGAGCATGGCATTAACCATTTCTACTAAAGTTCTATTTTTTCTCTCAGCAACACCATTTTGTTGTGGTGTATAAGGGGCGGTACATTGGTGAATGATACCATTTTGTTTGCAAAACAAAGTAAACTCATTTGAAAAATATTCACCACCACGATCTGAATGTAACACTTTTATTTTAATTCCTAATTGTGTTTCGACTTCTGCTTTGTAAATTTTGAATTTATCAAAGGCTTCATCTTTTGATTTCATTAGATATACATAAGCATATCTAGAATAATCATCAATAAACGTTATATAGTATTGGTTACCACCATAGGTGATATGACTTTTCAAGTCACCCACATCACTATATACCAAATCAAGCAAACTAGTTTTCCTTTCAATAGATTTAAAGGATTTTCGATGTATTTTTGCTTGAACACATATCTCACATTTAGAAATGGATTCGAAATCACAATCAGAAATTAATCCTAATTTATGCATATTTCTAAGTGACTTATAATTAACATGTCCTAATCTACTATGCCATAAATTAACAGAGTCAACAATATAAGCAGAAGATTTCTTTATTAGATTCAACTTAATCATGCCGTTACAAGAATATCCCTGTCCAATAAATTTGCTGTTCTTGGACAACACTAACTTATCAGACTCATACACCATCTTGAATCCTCCTTTGTTAAGAAGGTATCCAGAAATTAAATTCTTACACATATCAGGTACATAAAATACATTGACTAAAGTAAGAACTTTCCCAGAGGTGAATGTCAATTCAATAGTGCCTTTTCCCAGAACTTTGCTTGCAACTTTGTTTGCGCTAGTTACTTCGCTGGATTCTCCGTTATTCTCATCGTAAGTCTTGAACAGATTACGGTCTTTGCAAATATGAATAGTTGCTCCAGTATCGAGCCACCAGTCATTGTCAATGCCACTAACGGAGTTCGCCTCTTGTACGACAGCCACAAGCTTTTCTTCGACCACATTCGCTTTTTGTTGTTTCTTCCGAAGACGACAGTCTCGGGCATAGTTGCCGGGTTTGTGACAATAGTAACAGTCACCCTTCTTCTTATTCTTGGAATTAGTACCTTTCTTTTTGAACTGTGTCTCATTCTTAGGCTTCAACTTATCGTTAATTTCAACATTATTAACCTTAGATTGAGACTCAGTTTGCGGATTATCATCTAGTTCGCGTTTACGAGAATCCTCTTCAATACGAAGATGACGCTGTAAACCGTCTAAATCATAATCGGTTTCCGCATGTTTTAATTTCTTCTTATAATCATTCCAAGAATTCGGGAGTCTCGAAATAATAACTCCAACAACAAATGATTCAGGGAGATTAATACCGGCATCTTTAAGTTGATTTACTAACAGTAGTATTTCACTAACTTGTCCAATTATGGACTTGTTAGTGACCATTTTGAAATCCATAAAATTGCATATAAGAAATTTCTTATTACTTGCCTCAGAGATGCGATATTTGCTTTCTAGCGCAGTCCAGAGTGCCTTCGCCGTGTCCAAGGTCCTGTGAGCATTGTATATCGGAGTAGACAGTGCATTCAGTATGTGGCTTCTGCATAGAAAATCTTCCTCTTTTCGCTTTGCCCTTTTTGCTTTTAATTCTGCACTATCCTTATCGGTTTCCTCCGGTATTTTCTCCAATCCGTCTTCGAGAATATGAAATAACTTAACCGTGATCAGAAAGAATTTCATAGTCTCCTGCCAACGAGTGAAGTTCTCTCCATCAAAACGCTCCAACTTCGTCAAATGCTGATTCATCACTTGCAAAGCGCTCAAACTATCCTTGGTTGAAGATATTGTCTGAAAAAATTGTTGGGGATTTTGTGGTTTGAGACGCTTTTGGAGGAGTAGAATCTGCCGTACTTCTGACTTCAAGGATTTGCGGAGCAAATTCTTTCAGACAATAGTTCAACCCACCAGGTACAAAAGGGTTATCGAACTATTGACTTCAGGATTCAATGAAGCCTTGAAACAGCGTTATCGAATTCAAAATTTGTACGATTTTGATCCGACCAAGAACACTCTGAATATATGTTTCTGATGATGCTATTTCGAATATAGAAATGAAAGGGAAGAATTAGAAATTAATTCTGCAACAGTTTCAGATTTGTAACACTTCAGAGGTGTTTCGAACAGAACTGTTTTGTAACAGTTTAATGGTGTTGCAGAACGATATATGAAGAAGAAGAATTGCTCAGTAATTTTGCAACAGTTTCTGGCGTCGTATATATAGGCGATGAAGAGGAGACATCCCTCAGCCAAGCGTTGCAACCTATTGAATCGCAACAGTTATTTCTGTTCGATTCCGAACGTATGCAACCTTTCAGTTTTGCAACGCTTCTGAAGCGTCGCAGCCGCTTTAGAACGAAACCGGTCGACCGCCAAAACTCAACCAGTCGACCGTTTTATTCTCTGGTTGAAAAACGGTCGATCGGTGATATTTTGGCCTGTCGACTGGTTTGTTTCTCCGGCCTATTGGATCACAAGACCCCAAGAGCCCCAAGGCCCAAGGCCCATCTTTTGACATTTCAAAGATTATTATTTATGCCAAGTTCATGCTCAAGGCCCATTGCCTTATTCCTCTTTCTCTTCTTTCTTTTGATATCATGTATCAAGCTTTTACCTATATAGAGACAAACTCCTTTATATTCTACAATGTGGGACAAAACATATTTGCCTATTCCTTCTTCCTTTCATTCTTCCTTCTCTTCACAAATAAAATACCCAAACCCAAAGCATGTTTTTTGAAAATTTACAACAGGGTATGAGATGATGCGATGTGAGTAAATTGCAGATTGGGGTTTGGTAGGGAAGTTGGATTAGGGAGTGGAGGTAAAACTTTTGGTTGGGAGTTTAGCGGGGAGAAAACGATATGATCAAAACTAGTAGTAGTCGGGTCATTAAGCTAGGAAGTGGATTTGGCAACAATTGATATACCATTTTTCACGTTGGGACTTGGGATCAATTGAAGTAGCATTAGGCACATCGTTTTGAGAGGGATCTGGAATTTTGGGATCATTTGGTTTGGAGGGGACATCATTTAGCACCATAGTTTATAGCCAGTAGTAGTTTGTTGACACCACTTTTAGTGGTGTCAACGTGACACTATACCCCTATTGGTGGAAATATGGGGACCTTATATGGGGCCTTCTGAATTTCACCAATAGGAGCTGAGTGTCTGATGACACCACTAAAACTGGTGTCAACAAACTCGGACTCGTTTATAGCTATTAAATATATTCAGTACATGTTAGTTGCATGTTACACTGAAAAAAAGTTAACCACTGATACACACGTGTGTGTGTTTATATGTATGTGTGTGTGTGTGTGTGTATGTGTATATATATATATATATATATATATATATATATATATATATATATATATATACAGCTGGTGATGGCTATGTAAACTGTACGTTTTCATCTTTTCAGGGTTCCAATTGCAAGGCTAGCAGCAGCGCAAGTGGTTGTGTAAAAAAACATCAATTATGATGGTATAAATTTTATGGATTTCTATATAGATATAGTTTACTTTGATATGTATGGTTTGTTTGAGTGAAGTTGTAGACAACCATGCTTATGGATGTTGAATTGATGAATGATTATGGATGTTCTTCTTTTATGTATGTGATTATGGATGTTGTTATTTTATATATGTGATTATGGATGTTCTTTTCAGTTCAAAGTTTTAATATTGTTGATTAACTTACCTTTGTGTTTTTGGATATGCTATTTATTTCAGTGTTCACAGTTGAACTATATTAGTGAGTGAGTGAGTGTGTGTGTGTATAGGCAGATTAGAAGGGGAATAGCGACGGATTACCAGCAAAAAAGAAAAGTCAAAATACAGTCTTGAGAAACATTTTGTCGTTAATTCCCTGCTAACTAGCAAGGGTTTACTCGACGATATTTTATAAATAATAATTTTTAAAAAATAAGTATTCGACGTTGAAACGTCAGTAACTAAATTTTAAATTAATTCAAAATAAAAAAATTATATTAGGTTAAATGATGAGAACTCTCGCTAAAGTCCATCGCAAAATTTTGACATTAATACCATCATGAATTTTACCGACCACTAGTATCCATTGGTAATCCGTCGCTAAGCCCTATATAGCGACGGATTACCAGCGGATAACGCCGCTGCTATGCACGATTTTTCTTGTGGTGTTGGTGTTCCCGTAGCAAGGCGGTTTTTGATGAAGCCTGTATGTTGTCGGCTTCCATCATTCGTAAAGTCTCTGATGATATCTTTTTCGCTTTCAGAGGTAATCCTTTCATGGGAAACTCGATCCTCAGTCGCTTCCTTTGGCTGGTGTTTTCTCTATGGATCGTGGTTCCCACCCTCGTGCAGGTGTAGGGTGATTTATTTTCTAGGTATGGGAATGCTTTTGGATTGCTGCTTCATTTGGTTTGAAGGAGGATCGCTTTCGGATAGCTTTCTCTTATAGATGTATTGTAGGATTGCTTGCTAGTTTTGGTCCTGAAGATTGTGGGTCCCTTGTGCTTTGTCTCTCGGTCGGCTAGTAGGATTTTATGGGTTCCTCTATTACTGATTTTCGGTTTTGTGATTTGGAGATGTTCTGGTTTGGCGAGTTAGAGCTCTTGTTTTGGAATCTTAGCAGCGCCTTTGGTCTTTTGGCGGATTTGGCCGTTTGCTTTGCTTTGTTTTCTATTATTTGGTAGGCTGGACCCATTGGTTATGGGTTTTGGTTTATTGTATGTGTTTCGTATTATGGTTTGTGTATGGTCTGCTTTACAGGCACGGTTGCATGTTTGCACTATTGTAATATTTTCGTGCACCATCGAAGAAAGGCCGTTGTTCTCCACTTTTGGTTACGGTAGTTGTTTTCGTTCAAAGAAACGTATAAATTGTTTTAAGGAGCTTTTAAATTGATATATCTAACTGAAAAAGTTTATTATTTCATATGGAATGGTTTAAAGTTGAATAGTTAAAGTGCAAACTTTTTATTAAAAAAATGTGTAATGTCAAATATATTATTTCCACACGTCTTTGGATAAAATAGTAATTAACATAACCAAGAATTTGAGTGGTTTTGCTAGCGATGTTTGTTATGTCAAATAGACGGATGAATATCATCAAATGAGTACAAACAGTGGATGGAAACTTTGAAAGTAGTAGGTGGGAATCTGGAATAAGATACTTATCATCTAACCCAGTGTCCACTTATTTCGTTGTTGCTCCTAAATTTAACAAATTCATTGAACGAGGAGGAGCTAGCAGGCATGAATCATCAGTAATTTTGTTTCATACAATAGAGAAAACGTATTAGAAATCTATTATTTTTTGTTAATAGTCAATGTCTACCTTTAGTTTATTTAATGCTTTGAGAACATATTTGTTTTATCTAGTAAGTAAATAAACTCTCATTTTGCTCATATGTCAAATTCTGTACAATGCATTTGATTCCAAAATTCAAAGATACAAGCACAGAAGTTCACTTTAAAATTGAATAATACCTGTGTTATACTTATATTATATGTATTATGAATTAATGAAATATGAACCTTGGTCACTTTAGTTTCAACGAATTGTTTAAATTTTACTACTCCAGTTTTTGTTTATTTATTTGTAAATAGTTTCTTTTTTTGTGATGTGATATTGCCAGGTAAAAGGAGTTGTTTGTTTATTTGGCCAAATATCCTTTATCATCTTTCATGTTTTTTCGCAATGCAAATAATTTTACATAGAACTCATAATAAATAAAAATAGAAAAATAAACCAAAAGCAAGTTGCACAATTATACCTTCCGTTTTCCCACATTTGTGAGGTCTTACCGTTAGCTTTTTCATATTTATGGCATGCTTTGCATATAAATTATAAACCTAACACCAAAACTACTACTATTCAGTGTCACAAAAATTTAGAAGAAGAAAGAGGTCTAATGGGTAATGTAACAACTGGGACAAAGGCGAACCATTCATAAGCACTTATGCCTACTTGCAAAAGCAACTTAATTAAACACACGCTGTATATTACGGACCAGCATAACCATAATACAGACGAACACATCCCAAGTTGCTAAGGCAACTTGTACACATACCCCCACTGCCAAAACACTTTCCCCCACACACACATATATTACTTGCTAACGCAGGTTGTAGCTAGATACATAGCACACTGTACACAAAACATTTGCTACTAGTGACTCTCATCACTGAGACTGATGTTCGGTCTTCACTGCTGTAAGAAAGACATCAGTAAGAACGGTCTTCGACTGCATCGCAGCCTTCACCATCATCAAACCCTATATCAATTTTCAGAACATTAAATAAAAACCGGAAAAAAAAAAAAATCAAACAATAGATAACAATCTGATTTAAAAATAACAAACCTCTTTAAGTCCAACGTTTACTGTATGCTCTTCTAAGCTGCTCAAATCTTTAATGTTCAACTTAGCCAGAATATTAGTTACGCTGGACATAGGCACAGTAGAAAGATCATCCATAATTGTGTAAACCACCATATCTTTCACAAATCCTCCTTCACTGCCTACAAATACTTCTGGGACCGTAAATTTTACATATTTGGTCATTTGACCTTGGCAGCCGTAATATGAACCTGTACATTTGGATTTATAAACGTCGGTGATGGTAGCGTAGCTGGTAAAATTGGGACAAGGGTCTTTATTACATAGATAATAGTAGGTGACTTCAGACGATTTAGCAGTGTCGGATGTAAATAAGAAAGTAGATTTCAAAGCAGAAACCGTTGTGCGTGGGTTAAGAAGAAGCGTCTTTCTGTCTAGTCGATCTCCTGACTGAAAATAATGGTTGCCCAAGCATTCGATGCTTCCGTAAAGGCAGCCAATAGAACCAGGCATGTTTTCTTTCTTTAGTAGGTTTGTTATGGTGCCTAACGGCAAGGCAAACAAACTGAAGAGAAAATCCACTACATCTTTGCCTGCTTCAGCAAATAGTAATTTTTTGCTTCTTCCATCCATAACTAGTTTCATGTTCATTGTTTTTTGGGGACATGAACCGCTGTAATAAGACATTTTGTGTTAAGATGTGTTCTGTGATAATGTGGTTTTGTTTATTTATATAGCTTTTGTTATCATCTATCAGCAAACAACACTTGTCTTTCATTCATACCATAGTTTTGGAAACACTGCCCCTCAAAGTCCAAGATCTAGGGTTTTAATAGTCTTACCGATCGAAACGTAAGGGCCATATGCAAAAAAATTATGTAGCTAAGGTAATAATTTCAAACAAAACCAAGTTAGCAGGAGACTAATGGTGTTTTGAGAGTAAGGGTAGCGGGATATTTTAACGAAAACTGTTGTTAGCGGGAAATGCGTTTGGGGCTTTAAGCCGATTATTTAAACGGATCGTTTTATTTTTATTGTGTAATTTAATTAATTAATGTTTAAAACATAACATTATCATTAATGCAGAATAACACAGTTAAACAAACTGAACAGTTTACTACGTAATAATATTACATAATAATAATACATAAACTAATAAAATGAAGAAATACAACACAACACAACACTAACGGTTATGAAAATTTCTCAGTTGATAACCTAAATAACTAAGCAAGTTTCGATCAAATAGTATCTTCACCACATCTGAAATGATTACCTAATATGGCCACTTAACTGTGCTAAGTGGCAAAGAAGTACGAGTCCCACATCCGAAATGATTTAGAAGTAATAAGCTACACAAGACCATCAAGTGGAGATCACCTGGATCCAATCCCCCCGTTCCAATGAACCCAACCAACCACAGTCTCTGATTTCCTCCATTTTGCAGTTAAAATCCCTAAAATAACGTGTGTTTAATTGCAAATCGAGCAAATCAAAGAGCTGTGATTGACTGGGTCATCGGAGCAGGGGGATTCGGTCTAGACAATTTGCCCTCCAGACCATCATCAGCGAGTGCGAGTTTGTTGACACCACATTTTGTGGTATCATCAAACACTACTCACCGATTGGTGGAATTCAGGGGACCCCATATGGGCTTCTCCTCTACCCACCAATCGGTGGATAGAATACGTTGACAACACAAATTGTGGTGTCAACAAACTTCTACACATCACCAGCTAGTTTAAAATTAAAGAGGGTTAGATCGTAGAATTAATTTCATTTCGCATCACTTGTACGGATGCAAAAAGTGAAATAAGATGTTGGTTTCCTAGGAGAATTAGTTTGTACACACTATTTGGGGAAGTGTGTACCAAACTAAGACTTCCCATTGGTGGCAGTTAGTACGGTCCATACGGATCCCCTGAATTTCATCAATGAGAGCCGGTGTTTTGTACACACCGGTGTGTACAAACTCGCTCTGCTTTCCTAGACCCACTTTTGTTATAAAAAAAAAGAAGAATCTCACTCGTTGATATTGTCCACTCCGGTGTAAGACAAAGTTTGAACTGAAACTTAGTTTTAGTAAAAAAAAAAAAATAACAAAATGTCGATTGACGTACACACATTCGGTGGCTCTTGGTATATCCAACGTAAAGCATTTTTAAACGATTATTTTATGTCCAGTGTAAATAAATAACTTCATTTTACCCTTCTTCGATAGTTAATATTCACCATATCCTTCTTTTTATGTTTTGGCATATGAGCAAATATCGAGTATGATGGAGCAACACAGCAGGGCCGGCCCTGAGGTAATGGAGGCCCAAGACGGAAAATTAAAGACAACATACTACAAGGAAAAAAAATTAGTTTCCCATCTATACATTGACAGCCAAGACGCTCAACCACTGAGCTAGCTGTCTCTTCAATTTGCTCTCTGCAACCTATTTTATATATAGACAATGTAAAAAAAATCTGAGGTCCTTCCAGGCCGGAGGACCTAGGCGGCCGTCTTGGGCCAGGGCCGGACCTGCAACATAGTTAAGATTGCCTTTCTTTTAATATGTAAATACTAGCCAACATGTAGAAAACCCAAAAACAAATAGCAGTTATTATGATAAATGGCAAAATTGTTATTAAATATTCATTTATATATAGCTGGGTAAAGTTCGGTCATACATATAACTTAGGCAACCTTAACGATTACTGCTTTTGATAGGATAAATGTGCTTGATAGTATAAGGTATTGGTGGACAAGTTTTACGTACATGGAATGTCAAATTGTTGACACACGGATCAACGCCATGCCACTATAGTGTCCGAGGTTGTTGACATCGCTTTTAGTGGTGTCATCTGACATCCGACTCTTTTCGGTGGAATTTAGAAAGTTCCAAGTAGCATTTTCTTATTTCATCAATAGTGGGATAGTGTCACATGAATCCGAGTTTGTATACATCTTTTTCATGGATGTGTACAAAACACCGGATCCCTTTGGAGGAATTCAGGGGAACCCATATAGATCCTCTGGTCTCCACCAATTAGGTGAATTGTTTTGTTCACCTCACATAAAAGTGAGGTGAACAAACTACTATACGTGTCATGTTGACACCACAAACGATTACGGGCCACTATAGCTTAAATGCATTAATTGCTTGTCAAATCAAGACGACACATCCAAGCAGGGAAGCAGCGTGACTCGAAAGAAGGGCCGGGCAGCGCATCACAGGGAGAACGCAATTCTGAACTGGTCATTATGAGAAGAGGGAAGCTATCATTATTTGTCAAAGCAAAACGAGGAGATGAAAGACATGAAGCCTGACCACTGAGCATATAAATATCCTCTGTCCCAACCTCCAAGTATCTCTATAGACTCATATATCTGCCGTATTTTTATTACGGGAATTGCCGTAGCTACTGAGCAAATAGGTACGTTATATAGGATATATAAATGAGTGGACTTTTTATCGAATTGGCAACTTTTGAAAACTAATCACTGATTTAATACGGTTTTAAACTTACTACGGATGTAGCTTATAGTCTGCTTTTAAAACTTATAACTAGTGGCATTCAAGATGGCACAAGAACATGAAATTTCGGATAACGCACAATATTTTTTTTTTAAAATAAGTGTGGCATTTGAAATAGCGCTAGTGTGCGCTATCTTGAATGTTGAAGCGACGTCATATACAAAACACACATTAATTTCTAGAACCATGAATTTCACTGATTTGGTCATTTGACCATGGCAGCCGAAATATGAACTTGTACATGTGGATTTATAAACGTCGGTGATGGTAACATGGTTGATAAAACTGGGACAAGGGTCTTTATTACATAGATAATAATAGGTGACTTCAGACGATTTAGCAGTGTCGGCTGCAAATAAGAAAGTAGATTTCAAAACAGAAACCGTTGTACATGGGCTTAGAAGAAGCATCTTTCTATTTAATTAGTGCTGTCAATGTATACTTTTGGATACGAATAGTGCTATATCCGCATCCGACATCATTTTCGGATATCTGATAATTATCCTATATATCCGCCAATGATCGATAAATCAAGAAATATAAATGAAAAAAATTTAGTTTAACAATAATGCTTTTCAATTTTATTAATCACAAAAGTGTTAAAAATAAATACATATGACGAAATTGAATAAATTTGAGTAGCAGATAAGCATATAGTGCATATAATATAAACCTTCGACTTAATAAAGCTAAATAAATCTCATTTATTGTACTAAAATACATATGATTTTAAGTATTGTTAGCCTACTTTGTGAACTAGGCAACACAAAGTCAAGAAACCAAACGTTGAAGGATAGTTTTAATTAGAAGACTTCGGCTCGGATTGGAGAAGACACTACAATCTAGATTAGATAGCAGCAGCTGTTCGGATCGGGTCAGAGCAAACCATCGGTTCGGGTCGGAAAGAGTCCTCTGTTCGGATCGGTGAATTCCTATTGAGTGAATTGGTAAGGTATATTTAATCGGATCAGAGGGCAACTAAATCTCGATTGGATCGGAAAGCCACCTGTGGCCACGAAAATGGATCGGAGCGGAGCAGATAAGAGAAGAAGAGAGCATCGCATCTAAGCCAATCCAGTTCGGATCGGTTATCCCGATCCGAGCCCCTTATCTGCGCGCCTCCAACCCGAACCCATGCTCCCTGTTATTCTCCTGCAAAGGCGCCTGGATATCCGGACCGGCTATGACCAGTTCCTACCCATAACATCTGTCCCTTTGATGCGTTGTCAACATGATAGTTCATCCGAACCCGAAGAGAGTGCGATGGATGACACGTGGCCCGACCCGGATCAAGTCTCAAGCAAATTCACACCTATAAATACCCCGTCTGGAGACAAAGAGAAGGATCTTTTTTGAGCACTTTGAGAATTCAACTACCTCCATAACCCGAACTCCATTACTCCCAGAGAATCCAAATCATCTTTAATTGTTTGTTTTATTCTATTGAGTGAATATAAGCGAGTTGTGAGTGAAGTCAAGTGACAATTACATTGTATTCTCAACTGAATTATTGAATATAGTGAAAGATAAGTGGACGTAGGCATTTCTTCGCCGAACCACTATAAATCCTGTGTGTTCATTTTTATTTTTATCTCATTTCATCTTGTTCTTAATCAATTTGGGTGTTAGAACCACTTTTGGGTCTAACATTTTGGTGCTTTCACTGAGAACCCTCATCTAAATTCTTTATTTTCCGGGATCACTTTCTACTTTTTGGACCGTTGAGTTCAAAGAAGTGAATCCTTAAGTTTCTCCGCTTTTTTACATTCGTTGAAGTGATTGTCAAAGACTCATGGCCAAAGTAAAAGGCAAGGAAGTTCAGTCTGTTCGAGGAAATGGAGCTGGCGAAGATCAGCAAAATGCTGTTGTAACAAGGTCTCGGGGGCAGAGTTCAGCAGCAGGAAGAATCAATGCAGGAAATCCGAGCCGACAGCAGGGGGAGAGCTCCGACCCGATCCGGGTAGGAGACTCTGAAGCAGTGCATTCCCCCAATCTGAACCGATCCGAGCTGCTCGCTGCATACCGATCCGACCAGGCACCCCAGCTCCGATCCGATCCGACCTCTTACCTCCGACCCGACCCGATGCTTGGTGAAGCTGGAACCTCTACTCGAGCCCCCACGAATGCTCCAATTCCAGCTGCCAGGGTTGGTGATCAGGTCAATCCATCTGCGCCCATCACTCAAGGAGACTTTTCGCGCTTGCTTGACATGCTTGAGAGCACAAGGGAAGCTATGAAAGTTCATGAGCGCACTAATCTCATGATGCAGGAAAATATGAGGCTCATGAGTCGGGAGATTAGTGAACTTCGTCGGCAAAGAACTCCATCACCGGTTCGTCACACACCAGTAGACCAATCTTCATCTTCCGAGGAAGAGAGGCCACGTGAACGAAGGCCACTCGAACGACCTCAGAACGTGGAGCAGCTGACATTTGGATCTTTGGGATCTCGTGAAGATATCGCACGAGCATTAGGAAACAATGACCCCACTCGGGGGCAGAGACTCCAGTCCCCTCCTCCCGAGATCGACCGGGAACGCAGGGAACGGAATCGAGCAGAGGCAGCTCGAAGAAGAAGAGCATCTCCTGAGCGAGAGCCCAGAAGGAGCTCGGACACTAGGGCCAGGGAACCTGAGCGGCCCCTAACTAATGCTGATGTACAGGCAATGGTTCGCCAAATTATGTCCGAGAGCCGGAATTATACAAATGAAGACTATGGCATTGAGCGAAGCCATACTCCGTTCACCGATGATATCCTCGACTTCCAATTTCCCCGGCGCTTTAACTTGCCACAAATGGACAAGTACAACGGAAGGACTGATCCGGGACAGCATTTGATGAGGTATTCGTGGCTCATGAATGCTGCTGCTGCCCCAGATGAAGTGAAGTGCAAAGCATTCCCAATCTACCTAGAAGATGTGGCATTGTTCTGGTTTACCCGACTTCCTCCTCGTTCGATTTCTAATTACAAGGAACTAAGCGAGCGTTTCATGAACCAGTTCCGACTACATGCCCGAAAGTCCAAAAGTGTTATTGAATTATCGAGAATCAAACAGGCACCAGGAGAATCTTTAAGGGCATATCTTGATCGTTTTAACCAAGCTGTAACTGAGGTCAGTGACCCGCATGAGCCCACTATTCTGATGGCATTGAAGGAAGGAGTCGATCCTGAATCTGAGTTTGGAGACTACCTTTCTGGGAAGACACCCCCCACAAGGGAGATATTCTGCGAAAAAGCCGATATTTATTTAAGGCGAGAGGAGGCCAGGGCAAATCGAAAGAGAAAGTCTGAGACGGCTTCAAAGGAGAATGTGCAGAGTAATATCGCCGTGAAGCAGTCGGGGGAGAATTCCGGCAAGGTTGAAGTAGATGTAGGAAACAAGGGTGGAAATAGCAATACTGGAAGTGGGGGAAACAACAACAATAACCGTAATTCGAGCGGTAACAGAAGAAACAGAAATAGGGGAAGTGACCCTAACAAAAGACCCCGATTCCAGAACTACGAGAATTATACACCATTGAACGACACCCTGGAAAATATTTACCTGGATACGTACAATGTGTTGCAGTACAAAAGACCGCCACCTCGTGATTCGACCGAGAAAGAAATGGCGACAGGGAAATTTTGCTTGTTTCACGGAACTCATGGGCATTCGACCAATGAATGTCGGCATTTGAGGGATGTAATTGAAAAGCTGCTGCATGAAGGAAAGTTGGACGAGTACAAGGTTGCCCCGAGGGACAGGGGGCAAGGGGAGCAGGCACCAAAACAAATCCTACCTGCTCCCAAGCCTACAGCGCAGCAGAAAGGTAAAGGAATTGTCATCAACTCCATTGTAGGCGGACCTCACCCGGCAATCCGAAGTTTTAGGTCAATGGAACAATATGTGAATGCTGCCAAGCATCTAGACGTGAATGAAGGTGATGATTTGGAAGATGTCGCCCCTATAAAACAACAGAAGACCATGTTCGACAACGTGGTATTTCGAAGCCGAGACAATACTGGGATACAATCACCAACCAATGATCCGTTGGTTATTACTACCACAATTGGGCCGGCCTTGGTCCATAAGGTATTAGTAGACAACGGAAGTTCCGTTAATATTTTGTTCAAGAAGTCATTTGATCAAATGAAGCTTGAGTCCGAAGATCTGAAGCCTTGTGAAGGATGGATTAGAGGCTTCAACGGGGCGTCGACAGCTCCCCTGGGATACATAGAGTTGCCCGTAACCCTGGGGCAAGGAGAACGTAGAAGAGTGCGAATGCTTCAGTTCGTAGTATTGGATGTAGATTCGCCATATAACGCATTTTTGGGGAGACCTACCCTCGCTGAATTTAGAGTTTGTATCGCCCCTTGGTGCTTGTTACTTAAGTTCCCAACCGAAGCTGGAACTGGAGTAATGAGAGGGGATCAGGTTTCTGGACGGGCCTGCTATGTGGCCGAGTTAAAGATGTTGATGAAAGGACTTAACGTTGAAAGTAAGGATGCCTCATCTCCCTCAAAGGGGGACTCGGCATAGCAATTAGAGAGATTGACCTCGAAGGAGTTGCCCAAAGGAACGCCTGAAGACCTGGATCCCAGAAAAGACGAGGAACCAGAGGCTAGGAATGCAACTCCTAATGAAGCGACAGTGGAAATTCCCATTGATAAAGCTGATCCGACGAAAGTTTTGAAGATTGGTTCTCAATTGGATCCACGTCGTGCTGAAGAATTAACGGACTTCTTGAAGGCAAACTTAGACGTGTTCGCCTGGACCCATGCTGACATGTGTGGGATATCACCATCCATTATAAGTCACAAATTGAATGTAAATCCGAAGCATCCGCCTGTGAAGCAGAAGAGACGCATGCTGGGCCCAGAGAGGTCGGCTGCTCTCAAAGAGGAAGTAGAGAAATTAAAGCAGAATGGATTTATTCGAGATTCGACATATCCCGACTGGATATCGAATCCCGTATTAGTAAAGAACCCAAACGGAAAGTGGCGGACTTGCATTGACTTTTCAGATTTAAATAAGGCTTGCCCGAAAGATAGTTTCCCACTTCCCAGGATTGACCAGCTTGTAGACTCGACAGCAGGTCATGAACTTCTTTCTTTCATGGACGCATATTCTGGATACAACCAAATTCCTATGCACGTACCAGACCAAGAACATACGAGTTTCATTACGAATTTGGGGTTATATTGTTATGTTGTAATGCCATTCGAGTTAAAAAACGCTGGATCTACTTATCAGCGCTTGGTAAATAGAATGTTTTATGATCAAATAGGAAAAACTATGGAAGTTTATGTGGATGATATGCTTGTCAAATCAAAGCAGTCTTCTAGTCATACGCAAGACTTAGCGGAAATGTTTGGTATCTTGCGAAAGTACCGGATGAAATTGAATCCTCTGAAATGCTCATTTGGAGTGGCATCGGGAAAGTTCCTTGGCTTCATTGTGAGTTCCCGAGGAATTGAAATCAACCCTAGCCAGATAGCAGTGATTAGAAACATCGAAGAACCGAGGAGAATTAAAGACGTCCAAAGTCTGGCAGGGAAAGTAGCGGCACTGAGTAGATTCATCTCCAAAGCCACTGATAAATGTGTTCCGTTTTTTGATTTGATAAAAAGGGGAAAGAAGAACTTCCAGTGGACTCCGGATTGTGTTGAGGCCTTTCAAAATCTGTTAGAACTGTTAGAGAAACCGCCGATTTTATCAAAGCCCGTAGATCACGAAGGATTATTTGTTTATTTGGCAGTCTCGGCTCACGCTGTCAGCACAGCCCTGGTTAGAGAAGAAGACAAAGTACAAAGGCCGGTGTACTATGTGAGTAAGAAACTAGCAGCGGCAGAGCGCAATTACCCAAAAATTGAGAAGCTCGCTTACAGCCTCCTGATCGCATCCCGAAAACTTCGTCACTATTTCCAAGCCCATCCAATAACCATATACACCGACCAGCCCTTAAGGCAGGTATTGCAGCGGCCCGAAGCATCGGGAAGGTTGATCAAATGGAACATAGAACTAAGTCAGTTTGATTTGAATTTTCAACCACGAAAGTCAATCAGGGGGCAAGCTCTAGCAGACTTTATTACAGAGTTCACCATTCCAGAGGAGGAAATAATCAATGACCGAGTGGTTAAATCCGAGGATGAGCTAGAAATGAATCCGTGGAAATTATATACAGATGGAGCTAAGAATGACCGAAGGTCCGGAGCTGGAATTGTCTTAGTCACTCCCGAGGGACGGTCGTTATATTATGCCCTGCGATTAGAATTTTCGGCAACTAACAATGACTCTGAATATGAAGCCCTGATTGCCGGGCTGAAACTTGCTAAAGACCTCGGAGTTAAAATGATGGACATATTTTGTGACTCTAAGATTGTTGTTTGTCAAGTACGAGAGGAATTCGTGGCTCGAGGACCTCGACTTATCGCCTACCTCAAGAAAGTGAAAGAGCTGTTGAATAGCTTAGAGCGGTACAACATAACACATATTCCCAGAGTTGAAAACCAGAAAGCGGATAGACTGGCAAAGCTGGCTAGTTCCGACAATCCAGAAGAGACTGAAGTAATTCCAATTGAAATGTTGGAGTCGCCAAGCTTTGAGTCAATGGAAATTGAATTTGCTTTTGAAGCGGAACCAGAGAAGGAGTCATGGATGACTCAAATTAAGAATTTCCTTAAGAATGGGACACTCCCATCGAAGAAGAGTGAGAAAAGAGCTATAGTTCGCAAAGCTACCAGATATGTCATACAAGATGATACTCTCTATAGACAAGGATTTTCTATGCCCCTGTTACGATGTATAGCACACGACAACATCAAGCGTGTGCTAAGAGAAGTACACGAAGGTGAGTGTGGAGATCATACAGGAGGTCAAACATTAGCAAAGAAAATATTGCGGTACGGATACTTCTGGCCTACAATCAACAAAGATGCAGCTGATTATTCACGACGCTGCGATAAGTGCCAGAGATTCGCCAAAATCCCCAAGGCACCGTCAACCCAGCTTAAATCGATGGTGAGTCCTTGGCCATTTGCCACATGGGGAATTGATATCATTGGAGTTTTACCAATTGCAAAAGGAGGAGCTAAGTATGCAATAGTAGCCGTGGACTATTTCACGAAGTGGGTGGAAGCTGAGCCCTTGACTAAGATCACAACAAGAAAGGTGATAAGTTTTGTGGTCAGAAATATTATATGCCGATTCGGGATCCCAAGGACGATTATTACTGACAACGGGACCCAATTTGATAGCACTGAATTCAGAAATTTTTGCCAAAAATATAAGATAGACAAACGATATACTGCAGTTGCCTATCCGCAATCGAATGGGCAAGTAGAGGCAATAAACAAGGTAATAAAATCCTTCCTCAAGAAGCGATTAGAGCGTGCAAAGGCAAAGTGGGTTGATGAATTGCCCCTAGCCTTGTGGGCATATCGAACAACATTTAAAACGGCTACCGGTCATACCCCTTTCTCTCTCTCCTTTGGCTCAGAAGCTGTGATTCCAGTTGAACTAGAAATTCCTTTCCACAGGGTGACATATTATGACCCGATGACAAATCGGGCGCTTTTACTTGAGTCTCTTGATGAAGTCGAAGAGAAAAGGGACGAAGCAGATTTGCGTGCGGCAAGACATCGACGTCAGATGGCACGCTATTATGATAAAAAAGTTCGCCTCAGAACTTTTGAACCAGGAGATTTGGTGCTAAAGAGAGTTTTTCCATCCCTTCCTCACTTTGGTCTGAAATGGGAAGGACCTTTCGTCATTCAACGGAAACTTGAAAAAGGAACCTTCAAGTTAACGACCGTGGATGGCGAAGAAGTCCCCAGAGCATGGAATGCCCAACACTTAATGCGATATTTGGATTAGAAATGCTGTACTTTTTGTTATTTTTCCTGTGAACTCTGTAATAAGGCATGCCTTGCCTTGGGAAAATCTGATGATATGAATAAAGGACTATAAAGTGGATGTAGGCTACGACTTAGCTGAACCACTATAAAAATATTGTGTGTTATTTACTTTTACGCATTTACATTCATCAGTTATTCTGTTGTGATTATAAAATACAGAATAGCTCAAAGCCTAAAAAGGTTGAAAACAGTTTAGACATAAAAAGAAGCACAACGATTATTTGTGCAATAAGACATAAAAGAATGAGAAAACGACATTCTTAACTCTAACTCTCCAGAGAAAGAGAGAGAGTATAAAAGCGTCTCCGACTGAGCGCTGAAAAAGAAATTCTCCTCCTAACTCTAACTTTCCAGAGAGAAAGAGAGTATAAAGGCGTCTCCGACTGAGCGCCAAGAAAGAAGTCTTTCCCCGTTGAACGACCGGGGAATAAACAAATAACTGAACTCGAACTCTAACTCTCAAGAGAAAGAGAGAGAGTATAAAAGAAATGCCAGAAAAAACGACAGGTACTGACGACACAGGAAGTGCTATCCCGTCAGAGAATTGGGAGCATTCATATTGCATGGTTAAGCATTGAATAACTTATGGAAATTGACTGGGGACACATATGCATACACAAATTTCCCCCCTCCACAACTTCGTTTCATAACTATAGACATGCATTTTTACATAAGTGCAGAACTACTAACAAATAAACATTGCAAAAAGTGAATTATTTTTATTTACAACTGAATGAATTTGTACAGGGAAATAACTAAAGAAGAAAGTGCAGGAGCTACTTTTGTAGCAACAATTATTGGTTCACAAAGATGCTAAAAAGATGCAGGGGAATCCACTATTTGGGTTTGGAATGAGCCTTAGATTTCTTGGCGGCTTTTTCCGCATCCTTTGCTTCCTTCTCGGCTTCAGTCAAGATTCGTTTCGATTTCTTTTTCCCTGAAGATGCGGTACTGGAGCCAGTAGACTTCTTTCCGGAGGGCGGGACACTGGAATCAAGAGAAGATTTTTTAGCAAGTTCTTCGGTAATAGATCTAGTTGAGAGCTTAACAACTAACCTTGAACCCGCATCCACAACTACGAGGGGCTTGAGGACCTCAGGGTCTAGTTCTTCGGCCTTTAATTGCAAACGCTTGTCTTGGTCAGCCTTCATTGCAGCCAAGGTAACGTCATCAGCACTTTTTGACTCCCCGGTTATTGCGACTTCTGGTTCCTCATCATGCCCCCCGTCTCCGCCGTCGTCCTTCAAAGCTGCTATCATTTCTTCATCGTGGGGAGTGGTGACCTTAGTTGGCTCACTTCCTTCCCCCAAGTCAATGAAAGCAGCCTTGTCTTCCCCTTCTTTGGCCCTATCAGCGGGCTTTGTCCCAGCGAAAGCTCCTTGAGCTACATCTGTCTTTGCGGATGATTCAACACCTACAGAATGAGAAACATCGGTTATCAACTCAGGCGAAAACAAAGGGTCTCTCATCGAATGTTCAATCACGTAGCGAAAGGTAGTAATAGCTTTGGCAAATTGAGGAGAAAAGATAGGGATACCTTCCGAAGACTTTCCAGCGGGGGTGACCACTACCTCTGGGGTTATTCCAGGAATGGGAGATAGCAGAGTTGTTCGGGGAATTCCCGGATTTTCGGGATCATACCCTTCTACTTCGGGGGTTGCGGGAGCAGAAGAAGAGGAACCGGCTTTAAGAGTGGCTTTTTGTTTAGACTTCCGTCTCTCTTCTTCCATGGCCTCAGCAATAAGGCGGCGCCCTTCAGCTAGGCGCTCCGGTTCATCGTCTCTCAAGTATTTCTCCATCAATTTATCTTCATCAAGAGAATCGACCTTAAGTTCTTCTTTTTCCCACTCAACGATTTGATTCCATACTTGAACCAGAGTGGATGGATAGTCCTCGATCCAAGAAATGTTTCGACGACGAATAATGTGTGCGAAGAATTCAATCATTAGCTCGCCGAAGCCCTGAATATCAGCCTCCGCCTCCGATAGTTGCTTGCGGGCTTCCTCCGCAGATTTAATAGCACACTCCACATTGCCCTCGGCCAGAGCAGCCCTGTTCTCTGCCTCCAACAACTTTGAAGCCAAGTCAGCATTCTTCTTTTCTAATTCAGCACTCCTCTTTGCTAACTCGGCGTTTTTCTGCTCAAGCTCAGCATAAGCAAGGCGTGTCTTAGCAGCTTCGGACTTGGCCTCGTCAGCTTGCTTTTTTAATTCAGAACGCTCCTGAGTATGAGATTCAAGCAAATCGTGATAGCGCTTTTGCATATCCTCGAATTGTTGTTTGAAATTAGAAGCGTCCTTTTGAGCGACCGCTAGCTGAGCTTGAGTGTCTTCCAAATCTTTTCCTAAAGCTTTTAAGGCCTTAGTATCCTCCTCCGCAGTCTTTTGCATTGAATCAGTATTTGTGATTAGAGTGCGAATGATTCTAGAAAGATTGCGCGAATATTTGAACATCTCAGTATATTGTTTTTGCACCGCATCAATCTTTGCTTTGGCCTCTTCTGCCCAATCAGACGAAATAGGTTCAAGGGCAGGTAAAAAAGTCAGAGTTTCGAAGTAGTGTTCGGGAAATTGCTCTTTCAAGTATGCCCGCTTTATGGCAGTTCCCGCATCTGGTGGGGGAGGGGCGAGGATTGTCAATTCGGTGTCCCTTCCTGAAGAGGATTCTGTAGTCTCCCTGTCTGTCCTAGGTCGTTTAGTCGCAGGGACCTTTTGCTTACTTCGAGACCCGGTTTCCTTTGGAGGACTTTTCTCTCTACTGCGTTTCTCATAGGAAGAGGAGGAGTCTTTGGATTGTGGTCTGTCCTCCTCCCTACGGCTTTGATAGCTCTTATATTTCTCTTGTTCAGATCGAACTGGTGAGCGGGAACGTGAAGGTCGAGAACGGTAGGGATCATAAGGTCTTCTCTCCTCCCTACCACGGTCATCCCGACGATCATACTCGACATCCTGAGGAGGATTGGACATGCTGCGACGAAGTTTTCTTATATCGTAGTAGGATCGAGACATTGTACCTGCACGATAAAATAAACGAAGTTTAGAATTAATGGATTCATGGAAAAAGAAGCGCAACAAATGCTAATGCTGTGGTGTAAAGTGCATCCTAAGTGGTGTGTGTCCCCCCAACCAACCCGAGTCTGAAGCTAGACTAGTACGGGCAGGCTCTTTGGCCTTAGCGGGAGTAGTTTCTTCAGAAGAAGTGAAGACTAAAGGATCCTTCCCGAAATCCTCGGAAGTGTATATAGTCTCAGGTAAGGGGAGATCCCCCAAACCCTGAAATATGTGCTCATCAGTGCTAGGAACATCCCCTTCGGAAGCATGAAGTGGCGACTCTGCTGGGGATTTTGACTTGTCTAGAGAAGTAGTTTCCTCGGGGGCAATATACCCTTCACGATGCTTTTCGGCTATGTTGGCCAATTCATCATCTTGTGTGGAAGATGGAGAAGGTGAAGTTTGAAGAGGCGCTGTAGGAATTCCCGAGCCTTCTCCTGTTTCTGGAACTATCTCCACTGGAGGGATGTATGCATAAGGGACCGTCCCATGACCGATGCTACGGAAAACGGATAGCAGCCCATGAAAGTGAAGGTATTCATCTTTAAGGACCTCGTCGATAGTCAGGAATTTTTGATCGCCATTAAGAAGACGGTGCATCCGATCAAAGAACACTAGATCTGATATCTGTTTGGGATTGTCGACTGCAAACAAAAAGGAAAACAGGTCAGGGTGATGATTCAAGTGTATAGAGTCCGAGTTCAGAAAATCAACGCTTTACTTGATTTTGTCCATCTCCTGGCGCATCCAGACTGTTGCTTTATATAGAACCATTCTAGTCTGGAATCTCCAGCTTTACTGCTAAATGGTGTAGAGATTATCTTCCTTTTTGGGACTGATTCAAAGTAGCAGAAAGATGGAGTTTCTCTAGTCCGATGCTTGAAATTATAGAAGAAATGAACATCATCGAACGTGAGCTCTACGCCTAGGATTTCACGATATGCTATGTACAAGGTATGCAAATAGGCGTATGAACTGGGATGCAACTGCATGGGGGCAATCCGCATTTGTCTTAAGAAATCAACGATGAAAGGAGAGAATGGAGGAATGGCGCCGACCATGCACATCAATCGAGTGACCGTCATATATCCTTCTGGAGGGTTGTAGGGACGGTCAGAGCGTGAGGGCACTAGGGTGTCCCTTTTCATTATTCCATATTTTAGACAAATTCGAACAAGTCGATCGTTGTCAATTGTTGATTCAACGGAGTCCGAGGGTGATTCCAATATGATGGCTGATTCAAATTCATCGGGTGCTCGATTATCACCAATCCCTCCTTCCTCCTCGAAACCCAGAGAAACTTCATTCTCTGAAGACACCTCGTCGCTTTCCCGATGACCAACCCCGTAATCTGGACCCTCACTGTCCCATTCCGGATCAGACGAAGAAGATATATCCTCAAGAGTGATTTTGTTAGAAGTTTCCGGGGCTTCTTTCCTCTCAGCTAGACGGGAAGAGCGTCTGGGCCTCATTGTCATAGAACTATTGAAGAAGCAATAGCACGGATTAGAGTAAATTATCCCGTGCCCCCCTGTGTATGTGTGTGAACTAAAATGTGTGCAGCAAATGTGGGAAATGCAAAATAAAAGTACAGCAATGCAAGACGAAGCTTTGAAGAAAAAGTGATAGTCAAAGTTGTTCTTAATGTTCGTTTATGTCCGCAAGGCACTATCCTAACTGTTCATTAAGTTGAAGATTATGTCAAGCATTGATTAACCCTGGTTGGATAAAGTCTAGTGCTTTGAGTTGGAATATGCATATCATTCAGTTCGGATAGGGTGCGTTCATTGGTGGGTTCGGATCGGATGTGCATATAGTTGGGATCGGTTCGGGTCTGTGCATTGTTCGGTTCGGAGAAGATGTTTATATTTAGCAGTTTAAAATCGGATCGGAATAAGCATCCGGAGCGGCTCAGCAAACAAAAGGATCCATACGTCCTTTTCCTTTCTCTACCTTTTCCTCCAATCCGACCTGGTCGGGCCAGCATGGCTTTCTCCACATCGCATTTCATTCCGACCTGGTCCTGACATGTGAACTTGTCCTCACCTCCGCTGCTTCAGCACTTCCTTACCCGAACCGAACCCCATTTCTGTTCTCCCCTTTCTCGTCTTCAAATTTCACTAGACCCAAACAAAGTTAAGTGTTTATGTGTATGTGCTTGAACGTTTAACGCTGGACCCCAAAGACCCCTGTTGCTACCTCGAAGTGGCGAAGACACCATCAACGACGATGACAAACGGTGGAGGAGACCCAGGCGTCAGAATTCAACAAACACCACACTCCAATCGCTCGATTTAAACGCAAATTCTAGTTGAAATCAGTTAATACATAAACAATTGAAGATTTAAAATACCTAGATGTTTTATTCGAAGATTGAAACAAGGAGTTTGGAGTTTTTAGATTTTTTAGGAAGTGGGGTTTCGGTGTAAAAATAGGAGAACAAGAATTGTGGGTGTAAAGAAGGAAGAAGAGTATGGGTGAGTGAGTTTATATAATACTTGAGATGGCTCTTTGTATTCCCCGTATCTCACTCCGTTCGGACCGCGTCCAAGCCAGCCCACATCTTCTGGCCCATCAACCCAGTGCAAAGCGAAACAGGAAGAAAAGGTGATCGAGTCGGATACCGAACCGAGTCGCGCCACCGAACCGAGTCGCACCACCGAGCCGAGTAGAAATCTGTGCATTCCTCTAGCATTCAAATTGGATTTAAAAGAAAAACTAGGAAAGAACATACCTGAGAAGAATGCTATATGTTGAAAAGGACCTCTGGACTTGACTCAAAAATGAAGAAAATGAATCAGGTGTTTCTCGACATATATATAAGCAATAAGAGACATGTCTTCATGAAGCAACGCATCTTCACAAACGAACAGAAGTGACTTTCTGAATGTTCTAATTCAAGGACTAGCATTTCAAACGACATCAAAGCACGCTTCGTATACAACAGAAGCATCCTTTGAGGGGGCAACATGTTAGCCTACTTTGTGAACTAGGGAACACAAAGTCAAGAAACCAAACGTTGAAGGATAGTTTTAATTAGAAGACTTCGGTTCGGATTGGAGAAGACACTACAATCTAGATTAGATAGCAGCAGCTGTTCGGATCGGGTCAGAGCAAACCATCGGTTCGGGTCGGAAAGAGTCCTCTGTTCGGATCGGTGAATTCCTATTGAGTGAATTGGTAAGGTATATTTAATCGGATCGGAGGGCAACTAAATCTCGATTGGATCGGAAAGCCACCTGTGGCCACGAAAATGGATCGGAGCGGAGCAGATAAGAGAAGAAGAGAGCATCGCATCTAAGCCAATCCGGTTCGGATCGGTTATCCTGATCCGAGCCCCTTATCTGCGCGCCTCCGACCCGAACCCATGCTCCCTGTTATTCTCCTACAAAGGCGCCTGGATATCCGGACCGGCTATGACCAGTTCCTACCCATAACGTCTGTCCCTTTGATGCGTTGTCAACATGATAGTTCATCCGAACCCGAAGAGAGTGCGATGGATGACACGTGGCCCGACCCGGATCAAGTCTCAAGCAAATTCACACCTATAAATACCCCGTCTGGAGACAAAGAGAAGGATCTTTTTTGAGCACTTTGAGAATTCAACTACCTCCATAACCCGAACTCCATTACTCCCGGAGAATTCAAATCATCTTTAATTGTTTGTTTTATTCTATTGAGTGAATATAAGCGAGTTGTGAGTGAAGTCAAGTTACAATTACATTGTATTCTCAACTGAATTATTGAATATAGTGAAAGATAAGTGGACGTAGGCATTTCTTCGCCGAACCACTATAAATCCTGTGTGTTCATTTTTATTTTTATCTCATTTCATCTTATTCTTAATCAATTTGGGTGTTAGAACCACTTTTGGGTCTAACAAGTATAATGTTAAAAAAATCGAATGGATAAGTTTCTGATGCCGATATCTACATACCCGTATCCGCATCCTTTTTTTAGATATCGGATATTTATCCGTTTTTCGGATACGGATGCAGATGGATTTCGAATTTTTCGGGTATCCATTGATAGCCCTATGTTTAATTGATCTCCTGGCTGAAAATAATGATCGCCCAACACTTCAATGCTTTCGTAAAGGCAGCCGATAGAACCAGGCATGTTTTCTTTCCTTGCTAGTTTTGCGATGGTGCCTAAAGGCAAGGCAAACAAACTGAACAGAAAATCTAACTACATCTTTGCCTGCTTCAGCAAACAGTAATTTTTTGCTTCTTCCATTCATAACTAGTTTCATGTTCATTGTTTTTTGGGGACATGAACTGGTGTAATAAGACATTTTGTGTTAAGTTGTGTTCTTTGATAATGTGGTTTTATTTATAGAGCTTTAGTTATCATCTATCAGCATACAACACTTGTCTTTCTTTCATACCCTTTCAATATAAAAAAAAAAGGTAAAATAATAATAATAATAAACTTCAGTATTAACCGCATAACTTTATATTTATCACCCTGCCACTTTCTGCATTCATTTCTTAAATTGCATAGATAGCGAATGGATAAATACAAATACAATAATTGACCGTTAAGGCCCATCGTGAGTCTGGCCATAGGCCTAATCCACCATCTCATTTCCTATCACATTTCAACTGTATTTTACCAATAATTTGTTATCAACTTCATACGCCAAAACAAAAAATAAATAAAAGCGTTGTAACTATTAAACATTCCCACTTACAATACACAAGATTAAATGTGTATGTGCATTAACGGATATTATGTACGCTGTACAAAAAAAAAAGCTAATCCGGCATCATTATCAATTTTGGGTTGTTCCTAAATAAACAAAATTTGATTTCATTCTATATTTGTGTAGTTAATGTCCCGCTATTACACCACTATAACCCTGCCATATCCTATAGCGGATTACCACTGATACGTTTTTCCCAAATAATCTCTAATATATCCTCTCTACTTTAAGCCATGCTTTATTTCTCTATTCTCGATATATCTCGTCGTTTCCACTATATTATGCTATTCCCGTTATACCTCTTATAAAAAAATAAACCTAAAAATGAAACTTATGCATTATAAAAATTATGAAGTTAGATTTCTTAATCGAAATTTTTAATATATATTTTTAGAATAAAAAATACTCTAATATTCTATTGAATTTAATTAAGTTTAATAACGTTCATGTTTATTTATAGATATTTGCACATGCTTTTACATAAAATTAAGAATATACTAATTATATTTAAATTAAGTATTAGTTTCTTTTACTTAATTATCATTTATATATTCGAAAAAACATTAAGAATAAGTCTTATGTGTTATTTATAGTCATTTGTTATATCCTGTTATTTCCTTGCATTATCCCCGCTATGACTTTTTGGACTTCTACCGCATTGGATCCACTAACGCTTTAATTGCAAAGTTCTATACGCATTGGTCAGTCATCAACTGACCCTTTAGATTTACAACATGGTGGCCATGAGTATCTAAAAGTTTTATTAACCTAAAAGCATACCATTACCATAATTAAGTATGACATTTAACATATAAAGCTCGCAACTTACAAGGCATACATGCCTAATCAAACATAAATCTTTGCACTTAAAACGTACGTAGAGATAGTAGTCTCAAAAACATATTCATTGAGGGTTTCAAAACTTGGAGTTCCTACCACCAAATATTCCGTGTTGTGAGTGCACATTTAAAGCATATTATTCTTTAATTTTATATAGTTATTATTCATTTTGTTTTAGATATGTTCAGGCCCTGCCCTAAGGTAAGTCCATCAAGATGACCTCTTGGGACAATCCATCCAAGGAGGACAAAAACATTAAATTTTATTTAACATGTTTAATATATCTCAAAGTGCAACCATTATTAATTAATAGGTTTACCAACTGCCATGCTACTAACCTCTTGGTGTAGGGTTCGAGTGTAGTTGTTGTCGATTTATTTTGCACATCGCTTTCCTACTTGCTTACAAATTACCCTTGCCTTTGGTATGTTTAAATGATATAGTTAAACGAATTTATATAATTTGTAAATTACAAAATACTGGAAAAACTAAATGTGACGACCGTCAGACACCACTGAAGCTTCTATAAACCAATAACACGTTGTATAAATACCTAATCAGTGTAAAACGGATGTCAAGGTAAATAAGTAAGAGGAAAGAAGAGATATAAGAAAGTAAAGGGAAATAAGAAGAGAAGAAGAAGAAAATAGGGTAAAACCACACATGGCACAAACATGATCACAACTTCTATCGTACATCTTTATAGTGCAGCATATAATCTATGATGATAATATCATGGATATAAAACATGAGAGACAATAATAACTATATAATCCTTATAATCAGAGTACACAAGCTGATACAGTTGTAAATAACAGTGATAGAGTTTATATAAGAGATAAATTAACCAAACTGATAAACTATCTGTAGTAAGAACACATAATATAGTTAAGGTTCTACAGTATCACACAATGGAATAAACAAGGGTAATAAAAGTATAAATATGTAAGACTTATCCTATTGTTAATCCACTTTTGCAACTCTAAATGATATTCATATTTGATACCTGAACTACTCATTAGAAATAAAATCTTTGGTCAGACAATAGTCTAATGTGAGCGATAAACAAATCTTAAAATACTGTAAAAGTGGCAAAAGTAAATATTGTCCTTCCCATAAGAGTTAGCACATAACAATAAATATATGCTACGTTGTGCTAAACATCTGATAAAGAGGGTATAATGGATGTCTAAGTACTAAATGGTAATAAAACAGCGAACAATCATATCATACATCATCCATCCTCACACTCATATACCTAGTGCATTGGATACATATCATTTGTATGATCTCATCGTCAAATTAAGGATGACTACAATCCTGGTTCCTCGTACTCGAATCTGTGCCACTCAGACAGACATGAACTGAACTATCAAATGATAGTTCGAGGAACTAGGATTTGAGAGCCATCGTCGTCCAATAGTAATCATAAAAGTACCTCTACTCTACCAGCACGTATCAGAACCTACAAACATAATGAATCCCTTAACACACATTATCCATGCAATAGAGTCCATCCTAAATCGTCATTGTAACCTCCTTAGATGCTACCATAATTCAGGAATCATTCTAAATCCATTGCCAATTGTAGAATGTCAAAATCCCCAGAACTTTCCTTTGATAATCTCATCATCTCGACTCAAGTCCCTTACTCTGCATCTTTAGGAAAAAGTGTCTATCGCAGAGGTAATCGCTTCCTATTATGGAATCACCATTACTAGATGGCGAACCATCGCGTCGAAGCATCACATTCTTGCCTCATGGCAAGTCAACTGATCAAAGGGTCATCTCATCGAAACCTCTATGGAATGAGCCATCATATCTAGCTCCTCAAAATCGCACTATCATCCACCTCAAATTGGCCAAATAACAACAGTAGCCGACACCGACTACTCCATAGTAATCGATAACGACTGCTCGGATCATGTACTTAACCAAAATTGATTAAACACACATCCAAAAAATGTTCGGCTTGCTCCGTGAAATCTGGCTCGTCGCCGTGCCCATCCTCCGTCTTTGGATTTACCGCCGAGCGCTAGTGTCGCTCTATCTTCAAATCCATTACCATGCTCCAATATTGTTGGGTCATTAAATCCATCCATGCGCTCTAAAGCTTCTACGTGAATTTTCCTTGTCCGTTATAGTTTATCATTCTAGTGCGCATAATTAACATACACCAGCTTGTGCGTTTGATCTATAAGCACCAAACTCTTACAAACGAAATTTTTCTAATACTAGATCTATTAAGAACGGCGTTTTAAGCAAAACTAAGCAAATAACTCAACCATGCAACCAATAATCATACAAATTACTAAAATAGCATCCATAACGGCATTAATAAATTAAGCGGAACCTATTTGTAGCAATCAAAGTGGAATAGATATCCAAATGACCTAAATTTAGGAGTATGATCAAAATAGCGCATAATAGCACGTTGCGATAATTAGGCTAAAACTACTTAAATCACTTTCTTTTTATTTATTATTTACTAGGTTCAAGTGTCCTAAAAATATATTTTGAAATTATAAATCATCTTAAAACATCAGTTAGTTACCGTACAAACAACAATAATTTATTGATAGACAATATCACTTACCTCAACCAAATCTACCCAAATAAGTAACAAATTATAAAGCTTGCCAATACGAGTCCAACGAATGAAATGACGTCCAAATCCAACCTCATATGCAAAAGTTACAACATGTATAAGTTCAATGATCTAAATGATAATTCAGACAACTTAACAAAAAAATAATTAGACTAATTACCTTAGTTAATCACTAACCACTTTCATTATTATCTTCCCCAATGTACACGCACGCTAAGGAAGAAGAAACCCACCACTTGCACAACTTTTCTCCTAGATCCTCCCTCTTCGATAACGAAATCATGCACCGTCTTAGCCAACAAGTTTCTTTCCCCATGCTCTTCGCAGTTGCAGCACCATCACACCACTCGGCCATGCCCCTCAAATCCCGACCGACTCACGTTGTCCACCCCCCTTTAATGTTGTGTTTGGCATTCATAGGCCGATCATGCTAGATTTTCATGGGAGGTGCACCTCAATTGGAGAGACATGTCGGTAATTTATGCTTCGCCCTTGTCGACTCTATCTGCAGCAAGCCGCAACCCTAGGCCACTACCCTAAAACGTCGGCCCTCATCTCGAATGGGCTTGAAGATCTCGACACAAGGAGCTAAATGAATCTGGTTTCACGATTTTTAATCAAGTATTTCTTTCATTTTAGATCTTTTTAAAGTAAGATTTAAATAGGAGACCATGTTTCCTTCCTCACGCAATGAAATAGTAAAATGATCTACTGTAGCAACAAAAGGATTATAATATTCAATTTTCGTTTATGTTTCTTTAACCTTTCAATTAGAAACCAACATATATTTTATTTTCATACGATCAAACGATAAGTCAAATCGCTACAAAATTTGACGGCACGTACCACCACAATGACCATGTTTCGATGGTAGAGCATCGTCGCAATCTGAGACTATCGCTCGGAATGACAATTTACGCTTTTTTCGAGATTGTTTCGACCTCCAAATGGTCCAAACTCCAAATTTAGCGATCCATATACTTTTTATTCACATGATGAACAATTCTAACTCGATGAAACTAGTCTCGAGTCTTGATTTGATCCACTAGTACAAATTATGCTTGTTGCTTTGCCTCATTTGCTTCGGCATTGCTTACAATCTAAGCAATTCATTGAAGCAAATGCTGTAATTTACTTTTGTTGTCCCAGCTAGCGAAGCAAGTATTATCATTTGCTTCGGCTGTGTTAACGACTGAAGCAAATGAAGTAAAGCGAATAGTATTATTTGCATTGGTTTCTTGCGAACTGAAGAAAATGCGCTAAAGAATATGGTTCTATTTGCATGTAGATAGTGTTATAACTGTAAATTATTCTTGTTGGGAGAAATGTGTATGTGTTAATAATTGTAACAACCATTTACATATGTGGTGTCATAGTTTATTCTAATTGTTATAAATAATCAATTAATTTTTTATGTTTAATAATTTATATAGTTAATTATGTACAATTAAATACTTATTATTTATATTCAATAATTAAAAAATAAAGTACTAACTAATATTGAATAATTAATAATTAGCATATAATAATTAATATTAAAATTTCATATCCAATTAATATGTACTATTTCATAAATTGAGAAGTGATAATTAATAAATAAAAAAAATTAATAATTGGTAAAAAAATAATTACTATTAAAAAATTACTTTTTAATGATTATATATATCATGATTAAGACTAACATTTGATAAATAATTAATAATTAAATTTAATACATATGAAGTGATATATAGTACTCAATGAAAAAAAATTGGCAAAGCCGTCCGATTTTTAAAGGTGACCGCAAACACCTTTTATTATAATTGAAAATAAAAAAACAATATAGTTCAGATGACTGTAGTTAGCAGTCAGCTACAATCGGTTTTTAAGGTGGACCGTTCATTGCATACGGAGTTTATTGTGTGTCGTCCACTCACCTACATGGGCTGAGAGCATTGAAGCTAGTTAAGTACTTAGTATTCAATAATTAATTTTAAATGATTAATATATAATTAATAATTAATTAATTAATAATTATGAAAAATATTTAATAATTCATAATTAATAATAAATATTATTAATTAAGAATGAATATCTAGCTTTCGATATTTTATAATTATTTATAATATTTGGATTTAATATAAAATATTTGAAAAAGCTATGACTTTAAGTTTTTCTAAAATTATTTAAAATCACTAATGTTTATTATTGTCAATTATAGAAAAAATTGAAGAAACACAGAAAAAATGTTAGTACTAAAGACATGTAATGAATACTTTGTTGTTATAGTTAATAATTAGTAATTTAATATAATTAATTACTAACAAATATATTGTTTAATAATTTATAGTAATAATGTACAAATAATAATATATACTAAATATTTGACAATTTTAGTATCAATTTTTTTTGTCGATTACTTTCATCCTAAGTTACTTCAATACAAAAAAATAGTTTGTTACTTTATTTTGTCAATAAAACATGTGGAGTTTTTAAGTCTATATTCGTTAAAGAAGAGAAGAATTGGACGGTAAAAATGGTTACTGGCCCAACAACACACCCACGTAAGCATATCGGATAGAAGAAAATAGAACTCGACAATCGCTCACCCATACGTACAGCACAGTAGCATGAAACTGTGATTCATTTCTCAACCATAAATATTCTAAATTCCATAGCGGCGCTCAAAAGCCTTTGATTAAATGGCGATTTATAGATCGGTTTGTGGTGATTCGCCTTGAATGACACTCAAACTCGAAGATCTGAAACAAATATTGATCACCGTTCCGATAGTCTCTCCAGTTGGTGGCATGCTTCAACTGAGGAAGCATTTCTTCCTTAAAGATAGTGATGACTGTGGTTGTGGCTGCTAGCCTTGAGCTATGAGTTAAGCAGGAGTCAATTTTATATAGTTCTTGCTTGTGCAATTCGTTGCCTTGTGAACTGAGTGCCATTATGTTCTCGGAGCTTAACAGATACTCGTATTATCTAATAATTTGAAACATTAATTCATTCGGATCTTTGTTTTCTGAGATCCAATAGCCGTGGTGCTGAAGTATTAATGAACATGACATATAAAGTGAAAACTTGTGTTTGTTGTATCAGTTCGTTATGTATACAGATACTGTTTTGTATTGTTGTCGACGTGATATGGAAAAAACAACATATTTTTTTGATCACTCCGAATTTAGTGCATTTTGACTGTAACATCCCGTAAATTCCGACCATTTATGTTGTTGGATTTAATTTAATTACTGAATTTTAAATGATTTTAAAATAAAATTTATGGTAGTAATGAATGGTTCAATATGATTTTTAATAAAAAAATATCATAAAGCTGAGTGTCAACGATATATAATTCACATTTTAACTAGCATAGTTAACAAAAATTAATGTTGACATTAATAATCAAATAAATCACATACATAGTTTCTCTGCTCATTCACATTTCACACATGTTTGTCTTCGTTCTCCTTCTTTTTCTACTTTCCCTAAATTCACTGCCTCCTTTCTCTCCATTTTATTTCTTCATTAATAGTGCATTCATTTCTTTCCTCCACTTTATTAATTTCTTTCCATACATTCTATTTTCATGTATCTTATTTCATATTCTCATTTCCTACATCTCCATCCCTTTAATTCTCCTTTCCTTTTTTCGTATCCCGTCATTATTTTGTCCAAAATCAAACCAATTCCATGTGTGTGTGTATATATATACATACACACATATATATTTCCCTTATCTTTTATATCATGTTGTTTTTATTCAGAAGCAAAAAAAAACCGTAAAACTTTTAACATTTTCTATGTAAATCTTTTAACACATGAAATTTTAATATTATGTGTTTTGAAATTTAAAAAGTCACAAACTTTCTAACAATTAGCATTAAATAATAAATCATGCATTAATTTGTGACACCCCACGTCCGTTAAGGTCACTCACAAAGGGAATGCCTTAATTTTGGTGGAGCGTTTATTGCGTGTAGAACAGAAAAGTAAACAAGACAGGTAAATATATTGGTACTTGGAAATAAATAAAAAAACCACTTTTATTGCAGCGGAGAAATAGTTTGGTTACATCACATCAAAAACCAACTACAAAACCCAATGCACTTGTTATCCATCTTGATAAATAAGTTCTGAGTACATAAAATAAAAGACATAACCCCAACATAAAATAGCCATAAATAAGATAGGCTGAACTTTACTTCAACGATCCAAGCAACTTCCAAAAGAAAGAGATAAAGCTGTCCAAATCAAGCTCCACTAGTACTAGTCCCACCCTGAGCATAGGGGGGGGAGGGGGGAAGGAAGGAAGAAAGGAGGTGGAAACAAAGGGGGTCAGACATAAAATCTGGCGAGTGCAATAACTTTAACAATATAATCATTAAGTAACTAGGATAAGGCATAAGCTGGAAAATAAGGAAATGACTGTGAACAAATGGGTATGACAGAGCAAACAAAGGAAATAAGATGAACAAAGATAACGTTAAAGGTGCACCTAATCACTATAAGATAATTACTACATTGCACCACACCAAACACCCTAAAAGTTGATCCCGTCTACAGAACTTAATAATGATAATGGTAGTTTCGTGTACCCCTAGCTGCCTTCATAGGTGTCGTCTGCCCCTATCTCCAATAGGCGTACCCACTACCCCCATTCGATCGGCTCCCTAACTCGTAGATACCCGTGCTGGCCCCACAGTGGGGTGTATCACTCCCCAAAGTGGCAACCCGATACCACCAAAAATGTACGGCTTATATCTACACGATGCAACAACGTCTTACATACCAGCCCGGGCCTACACACGCATATGACCCCGTTGGACTTGCGTTGCCACCGCTAACCCGTTTTGACCTCTTACAATCAAACCCAGTACGCATGTCCCGTCCTCGACTTGGGTCGAGCTCACAAAGATACTTAATGGGTTATTGGTTTGAAAAGGGCCCCATGCATGACACAAGCTTTCCACCTATGCTTGGTCCCCTCTAAGGTTTTCCCCACTTAACCCCATTCTTATTCATGTCTTCTTACATGTTTCAATCTTGTTTATGTGCATCTAATCGTATTTCACATGCCACCCAAGGCACCCTCTTAATTTCACATGCCACCCAAGACACCCACTTAACCCCCCATGTCCCACCACATGTTTATCTGGTTAAGTGTTTCTTAATTCATTAAAACCGTAACCTTCTAAATAACTCCCACATTAGACTGACATTTGTGGCTGCTGAATTTACCGGGAGGGTCCGGGCAGTCTTACACCACAAACGAGCCTAACCTCGTGTCTTTACAATTGTTACGCATTTAATTCATGCCTTTGACCTCTCACATTAGACTGGCATTTGTGGATGCTGGATTTTCCGGGCGGGTTCGGGCAGTCTTACACCACAAACGAAGACAAGAGGTGGAAACAAAGGGGGTCAGACATAAAGTCTGGCGAGTGCAATAACTTTAACAATATAATCATTAAGTAACTAGGATAAGGCATAAGCTGGAAAATAAGGAAATGACTGTGAACAAATGGGTATGACAGAGCAAACAAGGGAAATAAGATGAACAAAGATAACGTTAAAGGCGCACCTAATCGCTAGAAGATAATTACTACATTGCACCACACCAAACACCCTAAAAGTTGATCCCGCCTACAGAACTTAATAATGATAATGGTAGTTTCATGTACCCCTAGCTACCTTCATAGGTGCCGTCTGCCCCTATCTCCACTAGGTGTACCCACTACCCCCATTCGATCGGCTCCCTAACTCGTAGATACCCGTGCTAGCCCCATAGAGGGGTGTATCACTCCCCAAAGTGGCAACCCGATACCACCAAAAATGCACGACTTATATCTACATGATGCAACAATGTCTTACCTACCAGCCCGGGCCCACACACGCATATGACCCCGTTGGACTTGCGTTGCCACCGCTAACCCATTTTGACCTCTTATAATCAAACCCAGTACGCGTGTCCCGTCCTCGAGTTGGGTCAAGCCCACAAAGATACTTAATGGGTTACTGGTTTGAAAAGGGCCCCATGCATGACACAAGCTTTCCACCTATGCTTGGTCACCTCTAAGGTTTTCCCCACTTAACCCCATTCTTATTCATGTATTCTTACATGTTTCAATCTTGGTTAAGTGCATCTAATCGTATTTCACATACCACCCGAGGCACCCTCTTAATTTCACATGCCACCCAAGGCACCCACTTAACCCCCCATGTCCCACCACATGTTTATCTGGTTAAGTGTTTCTTAATTCATTAAAACCGTAACCTTGTAAAGACCTCCCACATTAGACTGGCATTTGTGGTTGCTGGATTTGCCGGGCGGGTCCGGGCAGTCTTACACCACAAACGAGCCTAACCTCGTGTCTTTACAACTGTTATGCATTTAATTCATGCCTTTGACCTCTCACATTAGACTGGCATTTGTGGATGCTGGATTTTCCGGGCGGGTCCGGGCAGTCTTACACCACAAACGAGTCTAACCTCGTGTCTCAGGCGATTAATTATTACATATCTTTATTTAACCCCAAAGTGGATTAATATCCCTATTCAAATTTTTAAATAGATTCCAAATTTATTTATGTCCATAATTGTCACTTAAAATTATTTCCATAAATACCAATTTTTGCAACTAATGTCCTAAATTAATTATATGCCTTCTTAAGGCCATTTATGCCAATTCTCAATATGTGTATATTCAATATTACCCATATCGTCCCCACGTTGTTCGTTCGCTTATCATGATATATATATATATATATATATGTATATATTAGACTAGAAATTAGTCTAACACATAAAAGGGAAGAAACATCACAAATTTTCATAACACACAAAATGGATCTAATCTTGCAAATAAGGATTACAACATAACTTGCATAAACTTTGTATTGTCATGAATCTAAATATAGGCCTAAAGGTGAGAACTTGCATATATATATATATATATATATATATATATATATATATATAATATAGTTTTTCACCCAAAACTTGCATATATGAATATAGTTTTCATCCAAAACTTGCATAGGCCATAGTCACAAACTTGCATAAAACTATGTACGTCATAAATCTAAATCTAAAGGTGTAAACTTGCATATATGTGAATCCAATTTCTACCTAAACCTGCATATAGTCATTTTACTTGTTTCTCATGTAAACTTGTGTACAATTCACATAGAAACTAGCATATAATCTACACCCAAACTTGCATATAAAATGATGTCAAACATGAATCAAGTTGAACATAGGTGATTGGGCATATACAAAGGAATCTGCAACAAAAACTATCATTATGAACAACTAGCATATATTCACAAAATACCACATTTTCCAATGTTTCACAAACACAGCCGTATAACCCAATTTATAACTCAACCCAATTAACTTGTTAATTATCTTATTAAAGAAAACGAACTCACAACTCAAAGAAGGTTTTGAGTTCTGGGATCTGTGTTCTGAAATTGATTTAGCTCGCCTTTGAAGTAGACAAATTCGTAGTTGTTGTTGTTATAGACTTGAGTTGAATTTAGTTGATTAGCCTTACTTTTCCTCTAGTTGGTGGCAACTACTCTAGGTTGCGGGGTGATAGCATGACGGCCATGATTCTAATTTTAATTAGGTTTTAGGGTTTGAGAGTACATGTGTTTATATAGAGATTAGGATTAATTTAGGCCATCCGATCCACCTAGAATCAATCAAGACCATCCAGTCAAGATAGAGTGACACCTCAGCCCTAATGACTCGGCACTGAGTCACAAAATCGTCATCTTTCAGATCTGCCCGGGGGGGGGGGGGGGGCAAGTCGACCCCTAGGTCGACACTAAGGTCGACCTGTATAGGGGGAGGTCGACACTATGGTCGACCCCCAGGTCGACCTGGCCTTGGGTGGGGAATTTCCCGCCCTGCCCATTTCTGAGTCTGAATTCATTTTTGAATTTAAATTTGAATTTCTGGAAACTTCCGACAGCCATAACTTCTTCATACGAAGTCCAATTTACGCCAAGTCGGACTCTATCTCAACTAGAATTCCGAGACGAACACAATGGCGTAAACCATTTCCTTTGATTCTCACATTTGAAATGAAGTATTCTTTAATTTGTTAACTTTAACATTTAAAATTATGGGGTGTTACATTCTCCCCACTTTAAAGGATTTCACCCTCGAAATCTCCAAGTTAAGGAGAATGGATATCCTAACATCCAATCATCCATCTACTCAACCATCAAACACAGGCATCCATTGTGCTTATAAAATTTCTAATGCTGTATGAACATATGCAAGAAGTGTGTGTATATGTTCCTTATCTAATGCAAAATCAGACTGTCTACTGATTTAGTTGACCTCCTTAATGCAAATCATGATAGTGCCATGCGTCCATTATGTATGGGAAAGAATCCTATCGATACATATTATTTCTACATGTGTGCACAACCATTCATCAAAATGCAGCATTCATATGATAACACAACCATTATACATCCATTAATTTAAATATGCACACACATTTATATGCAACATGAAGGTGATTGAGCCGATCTAGTGCCTAAGGTGTGTGTATATGCATCCACGAGCAACCACTTGCATCCATTTGCATCCATCAGACATAACATGCCTCAAACACATGTTTCAACCATAGGGTTCTTCCTAACTAAAGAACGAAGATGTCATCGCAAAGATAATACTAAAAGATAGGACAAGTATCAACAAAGCGGTAGAAAAAGGAGAAATTAAAACATACCCTCAAAAAGGAAAGGGTACAACGTACGCATCTTATCTTCCGTCTCCCAAGTCGCGTCTCTTTGATCATCTCCCCATTGCACTTTGACCAACTTGACCTCTTTGTTGCGAAGCTTTTTGACCTCCGATCCGAGAATGCGCGTAGGAGCTCGTCTGATCGTGGCATTGCGCTCTACTTCCACGTCTTCGAGCGTGCTCGGCTCTACCACTTCCGCCGTATCGTGTAAACACTTACGCAAATGTGAAACGTGAAACACGTCATAAAATCCGCTGAGATTCTCTGGTAACTTTACTCTGTACGCCATCTACCCAATCCTCTCTGTAATTGGAAAGGGTCCTACGAGCCTCGGTGCCAACTTCCCTACCAATCCAAAACGGACTACGTTTCTCAACGGTGACACCTTAATAAAAACCATGTCCCCAACATTGAATTCAAGATCAGTTCGTCTCTTCTCAGCATATGACTTATGTCGGTCCTACGCCATCTTCATTCGTCGTCGAATCAGGTCTATCTTCTCTGAAGTCTCGCTAATCATGTCGGGTCCAAGCAAAACCTTATCCGTGGATTCCCACCAACATGTAGGTGATCGGTACGGTCGTCCATATAGAGCCTCGAAAGGTGCCATGCCAATGCTAGCCTGAAAACTATTATTATAGGCGAACTCTACTAGTGGAAGGTGTTCTTCCCATGTTCCTCCAAAGTCTAGAATGCATAGCCTCATAAGGTCTTCTAGAATCCGATTCACCCTCTCGGTCTGGCCGTCCGTCTGAGGATGATAAGCGGTACTTAAGCATAACTGCATCCCAAACGCCTCTTGTAAGCTCTTCCAAAATTCGCTTGTGAAAATAGGATCTCTATCGCTCACAATGCTGGAGGGTATGCCGTGCAAACGAACTATCTCTCGAAGGTAAACAGATGCTAACCATGCGGCGATCCTTCTACTTTTGATGGGAATAAAATGGGCACTTTTAGTAAGTCTGTCTACAATTACCCAGATCCCCGTATTACCCTTCCTTGATCGTGGTAGCCCATCTACAAAATTCATGGAAACGCTTTCCCATTTCCAAAGCGGAACCTCTAAGGGATGGAGCAAACCTCCGGGCTTCTTTTTCTCCGCCTTGACTTGTTGGCACACTAAGCATCTAGCAGCGAACTCGGCCACGTCCTTCTTCATTCTGGCCCAAAAGAAAACTTGCTTCATATCCCTATACATCTTATCACCACCGGGATGTATGGTCAACTTAGAGCGATGTGAGTCTTCAAGAATTGCCTTCTTCAAACTTTCGTCTTGTGGTACGCAAAGTCTTCCATCTCTACGTAGCCAACCTCTCTCATCTATAGCATATCTATCAAGATGTCTTGAGGAATCCCCTCCTATAAGCTTGCCTACTATCTCAACCAACTGTGGGTCGTTCCGCTGTGCCTCTCCAACTCGACTCAAAAGTTTAGGTTGCACCTCTAATGATGCCAACAATCCGGGTACATAATCGACAGAGGGTCTGAAGTCAAAGGAAGATATATACTCAAAACTCTGTCGCTCTATAAACAAAGGACTTAAAGTTAACTTCTTTCTACTTAAGGCGTCGGCTACAACGTTACCCTTGCCAAGGGTATATGCGATCTCAAAATCGTAGGATGCCAAAAACTCCATCCATCTCTGTTGCCTCAAGTTTAGGTCTTTTTGAGAGAATAAGTACTTTAGCGACTTATGGTCTGTATACAACTCAAACCTTTCGCCAAGCAAATAATGACACCCTGACTTAAACGCAAAATCTATGGCTGCCAACTCCAAGTCATGGGTACGGTAATTTTTCTCGTGGGTTTTCAACCGTCTTCCACCATAGCATATCACCCTTCCCTCTTGCATTAAAACTGCGCCAAGCCCTGTCCCACAAGCATCGGTATATACAGTGGATGCCTTACTCCCGTATGGCTCCGTCGTCAAAGCCCTCTTCAGATGTTGGAAAGCATCATCACAGTCAACGTCCCAAGTAAAAGTCAAATTATTCTTCGTTAATCGAGTGAGAGGGGCTGATATCTTCGCGAAGTCCTTAATGAACTTCCTATTGTAACCAGCCAGTCCTAAAAAGCTCCTTACTTCTGTTGCATTCTTAGGCGTTTTCCAATCTTGGATTGCCACTATCTTAGCAGGATCCACGGCTATCCCTTCCTTAGAGACCATGTAATGTCCCGTATTTTCTGACCATTTATTTGAAATATTTAATTTATTTAAAATAGTTATTTGGGTTTAAATAATGGGGTTTGACCATTTTAATTAGAATATTTAAATTTTATTAATAATATAATAATATTTTATTTTCAGGATATTGGGAAAATGTTGAATTTGCTGTATAATGTGAACGAGCGATTTAAAGTGGTTTAAATATGATTTATATTGAATTATATAAATATATTCGTTATTAAAATGACGTCAGAACATTTAATTTATAATTATATTATAAACGAACTAGAAATGGCGCGGTAGTTTGTAAATTTCGTTTTAAACTTCAACTGAGTGTACAGAATTCGTTTTAAGTCGAAACTCCGTGAAACCAGAAACGTTGGAATCGATTTGATTATATTTTTCATATGAAAGAGAAAAATCAAGATTTCGTGTTATAATTTGTTAGTTATGTCCAGTTGAAAATTTAAATTAGTCGCTATGGAAATCGTTATTAAATTATAACGTTTATTTAATAAATTAAATAGGAATTCTTATATAAATTTTGATAACATTTAACCTGAAAATTGATAATATGGGGTTGTAAATTTCATATCCATATGGGAAGCTATATGATATTTCCATTTGAATATTTATGATTTTAATTATTTATTATTATTTATTTGAATTCGAATGAATTGAAAACCAAATCATGGTTTAAATTGACGCTCAATACGATTTCCCGATTTCCAAAGTAGTCATTTAATAAACAAATGCCGTGATTTCCAGTGCATCTTAAATTAAGGGGTTTTATATTTCAAAACAAGGAAAAATTTGGGTCCTTTATGTAGTACGATATGTATACGAAAACCAAACCCGAATAAAATACTACCATTCTTAAATCATTCCTGAGCAAATGAAAGCCTATATTCCTCTTTACCGAAACAAGATAAAACACAAACTCAATGTAAATGGGAATTTTGACAAACTAAAAGCTATTGCCATACAATTAGAAATCAAATGGACTGAACAGTTTCATTTCAAATTCTAGTACATGTATATCTTGTTTCTTTCAATGTGAAACAATACAAAATTATCCCCATAACAACAGGGAATACTACAATTATATGATAGTAAAATATATATACATCAAATCTGAAAGAAGTGAACAAAAACAGTTAATAAAAAAAGAGAAATCTACAAAGGATGAACAAAAAATGTATGAATTTATTACAAACAAATCCACATACAAAATTGAGCCAGATATTTAAATATATCATGTACAATCCTAAGGCTACTCTACCCTATTCATACATAGATCAAAAGATTTGTAAAATCCTATCCTCTCCACAAAAGTTCTCTGCTGTCCATTATGCGATTTCAACAATCTCACCACCAATCATCCTGAAAAAAAAAAATTAAACAGCTATGAGTAGCTAGATAATATAGGTGTAAATATATTTAAAGATGAAAGATTTTCAAATCAGGAGAATGCCACATGAACAGCAAGATTCTGAAATGAAAGAAAAAAAATATTATGTATAAAATCTTGTCTGACATTTATATATGTACATCATTTCAAAGCTGATCCGAAATGAACCAATCAATGGTTGTATATACAGTGTGAACAGACAAGACCATATGAATAAACCGTGCATAGCTGTATCTAGCCTATCCTAGGAACAACTATAGAACAGTGAAATGTATAGTACAATAGAAGAGATGTATGAAATCTAATATATGAATATATTCATCATCAAATCTTCACAGACAATGGACATGGTGAATAAAAAACTCAATGGTTTTATAGCTGTATCATTCTATACAAAAATAGTTCGGCTCATGTGCATTTCTGAATGCAGACAGTACACGAAATCCAACAAAATCCATCACAAAAACTGCACCGCTCTCTGTTCTATCACAAACAGTTGATAATACAACTGAGATGGAAAACGTAAACACCTATGAATCTAGGAACAACTAAGTCTAAAAACCTATGATTCGAAATCACAGTAATCCACTAGTATAAGTACACCACTATACTTCATTTTCCAACAGCACAATCAATGAAGGAGAAAGACCAATTCGAAAATGAAAAGAAAGGAAAAAGAAAAAATCAAAACACAAATTAAATTTTGGAGAAAATCACTTAGCTACTTCGTGAGGTTCGGTCTTGTTCTTCGAGGGTGCTGAGGGGGGGTCGGCGGTGACTGTTGGGGTCGGACTTTGGTAGCAGCAACGGAAGGAGGAAGAAGAGATGGAAGAGGGTTTCGGTTTTCTCCATTTTTGGAGTGGCGGCGGAGGATTTAGAAAATGGGCTGAGGGTTTGAGAAATGGTAGGGATCGGATGGTTTTAGGGTAAAAGAGGGGTGCGGGTTTGGGCTCATTCGGGTTGGGCAGGACGGAGAGGTTAAGTAAGGCCCATTCTTTTCATTTAAAGTTTAATTAGTCTAAATGTTTTATAAAGCTTCAAATATTAATTTCAAACACTCTCGTGATCAGAATGCGACGAAACGAAAAAAACACCGGGACCGTGAAGACGAATACTACGCTATAGATGAGAACCGAGCAAGGCAGACATCAGCTGGATTTCTCAGTTAAATTAAACTCTGTTTAATTTAACTGAAACGAGTCGATTTATCAACGAAATCAAATCAAAGTGAGTTAAACTCACTCAGTTTCCTCCCACTTATATTTTATAAGTTGGGTTTTTATATTTTTTGTGTGCTATAGCTGCTAATGATTGACTGATTGATGATATATTCACATATCGTTTGAACTGATTAAATGTCGTTTAATTTCAGTGAAACCCGAATCGTTATTTTTAACGATTGGTTCCAATTAAGGTAAGTTACCTTATTGGTCACGTTTATAAAATAAACGTGTTTTTAATAAATGAATTGTTTTGATTGATTGTTGTGGTTGAATTGTCGTTGTAAACTGTTATGAGACAATTATTGAATTGTTTTGATTTGATGGTTGGATATTGACCTGAAATTCACTAATTGTTTGGTTTAAACCAATGGGTATTATTGGTTGAGTGATTGGCAGTACATGGCCTATGAATTAACCGTTTTATAAATATCGATCTACCGTCAGGTAACTCGACGAGTTAAAGTTATAAAATTTATTTTATAACTGAGAATAGATTTTAAATCTATTATTTTGAATTAAAGTTGTAAAGAGGAAAAATATTTATTATTTATTAATCGAGCTTATAATTGATCTCATAAAGGAAAAATAAAGAAAATGAGACGTCTTAAATTAATGTTTATTTCATCAAGTAAAGAGGAAAGTGAGAAATAAAAGGGTTATATAAAACCATGATTTATAAGCGAAATTAAAAAAAAAGAGGTACAAAGTGTTAATAGATGTTACTTAGTAAGGGAATTAATTGAAATTTATGAAATAAGACTTTAAGTGAAAGGCTTAAGGGTGAATGTGGTAAGTAATAGGATTTTAACAAAAATCTAAGTGGTAAGAAGTATCGTTCTGAAAGGTAAAAGGGAAACATGATATTTTATAAATAATTTTCTTAATCAATGAATTAAGAATTATGGTTATACTCGAAACGGAAGTCTCAAAAGATAAGAAGTTTTATCAATAAAATAGATAAATGAGATGTATTCGATATTTAAATAAATATTTGTGCTGAGTTACAACTGATGTTATCTGAAGATAAGACCGTTGTTGATCAAGGTCTGAGAGGTAAATAAATACCCAAACTTGAACGACTTCGGGAATATCTGAGGATGATATTAGTGTGTAACCGAAAAGTTAAAATGGTATTTCCGAGATTAAAGGAAACTGAGAAAGTAAAGTTTTGAGAATAATTTATACTAAGAGAATAATAGTTAGTTATTTTCAAGTGATAAAATGAAGGAGATTTCATAATGTTGTTTCACTTGAAATAAGACGAGTCGTTTTCCAATATGGTTAATTAGAAATAAAATAAGTAAATGGGTTTGAAACGATAGCCGAATAAAGAATTGAGTATGATTATTGAATAATTTCTTAGATATGAAAAGCGATGACCCAACATCAAATAAGTTATATTTGAAATGGTGAAATATTTAAGAGTTTAAGATTAACTATCGTTAATCGTTTCTAAATTAAGAAGGCCATGTAGGTTGGTACTGAACTGGTAAACTCATGTTATTCACACCATTATATATTTGATAGTTAAATCACCGACTATCAAACATGACCCATACGATCGTTGGTACGGAAAGACCGGGATCGAATTTATATTCGAAAACCATTCCGACCAGCGAATACGTGGAAGAAGATTATTGAAGATGGAGCAATGAAAGACCGTTGATCTTCATGAGAGGAAGAGCTACTGATTGAATTTCTCTGATTTAGCGGCCGGAGATATTTCAACAGTGATTCTGTCGTGATTTGAAATCTACGGATTGCAAGGACTACTCGCTATTGATCTGTAGGGTGATTCCTAGGATGCAGTAGGAGGGTGCCTTCGGTTCATCCTGTTCCTGGATGACTTGTATGGACAAGTGTCTGACAAAGTATTTCCAAAGGGGATTACGTACGTTGATTTCTTCAAATGTACCATAGTTGATGGCGGAGAAATGGTTTTCTCTAGCCAAATAACTAGAGCATTTTTGTGGACGTCAATTAGTGATATCCAGAGGATCTGACGATGTGGCATTCAAAGTGAATGGCGGCTAGATGTTCGAAAAGAGATTCTAAGCCTCAAGCCTCATCAACCGGGAAATGAAAAAAATCGGGCAAGCAGCATGGCTATGTGGGTCGCTCCCATTAGGTTGTATAATCACCTATCTAGAGAAATTCCGTTTGTTTTCTTTAACCTATATTTGATGCTGTCCCTTTTCGGGAGACGGTTGCTGATCCCAACCATTGGTGATATACATTCGATACACTCAAACGCAATGAGTGATCTATTATGTGAGGGCCGGGTTGCAAGACGTTCTTGTTGAACCCAGTGTATTCGTCTCTAGAGATACACGATCGACAGGTGGTCCCATACCTTGTCAGAGTTGGAATCCAATCTCCAATAACTGCCTGGGTTTTGATCTTATACTATATATGTGGGGCGTGAGATGCAAGCGTTCCACTAGATTGTTATTTACTTGTATTTAGACATTATTGTAATATCAGAGAAGATATTGGTTTCAAAACTGTTGTGGGTTATCGTAAGGTAAAAACCGTTCGTGTTTATGTCTTACGATTATCCTTTTCTTTGAAACAGATTTTGAACTTAAAAATCACGATTTGGATGATTTACCCTTAATACTGTGCGAGTTTATCTCACCCTGGTTCACCAGACTGACCCAGTATTTGTATTGCTCGGGTTATCCCTGGTTTGCAGGTTCAGGTGATTGAACACTATGAAAGGCGTGGTGGAGAAGTCCAGACCTATTTAGTGTTATTCCGCTATGTTGTATATAAGGGAAGATTATTATAACTGTCCAGTGATGTTGATATACTCAGATATTGTAAGTGTTTTCAAAAGCTCTCAATAAAGATTATTTCTATATTATATTTTGTTCCGTTGCGATGTGATACTTTGTGTTGTATTGATTCTTCTTCTTCTATTCTTATATTTCTTTCTTTCTTATCTCACCCTCTAATTTCTTTCTATAAACGTTCCAGTGTTCTCGGTGTTTGGAGGATCGGCATAAGATATAGTAAGGTATTTATGTCGATTTTCGAGACTGAAAACCCTAGGTCTTTACAGACCACGTGTCCTAAGAACCTCACTTCTTTTCTCCAAAAATGGCACTTGGAGAACTTAGCTTTTAGCTGATGCGCTCGTAGGGTCTCTAAGACTTCCCTAAGATGTAGGGCATGCTCTTCTTCATTTTTAGAGAAAACCAGAATATCGTCTACAAAGATTAACTACCACAAACTTGTTCAGAAACTCCCTAAACACCCTACTCATTAAGTCAACAAAGTATGCGGGTGCATTCGTCAAACCAAAAGGCATGACGAGCCACTCGAAGAAACCGCCAGGAGTTCTAAATGCAGTCTTATCGATGCTATCTTCAACCACCCTTAGCTGATGAAACCCTGTAGCCAAATCCAGTTGCGAGAAAACTGAGGCACCCACCAACTGATCGAATAAATCGTCTATCCAGGGTAACGGGTGTCTGTTCTTCTTTTTTAGCTTATTCAGCTCTCTATAGTCCACGCATAATCTAAGTGAACCATCAGCTTTTGTAGCAAAAACGACTGGAGCACCCCACTCCGAAATACTTCTTCTTATGAACCCCTTCTCAAGCAATTCTTTCACTTGCTTACTGAGTTCTCTTCTCTCTCTCGGAGCCATGTGGCGCACTGGTAATGCAACTGGCTTTGCATTATCTACTAAGTATATTCGAAAGTCTATCTCACGCCTTGGGGGTAAACCTCGAACTTCATTGAAGACATCCGAGTATTCACGGACCACTCTAATAGACTGCATATTCTCAACAGACGCGTCAAACGATTCTAGATAACTTAGCATAACAGAATTCATGGGATTACAAGAGATTTCGAGAGTGTTGCCCAAGCGAGTCATAAGCCTAACCTCTCTCTTTTCACAATCTAGGACGGCTCCATTACTGGATAACCAATCCATGCCCAAAATTAACCCATAGCCCGTGAAGCCCAAAACATAAGCATCACATCTAAACCCAACGCTAAGTATAGAAATTTCCAAATCCAAACAAATCATCGACAAATAGGCTGAGCCCCCAATTGGATTTGAAACAACTAAGGGATCCTCTACTATACTGGTGTTTAGGTGTAGTGTCTCTCAACTAAAGCAGTGGATATAAAAGAGTGTGATGCACCAGAATCAAAGAGTGTGCGAAAAGGATGATAAAAAAGATAGACTAAACTTTCAACGGAAATCACTCTACCTTATTCTTGCAGCAGTGGAACCACGAGAGCTTGGACCTGCCCTCTTGCCTGCCCTGGTGCCATGAGATCCTGAATCCTCCCTCCAGAGGTAGGCCCTGCCCTCTGCCCTTTCTTTGGGCAGTCCTTAATCAGATGTCCTTCCTCGCCATAGTGGAAACAACCAGTCTTCTTCTTCTTCCTACAGTCTCTGCTTAGATGGCCTGGTGTCCCACAGTTAAAGCATCTTTTCTTTCCCATGCCATTGTTGTCTTTACCACCCTTCTTGTTCCGCTGTTGCTATTGTGGTTTCTTTTGATCCCGTTTCTTCTCAGGTGCCTTATTAGCATTAGAACCTTTCTCCTCTTCATGCATAAGCTCCATGTCAACTAGTCTCTCAAAGGTGGCCCCCATTGGGATGTGGGTCATAGCTAACCCATGTAGTGGCTCGTTCAAACCCTTAACAAATCTCAGGGCCTTCTTTTCGGGTCTATTCACCAAGTTCAAGCCAAATCTCGCCAACTGATTGAACTTGTTGACGTACTCTTTCACGGATAGATTTCCCTGCCTCAATGCCAAAAACCTTTCCATGTATAGATTCTCTTCGGCCCGTGAGAGAAACTTTGCCTCAAACCTATGCTTGAAATCCGGCCACGTATCAACTGGACGCTCTCCATTAGTGACCTCCCACCAAAACGAGGCCTCATCCTTCATTAACCAGGCAGCTAACTGGACCTTTCTTCCATCTTCTACCTCAAAGATTCCAAACAATTCTTCCACCCCCTTTAGCCAATTTTGAGCTTCAATAAACGTCTCCGACCCATGAAAAGGTTTCCTGCCCATTGCCCGAAAGTCCTTGCATATCTTTGCGAAAGTGTCAACACTGGGAGGAGGAGGAGGAGGAGCATTTGCTGGGCCTGCGACATGGGCCCTAGCTTCTAGATACCTTCTAAACCATACTGGTATCGGTATCCCCTCGGGTATCTCGGGAATTCCAAACATGTTAAAAAGAAAATGAAGAGATTCAAACAAAGATTTCGAAAGAAAGAAATATGGCTCTTGAGGGTTATGTTTTTAAAATAATTTTTTCACTTGAAAATACTCTCCTTAAAACGTATTTTTGAAAGTATTTCTTTATAAAAGTTCTTTTTGAAAAATACATTTTCAAAATTCATATCTGGTCTGGCAACCTTCAGCTCTGATACCACGTGTGACACCCCACGTCCATTAAGGTCACTCACAAAGCGAATGCCTTAATTTTGGTGGAGCGTTTATTGTGTATTGTTCAGAAAAGTAAACAAGAAAGATAAATATATTGGTACTTGGAAATAAAAACCCACATTTATTGCAGCGGAGAAATAGTTTGGTTACATCACATCAAAAACCAACTACAAAACCCAATATACTTGTTATCCATCTTAATAAATAAGTTCTGAGTACATAAAATAAAAGACATAACCCCAACATAAAATAACCATAAATAAGATAGGCTGAACTTTACTTCAGCGATCCAAGCAACTTCCAAAAGAAAGAGATAAAGCTATACAAATCAAGCTCCACTAGTACTAGTCCCAACCTGAGCACGCAGGGGGGGGAGGAAGAAAAGAGGTGGAAACAAAGGGGGTCAGACATAAAGTCTGGCGAGTGCAATAACATTAACAATATAATCATTAAGTAACTATGATAAGGCATAAGCTGGAAAATAAGGAAATGACTGTGAAAAAATGGGTATGACAGAGCAAACAAAGGAAATAAGATGAACAAAGATAACATTAAAGGCGCACCTAATCACTATAAGATAATTACTACATTGCACCACACCAAACACCCTAAAAGTTGATCCCGCCTACAGAACTTAATAATGATAATGGTAGTTTCGTGTACCCCTAGCTGCCTTCATAGGTGCCGTCTGCCCCTATCTCCACTAGGTGTACCCACTACCCCCATTCGATCGGCTCCCTAACTCGTAGATACCCGTGCTGGCCCCATAGAGGGGTGTATCACTCCCCAAAGTGGCAACCCGATACCACCAAAAATGCACGGCTTATATCTACACGATGCAACAACGTCTTACCTACAAGCCCGGGCCCACACACGCGTATGACCCCGTTGGACTTGCGTTGCCACCGCTAACCCGTTTTGACCTCTTATAATCAAACCCAGTACGCGTGTCCCGTCCTCGACTTGGGTTGAGCCCACAAAGATACTTAATGGGTTACTGGTTTGAAAAGGGCCCCATGCATGACACAAGCTTTCCACTTATGCCTGGTCCCCTCTAAGGTTTTCCCCACTTAACCCCATTCTTATTCATGTCTTCTTACATGTTTCAATCTTGGTTAAGTGCATCTAATCGTATTTTACATGCCACCCAAGGCACCCTCTTAATTTCACATGCCACCCAAGGCTCCCACTTAACCCCCCATGTCCCACCACATGTTTATCTGGTTAAGTGTTTCTTAATTCATTAAAACCGTAACCTTGTAAAGACCTCCCATATTAGACTGGCATTTGTGGCTGCTGGATTTGCCGGGCGGGTCCGGGCAGTCTTACACCACAAGCGAGCCTAACCTCGTGTCTTTACAACTGTTACGCATTTAATTCATGCCTTTAACCTCTTACATTAGACTGCCATTTGTGGATACTGGATTTGTCGGTCGGGTCCGGGCAGTCTTACACCACAAACGAGTCTAACCTCATGTCTCAGGCGATTAATTATTACATATCTTTATTTAACCCCAAAGTGGATTAATATCCCTATTCAAATTTTTAAATAGATTCCAAATTTATTTATGTCCATAATTGTCTCTTAAAATTATGTCCATAAATACCAATTTTTCCAATTAATGTCCTAAATTAATTATATGCCTTTTTAAGGCCATTTATGCCAATTCTCAATATGTGTATATTCAATATTACCCCTATCGTCCCCACATTGTTCGTTCGCTTATCATGATATATATATATATATATATATATATGTATATGTATATTAGACTAGCAATTAGTCTAACACATAAAAGGGAAGAAACATCGCAAATTTGCATAACACACAAAATGGATCTAATCTTGCAAATAAATATTACAACATAACTTGCATAAACTTTGTATTGTCATGAATCTAAACATAGGCCTAAAGGTGTGAACTTGCATATATATATATATATATATATATATATATATAATATAGTTTTTCACCCAAAACTTGCATATATGAATATAGTTTTCATCCAAAACTTGCATAGGCCATAGTCACAAACTTGCATAAAACTATGTACGTCATAGATCTAAGTCTAAAGGTGTAAACTTGCATATATGTGAATCCAATTTCTACCTAAACTTGCATATAGTCATTTTACTTGGTTCTCATGTAAACTTGTGTACAATTCACATAGAAACTAGCATATAATCTACACCCAAACTTGTATATAAAATGACGGCCATGGTTCTAATTTTAATTAGGTTTTAGGGTTTGAGTCTACATGTGTTTATATAGAGATTAGGGCTAATTTAGGCCATCTGATCAACCTAGAATCAATCAAGACCATCCAGTCAAGATAGAGTGACACCTCAGCCCTAATGACTCAGCACTGAGTCACAAAATCGTCATCTTTCAGATCTTCCCGGGAGGGGGGTGAGGGGGAGGGCAGGTCGACCCCCATGTCGACACTAAGGTCGACCTGTATAAGGGGGAGGTCGACCTGTATAGGGGGAGGTCGACACTAAGGTCGACCCCCAGGTCGACCTGGCCTTGGGCGGGGAATCTCCCGCCCTGCCCAGTTCTGAGTCTGAATTTGTTTTTGAATTTAAATTTGAATTTCTGTAATCTTCCGACAGCCGTAACTTCTTCATACGAAGTCCAATTTACGCAAACTCGGACTCTATCTCAACTAGAATTCCAAGACGAACACAATGGCGTAAACCGTTTCCCCTGATTCTGTTGAATCTATGATTTTTTGTTTGATGATTACAAATGTATGTGTTTGAAACTGAAATAATATATATATATGTTTAATGGTGCTCTTACACAAGAACTAAAAAATTTATACAAGCATCTATTATTCAATATATATATATTATTTCACAAATCTTTTTAGTACAATTTTGTCTTGAACTCTCATCTGTACAAACTCAATACAAATGTCTTTACAACTCCCAACTTTCTTTACACATCATACACAACTCTCTGCTAGACAAATTCTGTTCTGCACACTTTTACTGTCCCTGCTCCTGTTGCATCATCCTGAAACCTATCACACAAAAGAAAATACACACAGTACACTGAAACTAAAATAAATACTGAACAAATAAAATTTTATTTTTTAATTTTTTATTTGTCTCAGTTTCTCTGTGTGTTTTTCTCATCATCTTTCAGACTTGAACATCCACGCCATAACCATACTGGTTTGTTGATCAGAACCTGCATCAAACACAGCTGATTCTGACCAGCCCCAACACAGTATAGTCTGTCTGTTGTTTTTTTGTGTGTCACATATACAAAACTGGTCAAAAGAGAAATGGTAATGCAAAATCTCATATCAGATAAATGGAATGATGTATAGCAGCACAAACATAGCAAGAAAAAGTGCACAAACAAGTTTCAGCAAAACCACAAAGACAATAACAAAGCAAAGCAGCTACAAGAAGTGATGGATGCTCATATACAAACATACAAGTGCAACATGGTTCAGGATGAAGATAGTTAACACATGCCAGAATAGTGCAGCTACATGGTTCATACAGCAATGTACAAGTGGACAATGCATTTCAGATTTTCAAGCAAGTCTATAGTAAAAAAAAAATTCAGACTCAGCAAACATGAAACCAGACAAGCCTTCAAAGAAAATGATAGCAACAAGTTCATAGTGAACACACACACTCAAGATCAACACAGCGGCAAAATTCATGTGAAATCTGGTTAAGCCAGATTGTACAAGATGAGCAAGTTCAATGACATAAGTGCATGATGAAGTGCAACTTGATGCAACATTAAAATTATATTCATGATGATCAAACAGTGGACTTATACATGTCTTAATGATTTAGCATATGAAAATGCACAACAATATAGATCGGCAAGTTTACAAGTAGCTCAAGGGAAATTCAAATACAAGCATACATGATCAAAACAGGCAGGGAGTCTTTCAAGCTACAGCATGAACATATAAACCTGAACAGGTTATAGGTTCAACAATACATGAAAGAAGAACAAGGCAGATGATTTCTCTGTATCAAACCCATATAAGCTTGAAGCAAAGCAATGAATTTCCTTCCAGCATGTCACAAGTGGAAAAACAAGAAAATTTCAGGACTTCGACCAAGTGTACAAAAGGGAAAAATAGATCAATGATCTCCAGAAAATTCAGTGTATCATTTATGGCAAGAGTTTTTCTCTTTGTCTTAACATTTCCAGAAACTCAATTTGATTGTTTTATGGCAATATTCAATCAGGGAAAAACCTCGTCATCAAGCATGGAAATAAACGAGGAACAAGTGAATATTGTGTTCATATCATAGAACAGTGTAACAAATCTTTTTCAGAAAATGTTTAATGCCTTAAATTCAAATTCCTTTCTTTCCAGATTTTTTCAATCAAACGTGGGAAAATAAAGATTGGATTCAATCATTTTTGGTATGGTGACTAGGCAAAATTAAACTCGGCGAGATGATTTTTTTAAAAAACTGAAAAACAATTTCAATCAGGAGCATATGAGGAAAGAAATAGTGTCCAAATTCATAGATTGTGTTCGAAATTCAAATATTACTGATATCAACTAAAAAGCTCTCAAAACCGATTCAAAATTGGATAACAAAATTTCAAGGGAAAAATAAAATTCAATTCGAATATTCCAAAATCAAATGGGGCAAGTCATTAAGCGAAATCAGAGATTAGGGTCACAAAACCCCTATATAAACACACTAATTCATCATTGACTGAGGCATTGAACATTTTCAACAAAAAAAATCGAAACCCTATTTGCAAATCAGAGTGCTTACTTGTTTGATCGAGAGAGAGAACACTGGAGAGTGAAGCTAGAAGATAAATCCAATCAAATCGGATCTGCAGAAGTAATTCGAAGCAAGACATCTCAATTTTTTAGAAACCCTAAGTTAGTACGCTGCCGCCATTTGCATTTCACAGAGCAAAAGAGGAAGGCAACTGATAAGAGAAAAGAGTGAGGGCCGGCTTATGTTTGCTTGGCTAAGCCAAGATTGTTAAAGGGGGGTTCTTTTGCTTTAGTATTTTTTTCTTTGTACTTTGTTTTATTGAAATTTGATTTAGCAATATTTCTTTTCTAGTTTCTTTGTAAAACTAGGGTATACAGATTACTGGTCTGTAGTCTGTGAAAATCTGGTCTAGGGTACACAGGCCAGTCTAAGATTTTGAGCTTAGGGTTAGACAGGAGCAGGAGCTGCAAGTTTACATAGGATTGTAAGCGGGATTTGTTTGTAACTCCTAGTAGGAATCTTAGAAAGGCAGCCGTAGGCACAGTTTTCCGAAGCTGGGTATCTCTGCGTGTGATTTTTCTTTACTGCATATTTTATATCTTTGTGTTTGTTTTAATTTTTGTTAACCCTATTCACCCCCGCTCTAGGGTTGTTATCGATCCTATAATTGGTATCAGAGCCAGTTTATATTTAACTCTAGAGTCATGACATCAATGAATAATGCTTTTTCTGAAGGACAGTCTATTGCTAGACCACCCATGTTTAATGGTAGTGACTACGCGTATTGGAAAGCTAGAATGAAAATTTATCTTGTGTCTGTTGACTATGATGTCTGGGATATCATTGAGACTGGTTATAAACCACCCACTGTAGTTGTTAATGACATTGAAGTGCTTAATCCAAAAGAAAGGTGGGACGCAAATGATAAGAAACAATACTCTATTTATTCTAAAGCCATGAATGCTTTGATCTGTACTTTAGATAAAACTATATATAACAGAATTTCTCATTGTAACACAGCTAAGGAAATCTGGCATACTCTGGAGGTCACTCATGAAGGAACATCGCAAGTGAAGGAATCACGTCTTGCACTATTCAGCAATGAGTACGAAAACTTCACTATGCAGAAGGATGAGAGTATCAAGGACATGTATGGACGTTTCTCCGTGCTAGTGTACAATGCTAGAGCCCTTGGAAAAGTTTTTACTGAAGTTGAACTTGTGAGGAAGATTTTGCATGTTCTACCGATGAATTTCGAGGCAAAAGTCGCAGCTATTCAAGAATCAAAGGATCTGAGTAAGTTGAGCATGGAGGAGCTTGTTGGAAATTTAATAACGTATGAAATGGAGCTAAAATCACGAGAAGATCGCAACAACTCTGATCTGAAGAAGAAATCAATTGCTTTGTCCAATACTGTCAACAGCGATGGCGAAGACTCCATTGAACAGCTTTCAATGGCCGTCAGACAAATTGCTAAATGGAGCAAATTCAAGTCTAGAAGAAACAAATCAAAATCCAACAAGCTGAAGAACTCTGACAATTCAGATGAGGAACCACTTTGCTATAACTGCCAGAAGCCTAGACATCTGAAACCAAACTGTCCCTTTCTTCAGCGCAAAAGAAACAAGAAGAAAAAGAAAGCCTTTTCTATAACTTGGGATGACGAGGAAGGAGAAGAAGACTCAGATAGCAGCGAGGAAGAAAGTAACCTATGCCTCATGGAAAAATCTGATTCAAAAGATGATAGAGAGGAATCGACTGAGGTATACAGTTATGATGACTTGGTTTTAATGTGTAAACATTTTTCTGAAATCATTGATACACTAGAAGCAAAAGTAGAAAAACTCAAAAGAGAAAATTTAGAACTATCAACTCTCAAATCCACCATTGAAAATCTTGAAAAAGAAAATTTGACATTGAAAGAAACTGATAAGATTAAGAGAGAGAATTTCATTAAAAAATGCACTTCACTTGGGGATGAAAATATAGAACTAAGAACCAAAGTCCAGGATCTAGAAATCACCTTGAATAAATTTTCAATTGGACAAACATCTTTCAAAATGTTGCTAGGAAATCAATTGTTTGCTAACAACAGAAAAGGACTAGGTTTTGGAAAGATACAAAAAGATGTGACTGTGAGTGAGAATGCAAAAGGTATAAGCATTTTTTAAAATGTTTAAAATGTAAGGAAATTGGGCATAACCTTGAAAATTGTAAAGATAGGAATAAAATCAGGAAATTCACTAGAGTTTGGATTCCCAAGAATTTGGCACATAATTACAATAATTTCTGGAACAAAAATGGAAGGACAAAACAAATATGGATTCCAAAAGACTCTTGTTTTCATCATTCTTCTGCCACTAATATTTTTAGACCTTGGAGCCTCTCTAGGTCATCCTCTTCTATTCTTATGTAGGTATGTTGGCGGGCTAAGGAGCAACAAAAATGGTATTTGGATTCAGGTTGCTCCAGACATATGACGGGAGACAAAAGATTGTTCCTTAGCCTAGAAAGGTATAAAGGTGGGAGTGCGACACTAGGTGACAACAGTAAATGTAAGATTATTGGTAAGGGAAAAGTAGATAACAACATTTTTGCCTTAGCTGATGTCTTATATGTTGATAATCTGTATCACAATCTTATTTCCATAAGTCAACTATGTGATAAAGGAATGACTGTAGTGTTTGACAATGAAATTTGCAAGATAATCGATACATCCACTGGAAAAGTTGTTTTTATTGGCAAAAGAAAAGGAACTATATACATGCTCTCTTTTAATGATGTAACTGTTTCTAGATGTTTGGTTGCCACTGAGGAAGTGGCGGTCCTATGGCATAGAAGACTAGAACATGCTAGTATGCATCTCCTTGAAAAACTTGAAATGAATGAGCTTGTCAGAGGTTTACCTCATCAGAAATTTAAAAGTAACAAATTGTGTAAGGCTGGCTCCATGGCTAAACTTAGTCGTTCGTCATTTCATTCAAAGAATGTTGTTAGTACTTCTCGTGTTCTTGAATTGATTCATATGGATTTGTTTGGACCGACTGATACTGCTAGTTTAAATGGTAAATGTTACTGTTATGTATTGGTTGATGATTACTCTAGATTTACATGGGTTTATTTTCTAGCCAAAAAGTCTGAAACATTTGATTATTTTTCAAAGTTTTCAAAACTTGTTCAAAACGAAAAAGGTGTTTCAATTAAAACCTTGAGGAGTGATCATGGAGGTGAATTTGAAAATTTAGAATTTAAAAAATTCTGTGAAGAAAATGGTTTTAAACATGAATTTTCCGCTCCTCGAACACCTCAACAAAATGGGGTGGTCGAAAGGAAAAATCGTACATTGCAAAAGATGGCTAGATCTATGATATGTGAATATAAATTACCTCAAACCTTCTGGGCTGAGGCAGTTAATACTTCATGCTATGTAATGAATAGAGTCATGATTAGACCAATACTTAATAAAACGTCATATGAACTGTGGTCTGACAAAAAGCCTAACATATCATATTTTAGAGTTTTTGGATGTCCTTGTTATATTCTGAACACAGGAGATCAGCTTGGAAAGTTTGAGCCAAAAACAGTCGATGGAATCTTCATGGGTTATTCTTCAAGGAGAAAAGCTTACAGAATCTTCAATAAGCAATCAAGAACAATTGTGGAGACCATTAATGTGAAGTACAACAAATCAGACTCGGAGATAGCCTCAGAAAGTGATAAAGATGAAGGTGGTGTGCAAGAAGGTGAAAAAGAAAGCAATGAAGTTGAGACAAACAACAAAGAAGTTGCAGAAGCAACTGCTGAAGCAGAGAGGTTGAAATTCAAACCCAACCATCCTCTAGATTTGGTTATTGGAAGTCCAACAGCTGGAGTTCGCACTCGTTCCTCTCTCAATAAAAATGTTTGTGCTTTTTGTATTCACAGTGCTTTTGTTTCTGAAATTGAACCAAGTTCGTATGATATTGCTCTTAATGACGAATCTTGGTTTTTAGCTATGCAAGAGGAACTTAACCAGTTTGAAAGGAATAAAGTCTGGAATTTGGTGCCTAGGCCAAAAGACTATCCAGTTGTCGGAACAAAATGGGTGTTTAAAAATAAACTTGACGAATCTGGAAATGTAATTAGAAACAAAGCTAGGTTGGTTGCTAAGGGATACAATCAAATTGAAGGAATTGATTTTGATGAAACATTCGCTCCAGTGGCTAGATTAGAAGCAATTAGAATTTTGCTAAGTTTTGCTTGTTTTAAAGGTTTTAAACTTAAGCAAATGGATGTTAAGAGTGTCTTTTTGAATGGTGAGCTGAAAGAAGAAGTTTTTGTTGAGCAACCCCCTGGTTTTGAGAGTCATGAATTTCCAAATCACGTGTACAAGCTAGGAAAAGCATTATGTGGTCTTAAACAGGCTCCTCAATCTTGGTATGACTGTCTTTGTTCATATCTTTTGGAAAATGGTTTTAAAAAAGGGTGTGCTGGCACTACTCTGTTTCTATTACATGACGGTAATGATTTCTTAATCGTTCCGATTTATGTTGATGATATCATTTATGGTGCTACTAATGATATTTTGTGTGAGAAATTTGAAAAAGTCATGCAGGACAAATTTGAGATGATCTTGGTTGGAGAGCTAAAATACTTTCTTGGATTTCAAATCAAACAGAGCAACGAAGGAATCTTCATTTCTCAGACCATGTATGTAATGGAGCTGTTGAAGAAATTTGGAGTTGAAGATGCAAAACCAATGAAAACACCAATGAGCCCAACAACTAAGCTTGACAAAGATGAAAAAGGTGTTGCAGTTGATCAGAAAAAATACCGCGGTATAATTGGTTCACTTCTCTATCTCTCTGCTTCTAGACCTGATATTATGTTTTCTGTCTGCTTATGTGCTCATTTTCAATCTAATCCAAAAGAATCTCATTTAAAAGCCACAAAACGGATTCTGAGGTACTTGTTGCACACACCAAAACTTGGTTTGTGGTATCCATCTTGTGATAATTTTGATTTAGTTGGGTTCACTGATGCTGATTATGCTGGTTCACTCACTGATAGGAAGAGCACTAGTGGAACTTGTTTCATGCTAGGACATTCTCTTGTTTCTTGGTCAAGTCTTAAACAAAATTGTGTTGCGTTATCCACCACTGAAGCTGAGTATATTGCATTAGGAAGCTGTTGTGCACAGATTTTATGGATGATGCAAACTCTATCTGACTTTGGCCTATTTTACAAACGAGTTCCTTTGAAATGTGACAGTAAAAGTGCAATAGATTTATCAAATAATCCTGTACATCATTCACGCACAAAACACATTGATGTGAGACACCACTTTCTTAGAGATCACATTGCTAGTGAGGACATTTGTATTGAATTTATTCCAACGGAATCTCAACTTCCTGATATTTTTACAAAGCCCCTTTCTGAAGACAGATTTTGCAGATTACGATTGGATTTGGGTATAGAAATTAATTAATCTCTCTGCATTTTTGGGTAAATTTCTTCTTAAGGTGTTCTGTTATCAGTTTCATTTTCTGACAAATTAATCCAATCTTCGAATCATCAAGACAAGAATAGTTCAATTTGAACATTTATAATAAAATCGTGACTATGTTAGAGTTCAGAATATGAGATGGTTGAAAGCTTCTCTATAACCCTGATTCAATTGAATATATTTTATAATATAAGTAATTTAGGAACTTTTTTCACATTCATCTCTATCTCTATCACCCCTTCTATCATCCATAATTGTTTTATATATTAAGGGGATTTTGTATTTTTTTTTTAAAAAGAAATTAAGTATTTCTCTGACCTCATTTAAAAATCCAAGATCTGGTCATGCATGGTTATGAGATTACTTATTTTCATGCTGCAACTAATCCCTTTTAAAAATCCAAGCTCTGGTTATGTGTGGTTAGTGTGCTCTTGAATTTTTTTTTTTTGTATAGATATAATAATATATAAAATCCTCCCTAGTATATATTATTTAACTATCCATTCCATCTTCTAAATTGTGGAATGTGTTCCTATCTTATGGACTATTATGATTTTTTTGTTTGATTACGGGTTTATAGTTTCTGATTCTGTAAACTGATTTGATCTCTTATCATGGTACATATCATTTGCAAATGTCCAGCCCTATTCATCTTTTGATGATTACAAAGGGGGAGAAGGAGTTAAGATTTTGTGTTGTTTACAGACATCTATAAATTTTTTTTGCCATTAATGCTAAGTGTTTAATTATTTTATATTTTCTTCAAAAAAAATTTCGTGTCTGTTTACAACTAAAAGGGGGAGCTGTGTTATAGGGGGAGCACAAATATAAGGGGAGTTCTTTCAAACACTTTCTATAAATTTCAAAATCTTAGATATGTTTGTCATCATCAAAAGTGGGAGATTGTTGAATCTATGATTTTTTGTTTGATGATTACAAACTTATGTGTTTGAAACTGAAATAAAATATATATATATATTTAATGGTGCTCTTACACAAGAACTAAAAAATTTATACAAGCATCTATTATTCAATATATATATATATATATATTATTTCACAAATCTTTTCAGTACAATTTTGTCTTGAACTCTCATCTGTACAAACTCAATATAAATGTATTTACAGCTCTCAACTTTCTTTACACATCATACACAACTCTCTGCTAGACAAATTCTGTTCTGCACACTTTTACTGTCCCAGCTCTTGTTGCATCATCCTGAAACCTGTCACACAAAAGAAAATACACACAGTACACTGGAACTAAAATAAATACTGAACAAATAAAATTTTATTTTTTAATTTTTTATTTGTCTCAGATTCTCTGTGTGTTTTTCTCATCATCTTTCAGGCTTGAACAGCCACGCAATAACCATACTGGTTTGCTAACCAGAACCAACATCAAACACAGCTGATCCTGACCAGCCCCAACACAGTATAGTCTGTCTGCTATTTTTTTGTGTCACATATACAAATCAGGTCAAAATAAAAATGGTAATGCAAAATCTCAGATCAGAAAAATGGAATGATGTATGACAGCACAAACATAGCAAGAAAAAGTGCACAAACAAGTTTCAGCAAAACCACAAAGACAATAACAAAGCAAAGCAGCTACAACAAGTGATGGATGCTCATATACAAACATACAAGTGCAACATGGTTCAGGATCAAGACAGTTAACACATGCCAGATTAATGCAGCTTCATGGTTCATACAGCAATGTACAACTGGACAATGCATTTCAGATTTTCAAGCAAGTCTATGGTCAATTTTTTTTCCAGACTCAGCAAACATGGAACTAGACAATCCATCAAAGAAAATGATAGCAACAAGTTCATAGTGAACACACACACTCAAGAACAACACAGCAGCAAAATTCATGTGAAATCTGGTTAAGACAGATTGTACAAGATGAGCAAGTTCAATGACATAAGTGCATGATGAAGTGCAACTTGGTGCAGCATTAAAATGATATTCCTGATGATCAAACAGTGGACTTATACATGTCTTAATGATTCAGCATATGAAAATGCACAACAATATAGATCAGCAAGGTTACAAGCAGCTCAAGGGAAATTCAAATACAAGCATACATGATCAAAACAGGCAGAGAGTCTTTCAAGCTATAACATGAACAAATAAACCTGAACAGGTTATAGGTTCAACAATACATGAAAGAAGAACAAGGCAGATGATTTCTCTGTATCAAACTCACATAAGCATGAAGCAAAGCAATGAATTTCATTCGAGCATGTCACAAGTGGAAAAACAAGAAAATTTCAGGACTTCGACCAAGTGCACAACAGGGAAAAATAAATCAATGATCTCCAGAAAACTCAGTGAATCATTTGTGGCAAGAGTTTTTCAGAAAATGTTTAAAGCCTTAAATTCAAATTCCTTTCTTTCCAGATTTTTTCAATCAAACATGGGAAAATAAAGATTGGATTCAATCATTTTTGGTATGGTGACTAGGCAAAATTAAACTCGGCGAGATGATTTTTTTTTAAAAAAAAAAACGAAAAACAATTTCAAACAGGAGCATATGAGGAAAGAAATAGTGTCCAAATTCATAGCTTGTGTTCGAAATTCAAATATTGCTGATATCAACTAAAAAGTTCTCAAAACCGATTCAAAATTGGACAACAAAATTTCAAGGGAAAAATAAAATTCGATCCGAATATTCCAAAATCCAATGGGGCAAGTCATTAAGCGAAATCAGAGATTAGAGTCACAAAACCTCTATATAAACACACTGCTTCATCATTGACTGGGGCATCGAACATTTTCAACAAAAAAAATCGAAACCCTAATTGCAAATCAGAGTGCTTACTTGTTTGATCAAGAGAGAAAACACTGCAGAGTGAAGCTAGAAAATAAATCCAATCAAATCGGATTTGCAGAAGTAATTCGAAGCAAGACATCTCAATTTTTCAGAAACCCTAAGTTAGTACGCTGCCGCCATTTCCATTTCACAGAGCAAAAGAGGAAGGCAACTGATAAGAGAAAAGAGTGAGGGTCGGCATATGTTTGCTTGGCTAAGCCAAGATTGTTAAAGGGGGTTCTTTTGCTTTAGTATTTTTTTCTTTGTACTTTGTTTTATTGAAATTTGATTTAGCAATATTTCTTTTCTAGTTTCTTTGTAAAACTAGGGTATACAGATTACTGGTTTGTAGTCTGTGAAAATCTGGTCTAGGGTACACAGGCCAGTCTAAGATTTTGAGCTTAGGGTTAGACAGGAGCAGGAGCTGCAAATTTACATAGGATTGTAAGCGGGATCTGTTTGTAACACCTAGTAGGAATCTTAGAAAGGCAGCAGTAGGCACAGTTTGCCAAAGCTGGGTATCACTGCGTGTGATTTTTCTTTACTGCATATTTTATATCTCTGTGTTTGTTTTAATTTTTGTTAACCCTATTCACCCCCCCTCTAGGGTTGTTATCGATCCTACAGATTCTCACATTTGAAATTAAGTATTCTTTAATTTGTTAACTTTAATATTTAAAATTACAGGGTGTTACATAATTACTTTCCATTATTCTCTTTCCTTATGTAATTCTCTTTTGAATTTTTAATAAGAAATAAATGTTGATTGATTAACACCTCATGCCTAGTCAGCCAATTTATTTCCTTCGTTACCTATCGTATGTGAAGAGATCATGCTGTTTGTTTCCATATTCTTTTTCTTCTTCTCTACAATTGTCTTCTACAAATTTTATATCTTATTCTTCCTCTCTACATAAAAAAAATTAAACCTAAACATCAACCCCATCTTTCGTAAAAATTTGCGATATCCACTTCTTTATAAATTTTTGTCCAACTTTAACAACCCGAATTTTTAAATAACGTGTTAAGACAAGAATCAAGGCAGAATTAAATTTTAAGATAAGAATCAAGAGAAACAGGTTGCGCCATTGCGTTCGTCTCGGAATTCTGGTTGGAAACAAGTCCGAAATTTCGTAAATCGGAGTCCGTATGACCGAGATATGGCCTCTAGAAGTTTCACGAAAAATCAAAAAACGAAAACAGATTTTCGAAATTCGAATTTAGCCCCAAACAGACTGGGTGGGAAAATTTCCGGCCCAGCCCCAGGTTGACTGGGGAGTCGACTGGGTAGTCGACCCCCCAGGGACCAGGTCGACTGCCCAGTCGACCTGGGGGTCGACCTCCCTGGTCGAGCCAGGTCGGCCTGTGTGCACCTGCAGGGTCTTGTGGTCTGGTTTGTTGGCCTGTGACATTTTTGATGGCTCAGATCTATTCTAGGGTTGATCCTATGGCCTAAACTAGCTCCTACTTCTATAAAAACACCCTAAGACCTAACCTAAATCACTAAAAATCATCCTAGCAACAAAGTGCTGCCCAAATCCCTCTTGATCATGGCCTCCATCTCCAACTTCAAAAGCTTGAGCATTCAAACTAGATCCATGTCAAAGGAGCAAGCTTTCTACATCAAATCAAGGGAGTAGAGCATCATTCCTACACCGTTCTACGACAAATGCTTGCTCATAAATCTCTAGCCATGCTTTGTAAGTTCTAGCTACTTTTAGATCTAAACGGTAGTTCTAATGTTGACATGGAATAAAACGAGATGAAACCTAAGTATGTTAGTCTATGTGAATCTAGTCTTGCCTCTCTTTTGAATCTATGACTTTGGGCTATTTCTTAGTGATTAAATCATGCCACTCATGTTGTGTTTGACCTAGTTTATCATGCAAGATTGAATCTTTACTTGTGGAATGTTGGCATGAACCCTTAAAACAATTTGACTTGTGGAACATTCATATGAACTTGACTTGGGGGCTTATGCATGTAAAAGAGCCTAAACCCATCATGACCATTTACATGCCTATGATGATGCTATCATACATGTTTGAGGAAAATCCCTTTAATGCTATCATACATATTTGAGGCCAATCCCTTTTATGCTGTCATACATATTTGAGGCCATTCCCTTTATGCTATCATACATATTCGAGGCCAACCCCTTTATGCTATCATGCATATTTCAGGCCAAAATGTTGTCATATGATTCCTACTATGTTGACTCGCTTTCACTTGCGTTGGGAATACGCCTTGGGTAGTTTAGGAAAACGTGAGATGGGCTATGAAATTTAACATGAATTAAGTAATGGGACAATGGGCATAAGTGTAAAACGTGGACTTTGTCGTAGCCTAAATTTGACATGAACATGATAAGTAGGGAAAACATGAAAGTGGCCAACTCAAGGTTGGGTTGAGTTTGTAGCATAAATCTGCCCGGAACCGCCCGGCAAATCCAATAGCTACAGACAATAAGACCCAATGTGATAAGTTGGTCATATCGCGCTCAAAACCTGAGGTTAGACTAGGTTGTGGTGTAAAGCTGCCCGGACCCGCCCGGCGTAACCAGTAACCACAACAAAGTCTAATGTGAGAGGTTGGGGTGCATTAATTTACTTAATGCCACATGATAAGGTTAAGTTAGTTTGACTAATGACACCCAACCGATATGACATGAATGAGTGGGTTAAGTAAAACCGGACTTGATTTCTTGATGACACTTAACCATATAACACGATTGGAGGATGGGTTAGTTTAACCTGAATGGGTCGATAACACCCGACTAGTATAACGCGGTGCATGGTAAGGTTTAGTAAACTCACGAGGGTAACACTTAACCATTATAATTTGACTAGTGGATGGGGTTAGGTTAACATATACTTAATCAATCTAACACGGTAACTTGATGGGGTTAAGTCATGAATCGCTTGAATATACTTAACCAATCTAACATGATAACTTGATGGTGTTAAGTCATGAATCACTTGAATATACTTAACCAATCTAACACGGTAATTTGATGGGGTTAAGCTTAAATATACTTAACCAATTTGACACGATGATTTGGATAGGGTTAAGTCATGGACCGTTGGAATACGCTTAACCAACTTGACACGTTATTCGTAGGCCTAAGTCATGAACTTGAATGACAACACTTAGCCAACTTAACATGACATGTAGACGGGTTAAGTCACGAACTTGAATGACCACACTTAACCAACTTGACATGCTAGACTGATAGGGGTTAAGTCTTGAATTTAGATGACAACACTTAATCCTGCTGGGCGGAAACCCTAGTTGCGCGGTCCTTTTCAGCAGTAACCCTCTTGGATGTATCACGATACCCTAGGGACTAGGCTAGGGTGGGGCACGATTACTGGGCTGATTGTAAGCGACTAGAACGACGGCTGAGTTGGTGCGCCATTGTAGGTTCAGGCGGACTATGGTCGTGCACGTAGTCCGGAGTTGAAAAAGCAGGCGTGGGCACCAGTAGTTGTACACTGTGCGTGCTTGGAATGGTGTCAGTGGTTGACACCCTAGGGCTTGATACACCCTAGGGTGGACCTAGCATAGAGTAGCTACATTCGTGATTGGGCCGTATGACACCGACACACGAAGAGTTAGGACTTGTAGGGACCCGATCGATTAGATCGTTACGTGGAAAAAAGGGCGTTGTTCGATAGGTAGCATAATCCCTAGTGGTCCTAGGTGGCATAAACCCTGATCGAATCTAGAAAACGTGCAATAGGTAGCATAATCCCTAGTGGTCCTAGGTGGCGTAAATCCTAGATGAACATGCGATAATTCATGATAAGAAAATACAGCTAGATCAATGGTGACAGTCCAAACGATTTCAAGGATAATGGAACTACGTTGAAGTAGTATAGAACTACGTGAGGAAGCCCGTAGGATTTACGGCAAAGGACTAAACATATACATGGGAAGAAACATGCGAGTTGGGAAAAAATCTACATTAGGTTGACATGGACCATTTCATGACGTTGGGCAAGGGACATTTAGTAGCTAACACATGACACGGGTTGGGATACTAGTACAGAAGGTGCAGGGCAAATATACTCGATAGAACCTTGGGGGTTATACTCGATAGAACCCTAGTATGTTATACTTGATTCATAGTGACCGTAGTTTATCTTGATACAATAGTTCATCCTGCTACCTTGGTTTAGCTTGTCTATCTTGTCATCATCCTTATGTTTACTCTCAGTTTATGCATGTCATGTTACCTTTACCTGTTTTTATGCTGGAAGTACATAGGACTTACCAGTCTTTATGACTGACCACGTTTTCTTTCGCCTCTTTGTCTTCCATTCCCCCCCCCCCCAGGTTTTCAGGGAGGAAATACTATTATTTAGCTCGGACTTCTTTTGCTTCAAGATCATCATCTATGGCTTGGACTTTTCTTGGCTATGGCTATTTTACTATTTTAATTGGGGAATAATTTATGACTATGGTTTTATGCTTCTTTATTATTGCAAGACATGTTTCGATGTAAGTAATTTAATCGCACTTTGATGTAAAAGGTTTTAGACTTTACTACTTTCATAAGGTAATAAAATCATGTTTTCTTCCGCTGTTTTATATGTTCTGTCTTGTAATATTTCTGTGCATGTTTACCTAGATAATACTCCACCAAAGCTAGTGCATTCCCTTTGTGAGTGACCCTAGCGGAGGTGGGGTGTTACATTTGGTATCAGAGCAGAAGGTTACCAGACTGGGAAAAAGTTTTTAAAACCTTCTGGAACTATTTTCAAAGCCATTTTACAAAGAAGCATTTTCCAATAAAAGTTTTAAAGAAAAAAAGGCTATTCCCTAAAAAGCCATTAGCACTATCCTGTGTTCTCTTGATCGAATCTCTTTTCCTTTCTTTCCTCCGCCTGTAGTCACAGTAGTTTTAACCGTGACTAATCCTTTTCTAGCTACGTAAATGTTTTCCGTGCGATGGAGGAAGTTCTCAAGAGACCCGTTACCGCGTTATACAAGAACGGATAGGAGTGGTTAAGAAGAATGAGGCTCAGAACAAGAAGGTAGTTAAGTACTATAGGACAAGGACATGTGCAAAGAACAAGATCGTCGAGAGGGCAATTGTATACTCTCACCTAAGAGGGATGGTAACGTTTCTGTTAAAGGTTTTCCTTTCTATCATCCCGTCAGGACTTTGTTTTGTACATAGCATCCTTTTTTTTAAAAAAATCTTGCTTCGATAGTTGAGTCTCTGCACCTTAGTACTAGCACAATAGAGGATCCCGTTTTGTCTCAAATCCTGTTAGGGGATCGTCCCATTTATCCATGACTTGTTTGGATTTGAGGACATCTATGACTTTTGGGAATAATGCTTATACTTTTAGGCTATGGGTTGAATTCTAGGAATGGAGTGGTTATCTAGTAGGGGTGCCATTCTCGGTTCTGAAAGGAGGGTAGTTAGGCTCTTGACTTGCCTCGGTAATACCTCGAAGTCTCGTGTAACCTTTAGGGTTCTATCATGATTGGTTACCTAGAATCTCTTAATGCATTTCGAGTAGAGTTCGCCACTAAGGCGGATGGTTCATTTCGCTCGTGCATGCATTATGGAAATCACTCTAGTAAGTACACTTGGTAACATGGTTGGCATCTGTTTGTTTTCAAGAGATAGTTCTTCTGCGTGAAATGTCGTATAGTAAGTGAATGAGATCCAAGATTCACTAGTGAATTTTGGAGAGCTTGCATGAAAACCAAGAGTACACAGATATGGTTGAGCCAAATATACCATAGGGAGAATAAGTAAAAGTGGAACGAGAGGCGACAATGAAGTGAGTCCCAGCTCATATTTGGAAATAGGATTTAAGAGGCCACTAAATCATGAGGTAAAGATGGTCAAAGAACAATGGAATTAAGCTCAAGGAAATGCGACTTAGAAGATTGAAGATAAGATATGTGCATCATATCTCTTTTTAAGAATATATTCTTGATCCCTGTTTTCCTGTAGAGCTTACCCGCATGCTATCTTTTATGCATATCCTCTCGGTCCTATTCTCGATCTTATTTCTGTTGCAAACTCCATAGGGGGTATGACTCATCGGTTAATAATACATGTCAGGGTTTGAAGGTGTCCGTTAGGTTGACTAAACCCTTTGGGCTTTATAGGATATGGGTTGGGTTTAGAAAGAGATTTCTTGTAATCCAAAAAGGAGTTTATCTTGCTTATCTTCTCGATCCTATCTTGAGGACCTTAGGTAGAACCCTATGGATGCAAACATGTATTTGAAACATTTTATGATTGATGTTTGCGAAATGGTTGCAAGTGGTCACAAGTGGTTGCTCGTGGATGCATGAATACACATTAGGCACTAGATCGGCTCAGACACATTTTCATGTTGCATATGCATGAGTGTTTATACTTGTTTATGGATGAATTTGAATGTGTTATCATGTGAATATTGCATATGGATGAATGTTTGTGCACATATATAGTGTTTATGTGACTAGGACTATTTGCATACATGTGGATTCATGGCACTAAACATATTTTGCATTTAGAAGATCAATCAAGCCTGATCATTTGCATTAGATAAGGAACATATACACACACTTTCGGCATATGTTCATATGGCATTAGAAATCTTTTAAGGACAATGGTTGCTTGTGGATGATGTTTTGAGTAGATGGATGATGGATGGTAGGATACGTTCGTCCTAACTTAGAGATTTCGAGGACGAAATCCTTAAAGGAGGGGAGAATGTAACAACCCGAATTTTTAAATAACGTGTTAAGACAAGAATCAAGGCAGAATTAAATTTTAAAATAAGAATCAAGAGAAACGGGTTGCGCCGTTGCGTTCGTCTCGGAATTCTGGTTGGAAACGAGTCCGAAATTTCGTAAATCGGAGTCCGTATGACCGAGATATGGCCTCTAGAAGTTTCATGAAAAATCAGAAAATGAAAACAGATTTTCGAAATTCGAATTTAGCCCCAAACAGACTGGATGGGAAAATTTCCCGCCCAGCCCCAGGTCGACTGGGGAGTCGACTGGGTAGTCGACCCCCCAGGGACCAGGTCGACTGCCCAGTCGACCTGGGGGTAGACCTCCCTGGTCGAGCCAGGTCGGCCTGTGTGCACCTACAGGGTCTTATGGTCTGGTTTGTTGGCCTGTGACGATTTTTGATGGCTCAGATCTATTCTAGGGTTGATCCTATGGCCTAAACTAGCTCCTACTTCTATAAAAACACCCTAAGACCTAACCTAAATCACTAAAAATCATCCTAACAACAAAGTGCTGCCCAAATCCCTCTTGATCATAGCCTCTATCTCCAATTTCAAAAGCTTGAGCATTCAAACTAGATCCATGTCAAAGGAGCAAGCTTTCTACATCAAATCAAGGGAGTAGAGCATCATTCCTACACCGTTCTACGACAAATGCTTGCTCATAAATCTCTAGCCATGCTTTGTAAGTTCTAGCTACTTTTAGATCTAAACGGTAGTTCTAATGTTGACATGGAATAAAATGAGATGAAACCTAAGTATGTTAGTCTATGTGAATCTAGTCTTGCCTCTCTTTTGAATCTATGACTTTGGGCTATTTCTTAGTGATTAAATCATGCCACTCATGTTGTGTTTGACCTAGTTTATCATGCAAGATTGAATCTTTACTTGTGGATTGTTGGCATGAACCCTTAAAACAATTTGACTTGTGGAACATTCATATGAACTTGACTTGGGGGCTTATGCATGTAAAAGAGCCTAAACCCCTCATGACCATTCACATGCCTATGATGATGCTATCATACATGTTTGAGGAAAATCCCTTTTATTCTATCATACATATTTGAGGCCAATCCCTTTTATGTTGTCATACATATTTGAGGCCAATCCCTTTATGCTATCATACATATTTGAGGCCAACCCCTTTATGCTATCATGCATATTTTAGGCCAATATGTTGTCATAAGATTCCTACTATGTTGACTCGCTTTCACTTGCATTGGGAATACGCCTTGGGTAGTTTAGGCAAACGTGAGATGGGCTATGAAATTTAACATGAATTAAGTAATGGGACAATGGGCATAAGTGTAAAACGCGGACTTTGTCGTAGCCTAAATTTGACTTGAACATGATAAGTAGAGAAAACATGAAAGTGGCCAACTCGAGGTTGGGTTGAGTTTGTAGCATAAATCTACCCGGAACCGCCCAGCAAATCCAGTAGCTACAGACAATAAGACCCAATGTGAGAAGTTGGTCATATCGCGCTCAAAACCCGAGGTTAGACTTGGTTGTGGTGTAAAGCTGCCTGGACCCGCCCGGCGTAACCAGTAACCACAACAAAGTCTTATGTGAGAGGTTGGGGTGCATTAATTTACTTAATGCCATATGATAAGGTTAAGTTAGTTTGACTAATGGCACCCAATCGATATGACATGAACGAGTGGGTTAAGTAAAACCGGACTTGATTTCTTGATGACACTTAACTATATAACACGATTAGAGGATGGGTTAGTTTAACCTGAATGGGTCGATAAAACCTGACTAGTATAACGCGATGCATGGTAAGGTTAAGTAAACTCACGAGGGTAACACTTAACCATTATAATTTGACTAGTGGATGGGGTTAGGTTAACATATACTTAATCAATCTAACACGGTAACTTGATGGGGTTAAGTCATGAATCGCTTGAATATACTTAACCAATCTAATATGATAACTTGATGGGGTTAAGTCATGAATCGCTTGAATATACTTAACCAATCTAACACGGTAATTTGATGGGGTTAAGCTTAAATATACTTAACCAATTTGACACGATGATTTGGACAGCGTTAAGTCATGGACCGCTGGAATACGCTTAACCAACTTGACACATGATTCATAGGGCTAAGTCATGAACTTGAATGACAACACTTAGCCAACATGACATGACATGTAGACGGGTTAAGTCACGAACTTGAATGACCACACTTAACCAACTTGACGTGCTAGACTGAGAGGGGTTAAGTCTTGAATTTTGATGACAACACTTAATCCTGCTGGACGGAAACCCTAGTTGCGCGGTCCTTTTCAGCAGTAACCCTCTTGGATGTATCACGATACCCTATGGACTAGGCTAGGGTGGGGCACGATTACTGGGCTGATTGTAAGCGACCAGAACGACGGCTGAGTTGGTGCGCCATTGTAGGTTCAGGCGGACTATGGTCGTGCACGTAGTCCGGAGTTGAAAAAGCAGGCGTGGGCACCAGTAGTTGTACACTGTGCGTGCTTGGAATGGTGTCAGTGGTTGACACCCTAGGTCTTGATACACCCTAGGGTGGATCTAGCACAGAGTAGCTACATTCGTGATTGGGCCGTATGACACCGACACACAACGAGTTAGGACTTGTAGGGAGCCGATTGATTAGATCGTTACATGAAAAAAAGGGCGTTGTTCGATAGGTAGCATAATCCCTAGTGGTCCTAGGTGGCATAAACCCTGATAGAATCTAGAAAACGTCCAATAGGTAGCATAATCCCTAGTGGTCCTAGGTGGCGTAAATCCTAGATGAACACGCGATAATTCATGATAAGAAAATACAGCTAGATCAAGGGTGACAGTCCACACGATTTCAAGGATAATGGAACTACGTTGAAGTAGTATAGAACTACGTGAGGAAGCCCGTAGGATTTACGGCAAAGGACTAAACATATACATGGGAAGAAACATGCGAGTTGGGAAAAAATCTACATTAGGTTGACATGGACCATTTCATGAAATTAGGCAAGGGACATTTAGTAGCTAACACATGACACAGGTTGGGATACTAGTACGGAAGGTGTAGGGCATATATACTCGGTAGAACCTTGGGGGTTATACTCGATAGAACCCTAGTATGTTATACTTGATTCATAGTGACCGTAGTTTATCTTGATACAATAGTTCATCCTGCTACCTTGGTTTAGCTTGTCTATCTTGTCATCATCCTTATGTTTACTCTCAGTTTATGCATGTCATGTTATCTTTACCTGTTTTTATGCTGGAAGTAGATAGGACTTACCAGTCTTTATGACTGACCCCATTTTCTTTCGCCTCTTTGTCTTCCGTCCCCCCCCCCCCCAAGGTTTTCAAGGAGGAAATACTGTTATTTAGCTCGGACTTCTTCTGCTTCAAGATCATCATCTATGGCTTGGACCTTTCTTGGCTATGGCTATTTTACTGTTTTACTTGGGGAATAATTTATGACTATGGTTTTATGCTTCTTTATTATTGCAAGATAGGTTTCGATGTAAGTAATTTAATGGCACTTTGTTGTGAAAGGTTTTAGACCTTACTACTTTCATAAGGTAATAAAATCATGTTTTCTTCCGCTGTTTTATATGTTCTGTCTTGTAATATTTCTGTGCATGTTTACCTAGATAATACTCCACCAAAGCTAGTGCATTCCCTTTGTGAGTGACCCTAGCGGAGGTAGGGTGTTACACCGACCTCCTTCTCAAAAGAAAAGAAAAGATTTCCAATTTCTAATTCGTTGATTAGGATTAGTCGCTATTTGTGTTTGTTTCTTGTCTTCATCGTATCCACGCAAGGTGAGTATACCTCATGATTTTCTGGTTTCAAGCACTTCGATTTCGATAGAAACTAAAATATAATAGCTAGTTTGGGTTATTGTTGGCTGTCTTTGTTCTACATGCCTGTCTTTCGCAATTTTGTTCATAACTGTGTTGCCTTGGCATATATGCTTGTGTTTAAAATGTTCATGTGATACTTAGATCGTGTCTGTTACTTTTGCATCAACTATTTTGCTTGATTTTTTATTAGCATGCAAGGCTGCTGCATATCCTTACTTTGTTTGGATATATATATATATATATATATATGTATGTATCTTCATTCATTCGTCTCTCTTTATTAACAAACCCCATAATCCAAAAATCATTTTGAAAATATTCAACATTTTTCTGTCTTCGACCGGACCAGAGTACGTAAAGAAAACCGTTTTGGATTTAGGATTTAAAACAAAAAATTATACCGTTGAAGAGACTCAATCAAATCATTGACGCAAAATTCGAAGTTAAATTTGCAAATGAAGTCCATGTTGTATCCAATAATCACTCTACCAACATTAAAGCGACCTCTTTTTTTCTTCTTTTTCTTGCAACTAGTAGAAGCTGGGACACAAAAGAAAATGAGAAAGAAAGTAGAAGCATTCGTATGTTTTAAAATGCTAAATTAGGAGTGGTTAATAAGGTTCGTAGGTAAAGGCTGGTTCGTTAAGTAGATGGGCTAGATAACAATTATTTTGTATAGATAACAGGAGTTGGTTATTTCACCAGTTTAAATCGTTTGACCTTAATTTTATTTGAATAAATTTAGCATAATTTGTGCAAATGTTGTTTAGCAATTATTTATAACTCCAGCTGTATACATCAAATAACTATAATCTGACATAAAATGAATGCAACAATAATAGTTGATGTTCATATGATATTCAATTGAAACAATAATTTTAAGTTTATTATATGTTTCATATCTCCTATATAATTTGAAAATTGTAAAATGAACTTATTTTGGCATTGAATAATTACAAAAAGAACTGAAATTATTAATCCAAAATTAGCATGGAATTTCTGGATTTTTCGAAATGAAATTGAAAATTTAAGATTTCGATGATCAGAACACGAAAAGAGAGATTTCAAACCTTGATTTTACTACATTATTTTTGTGTTAGTTACCTTTTGCATTTATCTCAATGAGATAAGTACAAATTTCTTATCTTGGTAAAATAGTACGTGCAAGTTTCAATCACAACTATAATAAAAATATATTGATTGGAATTTCTTAAAAGCCTATAGACTTACCATGGCAACCAACCAACAGGGACATGTCAGCACTGTCAAAAATGAATCAGTTGTTAAATTTTATTACCAGTTGCAAGTTGGTTTTGATTTATACTACATACATTTTGAAGTAGGCTAAACAATTATTTAAAATTTATTTGTCTTCGTCTCTTAGGACATTAATATGAAGACAAGACTTAATTGCTAGTAGATGGGTAGTAAGTGGATGATTCCAACTTTTGAATCAATGGTAAATTTATTGGCCTTGCTGAAAATTTTTCCACTTCTTGTATGAATGAAACAGAGGAGTAGCCATGTTAATGGGAGTATTGTAACTCTTTCTTCTTTTCATATTTTTGTCCATTAATGTTTCATAAATTATTCTTTGATTAGCGGTTTGATGTTTTCTTTTATTTACTTGAAGAAATATTATATAGTATGTCAGATTTAACCATATTTGAAATATTTATCGGGCATACAATTTTATTCCTCTTCTTAGCTTCCATGCTATGACCTGTTCACATATATATATGTACATGTATGCAATTTCAATCAATTTTCAATTCAATTCAATATTTGATTTGATTTGGCTAAATTTAGGTTTCATTCACGTATTGGTTAAATGAATAATCACACAACACAATCAGTAATCAATTAGTTGATTAACGTTTCAAATTTATAGTTTTTTATATACTCAAAAATCATATTTTTGATGCAAAATCACAACAATAACCCTATCTAAATTTTGGTTCTCACACCGGTCAATTAGAAATATATAGATATCCCACTTTTGAAACTCGAACATAAATGTTGATGATGACATGCCATCATGAGAATCATCTTCGGGTGACTAGAGTGTGATTCTATTTCTATCCAGTAAATTTAAGGCTTTGTGTACACGTTTGCAAGGCGTATATGCAAAATTTTCATATACTTGTGTGAAAACCCTTAACTTCCCCGTAAAGGAAAGTGTCGGATAGTTCGAGAACAAGCCACAACAGAACGCATATAAAAGAACATTTCATTGTATATTACAACAATGCATCAGATTACAAGAATATACAGAGTATGAATAAATATTACACAAAAATATCAGAGATTTAAATTACATTTAAATACATAGCAGCGGAAAATAATACAATACACGACTAGAAGAAGATATACGGATACAAAGCTTTTCGGATATCGTTCCAGCTGTAAACCAGGATCCTGTGAATATAAATCTGCAAAACCAAAACTACTAGCTGCCCGTGTCAAAATAGGGGCACCCAGAGTTTAGGTTAAAACAATAAACTCCAGGTCAGTCATGGGACTGGTGTGAGAACTAAAAACAGTTATTAATCTTTATTTTTTAAAGTTAGGTAAATCAAGGGACCACGCCGTATAACACGGAACGGGTTTCCTCCCAAGAATACAAGTGCATAAAACAACAGCGCAATGCTAAATAAAGAAAAATGAAGCTATTATAAGACCCAGGTCCTATCACACAATGCAACGCAAGCCGGGGGATAGGGTATTCCCTTATAACAGCCAAAGAATGCTTGATACGTTTAAAACAACTCATTTGATACTATTATAAGTGTATAGTGTATAAAACAACTTCAAATCATAAGTATCAATCATAGGCGGCATGGGTACCATATATCATGTCGCCATACTAGGCTCTACAAATAAAACCGCAAATGTCACGTATTTGGAAATTGGGTTTCCATCTATGAACCGAGGCAAAAGATAGTCCTCAACCGATTCGAGACACTCTAGCCCGCCCCTCAGGACCCAGACTCAAGTGGGCCCTTGGATCGTCAGGGCCAGTCCACCGATGTGGATTAAACTTAAACCCTGAACATGCGTTTCCCCGCCCTATGGGGCGTAGGTGAGCCAACTAAATGACTCCATCGGACTCGGATCGTCCGATCAAACTGAGGCGCCTCGCAACAGCAACAACCACATAAGTCAAACTCGTCAGGGCGTGTAAAACCACTGACGCCACTTCTAACTAGAAAGAAACGCATGCCCTCCCTGAGGTCCGTCTCCCGTTTTTGGTTCATACCGGGTATGAAACTCGCGAAGTAAACATTACACAAAGCTACGCCACAAAGGCCGTGCTTTGATCATCACCACAAGACTTTGCTTTTCAACAGAAGCCTCGATCAATTGCCACTTAGGCATGCCACACAGGCAATTCACTCCATGCGTTTGATATCCATCAATATATAACCCCTGAGCTCGTACGTCTCAGAGAAGGGCGTTAAGCAAGAGAATAAATTCTCAGCCGCCAAACAGATATATATTTAATAGAGATCAATCACACGGACTAAAATCCAATGTCAAACACACAGTCCATTTGCAAGTCCGTTCTGGGTCTGAACGAAACTGGAGGCACCTAGTACCCCGCATATCCATCGATCTCCAAGTACGTCTGGACGATCACCAACTATTTCCATCTTCTTGGGTGTACAACCCAATCAAGATCATCAGTAATCACCCAAACGACGTGAATACTTCTGGTCTTCGACCACCGTCTTCATCTTCGACTTATCGTCGTATCAGTTATTCAGAATGGGATAAACCCGGTCTTTCCGAATAACTCGCGTATGTTTAAATAAGTGTTACACAAACACAACATACGCCTCATTCCAATTCATCAGTCACTAACCGTAAATTAATCAAGAGAATAATTCCCCAAATATTAACCCCGAAGGCCGAAACCAACATCAGATCAATATCCAGAAAACCATTCTGCTTGGCTAACCGACAGTTAGTTTCTAAATTTCACATTCATAGGGAAAGGTTCACATTAATTTTATCAAAGATAAATCATTAAAATTTATTCTTTAATCTGTTTTTAAATATCAATTCAAACTAGTCAGGATTAGCGAACCTTACCGAAGTAATCATTTATTTTAATTTCCCAATCCCAACCTATTCATCCCATGAAGTAAAAGTGGTAATACTTCATATCTAACACCACAGTGTTATCGGTAAATTCAATTACCCTTTCACGTTCAAATCTAATTAAAGATTTAACTATCGCCTGGAGTAAAACTGGTTTTACTCCATTCTCGATCCTTTCGATCTAATTAAAGATTCATTAAAACTCCACTTAGTTTTAATCTTTGACTGGGTTAAAGAATCAGTGTCATTTAAAACATGGTTCACGATAAATCCAAAATCACTTTCCATTAATTACCGGGTTAAAGAACAAGTGTTATTTAAAACACTGTTCACGATAAACCCAAAAATCAGTATCAATTTAATTCCAATTAAATATCATTTAATTGGTACACTTCATTAAATCTAAATAAAAAGATTTAATCTTTTCTCAACTTGGTTCAAGAACAGTGTTAGTGAAGACACCATTCACGACAAACCCAAATCACATTTGATATTCAGTATAAGGCTCTGAATAGAAAATATATCGGCTTATATTCAATATCAAATTCTACGATTTACAAATGTCGTATTGGAAATAACGGTATAAATATATATCTTTCAAATTTCCATAACAACATATGTATAATCACGAATTCCAACATCGAAATATTCCGAAGACAATTTCGATTCAAATCCACTCCAATGCAATCATTGGAAATTCCGGTTATTTTTAAAACCCTTTTCAAATTCAATTTATTTATTTAGAAATAAATAGAGTTATAATTCTAGTTCAAAACTAGTTCATTTCGATAAAAATCTATTTTTATCTTTTCAAATATGGAGTTTTTCATCCCAATCCTTTCTAAATCATTTCTTATGATTTTACACAAATTAATAATATTTTTAATAATTTTATCAAGGCCCGTACAGTCGATTTCCATCAACGGCCATCGAACTGCACTTACAGCGACCTTTTTCAAATTTTATTTGGACATAATTCCAAATCCAACCGTTAGATTTCTAATTTCTAATATTCGTTAGAAAGCTCTTTTCGATACGAACCCAACGGTTCCGGTTTTAGGAGAATCCGACGGTCGGATCTCCCGTAATGTCCGTTTGAAATAAATGGTCGAAATTCACGAACTGCCGCAGCGCGGCGCGTTCTATTCAGGCCACTATATATTATATATATTATATATACTTCGTCGATTTCAATTCAAAACGTGCTTTATAAATCGTTTTAAATTCGTTTTCAGGACGGTTTCAACTTCATATTCAATTTCTAATCAAAATTGAATATTACAATATAAATTCGTTTTAAATTCATTTCAAATCGATTTCTATTCGAATTCATTTACATTCAAATTCAATTCGAATTCCTTTCTATTTATTTTCAATTCGAATTCATTTCTATATAGTTCGAATTTCAAATCTATTCAATTTCAATTCGAATTTCTATTCTTTTCAAAATATTAGATTTTGAAATCACTTTCGATATTCATTATAAAATGAATAAAATCGATATAAATATCATTCACGTCAAAATGGCGTCAATCTAATCAACACGGCTTCATATATTGATATTTTCAAATAATCCATTTCGAATATTTCTATTTCAACTATTTCTATTCAAATATTTCTATTTCAAAACTGGAATGAGGCCCAATCAATTACCATATAGTGTTAATTATATGGATTTTCTACAACACATGTATACAATAACAACGATGAATAATCAACCATCATCCAAAGTGCATTCTACACTGTATAAGCATCAAATATAAATATTCAACGCTTATAACAGTCTGTCAATCAATCGATCGACATACAACTAAGCAATCGGGATTAGTGTACGTCAAATATCATCCCAATACCAGTGTGGGGTTTCAAACAATCAAACACAGATTTTATTTGTGCGGTTGGGCGATGTGTAAAATTTATCGTCCCAATCAATGTCCTTCAAATAGGTGTATATAAACAAACCGTCCGGTTTGTAAATGAATATCTATTTATTCACATTCACATTAAAAATTATATTTTTAACGATCAAACTATTTTATTCAACCTATGAATTTTCTATTCAGTTCATTTATCAAATAAAATGTTATCTTCATTTTTCTAACTTATTTTAGAAAATTTCGGCGGCATAACAGCACGATACTAGAAACGGGACAAGGCCTAGCCTTATCCCCGGTCTAGTGAAGGCCCACGCCATTCACACATCAATCAAATCAATTCCATTTCACCAACCAATTCAAATTTCAATCAAATAATCTAACCAACTACACAACCAAACAATTTAACAAACAAGCCATCCATGGTCTGTGGATGGCGGGTGTCGGGTGCTACTAAACACCGTCTGCATCCTAGTATATATAACTAGAAAAATTAAATTGAAAGGTGAGAAGTTCTCACCAATAGCTATCCAACTCCACGTCACTTCTTTTATAGAAATCTTCGTCGTTATCGCATCTTTGTCATCTTCGTTGCCCGTATTCTCTACATATGTAAAAATCGAATTTTTACTTCGTTATTCGATATATAAAAATCTAATTTTTACTTCGCTATTCAATATAGAAAAATCTAATTTTTACTTCGTTATTCGATATAGAAAAATCTAATTTTTACTTCGATGTTCAATATATAAAAATCATATTTTTACATCGTTATAATCTATATAAAGATCTCGCCTTTTCAACTATAAAGATTTCTCCTTTTCAAATATAAAGACTTCATCTTTCCAAAAATATAGATTTCATCATTATAAAATTATAGATTTCATCATTATAAAAATCGCCACTTTATTTCAAAAATAAAAATCAGATTTTTATTTCGCTACATATACAAAGATGATATTTTTATATTCTCTATCTCATAAAGATTACATTTTTATAGTTCCTACTATGTAAAAGTCATATTTTTAACCCGCTACATATGTAAAAATCTCACCTTTCTCCATTTAAAAATATCGTCTTTTCATATTTAAAAATATCGTCTTTATATATAATAAAAATCGAATTTTTTTATTCTTTCTATAATATAAAAACATGATCTTTCAGCATATAAAAATTCGTTCTTTATGATGTTGAAAAATCCGACCTTTGTCATGTTTAAAATTTAACCCTATATAAATAAAACAAATAAAAAGGAGAAGCTTACTGGGTTTTTTTTTCCTGGGGGGTGGAGATGGCCGTTGGGGAGCTGCAGGCGGCAAGGGGAGTCGAGGGCGTGGCAGGTGGTGGCGCCGGCTCGGAGATGGCGGTTGTGGGCTTCGTTGCATCGGGTTTTGGGGGATTGCGAGATGGCAAATGGAGGGAACAACCGGTGGAGGGGAAGGAAGCGAGAGAGGGTCGAGGTGAAGGGCGCCTGAGGCGGCGGCGCCTCCATCGGCGGTCGGTGGCGCGACATCGAGGGTGCGATCCTTCGTTGTCTCTTCTTTTTTTTTAATCTTCTCTGATGAATCGAAGAAATAAAAGGGGGGACCAGAGGTATATGAGAGGGTGAGGAGAGAGATTTAATTTTTAATTTATTTAATTATTTTATTTACTAAAAGTTGACTTTTACATACGACCTCTAAACGAGGCCCACCGCCTGTCGTCCACAGCGTTTTACCCCCATTCCGAACACAATGGAATATGTATCGCAGGCTAATTCGGTCGTTTCGATCAGTTTCCGTTGAATTTACATTTAAATCATTATATTGAATTTCAAACGTACATTTCAAATTACTGGGGTCACATACTAACTCTAAAAATTCTCGAAAAATATTTTCTAGCTTCGTATTGACGATACGGTCCTAACAAAACTAGTTTCGTCGAATTCTGAGACCGTTAGAAAAATGGCCATTTTCCAGTCGATTAAAATCAACTGAAACTGGTCAAACGCGTTTTCCTTTTCCACGCTCACATATTGAATCGAAAAATTATGAAATTTGAAACCTAGCAATAATTTGACATCACGGACCCAACAAAACTGGTTTCGTCGAAATCCGAGGTCGTTTGCAAAATGTCTATTTTTAAGGGCCTGAATTCCATAGCGACTATTCAGAATTTTCAACTGGACATATCTTTTAATTCCCGCTATGAAATTTCGATTTTTCAGATTCGTTGGAAAGATATCATCAATTAGATCCTAATGTTTTTGGTTTCACTAAAATCCAGATTGTTTCGCACCCGGTACGTTCAATTGAAGTTTAAAATCGAATTATCGAACTACCGCGCCATTTTCAATTCCTTATATAATTATATATAATTATTTATATTCTAACGACGACGTATATAATATATACGTTCTAATATATTCAAAATAAAATTTCTCGTCGATATTATTTAAAATAATCTATTTTAAATAATCAAAATTCGATAAAATCGCCAAAATAAAAATTTTAAACTGGCCCAGATTTTCGGGTTGTTACAACTTGATTGTCCAAAATAAATTTAAAATAAAATACTCAAATATGTATAATAAGGTTTAAATTTCCAAAACAAAATTTGTTTTCATTTTTATTTCAAAAATAGCACTCTTTGAAACTCATTCTAGGGTACTACTGATCATAACTCTAACGAGTCATTCTCATTGGATATTACTAATCCAATCTTTGATGAATTCTTTCGTTTGGTCCTAATGTGTCTGGTTCTCGAGCCCTGTAAATCAAAGCTTTGATACCAAGCTGAATCGACCCAAACCTGCCCGTAAGGGAAAGCCCGAATTGAGTTGAGGACAATACAAATCGAAACGCAAACAAAAGAACATTTCATTGCTATTACAACAATTACATTTGAGTACAAGAATATTGCAGAGTATGAATAAATAATATACAGCAGAAAAATACCAGAGATTAAATTACAAAGCAGTGGAAAATTAATACAATGCATAGCGAAAATACATTAACAAATACAACTGAAAGAAATACACGGATACAAAGCTTTCCGAAAATAGCTTCAGCTATAAACCAGGATCCTATAAAATAGATACCTGCAAAAACCAAAACTACTAGCTTCCCGTGTGGAAAATAGGGGCAGCCAGAGTTTAGGTTAAAACAATAAACTCCAGGTCAGTCATGGGACTGGTGTGAGAACTAAAAACAGTTATTAGCTTGATTTTAAAGTTAGATAAATCAAGGGACCACGCCGTATAACATGGAATAGGTTTAATCCCAAGAATGCCAGCGCACAAAACATACAGCATAATGCTAAACAGAAAAATGAAGCTATTGTAAGATTCAGGTCCCATCACACAATGCAACGCAAGATGGAGGATAGAGTTTTACCTTATAATAGCCAAAAATGCTTGGTACGTGAAATTTCGTATTTTATTATTACTATAAGTAAAGAAATCAACTTCAAATATAAATGTATCAATCATAGGCGGCGCAGGTACCCATATATTACATCGCCATATATATATATATATATATATATATATACATACATACAACTAAAAACCGAAAAATCACGTATTGGAAATTGGGTTTCCGTCTATGAACCGAGGCAAGGGATCATCCTCACCGATTTCGAGACATTCTAGCAAATGCCTCAGGATTCCCCACAGTGAACCCTTTCGATCTTCATGGTCGGTCATCCGTCAATGATTAGCTATACCATAAACTACATGTTAGTCGGTTCAATCGAACCTCCAAAATGGTCAGTCTAGTCGACCAAATCGAGAGCCATTTAAGGACTTACCTCGCTCCTAGGTACCTCGTCTATCTATCATAACAATATGCAACATCCACATGAATAAACAGTCTGGGCTCCATACCATGACCTTACTCGTTGCTAGAACTAACATATGACCATTTCCATGCAGTCACTATCCCGTTTTTGGTTCATACCTGGGTGTGAAGCTCGCGAATTAATGCAACACAAAGCTATGCTATTTAAAGTTGTGTTTTGATGATCAACCACAAGACTTTGCTTTTCGAAAAAAGCCTTGATCGATGCATCTCAGCATGCCACACTGTCAATCCACCCCGTACCACTGATTTCCACCAATATATAACCTCTAAGCTCGTACGTCTCAGAGAAGGGTGTTAAGCAAGAGAATAAATTCTCCACAACCAAACATATTATATTTAGCAGAGATCAACGAATACAATATAAAGGAATCAATGTCAGACATACCATCCATTTACAAGTCCGTTCTGGATCTGAACGAAACTGAAGGCACCTTATTCCTCGTCCCATATGTCCAATACAGGAGAGAGGCCCTTGCATGTCCGATCGATCTCCAAGTACGTTTGGACGATCACCACTTATTACCTTGTCTTGGATATACATCCCAATCAAGACATTATTAATCATCCAAATGATGTGAAGATCTACGGTCTTCAACCACCGTCTTCATCTTCGACTTATCGTCATATCAATTATTTAGAATGGGATAAACTCGGTCTTTCCGAATAACTTGCGTATCATATAAAAGTGCTATAAAAACACAACATACGCGTCATTCCAATATAGAATATTCTTTTATTCAAATATTCTTTTCACAATTTAAACCAAATTAAGGTTTTCCAAACTAGTCGGGATTAGCGAACCTTATCGAAGTAATCATTTGTTTTATTTCCCAATCCCAACCTATTAATCCCATGGAGCAAAACTGGTAATACTCCATGTCTAACACCACGGTGTTATCGGTAAAATTAATTACCATTTCACATTCAAATGTAATTAAAGATTTAACTATCTCTTGGAGCAAAACTGGTGATACTTCATTCTCGATCATTTCACAAATTTGATAATTTAAATTATCACATTAACATTTAAATCTAATTAAAGATTCATTAAAACCTCACTTAGTTTTAATCTTCCAAAAATCATTGTTTAATGATTATTTAACTTTGGAAACACAAACATGCCACATCAATAGTCTACACCGTACCACTGGTTTCTCCCAAGATATAACCTCTAAGCTCATACATCTCAGAGAAGGGTGTTAAGCAAGAGAATAAATTCTCCGCCATCAAATAGATATATATTTAATAGAGATCAACAATACAGTTCGAAATACAATGTTAGACATGTAATCCTGTCTTTAACTGGGTTAAAAAAACCAATGTCATTTAAAACACAGTTCATGATAAACCCAAAATCACATTCCATTAATTATGGAATCTTCACGGAAAATAGATTAATATATATAATCAATATCAATTTCTATATCCGACTAATAATATAAATGGAACAACAACAAAGCCTTTTAATTTCCATATATATTAACAGTCTTCCTTCACATAAGCTCACTTCGATTATTACCAAATCGAATTCTATTCCATTCCAATTTATTTTATTAAATTGGAAAACTTTACTTTGGAAAATTTCCATCAAATCTTAATAAAAAGATTTATAAATTCCAAATCATCTCTTCAATATTAATTGGGTTAAAGAACAAATATTATTTAAAACACCGTTCACGATAAAGCCAAAATCCAATTTCAATTCCAATTAAATATTAATTAATTGGTAAACTTCTCTAAATCTTATTTAACAGATTTATTCTTTTCTCATCGAGGTTTAAGAACAGTTTTAATAAAGACACCATTCACGACAAACCCAAAATCCAATTCGATATTAAATACAAGTCTCTGAGTAGAAATTATATTGGTTTATATTCAATATCAAATTCTGAAACCAACAAATATCGAATTGGGAATAACGATATATATCTTTCAAACTCCTCTACAATATCCGTATAATCACGGAATCCAATATCGAAATATCCGAAGATATTTTCCATTCAAATCCGTTCCAATATATTCATTGGAAAATTCTGGTTATTTTAAAACCCTTATTCAAATCCAATTTATTTATTTAAAAATCGTTGGATTTTCTATTCTAGTTAATAACTAGTTTATTTTAATAAAAATATATTTTTATCTTTACAAACATGGAATTTTTCATCCAAATTCTTTTCAAATCGTTTATTATGATTTTACACAAATTATTAATACTTTTAATAATTTTATCAACGCCCGTACAGTCGGTTTCCAATAACGGCCACTGAACTGCATCCATAATGATCTTTTTCAAATTTGATTTGGACGTAACTCCAAATTCAACTATTAGATTTCAAATCTCTTATATTTGTTGGAAAGCTATTTTCAATGCGAACCCAACATTCCGGTTTTAGGAGAATCCGACGGTCGGATCTCCCATAATGTCAATTCGAAGCTAATGGTTGAAATTCGCGTATCGTCATGGCGCAACGCGTTCTATTCAAGCCATTAATATATATATATATATATATATATATAATATAATCTATATTTCGTTCTAAATGTATTTTGTAAATCGTTTATAAATTCATTTTAAAACGATTCCCACTTATCTTTCAATTTAAAATCAAAATTGAATATTCCTTTATAAATTCGTTTCAAATTTATTTTAAAACGATTTCAATTTCACTTCAAATTTCAAATCAAAATTATATATTTTTTATCATTATAATATTAAAATGATAATATTTTCAAAATATCTGATTTTGATTGTACACTGAATATTATTTAAAAATATTCATTAATTCCATACATCGCACGTATACAACGATAATGATAAACAATCGTCAAAAATTCATACAACATCCAGAGTGCATTTTACAACTGTATAAGCATTAAAATAAATAAATAACGCTTATACAGTCTGTGAATCCATCGATTGACACACAGCTAAACAATCGGGATTAGTGTATATCACAAATCATCCCAATACCCGTGTGGGGTTTCAACCAACAAATAATGTTCATTATTTGTGCAGTTGGGTGATGTGTAAAATTTATCATCCCAATCCCTGTCAGTTAAATGGGTGTACATAAAAAAATCATTCGATTTGTAAATGAATATTCGTTTTCATTTCAGGTAATTTTATGTCGTTCACATGTACGTTAAAAATTATATTTTTAACGGTAAAATATTTATTTCAACACGTAACTATTTTTAATAGTTCATTCACACAATAAAAATGCTATTTTTATTAAATACATTTTATTTCAGAAAATTTCGGCATTATAACAGCACGATATTAGAACCGTAGTAATGTCTAGCATTACCCCTCTCCTGATACTAGCTCGTGCCATTCACAATAATCATTTCATCACAATCAATCAACCACAGTCAATATACCACAATCATTCAAATTTTTCCACAATACAATCCAAACAAACATACATGGTTTGTACAAAAATAGTGTCAGGTGCTACTAAGAACCATCTGCAACCTATGTATAATAATTGTAAAATAATTTGAGTGAGAAGGAGTTCTCACATTGGGTTCCACTCCATCATTGTTTATTAGACGGTTTAGATTTGGATTTGTTTCCAGATAGTTCAACGGTGTTGTGTTCTTCACCGTGATTCCAACGTAATCTGTTTCACGTAGTTTATATTAAAAATCACATTTTTAATAACGCTTCATATATTTAAAAATCACATTTTTAATACTGCTATATATATTTTTAAAAATCATATTTTTAATTTAGTGTCATATATAATCATATATTTTCTATAACAATGCTTTCTCATTAAGAATCACAATGCTATTTTTATTTTCAAAAACAAAGCTAATTTTTTATTTTAAAAAACAATGCTATTTTTATTTTAAAAAACAATGCTATTTATTTTCAAAAACAATGCTATTTTTATTTTAAAAAACAATGCTATTTATTTTAAAAAACAATGCTATTTTTATTTTTAAAAACAATGCTGTTTATTTATAAAAATCATATTTTTAATACTGTTCTATATAGTTTAAAAATCATATTTTTATAACAATGCTATATATAAATTTAAAACAATGCTATATATAAATTTAAAACAATGCTATTTATACTTAAAAATCATTTTTTTATTTGAAACTATTTCATTATTAAAATAACATTTTTAAAATAATGGTATCTATAATTAAAAATCAGACTTTAAACAATTTGAATACATACGAAAAAAACTAATTTAAAATAAATGTCGAATTATATATTAAAAAAAAGCTTACTGTAATCTCATTTGCACTGTTGATTTCCAAAATCCATCGTCCCCTAAAAGAAGCCGTCACTACCACTAGACCCCACCGGAATCCGATCTGAGCCTCCCCCCGACCCATTTACTTCCTCTCCCCGCCGCCAAGTCCTTGTCCCACTAGAGCTCACCATTGCTCCAGAATTCGAGGCCGAAGTCATGAACTTCCAGCACCATTTACTCACCAACGTCGAAGTTAGAACCCATCACCGCTGGTCAGAATAATGGCCATGCTGAGATGAACGGGTTTTCAATTGGAAGAATCTTCGATTGATTAGTGAATTCGAAGAAAATCAAGGAAGAAGCTCGGAAGTTTAGGATCATGGAAATCGTTAGGGTGCGCCTGTTAACGCGTTGACCACGAGATAGATAATAACTAGGGTTTGACCGGTCTATTGTTTATATATCCCTTTTTTTCCTATTTAATTCTATTTTACTTGTTTATTGCCACTATCTCCAAATCAAACCCAATGACTGTCGTCCCTAACAAAATATCCATATTCCAAACACGATGGAATATGTTTCATAAGTCCATCTGACTGTTTCGATCAGTTTTTCTCAAAATTAGAATATAAATCAATGTATATTGAATTTAAATGCAAATTGTAATTTACCGAGGCCACATACTGACTCCAAAAATTGCAGAAAAATAAATCTTGCTATGTTTTGACGGTACGGTCCTAAAAAAACTAATTTCATCGAATTTGGAGGCCGTTTAAAAAATGGCTATTTTCCAGTCGATTAAATTCAAACTGAAATTACCAAACACGTTTAAATTTACCATTCTCACATATTAAATCCAAAAATTATGAAAATTGGAATCTAACAATAATTTGACATTTCGGATTCAACATAAGTGGTTTCGTCAAAAACGAAGGTTGTTTGCAAAATGGCTATTTTTAAGGCTATATAATATATTAAAATATATAAATTTCATAGCGATTGTTTTAAATTTTAAACTGAACATAACTTTCAATTTAAATAATGAGATCTCAAATTTTTACTTTCATTAGAAAGATTTAATTAAACAGATTCTAATGTTTCTTGTTTTACTGAAATCCGATTTATGTTGAATTCTGTATATTCAGTTGAAATTAAAAAAACGAATTTTCAAACTACCGCGCCATTTCAAACTCTATTTATTATTAAAATAAATTTATACGTTCTAACTTCGATCAAAATAAATTTTAGTCGTTATTATTTAAAATAAATCATTTTAAATATTTAAAATCCATTAAAATTGCTAAAATAAAAATTTTAAATTGGTTCTGAAATCTCGGGTTGTTACAAATGCAAATATCTAAAAGCATTCAATTTTGTACATGTGTCATGTTAGGAATATTTTAAAATCAAATAAATAAAAACTAGTGGTGGTTAACTCCTCACATGTGAATTACAATGTCTAGAAGTAGACATTACAATTCACATTGTGTAACAAAATGCATGCCATGTCATATTCTACATTCTAATTAATTTAGCATTGGAGATTAAAAACTAAACCAAAATGTCTAATACCTATGTATCATTCACTTTACATTGAAAATAAAAGTGGATTGGAGATGCTCTAATATGTAAATATTAACAAGTAGAAAGAAAACCCAAAAACAAAAAGCAGTTATTACGCAAAAAGGCAAAATTATTAATTTTTTAAAATATTCATATATATATATATATAATATAAGACTGGGTAGAGTTCGGAGATCATACATATAATTTAGGCAATATTAATGAGTACTGCTTTTCATAGGATAAAGTATTGGTGGACATGTTTTACATGCAATGTCAAATTGTTAACACACGGACCAATGTGCATTAATTGCTTGTCAAATCAATACGACACATCCGAACAGGAAGGGAGCGTGACTTGAAAGAAGGGTAGTGCATAACTGAGAAAACACATATAAAATTTAACAAGTATTACAGTGCGTTTGGCGCAAGCGGAAACGATCCGTTTGAACAGGGAATTGTAGTTATCGAAGAATGTATTAGGCCCGTTAAGCGAACCATTTGAGCGGAGAATTTGAGCGAAGTATTTTGTTTTGATTTTGTAATTTAATTAATTGATGGTTAATTAAGTTATTATTTGTGTTTGATAAATAATATATATCAATAATTTACATAAATAAATAAATAAATTAAAAAATTATAAGTTGTTCCAATTCAGTTCAAACCGACTTCATTATATAGAGCATTTCGATGCGATCGCAATGCAAAAAATCGCGTCTTAAACGGATCTCATTTGCACAAGTTATCAATTTTTAAAATTTTTAATAACTTAAATTTATTAGTTAATTAAATAAAATGAATAATTGTCACAAATAATCTGAAGTTTGACGTGCCTTCTCATAATAAGCCGAAGTTTGACGTGCCTTCTCATAATAATCCGAAGTTTGACATGCCTTCTCATAATAATCCAAAGTTTGGATTATTTCTGAATAATCTGAAGTTTGGTGGGTGTCTTCCCTAAATGATCCCAATTACTGGGTGACCTGCTATAACAGTTAACTCTTAATGGACCCAAATCAAATGTGAGATCATCACCCCTCTCTCAAATGACACATCCCTTCTTCATCAAATTGAAAATCCCCTTTTCCCTTCCTCCCATCAAAACTCCAACCCACCTCCATCGCGCAGCAAAATCCAGCTCACCTCCTCCTTCATCCGCCCAACGCAGATCCCTTCGCCTTCTCCTCCCACTTCCAGAAGTCTTCGCCGATCTCTTCTCACAACTACAAAGCCTTTACCTTTTCCTTGAACCTATTTTCATCACCCTTGCTTGCTCCTTCTAGTTTGTCATGACTGAATTTGATCACATTTAATTCACCAAATGCTGGATCAGCATGCTTACCTTCAGCATTAAACTTACTCTCATCATTGCATCTACTTCTTGAGAACATTTCCAATAAGGTTATCATGTCAACTATTCACACATTCATCTTTAGTTGCTTTTCAAAAATCAACCTAAGGGACTCTTTTGGATCTAAGGCTAATTCTTTAATTATAGGCTCCTGACAAAACACTTTTGTTCAACCGCAGTTCTTCAAACTTTCGAGGCTTATTCAGATTTGAATATACATTTCCAGTATATAGTGTTGGTATTCTTGATTTAGTGACCAGTTGTGATTTTTGTTGAGTTCTTGTGTAGAGCGCTCTAGATTTCTCAATGAATAAGTGTTGCAGTCATTAGTCTCTTTCTATCTGTGATATGGATCTTGATTTTGATTAAATGGCAGGCTTTGGTTTTTATTCGGGTTGAGACCAGTGTCCATTTGATGGTTTGAAAAAAATACCTAAGGTAACCGCTTTGCTACCACTTGATACGGCCAACCTGAGTTGGCAACCATGGCCAGGATGCTTTGTGAAGTTGCTATGGAGTTTTTGAATTTTAACGAATGCTTAGGGAAATGACAAGAAGGAAATACAAAGGCAAGAATCCAGACGACTTACAAATGCAAGAAACATGGCATTATTTACAATGACATGGAACTGGTTCGTGATGGAATTTAGCAAAGAATGACATTCGAATTAAGGTAATTGTAGACTTCACTTAGAGAATTTTATGATATATTCGTGGAAGATCACGTATATGGTAGGCAGTGGCAGTTGGACGGAGTGGAGATGACGTTGGCGTTGGGTTGTTGCAGAGGAGAAGGTCAACGAGATTCATTGTAGAGGATGGCGGTAACATGTTGTGCTCAGTTATGCGGGTTGATAGGTTTTTCTGGTAAGCAGCAAAAGATTAAAACTAAAACCTGTTATAGCAGGTCACCCAGTAATTGGGATCATTTAGGAAAGACACCCCTCAAACTTCGGATTATTCAGAAATAATCCAAACTTTGGATTATTATGGTAAGGCACGTCAAACTTCGGATTGTTTCTGACAATTATTCCTACATGAAAAAAATATGCATATCCAACGGCTCTAAATTGAGCTGTTGGAAACCCGACTCGTCGGACGCATTGGTTCACAACAGCTCAGTTTTGAGCTGTTGGGCAAACGAGTCAAAATGATCCGTTGGGAGAATGGACTGTCTGACCCATCCAAACGCTCCCTTAGAAAATTTTGAAATCGTCATCATGAGAAAAGGGAAGCTATCATTACTTGTCAAGTCAAAACGCGAAGATGAAAGGCATGAAGCATGATGACAAAGTTCAAGTGTATGCAAATATCGTCTGTCTATAGGCTCCTATATATGTCGTATTTTTATTACGGGAATTGTCGTGGCTACTGAGCAAATAGGTACGGTGTATAGGATGTACAAATGTGCTAAAAAAACTAGCATACAGGGTAGTAGTATGAAAATTATGAGACAACCATATTTAAAATTGGACAGTTCATACCAAAAGTAGTACCTTGTGAAAAATAAAAAAAACTAATCACAATTTTATTTTGTTTTTAAATTACACTGTTAACTGTAAGAACATTACCAGCCGTAAAAATTTAAGTTGTGGGGTCGTCAAATTGGACTTGGTACCAAAACACAACCAAAAAAAGAAAAAGAAAAAAGCCTTTATCGGTTTTTTTTAACCGTTCAATGAATAATTATAGTTATAAAAGATTGCCTTAGCAGATTGAAAATTATTCTGTTAGGAAATTTTCCTTTTCTTTTTAACCGAACTTGAAGAACGTATTATTATTAAAATGATGGATTCACTCAAAGAAAAGCATAAATTATTGTTTCAAGAAATTTTATATAGTAAATTTTACGTTTATGATAAGATTTTGATCAATTTGCAACAATTTTTTTTATTATACAACTAAACTAATCTATCTATTAAATAATAGTAAAGCAGAAATTTTTAAAGCTCTCTCCTTACATCCAGGAGTTTTCTCTTTTCTCCTTAAATCTCTCTGTATATTTTATATTTAAATTATATTATCATTTTATGCTTATTTACAATTTCTCTCACGTTAATTTTACTTTTTTTTCGTTTTACATTTTGACATGGACATTTCATAGTTTACACAATTATTTATTAACAGTTAGCTCCTCACATTTTACATCTAAGTCTTGATATTTAAATTAATTACAAAACCCAAAATTTCAGTAATTTAAATAAATCTAATTAACTTATATATATATTTTTAAATACTAAAAATGACAAAATTATGTTTTTTGGCTCTAAATACCTATACTTTAAATTTTCTATAATCATTTAAATCTCTTTCAATTCTTTCTTAACATTTCACATTTAGTACCATATTTTATAATTAATTACATACTAATAAAACTATATAAATAATTTTAGCAAACTATTACTCATTGATTCATCTAATAAATCACATCAAGATTAACCATATTCATATCAACAAAAATGAAAAAAATAATCAAATTTATAAATACGTCAATCACAAAGCATAAATTATACACATAATTAATTATCATAGGTTTAAAGCTGAACTCATTTCGTCAATATATTTATTGTATGTTGCATTTTAATATTGATGTCAAAAGTCTACATTTTAAAATTTATTTAGTCATTTACAATACGCTGCCAATATCAATCTTTTAAATAACAGTAAACGAAAAACTTTTAAAGCTCTCCTTACTTCCAAGAGTTTTCACTCTTCTCGTTAAATCTCTCCGGGTATTTTATTTTTGAATTACATTATCATTTTACGCTTATTTAATTTCTCTCACGTTAATTTTAGTTTTTCTATCATTTTACATTTTGAAATGGACATTTCAAAGTTTACATAATTATTCATTGGCAGTTAGCTCATAACATTTTACATTTAAGTCTAGATATATAAATTAATTACAAAACCCAAAATTTATGTAACACCCCGTATTTTAGCGATATAATAATTAATTAATTTAATTATATAATGTAACGACCCACATTTTTAACCATTCAAATCGACAATAAGCCACACATGTCGACCCAAACAAATCGTAAATGCAGGTAGTTATTGGGAAAAGAAGAAAAGAAGAAAGAAGAGAAAACAATAACAGAATCTCACAGCGGAAGGACAACATATAATAAACAAATAGCAGTTAAAAAGCAGTTGAAATGTATACTGTGATTATAACATTCAATGATTATCAGAGTTACATATACATACGGATGTACATAATAAGAAGCGGAAATAAATGCAGTGGTTAAACCATACTCATAATAGATATATACGCCAAACTTCGTCTTCGTCCTCCAAGGCAAGGGAATCTTCGCTAACTGCAACATCTGCTGACCCGAGCGTATTGCATAAAAAGAAAACACAACAAACACTCGGATCAACACAAAATCATCTCATATTAGTCAAATCAAAATACGAAATAACATTAGTAACATGGGTGCAGTAACTCAAGAGATATTACGGGATTTTTCCATCTCCCAAGGATCTGTTAAACTAATACATAGATAGTATAATACGCTATTATGATAGTGTCTATCCAATAAAGTATAAATACTGAAAATAGCATAAGCGGGATTACATTTTTACCCTTACACCGTTTATAATACCGTAGTCTATACAGTACCGTAAACCCACTGTAAACGATGGCATCAGAGGGCACTCCATAGGTACGATACAAATCAAAATCGTATGGGGCTCGATAAGGATAATATGACAAGGCACTCAAGGCAACGCCCAGGGTAGGATTCTACCAATTGCACTCCCGGACCGGTGGTAACGCATAGCAGCCACTACCGCCTACCTCGGAACACACTCCCAAAGTCATAAATCGGCCCAAATCATCATCATCATCAAAGTCATAGAAATAGTATCGAAGAAGTGTGTCCGATAAAAGGTGCTACCTCAGTTAGTCACGGTATAGCTCCTGTTTTAGTCATTTCAATTCTGACCCGAAGGTCAGGGCTATTTCGTCATCGTTCATCTTCTTCGATCCAATAATCACCACCAAGTCATCATACCTCATTCTGGATACGTCAAAACGTTCACAGTTGTTAAAGTGGTATCGACACTGATAGAGAGTATGCCTTATGTCGACTCCGGTCTCTTTAACAACCAACGCTTACATTTCCACATCGGTTGGTTCTTTTACATTTTCTCAAAGGTTCGTTTCATATCAAATATCATATTCTGTTTCGAACCAAATTTATATTCAAATAGAATATAATTTCATATCAACGTATCGTAATCATTCCAAACCGATTTATGTTCTAGCTAGAATATATTCATCTCATTATATTATAATCATATAATATTTCACCAAATCGATTCATATTCAAGTAGAATATACTTCATATCAAGATTATAATTATCTCAAATCGATTTATGTAAAAATCCAATCATATTCAACACGAATATATATTTCATAACCACTCATTTTAAATCTCTTAGGAGATCCATTTATATTCAAGAAGAATATAATTTATAAATCCATATAAAAATCGATTTAAATCGGTTCATCTTCAAATAGAAGGAACTCTGTGACGGCAAGGAATTTCGCTCGGTCCGAACCAGTCGCTAAACCGACCCAGACCGTTCGAAACACCCTATCGTTTGAGAACACGACAAAATAGAACGCAAACAGAAGAACATTTCATTGTATATTACAACAATGCATCAGATTACAAGAATATACAAAGTATAAATGAATATTACACAGAAATATCAGAGATTTAAATTACATTTAAATACATCGCAGCGGAAAATAATACAATACACAACTAGAAGAGATATACGGATACAAAGCTTTCCGGATATCGTTCCAGCTGTAAACCAGGTTCCTGTGAATATAAATCTGCAAAACCAAAACTACTAGCTGCCCGTGTCAAAATAAGGGCACCCAGAGTTTAGGTTAAAACAATAAACTCCAGGTCAGTCATGTGACTGGTGTGAGAACTAAAACAGTTATTAATCTTTATTTTAAATCATTAGGTAAATCAAGGGACCACGCCGTATAACACGGAACGGGTTTCCTCCCAAGAATACCAGTGCATAAAACAAACAGCGCAATGCTAAATAAAGAAAAATGAAGCTGTTATAAGACCCAGGTCCCATCACACAATGCAACGCAGCCGAGGATAGGGTTTTCCCTTATAACAGCCAAAGAATGCTTGATACGTTTAAAACAAATCATTTGATACTATTATAAGTGTATAGTGTATAAAACAACTTCAAATCATAAGTATCAATCATAGGCGGCATGAGCGCCCCATCCCACTATGTCGCCATATATAGGTTATACAATCAAAATCGCAAAGTCACGTATTTGGAAATTGGATTTCCGTCTATGAACCGAGGCAAAAGATAGTCCTCAACCGATTCGAGACAATCTAGCCTACCATGTCTCAGGATCAGAGCTCGAGTGACCCTAGGAGCGACAGGGCCGGTCCACCGATGTGGATTAAAATGCCTGAACACTACGTTTCCCCGCCCTTTGGGGCGCAAACGAGCCAACGAATGACTCCATCGGTTCGAGAACGACCGATCAATCCGAGGCGCCTCGCAACAGCAACAACCACATAAGTCAAACTCGTCAGGGCGTGTAAAACCACTGACGCCACTTTTAGCTAGAAAGAAACGCAAGTCCTCCCTGAGGTCCGTCTCCCGTTTTTGGTTCATACCGGGGGTGAAACTCGCGAAGTAAACGTTACACAAAGCTACGCCACAAAGGCCGTGCTTTGATCACCAACCACAAGACTTTGCTTTTCAACAGAAGCCTTGATCATTTGCATCTTAGCATGCCACACAGGCAAACCATCCTATGCAACCGATATCAGTCACACAGAATGAAATCCGATGTCAGACACACAGTCCATTTACAAGTCCGTTCTGGGTCTGAACGAAACCGGAGGCACCTAGTACCCCGCATATCCATCGATCTCCAAGTACGTCTGGACGATCACTAACTGTTTCCATATTCTTGGGTGTACAGCCCAATCAAGATCATCAGTAATTATCCAAACGACGTGAAGACTTCCGGTCTTCGACCATCGTCTTCATCTTCGACTTATCGTCGTATCAGTTATTCAGAATGGGATAAACCCGGTCTTCCCGAATAACTCGCGTATATTTTAAATAAGTGTTACACAAACACAACATACGCCTCATTCCTATCCATCAGTCACTAACCGTAAATTAATCAAGAGAATAATTCCCCAAATATTAACCCCGAAGGCCGAAACCAACATCAGATCAATATCCAGAAAACCATTCTACTTAGCTAACCGACAGTTAGTTTCTAATTTCACATTCATAGGGAAAGGTTCCCATTAATTTTATCAAAGATAAATTCTTGAATTTATTCTTTAATCAACTTTTGAATATCAATTCAAACTAGTCGGGATTAGCGAACCTTACCGAAGTAATCATTTGTTATAATTTCCCAATCCCAACCTATTCATCCCATGAAGTAAAACTGTGAATACTTCATATCTAACACCACAGTGTTATCGGTAAATTCAATTACCATTTCACGTTCAAATCTAATTAAAGATTTAACTATCGCCTGGAGCAAAACTGGTGATACTCCATTTTCGATCATTTCAATCTAATTAAAGATTCATTAAAACTCCACTTAGTTTTAATCTTCGACTGGGTTAAAGAATCTGTGTCATTTAAAAACACTGTTCACAATAAACCCAAAACCACCTTCATTAATTATCAGGTTAAAGAACGAGTGTTATTTAAAACACTGTCCACGATAAACCCAAAAATCATTATCAATTCAATTCCAATTAAATATTATTTAATTGGTACACTTCATTAAATCTAAATAAAAAGATTTAATCTTTTCTCAACTGGGTTCAAGAACAGTGTTAGTGAAGACACCATTCACGACAAACCCCAAATCACGTTTGATATTCAATACAAGGCTCTGAATAGAAAATATATCGGCTTATATTCAATATCAAATTCTACGACTAACAAATGTCGTATTGGAAATAACGATATAAATATATCTTTCAAATTTCCATAACAACACCTGTATAATCACGAATTCCAACATCGAAATATTCCGAAGACAATTTCGATTCAATTCCACTCCAATGCAATCATTGGAAATTCTGGTTATTTTTAAAACCATTTCAAATTCAATTTATTTCTTTAAAATTAAATAGAATTATCTTTCTAGTTCAAAACTAGTTCATTTCGATAAAAATCTATTTTTATCCTTTCAAATATGGAGTTTTTCATCCCAATCCTTTCTAAATCATTTCTTATGATTTTACACAAATTATTACTATTTTTAATAATTTTATCAAGGCCCGTACAGTCGATTTCCAACAACGACCATCGAACTGCACTTACACCGACCTTTTTCGAATTTGATTTGGACGTATCTCCAAATCCAACCATTAGATTTCAAATTTCTAACATTCATTAGAAAGCTCTTTTCGATATGAACCCAACGGTTCCGGTTTTAGGAGAATCCGACGGTCGGATCTCCCGCAATGTCCGTTTGAAATAAATGGTCGAAATTCACGAACTGCCGCGGCGCGGCGCGTTCTATTCAGGCCATTATATTATATATATAATATATATAATATATACTTCGTCGATTTCTATTTAAAACGAATTATATAAATAGTTTTAAATTCGTTTCAAAAGCAATTTCAACTTCCTTTTCAATTCAAATCAAAATTGAATTCTTCTTTATAAATTCGTTTCAAAATTCATTTCTATTCAATTCAAATTTCAATTCAATTTGAATTCATTTCAATTCGTTTTCAATTCAATTTGAATTCGTTTTCAATTCATTTCGAAATCGTTTTCAATTCAATTCATTTCGAAATCGTTTTCAATTCAATTCATTTCGAAATCGTTTTCAATTCAATTCATTTCGAAATCGTTTTCAATTCAATTCATTTCAAAATCGTTTTCAATTCAATTCATTTCGAAATCGTTTTCAATTCAATTCATTTCGAAATCGTTTTCAATTCAATTCATTTCGAAATCGTTTTCAATTCAATTCATTTCGAAATCGTTTTCAAATCGATATAAATATCGTTTACGTCAAAATGGCGTCAATCTAATCAACACGGCTTCATAAATTGCTATTTTCAAATATTCTATTTCAAATATTTCTTTTTCAAAATAGTTGTTATTATCAAAATATTTCGTTCAACACACGACCAATCTCAATGGATGAGTACTGTCAACACATGAACTTTTATTTTATAATATTCTTTATTTTTCAAATTGGAATGAGGCCCAATAAATTACCATATAAAGTTAATTATATGGATTTTCATACAACACATGTATATAATAGCAACGATAGATAATCAACCATCAACCAAAGTGCACTACACTGTATAAGCATCAAATATAGATATCTAACGCTTATAACAGCCTGTCAATCAATCGATCGACATATTCAATCAGTCAGGATGAGTGAACTTCATATTTCATCCCAACACCCGTGTGGGGTTTTCAAACAATCAAACACAGATTTTAGTTGTGCAGTTGGGCGATGTGTAAAATTTATCGTCCCAGTCAATGTCATTCAAATAGATGTACATAAACAAACCGTCCGGTTTATAAATGAATATTTTATTTTATTCACTTCACGTTAAAAATTATATTTTTAACGATAAAACATTTTATTTCAACCTATGAATTTCTATTATTCATTTACACAATAAAATGATATTTTTATTTTTCTAACTTATTTTAGAAAATTTCGGCGGCATAACGGCACGATACTAGAAACGGGACAAGGCCTAGCCTAATCCCCGGTCTAGTGAAGGCCCACGCCATTCACATATCAATCAAATTCACTTTCGTTATGCAAACCACAAAATTTGGAGTAAGGGTCTAACCTAGCCTTACTCCTTCGCCTTATAACGGCGCACGTCTAATCCTAACCAATTTATCGATTCGATTTTTCACACCAAAAACCACATTCAAACCAATATCGCAATCAATCACCAAACAGTCAAACAAACAAGTCCATGGTCTGTGGACGATTGTGTCGGGTGCTACTAAGCACCGTCTGCATCCTAGTATATATATAACTAGAAAAATTAAATTGAAAGGTGAGAAATTCTCACAGATAGCTATCCTAGCTCCACGGCACTTCATTTGCAGAAGTCTTCGTCGTTCCCGCCTTTTTGTCACCTTCGTTGCCCAAGGCCACTATATATATAAAAATCGAATTTTTATTTCGCTATTCAACATATACAAATCATATTTTTAAATCTGAAGTTTAACATATAAAAAATCACATTTTTATTTCGAAGTTCTATATATAAAAATCATCTTTTCCTATCGAAGTTCAATATATAAAAATCCTATTTTTCTATCGAAGTTCAATATATAAAAATCCTATTTTTCTATCGAAGTTCAATATATAAAAATCCTATTTTTCTATCGAAGTTCAATATATAAAAATCCTATTTTTTACTTTGGCTTTCAATATATAAAAATATGATTTTTACTTTTAAATTTCTAATCTTCTTCTAGTTTATAAATCATTTTAAAATCAGTTTTTATATTCCTTTACAAAAAATCCAGTTTTAAAAATTCTTTTATAAAAATCTGTTTTATACTTTTAAAACTTTCAGTTTTATACTTAAAACCATTTCAGTTTTTCTTCTTTAAAACATTTCAGTTTTTTATCTTTTTACAAAATTCAGTTTTTACTTTTAAAAATATTCAGTTTTAAACTACTTTTAAAAATATTCAGTTTTTATACTACTTTTAAAAATATTCAGTTTTTATACTTTTTAAAACAAAACAGTTTTAATCTTTTTATAACAAAACAGTTATATATTTTTAACAAAATCAGTTTATTATATATATATTTTTTTCCTTTTTTTACAGAATAAAAAAAATAAAATAAAAATAAAAATGTAAAGCGACTTACAGCGCGCGGGGGGGGGGGGGGGTCTCGCAGGTCGTCGGAGGCTTCAGCGTCGCCAGCGAGGGGAGCTTCAGCGGCTTCAGTTGCGCGAACGAGAGGGGGGGGCTTCGGGTCTTCGATCGATGGGGGGGGGGGCTTCGGGGTTCGAACGAGGGGCGGGAGGTCGACCGACTGGGCGGAGCGGTGGTGGTTGTGGGGTTCGGCGGTGGCTCGGCGATTTGATTAGGGTTTTTTTTTTCTCTGAAATCGTTTAAATGAATCGGGGGGGGGGGGCAGAAAGGATATAAGGGAGGGAAGGGGGAATTAAAATATAATTAATTTTTTTTTTATTATTATTATTTAATTATGCAAAAAGTTGACTTTTACATACGACCTCTAAACGAGGCCCACCGCCTGCCGTCCATAGCGTTTCACCCCCATTCCGAACACAATGGGATATGTATCGTAAGCTGATTTGATCGTTACAATCAGTTTCCTTTTGAATTTTCATTTAAATCACTATATTGAATTTTAAACGTACATTTCAAATTACCGGGGCCACATACTGACTAGAAAAATTCCAGAAAAATATTTTCTAGCTTCGTATTGACGATACGGTCCTAACAAAACTAGTTTCGTCGAATTCTGAGACCGTTTGAAAAATGGCCAATTTCCAGTCGATTAAATTCAACAGAAACTGGTCAAACGCGTTTTCCTTTGCCACGCTCACATATTGATTCGAAAAAATTATGAAATTTGAAACCTAGCAATAACCTGACACTGCGGATCTAACAAAAGTGGTTTCGTCGAAATCCGAGGTCGTTTGCAAAATGTCCATTTTTAAGGGTCTGAATTCCATAGCGACTATTCAGAATTTTCAACTGGACATATCTTTTGATTCCCGCTATCAAATTTCGATTGATCGGATTCGCTAGAAAGATATTCACTAACAGATATAAATATTTTTGGTTTCACAAAAATCCGGATTGTTTTGCACCCGGTACATTCAATTGAAGTTTGAAATCAAATTATCGAACTACCACGCCATTTTCAATTCTATTTATAATTATATATAAATATTTATATTCTAACGACGACGTATATAAATATATACGTCGAATTCTATTCAAAACAAATTTCTCGTCGATATTATTTAAAATAATTCATTTTAAATAATCAAAATTCGCTAAAATTGCCAAAATAAAAATTTTAAACTGGCCCAGAATTTGCGGGTTGTTACATTCTCCCCCACTTAAAACTTTTCGTCCCCGAAAAGGAACAAAGTCGAAAGTGGTTTGATTAATCAACTCTACGTTCGATCTGGCTTTCCTTCTCTAACTTTTCAGTTTCTGAGAATTTCAAAAATTTGGCTAACACCCTAAATTTTTGAAAAATTTCGCCATAACCTCCCCTGCACCGGGAGCATCGGGGAATTTCAAATAGCTTCCCCGGTCCTTCAGATCTCAAAAAGAAAAAGAAAAAGCCAAGCGGCTAGCCAATAGGCTCATAAAATCATCATCACCCAAACAAAACAGGAAATTATGTAGTAAACATGTACCTATTTGTCGGGCAAACAAATTTTATTCTCTGCTCTAGCCTCCTTGCTATGACCTGTTCAATGATATATATGTATATGCAAGCAGATGCGACCAATTTTCAATATCTTTCAATATTTGATTCAATTAGGCATAATGGTTCAAAATTATCAAACAAATAAACAAACAACACAAACATCAATCAATTAGTGGATTAGAGTTTTCAAATTCATAACTTTGATACATAGTCAAAAATCAGATTTTTGATACCAAATCACAACAATTAGCCCTATCTAATTTTGGTTCTCACACCAGTCAATAGGAAATATATAGAAATCACACCTTCGAAACACGAACATAATTATTGATGATGCCATGGTCATTATCAACATCATCCCCGGGCGACTAGAGTGTAATTCTATATCTATCCAGTATATTAAAACTTTGAATACACGCGGATCAGACGTATACGCAAAATCTATATATACGGGATTGTCCACATCAATATAAATAAATAACCAAATACGAATAATTGATTTAAATTTTCAAAACAAAATTTTGTTTTCACTTTCAAAATTATACTCTTCACACTCGTTCTAGGATACTACTGATCCCATCTCTAATGAGTCATCCTCATTGGATATTACTAATCCAATATCTGATGAATTCTTTCGTATGGTTCTAATGTGTCTTGTTCTCGAGCTTTGTAAACCAAAGCTCTGATACCAACTGTGACAGCAAGGAATTTCGCTCGGTCCGAACCAGTCGCTAAACCGACCCAGACCGTTCGAAACACCCTATCGTTTGAGAACACGACAAAATAGAACGCAAACAGAAGAACATTTCATTGTATATTACAACAATGCATCAGATTACAAGAATATACAAAGTATAAATGAATATTACACAGAAATATCAGAGATTTAAATTACATTTAAATACATCGCAGCGGAAAATAATACAATACACAACTAGAAGAGATATACGGATACAAAGCTTTCCGGATATCGTTCCAGCTGTAAACCAGGTTCCTGTGAATATAAATCTGCAAAACCAAAACTACTAACTGCCCGTGTCAAAATAAGGGCACCCAGAGTTTAGGTTAAAACAATAAACTCCAGGTCAGTCATGTGACTGGTGTGAGAACTAAAACAGTTATTAATCTTTATTTTAAATCATTAGGTAAATCAAGGGACCACGCCGTATAACACGGAACGGGTTTCCTCCCAAGAATACCAGTGCATAAAACAAACAGCGCAATGCTAAATAAAGAAAAATGAAGCTGTTATAAGACCCAGGTCCCATCACACAATGCAACGCAGCCGAGGATAGGGTTTTCCCTTATAACAGCCAAAGAATGCTTGATACGTTTAAAACAAATCATTTGATACTATTATAAGTGTATAGTGTATAAAACAACTTCAAATCATAAGTATCAATCATAGGCTGCATGAGCGCCCCATCCCACTATGTCGCCATATATAGGTTATACAATCAAAATCGCAAAGTCACGTATTTGGAAATTGGATTTCCGTCTATGAACCGAGGCAAAAGATAGTCCTCAACCGATTCGAGACAATCTAGCCTACCATGTCTCAGGATCAGAGCTCGAGTGACCCTAGGAGCGACAGGGCCGGTCCACCGATGTGGATTAAAATGCCTGAACACTACGTTTCCCCGCCCTTTGGGGCGCAAACGAGCCAACGAATGACTCCATCGGTTCGAGAACGACCGATCAATCCGAGGCGCCTCGCAACAGCAACAACCACATAAGTCAAACTCGTCAGGGCATGTAAAACCACTGACGCCACTTTTAGCTAGAAAGAAACGCAAGTCCTCCCTGAGGTCCGTCTCCCGTTTTTGGTTCATACCGGGGGTGAAACTCGCGAAGTAAACGTTACACAAAGCTACGCCACAAAGGCCGTGCTTTGATCACCAACCACAAGACTTTGCTTTTCAACAGAAGCCTTGATCATTTGCATCTTAGCATGCCACACAGGCAAACCATCCTATGCAACCGATATCAGTCACACAGAATGAAATCCGATGTCAGACACACAGTCCATTTACAAGTCCGTTCTGGGTCTGAACGAAACCGGAGGCACCTAGTACCCCGCATATCCATCGATCTCCAAGTACGTCTGGACGATCACTAACTGTTTCCATCTTCTTGGGTGTACAGCCCAATCAAGATCATCAGTAATTACCCAAACGACGTGAAGACTTCCGGTCTTCGACCATCGTCTTCATCTTCGACTTATCGTCGTATCAGTTATTCAGAATGGGATAAACCCGGTCTTCCCGAATAACTCGCGTATATTTTAAATAAGTGTTACACAAACACAACATACGCCTCATTCCTATCCATCAGTCACTAACCGTAAATTAATCAAGAGAATAATTCCCCAAATATTAACCCCGAAGGCCGAAACCAACATCAGATCAATATCCAGAAAACCATTCTACTTAGCTAACCGACAGTTAGTTTCTAATTTCACATTCATAGGGAAAGGTTCCCATTAATTTTATCAAAGATAAATTCTTGAATGTATTCTTTAATCAACTTTTGAATATCAATTCAAACTAGTCGGGATTAGCGAACCTTACCGAAGTAATCATTTGTTATAATTTCCCAATCCCAACCTATTCATCCCATGAAGTAAAACTGTGAATACTTCATATCTAACACCACAGTGTTATCGGTAAATTCAATTACCATTTCACGTTCAAATCTAATTAAAGATTTAACTATCGCCTGGAGCAAAACTGGTGATACTCCATTTTCGATCATTTCAATCTAATTAAAGATTCATTAAAACTCCACTTAGTTTTAATCTTCGACTGGGTTAAAGAATCCGTGTCATTTAAAAACACTGTTCACAATAAACCCAAAACCACCTTCATTAATTATCAGGTTAAAGAACGAGTGTTATTTAAAACACTGTCCACGATAAACCCAAAAATCAATATCAATTCAATTCCAATTAAATATTATTTAATTGGTACACTTCATTAAATCTAAATAAAAAGATTTAATCTTTTCTCAACTGGGTTCAAGAACAGTGTTAGTGAAGACACCATTCACGACAAACCCCAAATCACTTTTGATATTCAATACAAGGCTCTGAATAGAAAATATATCGGCTTATATTCAATATCAAATTCTACGACTAACAAATGTCGTATTGGAAATAACGATATCAATATATCTTTCAAATTTCCATAACAACAACTGTATAATCACGAATTCCAACATCGAAATATTCCGAAGACAATTTCGATTCAATTCCACTCCAATGCAATCATTGGAAATTCTGGTTATTTTTAAAACCATTTCAAATTCAATTTATTTCTTTAAAAATAAATAGAATCATCTTTCTAGTTCAAAACTAGTTCATTTCGATAAAAATCTATTTTTATCCTTTCAAATATGGAGTTTTTCATCCCAATCCTTTCTAAATCATTTCTTATGATTTTACACAAATTATTACTATTTTTAATAATTTTATCAAGGCCCGTACAGTCGATTTCCAACAACGGCCATCGAACTGCACTTACAGAGACCTTTTTCGAATTTGATTTGGACGTATCTCCAAATCCAACCGTTAGATTTCAAATTTCTAACATTCATTAGAAAGCTCTTTTCGATACGAACCCAACGGTTCCGGTTTTAGGAGAATCCGACGGTCGGATCTCCCGCAATGTCCGTTTGAAATAAATGGTCGAAATTCACGAACTGCCGCGGCGCGGCGCGTTCTATTCAGGCCATTATATTATATATATAATATATATAATATATACTTCGTCGATTTCTATTTAAAACGAATTATATAAATAGTTTTAAATTCGTTTCAAAAGCAATTTCAACTTCCTTTTCAATTCAAATCAAAATTGAATTCTTCTTTATAAATTCGTTTCAAAATTCATTTCTATTCAATTCAAATTTCAATTCAATTTGAATTCATTTCAATTCAATTTGAATTCATTTCAATTCGTTTTCAATTCAATTTGAATTCGTTTTCAATTCATTTCGAAATCGTTTTCAATTCAATTCATTTCGAAATCGTTTTCAATTCAATTCATTTCGAAATCGTTTTCAATTCAATTCATTTCGAAATCGTTTTCAATTAAATTCATTTCGAAATCGTTTTCAATTCAATTCATTTCGAAATCGTTTTCAATTCAATTCATTTCGAAATCGTTTTCAATTCAATTCATTTCGAAATCGTTTTCAATTCAATTCATTTCGAAATCGTTTTCAAATCGATATAAATATCGTTTATGTCAAAATGGCGTCAATCTAATCAACACGGCTTCATAAATTGCTATTTTCAAATATTCTATTTCAAATATTTCTTTTTCAAAATAGTTGTTATTATCAAAATATTTCGTTCAACACACGACCAATCTCAATGGATGAGTACTGTCAACACATGAACTTTTATTTTATAATATTCTTTATTTTTCAAATTGGAATGAGGCCCAATAAATTACCATATAAAGTTAATTATATGGATTTTCATACAACACATGTATATAATAGCAACGATAGATAATCAACCATCAACCAAAGTGCACTACACTGTATAAGCATCAAATATAGATATCTAACGCTTATAACAGCCTGTCAATCAATCGATCGACATATTCAATCAGTCAGGATGAGTGAACTTCATATTTCATCCCAACACCCGTGTGGGGTTTTCAAACAATCAAACACAGATTTTAGTTGTGCAGTTGGGCGATGTGTAAAATTTATCGTCCCAGTCAATGTCATTCAAATAGATGTACATAAACAAACTGTCCGGTTTATAAATGAATATTTTATTTTATTCACTTCACGTTAAAAATTATATTTTTAACGATAAAACATTTTATTTCAACCTATGAATTTCTATTATTCATTTACACAATAAAATGATATTTTTATTTTTCTAACTTATTTTAGAAAATTTCGGCGGCATAACGGCACGATACTAGAAACGGGACAAGGCCTAGCCTAATCCCCGGTCTAGTGAAGGCCCATGCCATTCACATATCAATCAAATTCACTTTCGTTATGCAAACCACAAAATTTGGAGTAAGGGTCTAACCTAGCCTTACTCCTTCGCCTTATAACGGCGCACGTCTAATCCTAACCAATTTATCGATTCGATTTTTCACACCACAAACCACATTCAAACCAATATCGCAATCAATCACCAAACAGTCAAACAAACAAGTCCATGGTCTGTGGACGATTGTGTCGGGTGCTACTAAGCACCGTCTGCATCCTAGTATATATATAACTAGAAAAATTAAATTGAAAGGTGAGAAATTCTCACAGATAGCTATCCTAGCTCCACGGCACTTCATTTGCAGAAGTCTTCGTCGTTCCCGCCTTTTTGTCACCTTCGTTGCCCAAGGCCACTATATATATAAAAATCGAATTTTTATTTCGCTATTCAACATATACAAATCATATTTTTAAATCTGAAGTTTAACATATAAAAAATCACATTTTTATTTCGAAGTTCTATATATAAAAATCATATTTTCCTATCGAAGTTCAATATATAAAAATCATATTTTTCTATCGAAGTTCAATATATAAAAATCCTATTTTTCTATCGAAGTTCAATATATAAAAATCCTATTTTTCTATCAAAGTTCAATATATAAAAATCCTATTTTTTACTTTGGCTTTCAATATATAAAAATATGATTTTTACTTTTAAATTTCTAATCTTCTTCTAGTTTATAAATCATTTTAAAATCAGTTTTTATATTCCTTTACAAAAAATCCAGTTTTAAAAATTCTTTTATAAAAATCTGTTTTATACTTTTAAAACTTTCAGTTTTATACTTTTAAAACTTTCAGTTTTATACTTAAAACCATTTCAGTTTTTCTTCTTTAAAACATTTCAGTTTTTTATCTTTTTACAAAATTCAGTTTTTACTTTTAAAAATATTCAGTTTTAAACTACTTTTAAAATATTCAGTTTTTATACTACTTTTAAAAATATTCAGTTTTTATACTTTTTAAAACAAAACAGTTTTAATCTTTTTAAAACAAAACAGTTATATATTTTTAACAAAATCAGTTTATTATATATTTTTTTTTCCTTTTTTTACAGAATAAAAAAAATAAAATAAAAATAAAAATGTAAAGCGACTTACAGCGGAGGGGGGGGGGGGGCGTCTCGCAGGTCGTCGGAGGCTTCAGCGTCGCCAGCGAGGGGAGCTTCAGCGGGTTCAGTTGCGCGAACGAGAGGGGGGGGCTTCGGGTCTTCGATCGATGGGGGGGGCTTCGGGGTTCGAACGAGGGGCGGGAGGTCGACCGACTGGGCGGAGCGGTGGTGGTTGAGGGGTTCGGCGGTGGCTCGGCGATTTGATTAGGTTTTTTTTTTCTCTGAAATCGTTTAAATGAATCGGGGGGGGGGGGGGCAGAAAGGATATAAGGGAGGGAAGGGGGAATTAAAATATAATTAATTTTTTTTATTATTATTATTTAATTATGCAAAAAGTTGACTTTTACATACGACCTCTAAACGAGGCTCACCGCCTGCCGTCCATAGCGTTTCACCCCCATTCCGAACACAATGGGATATGTATCGTAAGCTGATTTGGTCGTTACAATCAGTTTCCTTTTGAATTTTCATTTAAATCACTATATTGAATTTTAAACGTACATTTCAAATTACCGGGGCCACATACTGACTAGAAAAATTCCAGAAAAATATTTTCTAGCTTCGTATTGACGATACGGTCCTAACAAAACTAGTTTCGTCGAATTTTGAGACCGTTTGAAAAATGGCCAATTTCCAGTCGATTAAATTCAACAGAAACTGGTCAAACGCGTTTTCCTTTGCCACGCTCACATATTGATTCGAAAAAATTATGAAATTTGAAACCTAGCAATAACCTGACACTGCGGATCTAACAAAAGTGGTTTCGTCGAAATCCGAGGTCGTTTGCAAAATGTCCATTTTTAAGGGTCTGAATTCCATAGCGACTATTCAGAATTTTCAACTGGACATATCTTTTGATTCCCGCTATCAAATTTCGATTGATCGGATTCGCTAGAAAGATATTCACTAACAGATATAAATATTTTTGGTTTCACAAAAATCCGGATTGTTTTGCACCCGGTACATTCAATTGAAGTTTGAAATCAAATTATCGAACTACCGCGCCATTTTCAATTCTATTTATAATTATATATAAATATTTATATTCTAACGACGACGTATATAAATATATACGTCGAATTCTATTCAAAACAAATTTCTCGTCGATATTATTTAAAATAATTCATTTTAAATAATCAAAATTCGCTAAAATTGCCAAAATAAAAATTTTAAACTGGCCCAGAATTTGCGGGTTGTTACAAATTCTTATCTCAACTCCATTTGAAACAATAATTTTTTTCAAACACTTATCATCCGGAAGAAATGAAAATTTTAAAGGATATAATTATGAAATTAATGTTTATAAAGAAAACCTTATATATAAAAGAATATATATATAATATCATAGTTAGAATAGGATAAGATAAATTTTAAAAACTATATATATATGTAAATTGAAAGTTTACTAAATAATTTAAATAATTGAATGTAAGAAAAATTTTGTTAAAAAATAGTTATAGATAAAATTTAATAAGTAAATTCTTGAAGAGAGGATAGTTATTTGAAATCAGACGATGTAAATATATATATATATATATATATATATATATATATATATATATATATATATAAGAAAATTCCTTAACTGAAAATTTACTCTTTCTTCCGAACTTCAGTACTTGAATCTAAACTCCAGTCTCAATGGAGTTGCTTAGCTCAAAGGACTTGTTTCAAATCCCATTTCAACCCATTTATTTAAATTCAAGGATTCAAAATCATACTCTTATAAAGTTTGACAACAATTCCGAGTATTCTCGATTACCTTAATTCCAATATTAAATTCAATAATTTTTTTTATTAAATTCGAGTCCACCAAATCCCCAAAAATCCCAAATCATATAAAATTTTGAATCTTTACAACTTCAAATTCACTTTGGTAATATTTCCTTAATCATTTCGAATAACATTCAAGATTCGGATCTTTAAAGGAAAAAATAAAATTTATCGAAATCGCCACATTCCTTTAAATGGATTTCCTTCAAATAGAATTTCAAATATTTAAATCATTTAACCATCCGATGTCCATATATAATTTGCTACCCTATGGCCAAGTGATTTAAATTTAATTTCTCGATATTCCGGGATGGATCTATCATTTCAATCCAAATCAGGGTCACAGAGATTTATCATTTCACTCAGTGTGCTTAATTTATTTAAATCGATAAATCCCGGGTTCATTAGATGCCCGTAACATCAAGGGTAAATTAGATTTATCGTCACAATCAACATACATTACAATATACTGAAATATGGAGCATTAAAATGTCACTATAAATTCAGTAATAAATTTCAACCAACATCCTTCACAACAATTTCATTCAACTGATCAGCATTAAACTATTTCGGGATTTTTCAAGGGTTCGAATCTCCAACTAGAAATTTAAATTAAATAACTAATCATTTACCTAAATTGCATGTTAACACACTTGCATGTCAAATTGAAACAACACATCAATAATCCAACACAACCATGCAACCAAACTTATTTCATAATTTAATTCAATAAATATGGGAATAATTCAGTATTTCGTGAGCAAAGAATCACTCACCTTTGGGTCCTTAGTGGATCGGACGTGCAACCATAGCCCAAAATTTCACAGTCTCTAAACGCAGCCAGGTTAGCTCCAAAACGTCCGCAATTCCGCCACAATCCCAACGCAACAAACCGTGACCAAATCCGAGTTAAAACGAGAGAGTTATCAGTGTTTTAGTGTTCGAAATTTTAAAATATATAAATTAATAAAATAATGGCTCACCCTCTAACCTAATGCCACGTCAGCTCAGAAATTCATCTTCCCGCTCCTCTCTTTCTCGCTTCAGCACTCGACGCAAAGAACCCATCGACCCGTGACTTTGACCATAGATTGCAACCTCCTCCGACCATGATACCTTCACCGATCATCACTGCCATGACACTCGGCTCGAGACGCATCCGCCATCCCTGATGCCATCTGCTCCGGTGGCCCTAAGCTCCGACCATCATCAACCCTAAAACCGCCTTTTCAGAGCTTTAACCACCAAATTTCAATGATCTAACGCACAATAAATTACATGAATACCACGGCTGAACTCGTATCAATCTCCTCTTCAAAACCCAGGTCTCAATTTCCTCGATTGATTGCCGGATTGAAAATCCCCAAATCACACCTTAGGGTTTCGCAGTTTCTAGCCTTTGACTGCGATTTCCGGCAAAATCGAGCACTGCATGTCGAAACGAATTACACCAGAAGCTTTGTATCGTTGAGAGCTTCGATTTGACATATAATTCGATAGGGTTTTGAGAGATTTTATTTTGAGGTGAAATTTTCTTTGAAACTAGGGTTTAGAATTTATTTCTGCCATTAGAGAAAGCTATGGAGGTGGAAATGAACGTACAATGTTAAATGGCCTGATAGGGTAAAGGTGGATTTTATTTATATATAATTATAAGGCCCAAATATGAGAAATACCCAATTATTTCTTTATATTGATCTCGTTCACACTTCCTCTCGTACAGTCAACCGACAAGTCGGATTGTAATGCAAATTTATATCCTACCATAATTCATCGTTCTGAATCCAATGGCGCCAGTTTCGTCGAATTCCGAGACGGTCGTCAAACAGTTAAATTTCACAGCTAATTAAACAAATAAAATATTCAATTATTCGATTAACTGTTTAATTCAAATTAAATACTCGTTAAATTCAAATTCAAATCAAACTACACCTTAAATAAATTCTATAAATTTATTTCGTGAATTTTAAGTTCTCCGGTTTGATTATCTAAATCTTAGATTTGAGTTTCAACTAAAATTAACAACTGAGAATTTCCATTTCCAATTTACATTTGAATTCTACTTTTAAATTAATACACTCAAATAAATTTACTTATTTAAATATTAAATTTTCAAATTACAACCATCCTAAGAACAAACTAAATTAAAAATCTATTTGTACTCAATTCAACCAATCATCAACATTAGAATCAAAAAAATTTGAATTTCCCTAAATATATTCCAATTTATTTATTTAAAAATTGAAATTTAAATATATTGAAAATTATGGGACGTTACATTCTCCCCCACTTAAAATCTTTTCGTCCTCGAAAAGAGAACGAAACGATGTTAAGCACAAAACTATTTTAAATTCATACATAAAAATAGCCCTTATTAAGTAAGTTATATTTGTAAATCTCATAAATTTTCTAACTCCCGAAATCACGGAAAATTTCGGCAGCATCTCCTTTGTACGGAGAGGTCCGGAAAATCACAGCATATATAAAATTCAAATATACATCTCATCATTCGATGAGGCATCCCAAAATTGGGGAAAACACCATATATATTCTAACCATAAACTATATAACACACATACGTACATTGTTTAGCATTTATTTGCACTTTTATTTACCTTAACATTTAGCATTTAGCGCAAGCGAGCCCCAAAGCATAGCGCGACTTCCTTACACCTGCTACATACTCACATACACATAAGAATCAAACATATATGTAATACATAGCAAAAGTACACAATTTACACAACATATAATCAACATTTCAACTACAAATCCAAAATATTCATAACAGGTCACCGAATAAAACAAGGTTTATCACTCACTAAAAGTTGAAATTTGGCTAAAGCACACTAGGGAAAAGTTGTTCTAATCGTTTCAGGCTTTCCGAATTGTCCGGACTCGTTGAATTCGGACAATTCGTTCAAAAGTTATGCTCATTTTAGTGGGGGTGAACACTTCAGCTCGCACACTGAAAATGCAGATCTGAAATGTTTTACCCAGTTTTTAACCCTTTAAACATCAGATTTATGCTTAACACTTAACGAAAAAGTTTTAGTTTACGTCCTGGCCTTTCCGAATTGCACGCGCACATTAAAATCCGACGCTCCGTTAGAGAGTTATGGTCAAAACAATATCGCTATTCAGTTCAGTTTTTTATTTTCTGCGTATAAAACTACGACTAAAACTTGCATTTCAGCTTAGTAAACATATGAATTAGACATGGCTTTATAAGCGAAAGTTTTAGCTCAGTTTCTAAGGTTTCCGAAAAGTGCGGAATTGTCGCATTCCGATCAGCCCATCAAAAGCTATGGTTATTTTAGTTCAGCTTATCGAATAGTTCAGATTTTTGCATAACATTGGTTTATATTCGGAGTTTTCAACCTTTCGGATTTCAAAACTTAAACAATGCTTTATTATCAAAGATGGGTTGTCGCTTCGTTTTGTTCATAATACGATTCACCCTCTATTGCTTACACATATTCATTTCCCTCATATTAAATGTAAATTTTAGTCAAACTCGAATTCATTTTACTTTCTGAGTTTTATTTGATTATATTAAATCATCTATTCATCAACTCTGGTCAATTTCTTTTCATTCATCAATTTCTTATTTATTTAAACTTCAAAGATTTTACCCCTATTCTGAGGTTTAAAGTTTTCCAATCCAGTAATTCTAGTAAACTATAACATTTACAATGGTCATCACTTCTTAAATCATATAATAGATTTTTCATTGAATTCGATTTCAATTTATTCCTATTTTCCATTCATATCAAATTACACTTCATTTCTTCGTTTACATTCATTTGTTTTTTTTTTATTATTGTTCAACTATTCTTCATTCCATACTTTACATTCATTTCCATTTCTTATCCTCTTCTATACCCATTCATTTTTTAGTAAAACTTATTCTACTAACTTAAATTTATCTATTGAGTTCTCGAATCTGAATTGGGTTGAAGACTATCCATATAGCTCCAAAAATCATTTAGTTCTCAACTCATTATTCGAATTCTATGTTAAATTTGTTTAATTGAATTCTTTTACTTATTTACCCTTTTATCGTTCACTAAATTTCATTCATTTACATAACATTTATCGCTGGTACGAATCAAATTTCCCTCACTAAACCTAACCATCAACATGCATTCTAAATCGACTTATTAAATTCTCTAAGTTGATTTCTTTAATTAATCCATCGTCTCGACTCAAGTTATATTTTTTTATCTCATTCCTATAGTTCAAATAAAAATTCATTTACTTAACTAAATCTATTACTTGACTCACAAATCCTGAATTGAATTTAGAACCATTCATGACTCAAATCTTATGATTAATTCTCAACCATTATTATTATTCGATTTCTAATTTACTTGTTTAACTCGATCGCTTCTTCTTTTTTTCTTCTCTTTTTTCTACGAATCAAGTTACGTTCCATTTTCCTCTCACGGCTTTACTTAGATTTAATATCGATGCATTGCCTAAATGAGGTCCGACTCATTTAGACTTATATATATTCATTCTACGTGTATTCTAATTCACCATTTACTTCTTTGTTTTAGTTTATTAACCATTCACATTTCATTAACAACTTAATTCCTCATCAATTTCTTCTCGACTAACTTAACTTACTCCTTAACTATTCCACATTATAAGTCGTTACCGTTTTTATTTCACCACCAAAATTTTCAATGCATTTTAGTCGACTTAAATTAAGTTTTGTTCCTATATTTTTCAACACTCCTAACGACCAACTTAGAATTTGTTGAACCTTACTGTTGTACTTAAGAGTTTAATGATTATTTCCCGTTTCCTTAATACCTAGCCCATTCCTGGGTTTGGAAATGTAACATTCCAAAGAATCGAGTTAACCTGGTACTTAAATCCCTATCATTGGACTTAAAGACTTTGATTTCTGGTTTAAACTGAGTTTAAAAATAACATATGTTTTATAAAAGTTTTATAGAAAACCTTACCATAAAATTTTTAAATCCAAATTCTTAATTAACTAAGAACATAGAATTTTAAATTCTGGTTTAATTTAAATTCGACTTAAATAACATATACTCATTCCTTACATAAAAATTTGTATCATATGGAATTAATTTCAAAGCCCTTTGTCAAACAAGTTATAATAACCATCAAGTGGTCTCCCCCACTTAAACCCTTCAGAATAAACATCGATAATGCGTGCACTCATTACCAAAGTTATTCCTAAGGTTTAAGTAGAGGTTTCACACTTATCTCGTTTGAAACCATTTCCAAAACTATTTTCTTATCATACGATATTATTTCAAACATTAGCAAACTATCTTCAAAAACACCCCAGGATCAGGTTTCAAGTTCATTTATATTTTAATCACAAACCTTTCTCACCTAGTGATACTTAATGGTATCATTTCATTTTCAAATATTTTCTAACCATTTAATTTCCTCTTACTAGATTCATTATCTAGTCAACCATAATAGATAATAACTTAATATTATTACCTACTAAGGATCGATGCTTACACACATAAAACCAATAATATATAGGATATATATATATATATATATATATAATATAATCGAAAACCTTATTATGTCAATTCATCCTTTTCGACTATTTAAGAATTCCTATCGATTGTATGGCGTCCCATATATCGACCAGAATTCATAAATATTCAACAGAACGAGCCAACACAATATAAAACCATTTTAATATAAAAATGCAAGTACGCTCTCTCGTATATACTCTCAAACTCATTCTAGGGCACTACTGACCTTATCTCTAATGAGTTAATTCCCAAACAGAGCCAATGTTATTGCTAACCATCGCTCTGATACCAACTGTAACGACTCACATTTTTAACCATTAAAATCGACAATAAGCCACACATGTCGACCCAAACAAATCGTAAATGCAGGTAGTTATTGGGAAAAGAAGAAAAGAAAGAAAGAAGAGAAAACAATAACAGAATCTCACAGCGGAAGGACAACATATAATAAACAAATAGCAGTTAAAAAGCAGTTGAAATGTATACTGTGATTATAACATTCAATGATTATCAGAGTTACATATACATACGGATGTACATAATAAGCAGTGGAAATAAATGCAGTGGTTAAACTATACTCATAATAGATATATACGCCAAACTTCGTCTTCGTCCTCCAAGGCAAGGGAATCTTCGCTAACTGCAACATCTGCTGACCCGAGTTGCATAAAAATAAAACCCAACAAACACTCGGATCAGCACTAAATCATCTCATATTAGTCAAATCAAAATAAGAAATAACATTAGTATCATGGGTGCAGTAACTCAAGAGATGTTACGGGATTTTTCCATCTCCCAAGGATCCGTTAAACTAATACATAGATAGTATAATACGCTATTATGATAGTGTCTATCTAGTAAAGTACAAATACTGAAAATAGCGTAAGCGGGATTACATTTTTACCCTTACACCGTTTATAATACCATAGTCTATACAGTACCATAAACCCACCGTAAACGATGGCATCAGAGGGCACTCCATAGGTACGATACAAATCAAAATCGTATGGGGCTCGATAAGGATAATATGACAAGGCACTCAAGGCAACGCCCAGGGTAGGATTCTTCCAATTGCACTCCCGGACCGGTGGTAACGCATAGCAGCCACTACCACCCACCTCGGAACACACTCCCAAAGTCATAAATGGGCCCAAATCATCATCATCATCAAATTCATAGAAATAGTATCGAAGAAGTGTGTCCGATAAAAGGTGCTACCTCAGTTAGTCACGGTATAGCTCCTGTTTTAGTCATTTCAATTCTGACCCGAAGGTCAGGGCTATTTCGTCATCGTTCATCTTCTTCGATCCAATAATCACCACCAAGTCATCATACCTCATTCTGGATACGTCAAAACGTTCACAGTTGTTAAAGTGGTATCGACACTGATAGAGAGTATGCCTTATGTCGACTCCGGTCTCTTTAACAACCAACGCTTACATTTCCACATCGGTTGGTTCTTTTACATTTTCTCAAAGGTTCGTTTCATATCAAATATCATATTCTGTTTCGAACCAAATTTATATTCAAATAGAATATAATTTCATATCAACGTATCGTAATCATTCCAAACCGATTTATGTTCTAGCTAGAATATATTCATCTCATTATATTATAATCATATAATATTTCACCAAATCGATTCATATTCAAGTAGAATATACTTCATATCAAGATTATAATTATCTCAAATCGATTTATGTAAAAATCCATTCATATTCAACACGAATATATATTTCATAACCACTCATTTTAAATCTCTTAGGAGATCCATTTATATTCAAGAAGAATATAATTTATAAATCCATATAAAAATCGATTTAAATCGGTTCATCTTTAAATAGAAGGAATTCTTATCTCAACTCCATTTGAACCAATAATTTTTTTTCAAACACTTATCATCCGGAAGAAATGAAAATTTTAAAGGATATAACTATGAAATTAATGTTTATAAAGAAAACCTTATATATAAAAGAATATTTATATAATATCATAGTTAGAAGAGTATAAGATAAATTTTAAAAACTATATATATATATATATATATATGTAAATTGAAAGTTTACTAAATAATTTAAATAATAGAATGTAAGAAAATTTTTGTTAAAAAAAAATAGTTATAGATAAAAGTTAATAAGTAAATTCTTGAAGAGAGGATAGTTATTTGAAATCAGACAGTGTAAATATATATATAAGAAAATTCCTTAACTGAAAATTTACTCTTTCTTCCGAACTTCAGTACTTGAATCTAAACTCCAGTCTCAATGGAGTTGCTTAGCTCAAAGGACTTGTTTCAAATCCCATTTCAACCCATTTTTTTAAATTCAAGGATTCAAAATCATACTCTTATAAATTTTGACAACAATTCCGAGTATTCTTGATTACCTTAATTCCAATATTAAATCCAATAAAAAAAATTATTATATTCGAGTCCACCAAATCCCCAAAAATCCCAAATCATATAAAATTTTGAATCTTTACAACTTCAAATTCACTTTGGTAAATTTCCTTAATCATTTCGAATAACATTCAAGATTCGGATCTTTAAAGGAAAAAATAAAATTTATCGAAATCGCCACATTCCTTTAAATGGATTTCCTTCAAATAGAATTTCAAATATTTAAATCATTTAACCAACCGATATCCATATATAATTTACTACCCTATGGCCAAGTGATTTAAATTTAATTTTTCGATATTCCGGGATGGATCTATCATTTCAATCCAAATCAGGGTCACAGAGATTTATCATTTCACTCAGTGTGCTTAATTTATTTAAATCGATAAATCCCGGGTTCATTTGATGCCCGTAACATCAAGGGTAAATGAGATTTATCGTCAAAATCAACATACATTACAATATACTGAAATATGGAGCATTAAAATGTCACTATAAATTCAGTAATAAATTTCAACCAACATCCGTCACAACAATTTCATTCAACTGATCAACATTAAACTATTTCGGGATTTTTCAAGGGTTCGAATCTCCAACTAGAAATTTAAATTAAATAACTAATCATTTACCTAAATTGCATGTTAACACACTTGCATGTCAAATCGAAACAACACATCAACAATCCAACACAACCATGCAACCAAACTTATTTCATAATTTAATTCAATAAATATGGGAATAATTCAGTATTTCGTGAGCGAAGAATCACTCACCTTTGGGTCCTTAGTGGATCGGACGTCCAACCATAGCCCAAAATTTCACAGTCTCTAAACGCAGCCAGGTTAGTGCCAAAACGTCCACAATTCCGCCACGATCCCAACGCAACAAACCGTGCCCAAATCCGAGTTAAAACGAGAGAGTTATGTGTGTTTTAGTGTTCGAAATTTTAAAATATATAAATTAATAAAATAATGGCCCACCCTCTAACCTAATGCCACGTCAGCTCAGAAATTCATCTTTCCGCTCCTCTCTTTCTCGCTTCAGCACTCGACGCAAAGAACCCATCGACCCGTGACTTTGACCATAGATTGCAACCTCCTCCGACCACGATACCTTCACCGATCATCACTGCCATGACACTCGGCTCGAGACGCATCCGCCATCCCTGACGCCATCTGCTCCGGTGGCCCTAAGCTCCGACCATCATCAACCCTAAAACCGCCTTTTTAGAGCTTTAACCACCAAATTTCAACGATCTAACGCACAATAAATTACATGAATACCACGGGTGAACTCGTATCAATCTCCTCTTCAAAACCCAGGTCTCAATTTCCTCGATTGATTGCCGGATTGAAAACCCCCAAATCACTCCTTAGGGTTTCGCATTTTCTAGCCTTTGACCGTGATTTTTGGCAAAATCGAGCATTGCATGTCGAAACGAATTACACCAGAAGCTTCGTATCGTTGAGAGCTTCGATTTGACATATAATTCGATAGGGTTTTGAGAGATTTTATTTTGAGGTGAAATTTGTTTTGAAACTAGGGTTTAGAATTTATTTCTGCCATTAGAGAAAGCTATGGAGGTGGAAATGAACGTACAATGTTAAATGGCCTGATAGGGTAAAGGTGGATTTTATTTATATATAATTATAAGGCCCAAATATGAGAAATACCCAATTATTTCTTTATATTGATCTCGTTCACACTTCCTCTCGTACAGTCAACCGACAAGTCGGATTGTAACGCAAATTTATATCCTACCATAATTCATCGTTCTGAATCCAATGGCGCCAGTTTCGTCGAATTCCAAGACGGTCGTCAAACAGTTAAATTTCACAGCTAATTAAACAAATAAAATATTCAATTATTCGATTAACTGTTTAATTCAAATTAAATACTCGTTAAATTCAAATTCAAATCAAACTACACCTTAAATAAATTCTATAAATTTATTTCGTGAATTTTAAGTTCTCCGGTTTGATTATCTAAATCTTAGATTTGAGTTTCAACTAACAACTGAGAATTTCCATTTCCAATTTACATTTGAATTCTACTTTTAAATTAACACACTCAAATAAATTTACTTATTTAAATATTAGATTTTCAAATTACAACCATCCTAAGTACAAACTAAATTAAAAATCTATTTGTACTCAATTCAACCAATCATCAACACTAGAATCAACAAAACTTGAATTTCCCTAAATATATTCCAATTTATTTATTTAAAAATTGAAATTTAAATATACTGAAAATTATGGGACGTTACATATAATTAGTGATTTAGAGAATTAAATGGTCGTTTAATTAAAATGTATGGAATATTTAATTAATTTAAATAATAGAATAATATATTAGATTTCTGAGATAGTCAGAAATAGTGGAATTCACAATATTGTGTGAATTGGATCATTTATAATATATAATTCGATTTGGAGTTGAATTATATTAATGAATATATTATATAAACGAAGCTTGAACATATAAATTATATTATAATTATAATCGAGCTCGAAATGGCGCGACATTTCATAATTTGGCGATTCGAACTTTAAACGAATATAGAGATCCGTTTTAAATCGGATTCCAGTGAAACAAGAAAAGTATGGAGCTGGTGAAGTATATTTTTCTAGTGGAAGAGAAAAATGGGATTTCATTGTGTAGATATTGATTTATGTTCAAATCAAATTTTAGAAAAGTCGCTATGGGATTCCTTTGAAATTTATAAATATAAATATATATATATATTTATATTTATATTATAAAAGGATTTTAAATATAAATCGAATATCGATATAACTGGGAATTTTGAAATATCGAGTTATAAATCCAATTGGAGCTGTATGATATTCTATTGTGAATATATACAATAATATAAATTTATTTATATTTAATTTATTTTTTTAAATATATTTATATATTTAAATGTGTTATTTAAAGCTTTAAAAATAGCCAGTTTTGCAAACGACCTCCGTTTTTGACGAAACTAATTTTATTGGGTCCGCAATATTAAATTAATGCTAGATTTTAGTTTTCATGATTTTTAAAGTCAGTATGTGGCCGTACGGGATTTTAATGTGAAATATTATCAATAATTTGACCTTTAAAAATACGCTGCGTGAGCAAACGGAGTCGGAATTCGATGAAACAAGTTTCGTAGCGTCCGTAATGACAAACCATAGTTGCAGGTCAATTTTCACTGAAAACAGGATTCGTATGTGATTATATGAATTTTTAAATGATAAATTGAACTAACGCTTCAACAGAAATGAATATTAAATTGAATTAAAAATTATATATCCATCCTATAAAAACACCTTAACTTCCTAAACCTAATTTACACTTCTCTGGTCAATGTTTTTGTGCCGTTATTCTTCATTTCAAGAGAGAGAGAAATAGCGAGATAATAAAATCAAAATAATCAAATATAAATTTATTAATCATTATATATATATATATATTTGGGATTCTTGATGGATTCTCTACAGCCTAGTATACAAATTAAGGGGTTTGACGTCTGATTGAGGATATACGAAATGTATGGCGTTAGTATTTCCGTGCTAGGGTTGGAAATCGTAAAGCATTGAAGCATCGATGTGGAATTTTGAGGTTGTATTCAAGTTTGTGGAGTGTTGTAGCTATTGCATCAAGATTTTGGTGAGGATTCAAGTTGAAAAATGTCGATCGAAATACTGGGCATCGTGGAAAGAAGCTGTCGACGGCATTGCTATGTGGAGTTCTAATTGCTCAAAAATGGTACGGTTGTGAAGAGGTTTTGAGGTGTTGAATTTTGATGGGTTCAGTTTGAATTTCTGTGATTTAATGTGTCGATCGCTTATTGTAGGTTTCAAATGAACTGGGAGACGCAAATACGAAAGTGGAACCGAGCTTCAGTTTTGTGTGGTGGAATGGAGGAGATTAAGGGGAGATGAATAACGGTGAGTTAATTTCGAAGTTTTGTGGAGAGATTATGGAGTAAATGGGATCAAAGAAAGTGGAAATGGCTTGAGCAAATACTGGAGCACAGTGGAAGTCTAGGAGCAGGTCACGACAGTTGGGGAAGAAGGAAGGAATTGGGCCCACGTACTTGGTTAGGGAATTGGGCCGGGGTACTTTGGTATGGGCCAAATTCAATAAAAAAAATTAGTTTAATCCTTTTTAAATATCTGTAAACTGGTAAATTGAGTATCTCCTTCATACGTTATCAGTTTTTCGAAAGGTTAGATCCGTTGGGATCGTATGGACGAGGGCTAGAACATGGAATTGACTAGGAGTGAATTGGAGCTCGTCTCAATTTATAGCGAAATAAATTGTCCATCTCAATCAATCAACAATTATCATTATTCAACGATGATCGTCCAATGTGAGTAAAACTCACCAACTCTACCAGTATATATTTTTATAACGTATATTTAGAATGGATAAATGATGATTGATATCTGTATGTTGATTGTTTGATTTAATTGCTGATTGATTGGTTGAAATTATAAAAATAATTTTATATATAAATCGTTGATCAAATATTGATTCTGTTTAGAAGAATATTTCATATTGAAATGAAATTGATATGAATTATATTGTGTAACATCTGTGGATGTAGGGAAACAGATCGGAGGAATCCGACTGGATTCCTCAACATTTATTTTATTGTTTTTCATATATGATGATATATGATGTGATATATAATCTGTTGTTGATGATGTGTGTTAGAATGATATTGCTCATTGTTATCTGGTATTTTAAATACCATAAGGAATACTGAATGTTAAAAAGGAAATTTTCAATGTTGTATTGAAAAAGAAATATATATAAAATAAAAGGATTTTATAGAAAGAGATATTTATAAAATCAAAGGATTTCATAAAAAGAAATATTTTTAAAATGAATAGAATTTTATAAAAGGAATTATTTATATAATAAATAAGATTACATAAAAGGAAATATTTGCAAACCATTTACAAATAGAATAGAAAAGAAAATATTTGTAAACCATTTACAAATAGAATAGAAAAGGAAATATTTGTAAACCATTTACAAATAGAATAGAAAAGGAAATATTTGTAAACCATTTACAAATACAATAGAAAAGGAAATATTTGTAAAACATTTACAATTAGATTACAAATGGAAATATTTATTTATGAAATAAATAGAGTAATAAAAGTAATTATTTATAAAATAAATAAGATTTTATTAAAGGAATTATTTGGAAAATAAATAGAAATATTTATAAAACAAATATGGTTTTATAAAAGGGATATTTGGAAATTAAATAGAGTAAATCAAATAGGGTTAATCGAATAGGGTAAATCAATTAGAGTTAATCGATAGAGTTACTTAAATAGAGTTAATCGAATATTGGTTATTCAAATAGAGTAATTGATTAGAGTTAATCAAATAAGGTTAATTGATAAGAGTTAATCGCTTAGAGATAATCGATAGAGTTAATTGATTTGAGTTAATCAAATAGAGTAAATCGAATTAGAGTTAATCAAATAAAGTAAATCGAATTTGATTTAATCGAACAAGAGTTAGTCGAGTATTAGTCATTCGAATAAAGTTAATTGAATTAGAGTTAGTCGGAATAGAGTTATTTGAATATAGTTTATTCGAAGAAAGAGTTTTCAAATAAGGTTATTCGAAGAAGAGAATTAATCGAATATAGTTTATTCGAAAAGAGGTTATCGAATATTAGTTATTCGATGTGAGATTATCGAATATTAGTTATTCGAAAGGACTTATCGAATATTAGTTATTCGAAAGGAGTTATCCAATATTAGTTATTCGAAAGGAGTTATCGAATATTAGTTTTTCGAAAGGAGTTAATCAAATATAGTTTATTCAAATAGAGTTAAAGGAGTTAATCGAATATAGTTTATTCTGAATAAGTTAAAGGAGTTAATCGAATATAGTTTATTTGAATAGAGTTAAAGGATTTAATCGAATATAGTTTATTCGAATAGAGTTAAAGGATTTAATCGAATATAGTTTTTTCAAATAGAGTTAAAGGAGTTAATCGAATATAGTTTATTCAAATAGAGTTAAAGGAGTTAATCGAATATAGTTTATTCAAATAGAGTTAAAGGAGAAAATCGAATATAGTTTATTCAAAAGGTGTAATCGAATATAGTTTATTCGAAAGGAGTTAATTGTTAAGAGTTAATCAAATAGAGTTAATCCATTTGGGTTAATCATATAGAGTTAATCCATTAGAGTTAATCAAATAGAATTAATAGAATAGAGTTAATCAAGTAGAGCTAACTGATAAGAGTAAATCGATTAGAGTTAATCGAATAGTGTTAATTGAATAGAGTTAATCGAATATGGCTATTCGAAGAGAGATTATCGAATATAGTTCATTCGAAGGAGGACTTATCGAATAGAGATTTATTCGAAAGAAAGTTACGTAAGGAAGTTGTTAAAGGTTTAAAAGGTGAACATTGTCTGTTTCGAAGTTAGAAATGTTGTTCAGTTAAGGTCTGAGAGGTAGTTATACCCCAACTTGATTGGCTTCGTTTTTAACTAAGGAATGGTTAAGGTTCGATAGTGAAGATTAGTTAAGTAAATTTAGTTAATGAGTGTAATGGTTTGAGTTGGCATAGTGATGTTTTATTTTAACATCTGTTTAAATCCAGTGAAGGAGTTTTGGAAATTTTTTCTAAATAAGAATCAGAAATGTTTTCTAAATTTAGAAAATAAGAATTTCAGTATATATATGGAAATAGGAAATGGGTAAACGAATAAATTAATTTAAGAGATAAATGATGTTTGATGATTGATCGATAAAATTTCCATCTGGAAATAATATTGTTGTTTGCACATGTTTTTCTTTGATAGTTAACTCACCGACTATCGAAAATTTTGACCATTTTTCCGTCGTCAATACGGAGAGACCTGGATTAGATTCATTATCTAAAAACTACTCTGATTGGTGTTAGCGTTGCGATCAAATATGATGAAGATAATTGAAGACGGAGTTTGTGAAAGGGTCGTTCTGGCGATCCTAGGTAGAAATTGACCAAGATGGATTTACAGAATAGTACCTTCGGTTTATCCAGTCACATGACAACCTGTATCGAAGAATGTATGACAGATTATATTTAGTGGATCATGTAAGTTGATCTCTTCAAATGTATGTACGTTTGGTGGCGAAGGAATTCGTTTCTCTTAGCTGTATACCCGTTGTATTTTTGGGGAAATCAATTTGTGATTTGGCGGGTATGACAATGTGACATTCAAAGTGAATAAATTGTGATTTGTAAGAGACAAGCGTGGCCTCTAGCCTCACAACCAAGAAATGACAAAAATCGGGCAGGCAACATGGCTAAGCGGTTGGCTGCCAAGTAGGGTGTACTATCACCTATCTAGAAATATTCATTTCATTCTTTAATCTATTCGATGTTGTCCCATTCGGGAAACGGTTGCTGATCCCAACCGTTTGTGATATACATTCGATACACTCAAGCAAAATGAGTGGTCGGTCCTGTATGGCCGGGTTGCAAGATGTTCTTGTTGAACCCAATGTATTCCTCTCTAGAGGTACACTATCGGAAGGTGGTTCCATACCTTGTCATAGTTGGTAATCCATTATCCAATAAGTGCTCGCGGTTTTGATTGTATACTATATATGTAGAACGTGAGATAAAAGCATTTCTGCTAGATGATTATTATATTGTGGTTGATAGACAATATCATAATATCAAAAGAATTTTGATATAAAGACTATTTTGGATTCTCATAAGGGAAAACCTGTTCCGTTATATGACGTGGTCTTATGAGATATCGTTTAATTGCTCAAACTGTTTTAAACTGTTTTACTCACACCAGTCCCATGACTGACCCAGAGTTTGTTTTGTTTTGTTTTCCCTAAACTCTTGGGTGCCCAATTTTGTTTGGGAAGTCAAGTAGTCGGGATTTTACCGATATACTTGGAGAGCTTGGAGTAGGAGGCTTCAGGATTATATAACTATTGTTTATTTCCGCTATGTTATAAGTGTTGTACTCTGATAATGTTACTGTATACATATACTGATTTTATTTCAGAGATATGTTATCTATTATATATTGTTCGTTCCGCTGTGAGATTCGTGTTACTCTGATGTTGTATGTTCTTCTTCTTCTATTCTAAGTTTCTATCTTATCTATTCTCACCCTCTAATTTCTTTCATGGACTATTCAGTGTTTTCGATGCTTGAATAGTCGACATAGTGTTGTATGCCGATATCCAGGATCGCAAATTCCCCAGGTTGTTACAGTGGTATTAGAGCTTAAGTTTAAGTAATTACCTTGGCTCTATGGCGTAACTCGGTAGAAATGGGGTTAGTAATACCCTAGATTGAGATGAGTGTATATATATAAGCACGTATTTGTTATTTGATATAAAATGGTTTTATATTGTGTAGATTTATTGGCTGAGTTGTTTATGGGTTCTGATCGATCAGTTTGATCCACTATATCGGTAGAGTTTCTAAACACTTGAATACGATGGGTCGACACGATATGTTTTGTAAAGAGGGTAAATGAAAATATTTTTACCCAAAGTATATTTTGATATAGAGAAAATATATACATTGGAATTATAATATATTGGATATATTGGTTGTTATTATAATCGAGTAAGATTGTAAATTAAAAGGTTATATATATAACCAAGTAGAATTCGTATAAGTGTTACGAAGTGAATTAAATCTGAATTTAAATCAGAAATGAAATTAAAACTCTGGAAATTTGAATAAGTGGTTGTAAATGAATATGGATTGGATATAAGATAATTTTAAAATTTTGGGAGATTTTAAATTGTTTTAAAGGTGTGTAAATGGTATTTTGAAATGAATTTCAAAATGGAAGTGTTTAGATATGGTTTTGAAAGGGATATAGTATTGAACTCACTTCGATAGTTGGAAATAGATTCCGATGATGATCATGACATCATCGGTGTTCATTTTCGAGTACTAAGTGACGGATTACTACCAAAATTTTTATTTTTGAATTATTTTGAGAGAAACAAGTTGTTTTGATACTTTGAAATGAATATTTCGATTTTTTAAAAGGGTAAACTGTTTAAAACTCTCAGGAAGAGATTGTTTTAATTAAAAACAAATTTAAATGGAAATTTGTGAAACCGAGCTGGAATTGAATAAAAACCAATTAACTGGAAATTGAATTGGAATACAATATATCAACTGGGATCAGATTTTGAATTGTGAGATAAGAATCTGAAATGGTATTGGATTGGTGAGTTAGAGTTTGAAATTGAGAATGGAACTCGAATTTGAAATGGAATTCGACTTGGGTATAAGCAAATTATTCGGTTTGAAGATAAAAACTGATTTGGAGTTTGATTAGGATAACATAGATATATGCTGAGTTGATAGCATATGGAAGTGATAGATTTGATATGCTCGACAAAAAGGTACACGTTTATATTCTAATTGGATATGAGATTTTGGGGCTGAATTGGCAAGCCGCTTGGCTGTTTGATTTTCTTTTGGGTTGGAAATAGCCCAGAGAGGCGAGTTGTAGTTGTACCGATTGACCAGTACAAAGGAGGTGCTGGCGAAATTTTTCGAAATTTTGGGTGTTAGAAAATTTTCAGGATTTTTGAAAATTTTCGTTAGTACGAATAAATAAATATTTAATTGAAATTAAATTGGTTCAGTTGAAATTGAAGTTAAGAAGTGAACAAATAAGTTCTAACCAGTCAATAGGGTTTGTTTTCTACCTTAGCAATTTCGAGGTCGAAATTATTTTTAAGGGGGGAAGAATGTAACGTTTTAGCGATATAATAATTAATTAATTTAATTAGTGATTTAGAGAATTAAATGGTCGTTTAATTAAATTATGTGGAATATTTAATTAATATAAATAATAGAATAATATATTAGATTTTTGTGATAGTTAGAAATAGTGGAATTCACAAAATTGTGTGAATAGGATCATTTATAATATACAATTCGGTTTAGAGTTGAATTATATTAATGAATATATTATATAAACGAAGCTTGAACGTATATGTAACAACCCGGAAATTCTGGGCCAGTTTAAATATTTTATTTTGGCAATTTTAGCGAATTTTGAATATTTAAAATAGATTATTTCAAATAAAATCGACGAGAAATTTATTTTGAATATAATTCGAACGTATATATTATACGCGTCGTCGTTAGAATATAAATAATTATATATAATTATAAATAGAATTGAAAATGGCGCGGTAGTTCAATAATTCGATTTCAAATTTCAATTGAATGTATCGGGTGCAAAACAAACCGGATTTTGGTGAAACCAAAAACATTAGGATCTATTTGAGAATATCTTTCCAACGAATCCGAAAAATCAAAATTTCATAGCGGGAATCAAAAGATATGTCCAGTTGAAAATTCTGAATAGTCGCTATGGAATTCAGGCCCTTAAAAATGGACATTTTGCAAACGACCTCGGATTTCGACGAAACCACTTTTGTTGGATCCGCAGTGTCAAATTATTGCTAGATTCCAAATTTCATAATTTTTCGAATCAATATGTGAGCGTGGCAAAAGAAAATGTGTTTGACCAGTTTTAGTTGATTTTAATCGACTGGAAATGGCCATTTTTCCAACGGTCTCAGAATTCGACGAAACTAGTTTTGTTAGGACCGTATCATAAATACGAAGCAAGAAAATATTTTTTGAGAAATTTTAGAGTTAGTATGTGACCCCGGTAAATTGAAATGCGCGTTCAAATTCAATATACAGAGTTATATGTTGATTTTAACGGAAACTGATCGAAATGATTGAATCAGCCTACGATACATATCCCATTGTGTTCGGAATGTGGGTAATTAGCTATGGACGATAGGCGGTGGGCCTCGTTCAGAGGTCGAAAATAAAAGTTGCTTTTTGGTGAAAATAAAATAAATTAAAAATTAAAAAACCCCCTTTCCCTCCTCCCCTTATAAACCACTGGCCCCCCCTTCCCTTCATTTTCGTTCATCACAGAAAAAAAAAGAAAAAAAAGGAGAGAAGCGATCGAGAGGGAGACCCCCCCCCCCAGCGGCGCCAACCTCGCGACAGCCCCCCGTCTATCGAAGACCACCGCAACCGACACCCCCCCTTTTTCCTCCTACTGCCGATCGACGAGAACCCCCCCCCCCCAAAAGGTGTCGCGCGATGAAATCGACCCCCCTGCAACCAGATCGAGCACCGCAGCTACCCCCCTTCCTACCTCGCGCCGATACACCCCCCCCCCCCCCCCCGCCTCATCCACTGACGAACGCGACAGCCCCCCCAAACAATTAACTGTAAGTTTTTTTAATTTCATTTATTTGTTTATTTTTGTTTTAATTCATTTTAATGTTTAACTTAGGTTAATCAGTTTAAAAACTGATTTGTAGTATGTAGATTTTTAATTTACAAAAGAAATGATTTTTATGTTTAGGCATAAAATAAAATATAATTTTCAGGTTATAATTATAATCAAAATACAATAATTATATTTTGAAAGTAATAAAAATATGATTTTTATTTTTTTAAAGTACTAAAAATATAATCTTTACCATATAGAAGATGTAAAAATATGATTTTTGTTTATGTAGAGAAGTAAAAATATAATTTTTACATTATAGGAATATTAAAAATAGCATCTTTATATGTGTAGCAAAATAAAAATGTGATTTTTATAATGATATATTTGAAAAGGCGAAATCTTTATTTTTGAAAAGGCGAAATCTTTATTTTTGAAAAGGGCGAAATATTTATTTTTGAAAAGGCGAAATATTTATTGTTGAAAATGCGAAATCTTTATATGAAGAATAGCGTGATAAAAATATAATCTTTACTATATGAACATCGATGTGAAAATATAATTTTTATCTATATAGTAGCGGTAAAAATTCGATTTTTATATATTGAATAGCAAAGTAAAAATTCGATTTTTATATATTGAATAGCGAAGTAAAAATTCGATTATTATATATTGAATAGCGAAGTGAAAATGTGATTTTTATATATATAGTGGCTACGGGCAAAGAAAGCGACAAAAAGGCGAGAACGACGAAGATTTCTCTGAATGAAGTGTCGTGAAGTTGGATAGCTATTGGTGAGAACTTCTCACTCAAAATTTCTTTTTCTAGTTATATATATACTAGGATGCAGACGGTGTTTAGTAGCACCTGACACCCGTCATCCACAGACCATGGATGGCTTGTTTGTTTAATTGTTTGGTTGTGTAGTTGGTTAGATTATTTGGTTTGAATTGAATTGTTTGGTGAAATTAAATTGATTTGATTGATGTGTGAATGGCGTGGGCCTTCACTAGACCGGGGGTAAGGCTAGACCTTGTCCCGTTTCTAGTATCGTGCCGTTATGCCGCCGAAATTTTCTAAAATAAGTTAGAAAAATAAAAATATCATTTTATTTAAAGAATGAACTGAATAGAAATTCATATGTTGAAATAAAAATGTTTTATCGTTAAAAATATAATTTTTAACGTGAATGTGAATAAATAAATATCCATTTACAAATCGGACGGTTTGTTTATGTACACCTATTTGAAGGACATTGATTGGGACGATAAATTTTACACATCGCCCAACTTTACAAATAAAATCTGTGTTTGATTGTTTGAAACCCCACACGGGTGTTGGGATGAAATTTGAAGTTCACTCATCCTGATTGATTAAATATGTCGATCGATTGATTGGCGGGCTGTTATAAGCGTTAGATATCTATATTTGATGCTTATACAGTGTAGTGCACTTTGGTTGATGGTTGATTATTTTTCAATGCTATTATATACATGTGATGTATGAAAATCCATATAATTAATATTATATGGTGATTGATTGGGCCTCATTCCAATTTAGAAAGTAAAGAATAATATAAAATAAAGGTTCATGTGTTGACCGTACTCATCCGTTGAGATTAGTCATGTGTTGAACGAGATATTTTAATAATAAAATTTGCATCTTTATCAATATAAAATAAAGGTTCATGTGTTGACCGTACTCATCCGTTGAGATTAGTCATGTGTTGAACGAGATATTTTAATAATAAAATTTACATCTTTATCAATATAAAATAAAGGTTCATGTGTTGACAGTACTCATCCGTTGAGACTAGTCATGTGTTGAACGAAACATTTTGATAATAGAAATATTTTGAAATAGAAATATTTGAAATAGAATATTTGAAAATAGAAATATATGAAGCCGTGTTGATTAGATTGACGCCATTTTGACGTGAACGATATTTATATCGATTTTATTCATTTTAAAATGAATATTGAAAAACGATTTCGAAATGAATTGAATATAAAGTGATTTCGAAATGAATTGAATATAAAACGATTTCGAAATGAAATGAATAATGAAAAACGATTTCGAAATGAATTGAATATAAAGTGATTTCGAAATGAATTGAATATAAAACGATTTCGAAATGAATTGAATATAAAGTGATTTCGAAATGAATTGAATATAAAACGATTTCGAAATGAAATGAATATGGAAAAACGATTTCGAAATGAATTGAATATAAAGTGATTTCGAAATGAATTGAATATAAAACGATTTCGAAATGAATTGAATATAGAACGATTTCGAATTGAATAGAAAACGAATTTGATTTCAATTGAATATATAACGAATTTGATTTGAATTGAATTTGAATTGAATAAATAACGAATTCGAATTGAATTGAATAGATAACGAATTTGAATAGAAAATGAATTGAATTCAAATTGAATTGAAAACGAATTGAAATAGAAGTAAAATCAATTTGAAAGGAATTCAAATTGAATTGAAATTTGAATTGAATTCAAATGAATTTTAAAACGAATTTATAGGGAAAAATTCAAATTTGATTTGATTTGGAAATAGGAGTTGAAATGTTTTTGAAACGAATTTAAAACGATTTATAAAATTAGTTTTGAATAGTAATCGACGAAATATATATTATATATTATATATATAATATAATGGTCTGAATAGAACGCGCCGCGCCGCGGCAGTTCGCGAATTTCGACCATTTATTTCAAACGGACATTACGGGAGATCCGACCGTCGGATTCTCCTAAAACCGGAACCGTTGGGTTCGTATCGAAAGAGCTTTCTTACGAATATTAGAAATTTGAAATCTAACGGTTGGATTTGGAGATACGTCCAAATCAAATTTGAAAAAGGTCGTTGTAAGTGCAGTTCGATGGCCGTTGATGGAAATCGACTGTACGGGCCTTGATAAAATTATTAAAAATACTAATAATTTGTGTAAAATCATAAGAAATGATTTGGGAAAAATTGGGATGTAAAACTCCATATTTGAAAAGATAAAAATAGATTTTTATCGAAATGAGCTAGTTTTGAACTAAAATTAAACCCGTTTATTTTTAAATAAATAAACTGGATTTGAAATGGGTTTTAAACAGAATTGATTTGTGGGTTTATCGTGAATGGTGTTTTAAATAACATTTGTTCTTTAACTCGATAATAATTAGAATGTGATTTGGGTTTGTCGTGAACTGTGTTTTAAATGACACTAGTTCTTTAACCCAGTAAAAGGAGTTTTATTGAATCTGCAATTAGATTGAAATGTGAATTGATAATTTAGATTATCAAATTTGGCAAATGAGCGAGAATGGAGTATCACCAGTTTTTCTCCAAAGCGATAGTTAAATCTTTAATTAGATTTGAACGTGAAACGGTAATTAATTTTACCGATAACACCGTGGTGTTAGATATGAAGTATTACCAGTTTTGCTTCATGGGATGAATAGGTTGGGATTGGGAAATAAAATGAATAATTACTTCGGTGTGGTTCGCTAATCTCGACTAGTTTGGAAAACCATAATTTGGTTTGAAATGACATCCAAAGGAAGATTAAAGGATAAATTTTAAAGAATTTATCTTGGATAAAATTAATGGGAACATTTCCCTAAGAATATGAAATTTAGAAACTAGCTGTAGGTCAGCTAAGAAGAATGGTTTCCTGGGTATTGATCTGATGTTGGTTTCGGCCTTCGGGGTTAATATTTGGGAAATTGTTCTCTTGTTGATTTACGGTTAGTGGCTGCTGAATTGGAATGAGGCGTATGTTGTGTTTGTGTAACATTTGTTTTTAATATACGCGGGTTGTTCAGGAAGGCCGGGTTTATACCCATTCTGAATAACCGATTCGACGATATGTCGAAGATGAAGACGGTGGTTGAAGACCGGAGGTCTTCACATCGTTTGGGTGATTACTGATGATCTTGATTGGGCTGTACACCCAAGATGAGGGAATCAGTTGGTTGTCGTCCAAACATACTTGGAGATAGATGGATATGCAAGGAAAGTGCCTTCGGTTTCGTTCAGACCCAGAACGAACTTGTAAATGGATTGTGTGTCTGACATTGGATTTTATTCTGTGTTGATTGATTTCTGTTAAATATATATATCTGCTTGGCGGCGGAGAATTTATTCTCTTTCTTAACGCCCTTCTCTGAGACGTACGAGCTTAGAGGTTATATATCGATAGATATCAATCGCATGGCATGAATTGCCTGTGTGGCATGCTGAGTTGCATGGATCAAGGCTTCTGTTGAAAAGCAAAGTCTTGTGGTTGATGATCAAAGCACGACCTACGTGGCAGCTTTGTGTATAGCGTGGATTCGCTAGCCTCACACCTCGGTATGAGTTAAAAACGGGATAAGGACTGTAGGGAGAGCACGACGTTTCTTTCTAGCTTTGGTGGTGTCAGTGACTTACCAGCCCTGACATTTATATACTTTTCACCTATGTGGTTATTGGATGAGGCGCCTCGATTTTAGGTCTGTAAGGACCGGGAAACGTGTGTTCAGGAATTGCCAATCCTCAAACGTAAGAGAGGACCGGCCCTGAAGCATCCAAGGGTTACCCAGAGTGTGTAGTCCTGAGGCATTTGCTAGAGTGTCTCGAAGCGGAAAGGAGCTTGCCCCTTGCCTCGACTCATGACGTAAATCCAATTTCCAATACGAGATATTTCGACTTTATTTGTAGAGCCTAGTATGGCGACATAGTAGCACGGGATGCTATGCCGTCTATGATTGATATTAGTGATTAAAATTGTTTTGACACTATACACTTATTATGGTATCAAATGATTTGTTTTAAACGTATCAAGCATGTTTGGCTATTATAAGGGAAAACCCTATCCTCCGGCTTGCGTTGCATTGTGTGATGGGACCTGGGTCTTATAATAGCTTCATTTTTAGAAAAAGCATTGCGTTGTCTTTTCTATGCACTGGTATTCTTGGGAGGAAACCCGTTCCGTGTTATACGGCATGGTCCCTTGAATTACTCTCTTTTAAAGTAAAGTTTTAAATAACTGCTTTAGTTCTCACACCAGTCACATGACTGACCTGGAGTTTATTGTTTTAACCTAAACTCTGGGTGCCCCTATTTTCGACACGGGCAGCTAGTAGTTTTGGTTTTGCATATTTATATTCACAGGATCCTGATTTACAGCTGGAACGATGCTCGGAAAGCTCTGTATCTGTGTATTACTTTCAGTTGTGCTTTGTATTATTTTCCACTGCTATGTAATTTATTGTAATATCTGATATTTATCGAATGTAATTTATTCATTCATACTCTGTATATTCTTGTATCTGATGGAATTGTTGTAATAACAACGAAATGTTCTTCTGTCTGCGTTCTGATTTGTCTTGTCCTCACAGTAATTCGTTCTTTCTCATCTCTTCGGAGACCGGGGAAGTTCGGGTCGCTACATTTGGTATCAGAGCTTTGGTTTACAGAGCTCGAGAACAAGACACATTAGAACCATACGAAAGAATTCATCAGATATTGGATTAGTAATATCCAATTAGAATGACTCGTTAGAGATAGGATCAGTAGTATCCTAGAACGAGTGTGAAGAGTATATTTTCCAATTGAAAACAATATTGTTTTGAAAATTTAAACCATTTTATACGTATTTGAATATTTATTTATATTGAATTTGGACAATCTAGTATATAAAGATTTTGCATATACGCGTCATGAACGTATATTCGAAGTTTTAATATATTAGATAGATATAGAATCACATTCTAGTCGCCCGGAGATGGTACTGATGATAGCACGTGCATCATCAGTATTTATGTTCGTGTTTCGAAGGTGTTATTTCTATATATTTCCATTAGACTGGTGTGAGAACCAAAACTTATATAGGTAGATTTATTTGTTGTGAATTGGCATCAAAAACATGATTTTCTGTATATATATCGTAATTATGAATTTGAAACTCTAATCCATTAATTGATTGATGTTTGTGTTGTTTGTTTATTTGTTTGATAATTTTGAACCATTTAGCCTAATATAATCAAAAATTGAATTATATTGAAAATTGGTCGCATTTGCTTGCATATAGATGTACTTACATTGAACAGGTCATAGCAAGGAGGCTAGAGCCGAAGAATAAAATTTGTTTGCCCGACAAATAGGTACATGTTTACTATAATTTACTGTTTTGTTTGGGTGATGATGATTTTATGAGCCTATTGGCTAGCCGCTTGGCCTTTTCTTTTTCTTTTTGAGATCAAAAGGCCTATATGGCAATTTCAGGATTTTCCCGTGGCTCCCGGTGCAGGCGAGGTTATGGCGAAATTTTTCGAAAATTTAGGGTGTTAGCCAAATTTTTGAAAATTTGAAAATTCTCAGAAACCGAAAAGTTGGAGAATGGAAGCCAGATAGAACGTAGAGTTGATTAATCAAACCACTTTCGACTTTGTTCCTTTTCGGATTTTGGTGAAATCAAAAACATTAGGATCTATTTGAGAATATCTTTCCAACGAATCCTAATAATCAAAATTTCATAGCGGGAATCAAAAGATATGTCCAGTTGAAAATTCTGAATAGTCGCTATGGAATTCAGGCCCTTAAAAATGGACATTTTGCAAACGACCTCGGATTTTGACGAAACCTCTTTTGTTGGATCCGCAATGTCAAATTATTGCTAGATTCCAAATTTCATAATTTTTCGAATCAATATGTGAGCGTGGCAAAGGAAAACGTGTTTGACCAGTTTCAGTTGATTTTAATCGACTGGAAAATGGCCATTTTTCCAACGGTCTCAGAATTCGACGAAACTAGTTTTGTTAGGACCGTTTCGTCAATACGAAGCTAGAAAATATTTTTTGAGAATTTTTAGAGTTAGTATGTGACCCCGGTAAATTGAAATGCGCGTTCAAATTCAATATACAGAGTTATATGTTGATTTTAACGGAAACTGATCGAAATGATCGAACCAGCCTACGATACATATCCCATTGTGTTCGGAATGGGGGTAATTAGTATGGACGACAGACGGTGGGCCTCGTTTAGAGGTCGAAAATAAAAGTTGCTTTTTGGTGAAAATAAAATAATTAAATAAATTAAAAATTAAAAAAACCCCTTTCCCTCCTCCCCTTATAAACCGCTGGCCCCCCTTCCCTTCATTTTCGTTCATCACAGAAAAAAAAAGAAAAAAAAGAAGAGAAGCGATCGAGAGGGAGACCCCCCCTCCCCAGCGGCGCCGACCTCACGACAGCCCCCCGTCCATTGAAGACCACTGCAACCGACACCCCCCCCCTTTTTCCTCCTACTGCCGATCGACGAGAACCCCCCCACCCCAAGGCGTCGCGCGAAGAAATCGACCCCCCCTGCAACCAGATCGAGCACCGCAGCTACCCCCCTTCCTACCTCGCGCCGATACACCCCCCTCCTCATCCACTGATGAACGCGACAGCCCCCCCCCCCCCAAACATTAACTGTAAGTTTTTTAATTTCATTTATTTGTTTATTTTTGTTTTAATTCATTTTAATGTTTAGCTTAGGTTAATCAGTTTAAAAACTGATTTGTAGTATGTAGATTTTTAATTTACAAAAGAAATGATTTTTATGTTTAGGCATAAAATAAAATATAATTTTCAGGTTATAATTAGAATCAAAATACAATAATTATATTTTGAAAGTAATAAAAATATGATTTTTATATTTTTAAAGTATTAAAAATATAATCTTTACCATATAGAAGATGTAAAAATATGATTTTTGTTTATGCAGAGAAGTAAAAATATAATTTTTACATGATAGGAATATTAAAAATAGCATCTTTATATGTGTAGCAAAATAAAAATGTGATTTTTATAATGATATATTTGAAAAGGCGAAATCTTTATTTTTAAAAAGGCGAAATCTTTATTTTTGAAAAGGGCGAAATATTTATTTTTGAAAAGGCGAAATATTTATTGTTGAAAAGGCGAAATCTTTATATGAAGAATAGCGTGATAAAAATATAATCTTTACTATATGAACATCGATGTGAAAATATAATTTTTATCTATATAGTAGCGGTAAAAATTCGATTTTTATATATTGAATAGCAAAGTAAAAATTCGATTTTTATATATTGAATAGCGAAGTAAAAATTCAATTTTTATATATTGAATAGCGAAGTGAAAATGTGATTTTTATATATATAGTGGCTACGGGCAACGAAAGCGACAAAAAGGCGAGAACGACGAAGATTTCTCTGAATGAAGTGTCGTGAAGTTGGATAGCTATTGGTGAGAACTTCTCACTCAAAATTTCTTTTTCTAGTTATATATATATATACTAAGATGCAGACGGTGTTTAGTAGCACCCGACACCCGTCATCCACGGACCATGGATGGCTTGTTTGTTTAATTGTTTGGTTGTGTAGTTGGTTAGATTATTTGGTTTGAATTGAATTGTTTGGTGAAATTAAATTGATTTGATTGATGTGTGAATGGCGTGGGCCTTCACTAGACCGGGGGTAAGGCTAGACCTTGTCCCGTTTCTAGTATCGTGCCGTTATACCGCCGAAATTTTCTAAAATAAGTTAGAAAAATAAAAATATCATTTTATTTAAAGAATGAACTGAATAGAAATTCATATGTTGAAATAAAAATGTTTTATCGTTAAAAATATAATTTTTAACGTGAATGTGAATAAATAAATATCCATTTATAAACCGGACGGTTTGTTTATGTACACCTATTTGAAGGACATTGATTGGGACGATAAATTTTACACATCGCCCAACTGCACAAATAAAATCTGTGTTTGATTGTTTGAAACCCCATACGGGTGTTGGGATGAAATTTGAAGTTCACTCATCCTGATTGATTAAATATGTCGATCGATTGATTGACGGGCTATTATAAGCGTTAGATATCTATATTTGATGCTTATACAATGTAGTGCACTTTGGTTGATGGTTGATTATTTTTCAATGCTATTATATACGTGTGATGTATGAAAATCCATATAATTAATATTATATGGTGATTGATTGGGCCTCATTCCAATTTAGAAAGTAAAGAATAATATAAAATAAAGGTTCATGTGTTGACCGTACTCATCCATTGAGATTAGTCATGTGTTGAACGAGATATTTTAATAATAAAATTTGCATCTTTATCAATATAAAATAAAGGTTCATGTGTTGACTGTACTCATCCGTTGAGATTAGTCATGTGTTGAACGAGATATTTTAATAATAAAATTTACATCTTTATCAATATAAAATAAAGGTTCATGTGTTGACAGTACTCATCCGTTGAGATTAGTCATGTGTTGAACGAAACATTTTGATAATAGAAATATTTTGAAATAGAAATATTTGAAATAGAATATTTGAAAATAGAAATATATGAAGCCGTGTTGATTAGATTGACGCCATTTTGACGTGAACGATATTTATATCGATTTTATTCATTTTAAAATGAATATTGAAAAACGATTTCGAAATGAATTGAATATAAAGTGATTTCGAAATGAATTGAATATAAAGTGATTTCGAAATGAATTGAATATAAAACGATTTCGAAATGAAATGAATATTGAAAAACGATTTCGAAATGAATTGGATATAAAGTGATTTCGAAATGAATTGAATATAAAACGATTTCGAAATGAATTGAATATAAAGTGATTTCGAAATGAATTGAATATAAACGATTTCGAAATGAAATGAATATGGAAAAACGATTTCGAAATGAATTGAATATAAAGTGATTTCAAAATGAATTGAATATAAAACGATTTCGAAATGAATTGAATATTAAATGATTTCGAATTGAATAGAAAACGAATTTGATTTCAATTGAATATATAATGAATTTGATTTGAATTGAATTTGAATTGAATAAATAACGAATTCGAATTGAATTGAATATATAACGAATTTGAATAGAAAATGAATTGAATTCAAATTGAATTGAAAATGAATTGAAATAGAAGTAAAATCAATTTGAAAGGAATTCAAATTGAATTGAAATTTGAATTGAATTCAAATGAATTTTAAAACGAATTTATAGGGAAAAATTCAATTTTGATTCGATTTGGAAATAGGAGTTGAAATGTTTTTGAAACGAATTTAAAATGATTTATAAAATTCGTTTTGAATAGTAATCGACGAAATATATATTATATATATATATAATATAATGGCCTGAATAGAACGCGCCGCGCCGCGGCAGTTCGCGAATTTCGACCATTTATTTCAAACGGACATTACGGGAGATCCGACCGTCGGATTCTCCTAACACCGGAACCGTTGGGTTCGTATCGAAAAGAGCTTTCTAACGAATATTAGAAATTTGAAATCTAACGGTTGGATTTGGAGATACGTCCAAATCAAATTTGAAAAAGGTCGCTGTAAGTGCAGTTCGATGGCCGTTGATGGAAATCGACTGTACGGGCTTTGATAAAATTATTAAAAATACTAATAATTTGTGTAAAATCATAAGAAATGATTTGGGAAAAATTGGGATGTAAAACTCCATATTTGAAAAGATAAAAATAGATTTTTATCGAAATGAGCTAGTTTTGAACTAAAATTAAACCCGTTTATTTTTAAATAAATAAACTGGATTTGAAATGGGTTTTAAACAGAATTGATTTGTGGGTTTATCGTGAATGGTGTTTTAAATAACATTTGTTCTTTAACCCGATAATAATTAGAATGTGACGTGGGTTTGTCGTGAACTGTGTTTTAAATGACACTAGTTCTTTAACCCAGTAAAAGGAGTTTTATTGAATCTGCAATTAGATTGAAATGTGAATTGATAATTTAGATTATCAAATTTGGCAAATGAGCGAGAAGTATCACCCGTTTTGCTCCAAAGCGATAGTTAAATCTTTAATTAGATTTGAACGTGAAACGGTAATTAATTTTACCGATAACACCGTGGTGTTAGATATGAAGTATTACCAGTTTTTCTTCATGGGATGAATAGGTTGGGATTGGGAAATAAAATGAATAATTACTTCAGTGTGGTTCGCTAATCTCGACTAGTTGGGAAAACCATAATTTGGTTTGAAATGACATCCAAAGGAAGATTAAAGGATAAATTTTAAAGAATTTATCTTGGATAAAATTAATGGGAACATTTCCCTAAGAATATGAAATTTAGAAACTAGCTATAGGTTAGCTAAGAAGAATGGTTTCCTGGGTATTGATCTGATGTTGGTTTCGGCCTTCGGGGTTAATATTTGGGAAATTGTTCTCTTGTTGATCTACGGTTAGTGGCTGCTGAATTGGAATGAGGCGTATGTAGTGTTTGTGTAACATTTGTTTTTAATATACACGGGTTGTTCAGGAAGGCCGGGTTTATACCCATTCTGAATAACCGATTCGACGATATGTCGAAGATGAAGACGGTGGTTGAAGACCAGAAGTCTTCACATCGTTTGGGTGATTACTGATGATCTTGATTGGGTTGTACACCCAAGATGAGGGAATCAGTTGGTTGTCGTCCAGACGTACTTGGAGATGGATGGATATGCGAGGAAAGTGCCTCCGGTTTCGTTCAGACCCAGAACGAACTTGTAAATGGATTGTGTGTCTGACATTGGATTTTATTCTGTGTTGATTGATTTCTGTTAAATATATATATCTGCTTGGCGGCGGAGAATTTAGTCTCTTGCTTAACGCCCTTTTCTGAGACGTACGAGCTTAGAGGTTATATATCGATAGATATCAATCGCATGGCATGAATTGCCTGTGTGGCATGCTGAGTTGCATGGATCAAGGCTTCTGCTGAAAAGCAGAGTCTTGTGGTTGATGATCAAAGCACGACCTACGTGGCAGCTTTGTGTATAGCGTGGATTCGCGAGCCTCACACCTCGGTATGAGTTAAAAACTGGATAAGGACTGCAGGGAGAGCACGACGTTTCTTTCTAGCTTTGGTGGTGTCAGTCACTTACCAGCCCTGACATTTATATACTTTTCACCTATGTGGTTGTTAAATGAGGCGCCTCGATTTTAGGTCTGTAAGGACCGGGAAACGTGTGTTCAGGAATTGCCAATCCTCAAACGTAAGAGAGAACCGGCCCTGAAGCATCCAAGGGTTACCCAGAGTGTGTAGTCCTGAGGCATTTGCTAGAGTGTCTCGAAGCGGAGAGGAGCTTGCCCCTTGCCTCGACTCATGACGGAAATCCAATTTCCAATACGAGATATTTCGACTTTATTTGTAGAGCCTAGTATGGCGACATAGTAGCATGGGATGCTATGTCGTCTAAGATTGATATTTATGATTAAAATTGTTTTGACACTATACACTTATTATGGTATCAAATGATTTGTTTTAAACGTATCAAGCATGTTTGGCTATTATAAGGGAAAACCCTATCCTCCGGCTTGCGTTGCATTGTGTGATGGGACCTGGGTCTTATAATAGCTTCATTTTTCGAAAAAGCATTGCGTTGTCTTTTCTATGCACTGGTATTCTTGGGAGGAAACCCATTCCGTGTTATACGGCGTGGTCCCTTGAATTACTCTCTTTTAAAGTAAAGTTTTAAATAACTGTTTTAGTTCTCACACCAGTCACATGACTGACCTGGAGTTTATTGTTTTAACCTAAACTCTGGGTGCCCCTATTTTCGACACGGGCAGCTAGTAGTTTTGGTTTTGCAGATTTATATTCACAGGATCCTGATTTACAGCTAGAACGATGCTCGGAAAGCTCTGTATCCGTGTATTACTTTCAGTTGTGCTTTGTATTATTTTCCGCTGCTATGTAATTTATTGTAATATCTGATATTTATCGAATGTAATTTATTCGTTCATACTCTGTATATTCTTGTATCTGATGGAATTGTTGTAAAAACAATGAAATGTTCTTCCATCTGCGTTCTGATTTGTCTTGTCCTCACAGTATTTCGTTCTTTCTCATCTCTTCGGAGACCGGGGAAGTTCGGGTCACTACAGTATAAATTATATTATAATTATAATCAAGCTCAAAATGGCGCGGCAGTTCGTAATTTGGCGGTTCGAACTTTAAACGAATATAAAGAATCCATTTTATATCGGATTTCTGTGAAAAAAGAAACGTATGGAGCTGGTGAAGTATATTTTCTAGTGAAAGAGAAAAATTGGGATTTCATTGTGTAGATTTTGATTTACGTTCAAATCAAATTTTGGAAAAGTCGCTATGAAATTCCTTTGAAATTTATAAATATATATATATTTATATTATAAAAGGATTTTAAATATAAATCGAATATCGATATAACTGGGAATTTTGAAATATCGAGTTATAAATCCAATTGAAGCTGTATGATATTCTATTGTGAATATATACGATAATATAAATTTATTTATATTTATTTTAATTGTTTTTAAATATATTTATATATTTAAATGGGTTATTTAGAGCTTTAAAAATAGCCAGTTTTGCAAACGACCTCCATTTTCGACGAAACTAATTTTGTTGGGTCCACAATATTAAATTATTGCTAGATTTCAGTTTTTGTGATTTTCAAAGTCAGTATGTGGCCGTATGGGATTTCAATGTGAAATACGGTCGATAATTTGACCTTTAAAAATACGCTGCGTGAGCAAACGGAGTCGAAATTCGATGAAACAAATTTCATTGAGTCCGTAATGAAAAACCATAGCTGTATGTCCATTTTCACTTAAAACGGGATTCGTATGTGATTATATGAATTTTTAAATGATAAATTGAACTAACGCTTCAATAGAACTGAATATTAAATTGAATATAAAATTATATATCCATCCTATAAAAACACCTTAACTTCCTAAACCTAATTTACACTTCTCTGGTCAATGGTTTTGTGCCGTTGTTCTTCATTTCAAGAGAGAAAAAAATAGCGAGATAATAAAATCAAAACAAATCAAATATAAATCTATAAATCGTTATATACATATATTTGGGATGCTTGAAGGATTCTCTACAGCCTAGTATACAAATTAAGGGGTTCGACGTCTGATTGAGGATATACGAAATGTACAGCGTCAGTATTTGCGAGCTAGGGTTGGAAATCGAAAACCATTGAAGCAACGATGTGGATTTTTGAGGTTGTATTCGAGTTTGTGGAGTGTTGTAGCTGTTGCGTCAAGATTTTGGCGAGGATTCAAGTTGAAAAATGTCGATCGAAATATTGGGCATCGCGGAAAGTAGTTGTTGACGGCATTGCTAAGTGGAGTTCGAATTGCTCAAAAATGGTATGGTTGTAAAGAGGTTTTGAGGTGTTGAATTTCGATGGGTTCAGTTTGAATTTCCGTGATTTAATGTGTCGATCGTTAACTGTAGGTTTCAAATGAACTGGGAGACGCAAATACGAAAATGGAACCGAGCTTCAGTTTTGTGTGGTGGAATGGAGGAGATTAAGGGGAGATGGATAACGATGATTTAAGTTCGAAGTTTTGTGGAGAGATTATGGAGGAAATGGGATCAAAGAAAGTGGAAATGGCTTGTGCAAATACTGGAGCACGGTGGAAGTCTAGGAGCAGGTCACGAAAGTTGGGGAAGAAGGAAGGAATTGGGCCTGGGTACTTGGTTAGGTAATTGGGCCGAGGTACTTTGGTATGGACCAAATTCAATAAAAAAAATTAGTTTAATCCTTTTTAAATATCTATAAACTTGTAAATTGAACATCTCCTTCATACTTTATCATTTTTTCGAACGGTCAGATCCATTGGGATCGTATGGACGAGGGCTAGAACATGGAATTGACTGGGAGAGAATTGGAGCTCATCTCAATTTATAGCAAAATAAATTGTCTGTCTGAATCAATCGACAATTATCGTTATTCAACGATGATCGTCAAATGTGAGTAAAACTTACCAACTCTACCAGTTTATATTTTATAACATATATTTAGAATGGATAAATGATGACTGATATCTGTGTGTTGATTGTTTGATTGAAATGCTGATTGATTGGTTGAAATTATAAAAATAATTATATATATAAATCGTTGATCAAATATTGATTCTGTTTAGCAGAATATTTCATATTGAAATGAAATTGATGTGAATTATATTGTGTAACATCTATGGATGCGTGGAAACAGGTCGGAGGAATCCAACTGGATTCCTCAACATTTATTTTATTGTTTTTCATATATGATGATATATGATGTGATATATAATCTATTGTTGATGATGTGTGTTAAAATTATATTGATCGTTGTTATTTGGTATTTTAAATACCATAAGGAATACTGGAATGTTAAAAAGGAAAATTTCAATGTTGTATTGAAAAAGAAATATATATAAAATCAAAGGATTTTATAAAAAGAGATATTTATAAACTCAAAGGATTTTATAAAAAGAAATATTTTTAAAATGAATAGAATTTTATAAAAGGAATTATTTATATAATAAATAAGATTATATAAAAGGAAATATTTGTAAACCATTTACAAATAGAATAGAAAAGGAAATATTTGTAAACCATTTACAAATAGAATAGAAAAGGAAATATTTGTAAACCATTTACAAATAGAATACAAATGGAAATATTTATTTATGAAATAAATAGAGTAATAAAAGTAATTATTTATAAAATAAATAAGATTTTATTAAAGGAATTATTTGGAAAATAAATAGAAATATTTATAAAACAAATATGGTTTTATAAAAGGGATATTTGGAAATTAGATAGAGTAAATCAAATAGGGTTAATCGAATAGGGTAAATCAATTAGAGTTAATCGATAGAGTTAATTAAATAGAGTTAATCGAATATTGGTTATTCAAATAGAGTAATTGATTAGAGTTAATCAAATAAGGTTAATTGATAAGAGTTAATCGCTTAGAGATAATCGATAGAGTTAATTGATTTGAGTTAATCAAATAGAGTAAATCGAATTAGAGTTAATCAAATAGAGTAAATCGAATTTGACTTAATCGAACAAGAGTTAGTCGAATATTAGTCATTCGAATAAAGTTAATTGAATTAGAGTTAGTCGGATTAGAGTTATCTGAATATAGTTTATTCGAAGAAAGAGTTTTCAAATAAGGTTATTCGAAGAAGAGAATTAATCGAATATAGTTTATTCGAAAAGAGGTTATCGAATATTAGTTATTCGATGTGAGATTATCGAATATTAGTTATTCGAAAGGACTTATAAATATTAGTTATTCGAAAGGAGTTATTCGAAAGGAGTTATCGAATATTAGTTTTTTGAAAGGAGTTAATCAAATATAGTTTATTCAAATAGAGTTAAAGGAGTTAATCAAATATAGTTTATTCTGAATAAGTTAAAGGAGTTAATCGAATATAGTTTATTCGAATAGAGTTAAAGGATTTAATCGAATATAGTTTATTCGAATAGAGTTAAAGGATTTAATCGAATATAGTTTTTTCAAATAGAGTTAAAGGAGTTAATCGAATATAGTTTATTCAAATAGAGTTAAAGGAGTTAATCGAATATAGTTTATTCAAATAGAGTTAAAGGAGAAAATCGAATATAGTTTATTCAAAAGGTGTAATCGAATATAGTTTATTCGAAAGGAGTTAATTGTTAAGAGTTAATCAAATAGAGTTAATCCATTTGGGTTAATCATATAGAGTTAATCCATTAGAGTTAATCAAATAGAATTAATAGAATAGAGTTAATCAAGTAGAGCTAACTGATAAGAGTAAATCGATTAGAGTTAATCGAATAGTGTTAATTGAATAGAGTTAATCGAATATGGCTATTCGAAGAGAGATTATCGAATATAGTTCATTCGAAGGAGGACTTATCGAATAGAGATTTATTCGAAAGAAAGTTACGTAAGGAAGTTGTTAAAGGTTTAAAAGGTGAACCTTGTCTGTTTCGAAGTTAGAAATGTTGTTCAGTTAAGGTCTGAGAGGTAGTTATACCCCAACTTGATTGGCTTCGTTTTTAACTAAGGAATGGTTAAGGTTCGATAGTGAAGATTGGTTAAGTAAATTTAGTTAATGAGTGTAATGGTTTGAGTTGGCATAGTGATGTTTTATTTTAACATCTGTTTAAATCTAGTGAAGGAGTTTTGGAAATGTTCTCCAAATGAGAATCAAAAATGTTTTCTAAATTTAGAAAATAAGAATTTCTGTATATATATGGAAATAGGAAATGGGTAAACGAATAAATTAATGATAAATTATTTTAAGAGATAAATGATGATTGATGATTGATCGATAAAATTTCCATCTGGAAATAATATCGTTGTTTGCACATGTGTTTTTCTTTGATAGTTAACTCACCGACTATCGAAGTTTTTGACCATTTTTCCGTCGTCAATACGGAAAGACCGGGATCAGATTCATTATTTGAAAACCACTCTATATGAGCGTTAGCGTTGCGATCAAATATAATGAAGATAATTTAAGATGGAGTTTGTGAAAGGGTCGTTCTGGCGATCCTAGGTAGATGGATTTACAGAATAGTACCTTCGGTTTGTCCAGTCCTAGGACAACCTGTATGGAAGAATGTCTTACATTGTATATTTAATGGATCACGTAAGTTTTTCTCTTCAAACGTATGTACGTTTGGTGGCGGAGGAATTCATTTCTCTTAGTTGTATACCCATTGTATTTTTGGGGAAATCAATTTGTTATTTGGCGGTATGACGATGTGACATTCAAAGTGAATAAATTGTGATTTGCAAGAGATAAGCGTGGTCTCTAGCCTCACAACCGGGAAATGACAAAAATCGGGCTGGCAACATGGCTAAGTGGTTGGCTGCCAAGTAGGGTGTATTATCACCTATCTAGAGATATTCATTTCAGTCTTTAATCTATTCGATGCTGTCCCATTCGGGAAACGGTTGCTGATCCCAACCGTTGGTGATATACATTCGATACACTCAAGCAAAATGAGTGGTCGTTCATGTGTGGCCAGGTTGCAAGATGTTCTTGTTAAACCCAGTGTATTCCTCTCTAGAGGTACACTATCGGAAGGTGGTTCCATACCTTGACATAGTTGGTAATCCATTATCCAATAAGTGCTCGCAGTTTTGATTGTATACTATATATGTAGAACGTGAGATGAAAGCGTTTCTGCTAGATGATTATTATATTGTGGTTGATAGACACTATCATAATATCAAAATAATTTTGATATAAAAACTGTTTTGGATTCTCGTAAGGGAAAAACCCGTTCCGTTATACGACGTGGTCTTATGAGATATCGTTTAATTGCTCAAACTGTTTTAAAATGTTTTACTCACACCAGTCCCATGACTGACCCAGAGTTTGTTTTGTTTTGTTTTCCCTAAACTCTTGGGTTCCCAATTTTGTACGGGTAGTCAAGTAGTCAGGATTTTACAGATATACTTGGCGAGCTTGGAGCATGAGGATTTAGGATTATATAACTATTGTTTATTTCCGTTGTGTTGTAAGTGTTGTACTCTGATAATGTTACTGTATACATATACTGATTTTATTTCAAAGATATGTTATCTATTATATATTGTTCGTTCCGCTGTGAGATTCATGTTACTCTAATGTTGTATGTTCTTCTTCTTCTTCTTCTTCTTCTTCTTCTTCTATTCTAAGTTTCTATCTTATCTATTCTCACCCTCTAATTTCTTTTATGGACTATCCGGTGTTTCCGATGCTTGAATAGTCGACATAGTGTTGTATGCCGATATCCAGGATCGCAAATTCCCCGGGTCCTTACAATTTAAGTAATTTAAATAAATCAAATTAACTTATATTTTATTTAAATATTAAAAATGAAAAAATTATGTTTTTTTGCTCTAAATACCTATACTTTAAATTTTTTTATAATCATTTAGGTCTCTTTCAATTCTTTCTTAACATTTTACATTTAGTACCATATTTTATAATTAACTACATAATAATAAAACTATATGAACAATTTTAGCAATCTATTGTTCATTGATTCGTCTAATAAATCACATCTAGATTAACCCCTTCATATCAACAAAAATGAAAATAAATTAAATGTATAAACACATTAATCACAAAGCATAACTTATGCACATAATTAATTATCACAAATTTAAAGTTAAACTCATTTACGTCAATATATTTACCGTATATTGCATTGTAATATTGGTATCAAACGTCCGCATTTAAAAATTTATTTAGTTGTTTACAAAAAGCTGCACAATATCAATTGACATTATACATTTAAATTAATATGTTAGATTAATTATGTAATTTTGAATTCAGTTGATAAATTGTTGTTAATTCAACTATGCTATGTGTGATGTTTTAAAATTTAAATCATGTACATATCAACAAAAATGGAAAAATTAATCTCTCTTTCAAATATAAAGTTAAATACGTCAAACAGTTTAAATAATATATGTAAATAATAATAAAATAATATTTTATACAATTATATCAATAAGTTTATCATAAATTAAAGAAAATATTTTCCGCTTTAAATACATGCATTTTAACATTTTTATAATTATTTGTTGAACCTCATTTGAAATGACCCAAACTTCCCCTATTGGGAAAGCCCATATTGCTTTGAGAACACGACGCATCAGGACACAAACATGAGAACATTTCATTGCTATTACAACAATTTACATCAGAGTACAAGAATATATCAGAGTTCATATAAATAATATACAGCGGAAAATATCCAAAAATTAAATTACAAAGCAGCGGAAAATAATACATCAGTATAATGTACAGCGGAAATCATCTACAACCATAACAGAAAGAGATATACAGATACAAAGCTTTCCGAATATAGCTCCAGCAGTAAACCAGGATCCTGTAAAAAGAAGTATCTGTGAAAACCAAAACTACTAGCTGCCCAAGTGGAAAATATAAGCACCCAGAGTTTAGGTTAAAACAATGAATTCCGAGTTAGTCATGGGACTGTTGTAAGAACTAAAACAGTTATTAATTTTATTTTAAAGTTGGGTAAATCAAGGGACTACGCTGTATAACACGGAATAAGTCTCCCAAGAATACCATAAATAAACAGTTTGTAAACAACATAATGCTTTTTGGAAAAATAAAGCTTTTATAAGATTCAAGTCCCATCACACAATGCAACGCAAGCCGGAGGATAGAGTTTTACCGTATAATAGCCAAACATTCTTGGTACGTGAAATTTCATATTTTATTATTACTATAAGTGAAGAAATCAACTTCAAATATAAATGTATCAATCATAGGCGGGGTAGGTACCCATATATTACATCGCGAATTAACACTATACACAAAGCTATGCTACTTAAAACTATGCTTTGACGATCATCCACAAGACTTTGCTTTTCAACAAAAGCCTTGATCATTTGCATCTTAGCATGCCACCTTGTCAGTCTATACTGTACCACTAATTTCCACCAATATATAACCTCTACGCTCGTATGTCTCAGAAAAGGATGTTAAGCAAGAGAATAAATTCTATGCCACTAAACAGATATATATTTAATAGAGATCAACCAATACAATTTAAAGGAATACAATGTCAGACATTCCATCCATTTGGAAGTCCGTTCTGGGTCTGAACGAAACCTAAGGCACCTTATTCCTCGTCCCATATGTCCAATACAGGAGAGAGGTCCTCGCATATCCGATCGATCTCCAATTACGTCTGGACGATCACCACTTATTACCTTGTTTGGGTGTACAGCCCAATCATGACATCAGTAATCATCCAAACGATGTGAAGATCTCCGATCTTTAACCACCGTCTTCATCGTCGACTTTTAGTCGTCGTATTAATTATTCAGAATGGGTTAAACACAGTCTTTCCGAATATTTCGCGTATCTTATAATCAAGTTCTATAAAAAAACATCATACGCCTCATTCCAATCCAGAATATTTTTTTATTCAACTATTCACATTTTTAGGGAAAGGTTTCCATTAATTTTATCAAAGATAAGTTCATTTAAACTATTTCTTTAATCTTCCTTTAGATATCCATTTCAAAAGATTTTATTTTATCTTTTAATAATTCTAAACCAATTTAAGGTTTATCAACTAGTCGGGATTATTGAGCCTTACCGAAGTAATCATTTATATTATTATCCCAATCCTAACCTATTCATCCCATGGAACAAAACTGGTAGTACTCCAAATCTAACACGCACTGTGTTATCGATAAAATTAATTACCATTTCACGTTCAAATCGAATTAAATATTTAACTATCGCCTGAAGTAAAACTGGTGGTACTCCATTCTCGATCATTTCCCGAATTTGATAAATTAAATTATCTCATTCCCATTTCAATCTAATTAAAGATTCATTAAAACCCCCCCTTGGTTTCAATATCAAAAATCATTACTTAATGATTGTTCAATTTTGAGGAAATTAATCCTGCCGTTAACTAGGTTAAAGAATCAATGTCATTTAAAACAAAGTTTACTATAAACCCAAAATCATCTTCCATCAAAATGGAACCTTCACGAAAATCATAACAGTATATTATCAGTATAAATTTCCATATCAGACTAATAATATAAACAGAATAACGGCGAAGCCTTTTAAATTACATATATAGTAACAGTCTTCCTTTACGGTAGCTCATCCCGATTATTACCAAATCGAATTTCATTCAATTCCAATTTAATATATTAAATTTGAAAATTTTACTTTGGAAAATTTCCATTAAATCTTAATAAAAAGATTTATAAATTGCAAGTCGTCTCTTCACTATTAATTGGGTTAAAGAACAAATGTTATTTAAAACACCGTTCACGATAAAGCCAAAAATCCAATTTTGATTCAATTCCAATTAATTATTAAATAATTGGTAAATTCTCTAAATCTTATTTAAAGATTTATTCTTTTCTCATCGGGGTTTAAGAATAATGTTATTGAAGAAACAATTCACGTCAACCCCAAAATCCAATTTGAAACTAAATACAAGGCTCTGAATAGAAATTAATCTCGGCTTATATTCAACATCAAATTCTGAAACCATGGATATCGTATTCGGAATAACGATATCTGTATCTTCCAAATTCCTCACAATATCCGTATAATCACGGAATCCAATTTCGAAATATTCCAAAGATAATTTCTATTCCAAATCCATTCTAATTTATTCGTTGGAAAATTCTGGTTATATAAAAACCATTTTGTAACAACCTAGATTTTTGTAAGTGGTTTGTAATAGCTCATAAAATTTGGCATTTAGAATATAAAATAAATTGAGATCTAATGTGAAATAAGTATTTACATTGGTGATTTTATCTATTTTGGACGATATTTGAGTTGATTTATGAAATGATTCCTTCCGTAAATTTATGGAAATTTTATCTAATTTACGTTAATGTCGGGATTCTTTTGTTGCTTTAATACGAACATTCTAGAAAAATAAATGTTATTAATTTGGAGATTGAAGATTTTTCGAAATATGAATTGAGGCATGTTTACAAATTTAAAAGAGCTAATTTATTTTAAGGTTAGTTTGAAATCAAATTTATTTTTGAACCAGACTTTGAAATATAAGATTTGAACTTTTAGTAGTTGATTTTATTTTGAATAAAACAATAAATTTATTTATAATGGAAATGGTTGAAATATGGTCGACGAAATAAAAAGGGGAAGAAACAAATTATTATAATTTAAACACTGATATATTATGCTCACGTTAATTTGATTTATCGCTAATGCTTGTTGAATTTATAATGTGAGTAAAAATACAAAACAACGTTGTTAGTGTTCGTTCAACCATACCCTTTGTTCAGCCTACCGTTCCAATTCAAAATCATATCTTCTAAATCTTGACTGGGAAATATTGAAGCTGAATATCTTTACCATTTGCGTTCCCCTGTTGTATTACTTTACACGTGCCTTTGTTTTGCTGCAAATTATAAAACTTGTCCTTTTTGGCTCTGACAAAGCACCGTGTGTCCTCATTTCATTCTACCGTCCCTTATTTTAAGTCTCTCACGGTTCCCATTGGTACATTATTATTTTAGAGACCCTCCTACAATTGGCTCCTCCAGCAAAATGTTTTTTCCCCAAAATCTTTTATTTCCCCAGATCGGAAAAAATAGTCATGGCAATTGCTTTGCCTGAATCCATCCTCCGCCTTGTGGAAACCGCCACCATCCTTGCGTCTCCATCACCGAAGTCGTCGGCCCTTCCGATTAACCGCACCAACTGTTTCTCATCACCACTCGAGGCCAACGCAAGCAACGTCAAAGCCCATACCGCTATTGTCATCGAACTCAACTCTGCGCCTCAACCTGAAACAGGTCCGGCGAACTCCACCTGAAATTGGCTTGTGCCTTGGCTTCGACGCATCTGTCACTCCACCGCACCGATCGCCTGCTTCCCTTTGTCACCGCTGCACCGTCAAAAGGTAAGTACGGCTTACGATTAAATTTATTTTAAGTTCTATACTTCGCGGTTCACTAAATAAATTAACGGATTTCCTTTTATTCGACTGTTGTTGCCTATGCTATTGCTGCATTTTAGTTTTTTTTCTTTCCATGAATTGTCTGTCATGGTCACCATTTTTCTGCCATGTTTACTGTTGCACTTATAAAATTATGCTTCACTGGGTACTTTGTGTTTGGATAGTTGTTGGCCATATTAATACTACTTTGTCGTTGGTCTTGCTGTTTGCAGACCTAAAATAATTGTATTCGTTTTTGTCTATAGTTGCTTTCATATTAAATTTGCTCACCCTATTCACTTGTTTGTGTTTGTGATATTCGGATGTCAATTTGGTTTTGATTTTTTGTTGTTTTCCTGGTAACTGATTTATTGGCTTGCTGTAGCCTATGACTTTATATTGCTGTCACCATATTTATTTTCCACCTTCTTCACATGTTACCTGAGTTCTCTTTTCATGCCACATGCATAGGACTACTTGATATTTCCTGCATAAGTTAATTCATGCACATACTTTTCCAAATATACTTGCTGGACTTGAGAATTCGGTTTTCTCATGACTGCTGTTGTGCATGCCACTTTCCTTTGTTGTTCACGTTCTGGACCACATTTGCCTCAGTCTACTAGTTGCACAACAGTACAAATTTCACTAAAAATCATTTGTCTATTCCATCACTACTACAAAAGTGGGCATATTCGACACTAATTTGTGGGCGTTGCATGAAAAGTGTGGGGAAAGCTATGATTTTTATGATCTTCTGCAATAATATTAATATGTTGCTGCATTAGACTGAATGCACTGTTGCGGTGGTAATTCTAGTGTTTTGACGTGCAACACCAGTTAAAAGTGTGGCTTTACATGTATGCTATCCAGCTCAGCGATCCACGTTATCATCGTAAAAAAATTCCCAACCGTAGATGAATCATTAATCCAACGGTTCAAACTAATCTATGGTTTGACGATTCTAAACAATGGCCATCATCCAATCAATGACAGCCACCTCATTACATTATTCTGATGAAATTTTGGTGCGATCTTCCCCCTTCACGAAATAATGTAAAAATAATCTGGTCATAAATTGTTCTTCTTCTCCATCATCTAATAGTTCTTTCCCCCTTTTTACTATTTTCAAAAATCTAAACCTAAATTCACATCAGTATCACTTCTCTCCTTAACAACAAATTTTATTCTGAAAAGGTTGAAGCTTTGAAATGCTTTCTAGCTTTGATTGCTCAGGGCGTTGACATCGCCAGTTTTTCCCCTTAGGTTCTGTTTGAATAGCACTAGGAATTAGTTGAGCTTAATACAGATTAGATTATGAGTAGATAGTAATTAGCAATTAGTTCATTTGTTACACTTTGGAAAACCTATTTTCTTATGAGTAATTAGTTGCGTAGACATCCCAAACTTAGGAAAACCCATTCACTTATGAGTGATTAGTCGATTAAAGTTTAGATTATGAGTAATTAGTTGCACTTTGACCATTGATTTGGGATTATGCTAAGGTTTATTCGAAAATTATACCCAGCAATAAAACCCAAAAAGGAGATGGCGCCAGTAGGACTTGTCAGAAAAATCATTTCTGCAAAGTAGGGATCCGAAATAGACATTGGTTTATTATAGAGACCGAGCTAGTTAAGGAATGAGGACTAACTGGGTTATGCATGAGTATCGGCTTGATGATAATGAATGCAAAGATACTATGGGTTTGCAGGACTCGTATACATTATGTAGAGTTTTCAAGAAAAACGTTGTGTGCGCCGAAATAGAGGATCATGGACAATGCAATAACACATAGCATTGGAGAGCTCTCAAGCAATCATTAGTGATAATATCAATAACGATCAATATCAAAACATGTCTCCTGCTGTTGGTCCGATGAGCTCATCTTCGGGCGTGGATAAAGATGACAAAGACGATGCATGGATGCATGTATGAGTGTGTGGTAAGGGTATTTTTATACAAAGGTCTTGACAAGTACACTAACATATCATGCAAAAACCAATGATGTAAGAGTATTTTTATATAAAGGTAAATCAATTTACAGTCAAAATTGATTTGCAACTTAGGTTCATTTACATTAACATATAATTGTACGCTTGAGGTTTTTGTGATACAGATACATGTGTAGCACTGCGATGTGTTCGCACTGCAGTGTGTTTTTGTAGAGGCTTTGGAAACTACCAATTTCCCGATCCGGATGAGTCGTTCACCTGTATCTAATCTGCTACACGCACAGGTATTTTCCATTTGATTTTAGAAACTACCAATAATAATGTTTCGATTTTGGAAATATATGATCAGTTTTGCAAACTGGTCTCACTTCAGTAGCATCAATTCATACATCAATTCAGTAGCATCATACCAGATCAAGGCAATAAAAGTTGACTTAATACTTACATATAGTAGAAAAAGTTATAGTAATACCAGTGCAGCAAAAGTATCATAAGGCAACAAAAGTTAACTTAATACATACTTATATACACATCCAAAAAAATGAAATTATAGCAGCATCAGTTCATACCAGATCAGGGCTTTGCGGGGCTGTGGAACTTCCAACAGATTCGTTAGGGCTTTGTGGCTGTGGTAGAGCCAGTCCGAAGTAAGCATGTGATGGAACCGCGGCATCTGGACGAGGGGTGAGGTAGTTTGGCCAATCGTTTCCTGATCAACTTCAATATCTACCCACTGATCATTCCTCTGGTTCACTGGGGCATCTAGAAATAAGCTTGGCCAAGGGGGTAGCAAAGCAGCTTCTTGTATTATTGTATCAAATCTTTCGTCTGAATCCATTTCCACTACGTGATTACACAAACATGGAACCACATGTTCCTCCTTATTACTCACAAAAAGAAGTTCAGGTCTTATTCCAGGATGAGCATGGGTACAACACTGAACCTTAATGAAGAAAACCTTGTTATTGAATTGAGCAGCAAAAGTATTGATATCGCCAATGCCTTCATAAAATTGCATTTTCAGGTAGAAGGATCTATGGCCATACTGAGACCAGTTACAGTCGTCAATTGCAAGCACACGCCCCATTGGCTTCATTATTTCTTCAACAGCAAGAACATTACTCTTTAGGAACTCGGGAAATCCATCAATTTTAGCCCATGATTCAACTTCTAAGGATGGTTCAGGCTCAAATTATTCATTGGACAATGCTTGTAGGTAAATAGCACCACCAGGTTTTGTAAAAACTTTTAACATTAGCGCATGATCACGCTTAATGTAAGATTGGCATGATACTAGAAAAGAGTTATTGGGTATTACCCGTATAGCCCACAATTAGGATTGAGAGCCACCTGAACCGTGTGATGCACAACGTCAACATTTCAATGTCCCTTAAGAATAGTGGCAGTGATATATAGTGATCAGTCCTCCATTGATTATTTTTTTGAACTTTCGAAGATTGGGGTTTAGGGTGTATGGAGATGATGTTGTTCTGAAGCTTGAAAGGATATGCGAGGGACCTACTGGATGGTGTCAGGTAAATACGCGAACTCAAAACGTTTGCACAGAAGATGAAGCATACTCAATTCTGAGGTGGCACAAGTGACCAATGGTGAATGGTCAACTAGTATAATTGTATGCATAAGATTTATAAGTTAAGATGGCCAAATGATTAATTGCTATGATATATTTACAGGATATACATGCATAGATGCACTTATCAAATAATTTGTAAAATCAAATTGCCGGATCTGAAATGATGAGGAGAGATATAGCCGGCTAGTGGAGGACCTGAAATGATCACATGGAGAGATACAGTTTCTGGTTCATGCAAATTGATCGTATTTGTTGACACTTGTATTGAAGGTAGTATGTGTTGGCACTTGTGGTATGTAGATTATTTGAATTGTACTTTTAAATTATGTATTTGATCGTATGTGTTATACTTGAAGAATTGGAATGGTATGTAGAATATTTTGGATGGTTTGAATGTGATGATGAATATAACGGATGTGTTTCTTCTATGTACAAAACTGGTGTTGCAAAACTAATAATTAAATCGTTGTATTTGCCTTCTTTGCCTGTTGCATTTGCTTTTTCATGATGTTGTATTTCTATATAATGGTGTTGCATTCCATAATAAAGTGGTGTTGCATTACATAAAATAGTAGTAATTCCATATGGCACGTAGATTGCATAGCTGACGTGGCATGTGACAAATGTGCAGCTAACGTGGAGAGCTGATTTGTCATGTGACACGTAGGCAGCTGACATAGAAAGATGATGTGGCCCCCACTATCATGACCTGGTAGCCAGGATCTAACTAATGTTCAAGAAACGTTGAATATTGTTGCATTACGTGCAAATAGTGTTGCATTACGTCTATAATGCAACACTTTCTTTCTGTGGCAGTATATGGGCTAAAAGTTGCATTAGAGGGCTAAGGCAACGACCGCGGATGCCACGCCCTCCCGGTGTTGCATATTTGAAAAAAGCGCAAAATGCAACGATTTTTCGAACTAAGGCGACATAAAACTTGTGTCGAATTTGCCCACTTTTGTAGTAGTGCATAGTCCGTCGTTTGGCCGATGTATGACTGTCCCTTCCTGCGCTGGAACTCTGTAGTCATCTAACACTTCGTATTATTCACATACCATTTTCTCGGTGCACGCCCTTATGGTGGTCCACTAATGCACCTAGGTTATGTGGCTGTCGGCTCTGCTGCAGTTTGAAACTCATCAGTACTTTGGTAGTTTAAGCTTGTAGGAAAATGAGAATTTGCACCCGGTTGCCCCTTTTTTTGTGTTTAACCCTTTGTTGGTTTTGTTGCATGTCCTGAATTCATCATATACATGAGATTTTCTTTTGATATGTTATAAGTCAAAAGTGGAAATTTATTATGAAATAGGGGTTATGACAGGCAATATATTAACAAAGTCCATACTTGAATAATTTTAGGTGCATACATTGGCCTTATACCACTCTATTTATATCCTATTCACATTTCTTATGGGTTACACCTTACATAAACTAGTGAGCCGAGAACTCATACGGCCGCATTTTCGTATTGCCTGTTGAGTTTGCATATCTTCGCATGCACGCTGCAAAACTGAACTATTATAGGGATAAAATTTGGTGTAATTGACACCACACTGGTTTTGTTTTAATAAGATTGCAAATTACATAATGGTCTGCATATCTCCACCATACCACATGTCTTCCTTTTACCACCTGGAGCATGCACCCTTGTTAAAGAAAGAGGAAAATTTTTATTTTGTAATATACTGCATAATTAGTTGACTGGAAACTAGATTGGCATTATGAACCAATATCCCAATACCATGAAGTCACTTGTGCGTTAAAGTAAGATAGGATGCACATACATTTGGGTGTTAGTTTTGGGACACATAGACTAATTTATTTCAGAAATAATATAAAGTGGTTTGGCTATAACCGGGGAGTCGCCCTCGAGTTACACCACATAACTACCACTAGCTGTCCGTGTGCGAAACACGTGTTAACCTTTAGTTGGGCCTCGGACATGTAATAGAATACTCATACATACTACATCTTGGGAATTACCATGCCATGTATCACTTTTTGGTTGTTGCTCGTCTTATTTTGATGCGTGCATTCGACCCAACTTCAGTATTTATTTTTTGACAGTTTCTGGGGTTATCATACTTGAATTATTTATTGTATGATCCGGATTAAAAATTACATTTGTGTGTTTATCCGAAGCTAACAACTTGAAATAAGTTTAATTCGGACCCCACGGTTTTTTTTTTTTGCATGGAACGCTCGGGTCAGTCCCCAGGTGTTACAAATGCAAAGATTTTAGCTTTTATAGGGGAGAGGCGTGAGAAGACGCTTATGCGCGCAAAGCTCGACTAAAACTGTTAAATTTTGTTTTAAAGATTTATATATATTTTATTTTTCTTCCGCTGTATTTATAAAATGATTTATAAACTGACATTTTTGTGTATAAATTTCGTTTGTGAGATAAACTGATGTCTTTTATGTACTGTGATTCTGTGTTAAATTCCATTTAAACCCCTATAAGCTAACAACAATCCGTCATTTTGAATGCTTCGAGTCGGTTTAATCATCGATTTGGGGCGGTCAAAATGGCGGGCTGTAACATTTGGTATCAGAGCCATGGTTTTTATAAAATTTGGCTTATTGGGTTTAAAACTCGTTTGAGATAGGGTGGAAATACCCTAAAATGAGCGGAATTGATGCTAGAATCGCTCTTGGGAGAGTGCATTTTTAGGATGAATAAAATATTTTAATGAGGTTATGGAAAAATAAATAAATAAATAATTTGAGGAAATGTTGAAAATAAATATATTTTTTGATGGAAATATTTTCATAATATAAGTTTCGTTATTGGAATCTGAAAGCCTTTGCGACACGAATTTTCGAAGTTTATCGTCGAAAAAAAAATAATACTTAGAGGCTCCACAAAGCAGAATGGAAACGCTGTTCGAGAACGGTTGACGAAGTGACAGCTAAATTAGTCTTGAACTTGACTCGGATCTAATTGATTTTGGAATTGAACACTTTAATAAAGAGTTACGTAGTTGAACATAAAGTAAGGAGGCCAATTAAAATAAAACTAAGTGTAAACTAATTATTTTTCCTTTCGATTATTTAACAAAGGCATTGATATATATTGTTTAAATTGAACATAATTCCCATTGTGGTTTAGGTGAAATTCTGTATGATGAGGATTTTGAGTAAATGGGTTAGTAATACCAAATGGTATGGGGCATTTGGTCATACTTTTCTGATTACTCTCTTGACTTTTCATATGGAACGATTGTTTGTTTTGTATTTTTAGTTGGTGCGATTTGCTTCCTTACAATAAATATTTAAATAACACAATGTGATATAGGAAGCTGATGTTATAATTAAATAATTACTGTTGGAAGTATCCATTAATTTCTGAATTGAAATATTTTTGGGACATTTTTAGTTGACATGCATTTACGTCATTTGTATGATGATACTTTTATTCTATTTCACAACTAGTGTGACTTGATTTGAGAAGTTAAACCATCGCATTTTATGAGTAGGCCTATAGTAGGCTTGTTCTTATTTACTATTTGATAATTAGATTGGTGGTTAACTAGTGGTTTTGGTTGTTTAATTTCGGTTTTATGTATTCAGTGATGAGTTTTGATTAGTTCTGAGCACACATTGCACGATTTAAACTAGTTTTCTAATATACGTATAAATTAAGTTTTCGTTATAGTTTTGAGGTTAAAAGAGTTTTATAATTTTATTTTTCACGCTAAATGGCCTCAAAACAATAATATAAAGTTATTTTCATAAATATGTCGATTTTATTGGTTTTATAAAATATTTCATAACTTGTTTCGAAATCAAGTATTTTCTTATATAGATAAACTACACAATCTTGCACCCTTCAAGATAACGTATTGAATTTTAAACGACATTGTACACTCCGTGGTATGGAATATGGAAGTCAAGGAAGTCGGTTAATTCCAATATAGTTAGATTGAAGCTGATGTTTTATTTAAGATATTTTAGTGTTTTCGATGTTTTCCATTGCGAAGTTGATAAGCAACTAGTGAACCAGTAGTGAGAACGTGTGGTATGGGACGCACTGTTACCACTACTCAGGTTACTGACTGTGAGTCAGTGACGCATATTGTATTTTTGAGCTAGTACTTTGCTTGGGGGGGGGGAGGTTGGGAGCCAAGACTCGGGGGGAGTCGCTTATACGTATTCACGTGACCGGGGGGGGAGGGTGATTTTGATACACTCGGCCCGGGGGGGTCGCAGTAGAAGCCGAGACTCGGGGGGAGTCACATATTCACTTGACCAAGGGGGTCAAGATACACTCGACTGGGGGGGGTGGGGGTTGCAGTGACAGGCGCCTAACTTGAATGTGTATATGTACCGAGCTAAGCTCAGGGGGAGCTATATTATCATGTAGTTGCACGTGCATAATTATTTCTGATGGATCCATATTGTGATTTGATCTATACTATCATACATTGAAGATTATTGGGTTTTAAATTTACATGAACATTTTGTGATTTCCTATGTTAGGGTGTGATTCTCCTTTCGTGATATTTGACTCATTCGAGTTATATGATGATTTTTATTTGATAATACATGGCTATTGCTAGGGATGAGCAATACTATAGCTCAGGGTGGGCTACAGTTTATTTAATAGCACGTGCACATTATTATGATGATTTTTATGTTATGATTTGATGTTGGCGATTTTCAGTTGCTAATACTTGGCTATTGCTCAAGATGAGAAACATTATAGCTCGGGATGGGCTTTATTATTATTGCATGTGCACATTTCTTGTGATTTCTTTTATAAGTTAGGTTTGATGATTTTAACTCAATCGGGATGATCGTACATTTGTAGAGTGCATTTGGATTTCTAATTCATCATATTGTGATATTTAGACATCTTGGAGTGAGGTACTCCCTTTATTGATCATATTGTTTTATATATGGAAAGTGTTATGAGTATCTTATTGATTTATATGTGATAATCTGTTTTAATTTATTTTGTCATATTGTTTTATATGATAAATGCAACGAGGATTTCATTGAGTTATGATACTCTGACTTGATTTAAAAATGATATTTGTTATAAGTAACATGCTGGTTTATACATGGTGCTCTTTGCTGATTCATTTTATCATATTTTCTAAAGTTAATATTGAATCGTATTAATTTATATACGATACCCTTCTTTAATTACCATGTTGAAAATGGTGAAAGTATTTTCTAATTGATGAGAGTTGATTTTTTTTCAAGTTTGAAATTATCTGTTGTTACAATCTAAATAAGTTGGGAGAGACTATACTAGTTTCAAACTCTATATATTAGTTACTAAAATAAAAGGGAAGAAGTTAAGAGGCGACGTTGGAATCTTGTAATGATGTATATTAACCCGAGTAAATTGCAAGGACGCAGTTTTATTAAGGGGGGAGTCTATAACAACCTGAATTTTTGTAAGTGGGTTGTAATAGCTCATAAAATTTTGGCATTTAGAATATAAAATAAATTAAGATCTAATGTGAAATAAGTATATATATTGGGGATTTTATCTATTTTGGACTATATTTGAGTTGATTTGTGAAATGATTCCTTTCGAAAATTTATGAAAATTTTATCTAATTTACGTTAATGTCGGGATTCTTTTGTTGCTTTAATACGAACATTCTAGAAAAATAAATGTTATTAATTTGGAGATCGAAGAATTTTCAAAGTATGAACTGAGGCATGTTTACAAATTTAAAAGAGCTAATTTATTTTAAGGTTAGTTTGAAATCAAATTTATTTTTGAACCAGACTTTGAAATATAAGGTTTGAACTTTTAGTAATTGATTTTATTTTGAATAAAACGATAAATTTATTTCTAATGGAAATAGTTGAAATACGGTCGAAGAAATAAAAAGGGGAAGAAACAAATTGTTATAATTTAAACACTGATATATTATGCTCATGTTAATTTGATTTATCGCTAATGCTTGTTGAATTTATAACGTGAGTAAAACATACAAAACAACGTTGTTAGTGTTTGTTCAACCATACCCTTCGTTCAGCCTACCGTTCCAATTCAAAATCATATCTTCTAAATCATTACTGGGAAATATTGAAGCTGAATATCTTTGCCATTTGCGTTCCCTTGCTGTATTACTTTACACGTGCCTTTGTTTTGCTGCAAATTATAACACTTGTCCCTTTTGTCTCTGACTAAGCACCATGTGTCCTCATTTCATTCCACCGTCCCTTATTTTAAGTCTCTCACGGTTCCCATTGGTACATTATTATTTTAGAGACCCTCCTACAATTGGCTCCTCCAGCAAGATGTTTTTGTCCAAAATATTTTATTTCCCCAGATCGGGAAAAAATAGTCATGGCAACTGCTTTGCCTGAATCGGTCCTCCGCCTTGTGGAAACCGCCACCATCCTTGCGTCTCGATCACCGAAGCCGCCGACCCTTCCGATTAAGTGCACCAGCTATTTCTCATCACCACTCGAGGCCAACGCAAGCAACGTCAAAGCCCATATCGCGACTGTCATCGAACTCAACTCTGCGCCTCAACCTGGAACAGGTTCGGCGAACTCCACCTGAAATTGGCTTGTGCCTTGGCTCCGACACATCTCTCACTCCACCGCACCGATCGCCTGCTTCCCTTTGTCGCTGATGCACCATCAAAAGGTAAGTACGGCTTATGATTAAATTTATTTCAAGTTCTATACTTCGCGATTCACTAAATAAATTAGCTAATTTCCTTTTGTTCGACTATTGTTGCCTATGCAATTGATGCATTTTAGTATTTTTTTCTTGCCATGAATTGTCTGTCATGGTTACCATTTTTATGCCATGTTTTGTGTTGCACTTATAAAATTATGCGTCACTGGGTACTTTGTGTTTGGATAGTTGTTGGCCATATTCATACTACTTTGTCATTGGTCTTGCTATTTGCAGACCTAAAATAATTGTATTTGTTTTTTTGTCTATAGTTACTTTCATATTAAACTTGCTCATCCTGTTCACTTGTTTGTGTTTGTGATATTTGGATGTCAACTTGATTTTGAGTTGTTGCTGTTTTCCTAGTAACTGATTTGTTGGCTTGCTGTAGCCTATGGCTTTATATTGTTGTCACCATATTTATTTGCCACCTTCTTAACATGTTACCTGAGTTCCCTTTTCATGCCGCATGCATAGGACTACTTGATACTTCCTGCATTAGTTAATCCATGCAGATACTTTTCCAAATATACTTGTTGGACTTGAGAGCATTCGATTTTCTCATGACTACTGCTGTGCATGCCACTTTCCTTTGTTTTTCACGTTCTGGACTACATTTGCCTTCTACTAGTTGCACAACAATACAAATTTCACTAAAAATCATTTCTCTATTCCATAGTCCATTGTTTGGACGATTTATGACTGTCCCTATCCTACGCTGGAACCTTATGGTCATCTAACACTTCATATTATTTGCATGCCACTTTCTCGGTGCACACCCTTATGGTTGTCCGCTAATGCACCCAGGTTATATGGCGGTTGGCTCTGCTGCAGTTTGAAATTCATCAGTACTTTGGTAGTTTAAGCTTGTAGGAAAATGAGAATTTGCACCTGGTTGCCCCTTTTTTGTGTTTAACCCTTTGTTGGTTTTGTTGCATTTCATGAATTCTTCATATACAAACGATTTTCTTTTGATATGTTATAAGTCAAAAGTGGATATTGATTATGAAATAGAGGTTATGATAGGCAATATATTGACAAAGTCCATACTTGAACAATTTTAGGTGCATACACTGGCCTTATACCACTTTGTTTATATCATATTCACATTTCTTATGGGTTACACCTTACATAAACTAGTGAGCCGAGAACTCATACCTGCCGCATTTTTGTATTGCCTATTGAGTTTGCATATCTTCGCATGCACGCTACAAAACTGAACTATTATAGGGATAAAATTTTGTGTAGTTGACACCACACTGATTTTGTTTTAATAAGATTTCCAATTAAATCATGGTATGCACATCTCCACCATACCACATGTCTTTGTTTTACCACCTAGAGCATGCGCCCTGGTTAAAGAAAGAGGAAAATTGTTATTTTGCAATATACTGCACAATTAGTTGATTGGAAACTAGATTGGCATTATGAACCAATAGCCCAATATCATGAAGTCACCTATGCGTTAAAGTAAGATAGGATGCACAAACATTTGGGTATTTGTCTTGGGGCACATGCACTAATTTATTTCCAAAATAATATAAAGTGGTTTGGTTATAATGGGGGATTCCCTGCAACAACCCGGATTTTCAGAACCAATTTAAAAATTTTATTTAGGTTATTCTAATGAATTTTGAATACCTAAAATGATTTATTTTAAATAATAACGACTAAAAATTTATTTAAATAGAAGTTTGAACGTATAATTATATTTTAATTATATAACGAGCCTGAAATGGCGCACAGTTTGAAAATTCGATTTTAAATTTCAATTGAATGTACAGGATTCAAAATAAATCGGATTTCAGTAAAACCAGAAATATTTAAATCTGTTTAATATTATCTCTCTAATGAATGAAAGAAACTGAGATTTCACTTTATAAATTAAAAGTTATGTCTAGTTTAAAATTTAGAATAGTCGCTGTGGAATTTATATATATTTTAATATATATATATATGTATATATAAAGGCCTTAAAAATAGCCATTTTAGAAAACGACCTCCATTTTCGACGAAACTACTTTTGTTGGATCCAGAATGTCAAATTATTGTTAGGTTCCAATTTTCATAATTTTTGGAATTAATATGTGAGTAGGGCAAAAGAAAATGTGTTTTGTCAATTTCAGTCAAAGTGGATCGACCAGAAAATGACCATTTTTCAAACAGTCTCCAAATTCGACGAAATTAGTTTTGTTAGGACCGTATCATCAAAACATGGCTAGATTTATTTTTCTATAATTTTTAGAGTCAGTATGTAGCCTTGGTAAATTAAAATGTACGTTTAAATTCAATGTATATTGATTTGTATTTTAATTTTGATAAAAACTAATCGAAACTATCGAATGGGCTTACGAAACAAATCCCATTGTGTCCGGAATAGAGGTATTTAGCTAGGGGCGATAGTCGTTGGGTTTGGTTTGGCATTAATATCAACGAACAAGTATTTTTCAAATTAAAAATAAATAAATATATATATATATAAGGGGCCAATCACAATATTTCTTAAAACCCTAGTTGAATCGCTCAGGAAAAATTTCGCTGCTCTCAACGGAATCAAGGGACAGGTTTTTCCCAATCTTCTTCCCCTTAGATCTTGCAATCCATTCAATAATCAAGGAGACTTCCAATAAGAAACTTCTTCCTCTCGAAGGGTACTTGGAAGCTAACGGTGGTGATGGAATGTTATGGCCGACAATGGCCAGAATTAGCGCACGAGGGTGTTACGATTTGGAGCTTTTCGCGAGCAACTGGTAATGCCAGAGGTGACGAAATTTGGGGCAGAGCTCGGGGATGCTCAGGCGCAAGGATGATCGGCCTCTGATCGGGGTCTGGTGAACTACAGGGAGGCACACAAGTGAAGTTGGGGTGGGAAGCGTTGCGATGTGGAGTTTGAATTCATCCTGGAAATTTGAACGAAGAAGACAGAAAGGGGAATTCCTTAATCACGGGATTAAGGTTGTAAATTTAAAAATAGCTGTTTATTAATTAGTTATTAAAGTAATTATATTTTAAAAAGGTCGTATCTTGTTCAAACCAAAGCAAAATTCGACGAAACAACTTCCATTGGAACCGCGAAATCAAACTCTACGTAATGGAACTGACGGGATTGTGATAGGAGCTAGCTGCAATTTTTTACTGAATTGAACGCGCTGTTTAGTTCAATTAAAAACAATCGTTATTTAACGATTTCAAAACCAGTCAAGGTGAGAACTCCTCACTAAAAATTCTGCCAAGTTATTTATTTATTTTCATAGCTGAAAAATATATTGAATTACCAGTGTAGATTTTTATCAGTTTAATCATTATAAATTGTATACGGTACATGTTAGATCACCCTCCTCGTCTACATACCATGGACGATTTAATTGACTATATTGTGTGTTGTTTGTGATGTTGAAATGTTTAACGTATAAAGAAAATATAATGTTAACATTAATGTGGTAGTTGAAATTAAATTATTAATATTTATTTATAATTTAAACAGTGAAAATTGGTTAAATAGAAAATAATTCAAACCAAATTATAATTGGTTAAATTTATTAACCAATTATTTATTTAAATAAACTGTTGTTGTTTAAAAACCCCACACCGGTGTTGGGATGATACTGACATACACTAGTCCCAATATTTAGTTGTATGTCAATCGATGGATTGACATTCTGTGATGAGCGTTAATTTTTTTTAATGCTCACACAGTTGTAAATTTCACTCTATATGTGAATGGACTGTTTGATGATTATTTCAGTTATATGTATGAAATCCATATAACTGAAATAATATGGTAATTGATTGAGTCGCATTCCGATTCAGAAATAAAGAGAATTTTGAAACAAAGAGCATTTTAAAATAAAGGACATTTTAAAATAAACGACATCAAAATAAAGAACATTTTAAAATAAAGAATATTTTAAAATAAAGAATATTTTAAAATAATATTCAATGAAGAATAAATTTATGAATTTGATGTCCAACTTTGGATGGACAAAAAAAAAATAAAGATATGAAGCCGGGTTAAGTATAAAGACGCCATTTTAACCCAAACGGGTTTATCGATCGATTTTATTCATTTTTTAAGGAGTATCGAAAAGAAGTGATTTCAAAATCTAATATTTTGAAAATATTATCATTTTAATATGATAAAAATATAGATTATTCAATTTTGACTTAAAATTAAAAATGGATTTACTTTAAAATGAATTTATAAATATTCTATAAATATATTTTAAATGGAAATCAACGAAATAATATATATATATTAATTTCCTGAATAGAATGTGCCGCGCAGCGACCATTCGCGAATTTCGACCATTGACTTCAAGTTGACATTACGGAATATCCGACCGTCGGATTCTCCTAAAACCGGAACCGTTGGGTTCGTATCGAAAAGAGCTTTCAAATGAATATACGAGATTTGAAATCTAACGGTTGAATTTGGAAATATGTCCAAATCAATTTTGGAAAAGGTCGCTGTAAATGCAGTTCGATGGCCATTATTGGAAACCGACTGTAAGGGCCTTAATAAAATTATTAAAAATATAGAAAAATTATGTAAAATCATAATAAATGATTTGGAAAGATTCTGGATGAAAAAATCCATATTTGAAAAGATAAAAATATATTTTTATCGAAATGAACTAGTTATTAACTAGAATAATAATCCAATGTTTTTAAATAAATTGGATTTGAAATGGTTTTAACCTAACCAAGATTTTCCAGTGTATGAATTGGAATGGATTTGAATAGAAATAATCTTCAGAATATTTTGATATTGGATTCCGTGATTATACGGATATTGTTTGGGAATTTGGAAGATATATATATCGTTATTCCCAATACGGTATTTGTTGATTTCAGAATTTGATATTGAATATAAGCTGGCCGATATAATTTCTATTCAGAACCTTTTATTTAATGTCAAATTGGATTTTGGATTTTTCGTGAATGGTGTCTTCAATAACACTGTTTTTAAACCCGTTATGAAAAGAATAAATCTTTTAAATAAGATTATTAGAGTTTCCAATTATATTTAGTAATTGGAATAAAATGAAATGTGAATTAGGTTTATTGTGAACCTTGTTTTTAACGACATTTGATCTTTAACCCAATTAACTGTGAAAATATATTTTGGAATTTATAAAAAATTTATAAGATTTAAATGGAAATTTTCCAAAGTTAAGTTTTCCGATTTAATATATTAAATTGGAATTCAATGGAATTCGATTTGGTAATAATCGAGATGAGTTTCTGTGAATGAAGACCATTACTATATATGGTATTTAAAAGGCTTTGCCACTATTCCATTTATATTATTAGTCTGACATGAGAATTTTTATCGATTATGTACTGTTATGATTTCCGTGTAGATTCCATTTTGATGGAAGAAGAATTTGGGGTTTATCGTGAATTATGTTTTAAATGACATTAGTTCTTTAACCCAGTTAAAGATAAGATTAATTTCTTAACTTATCATTAAGTAATGATTTTTGAGATTAAAACTGAATTTGAGTTTTGATGAATCTTTAATTAGATTTGAATGATAATAAGATAATTAAATTTATCGCATTCATGAAATGATCAAGAATGGAGTACCGCAAGTTTTACTCCATGCGATAGTTGAATCTATAATTAGATTTGAAAGCAAACGGGTAATTAAATTTTACTCAGAACGCAGTGGGTGTAAGATATGGAGTGCTACCAGTTTTTCTCCATTGGACGAATAGGTTGGGATTGGATAATAATAAATGATTATTGCGGCAAGATTCGATAATCCCGACTAGTTAATAAAATCTTTTGAAATTGATATACAAAGGAAGATTAAAGAATTTATCTTTGATAAAATTAATGGCAACCTTTCCCTAATAATGTGAATTTTTGAACAACCGGATATTCTGAATTGGAATGAGGCGTATGATGTGTTTTTATAGCACTTTATTATCGATTATAACGTACGAGAGTTATTCGGAAAGACCGGGTTTAACCCATTCTGAATAATTACTATGACGATTAAAGTCGACGATGAAGATGGTGGTTGAAGACCGGAGTTCTTCACGTCGTTTGGATGATTACTGATGTCTTGATTGGGTTGTACACCCAAGACAAGGTAATAAGTGGTGATCGTCCAAACATACTTGGAGATCGACGGATATGCGAGGGCCTCTCTCTTATATTGGACATATGTGACAAGGAATAAGGTGCCTCTGGTTTCGTTCAGACCCAGAATGGACTTGTAAATTGTTATGTGTCTAACATTGGATTTCATTCTGTGCTAATTGATTTCTATTAAATATATATCTGTTTGGTGACAGAGAATTTATTTTCTTGCTTAATACCCTTCTCTGAGACGTACGAGCTTAAAGGCTATATATTGATAGACATCAGTTGTATGGCGTGAATTGTCAATGTGGCATGCCAAGATGCAAATGATCAAGGCTTTTGTTGAAAAGCAGAGTCTTGTGGATGATGACCAAAGCACAACTTTAATTAGCATAGCTTTGTGTATAGTTACTTCGCGAGCCTTACACCCCCGGTATGAACCAGAAACGGGAGAAGGATCCAGGGAGAACATGCGTTTCTTTCTAGCTAGGAGTGGTGTCATGTTATGGAGCCCATACATTTTTACTTATGTAGATGATGGAAAGCGAGGTACCTCGGATTTGAGTCCCTAGTGTCTCTTGATTTACGCCCCATTAGGCGGAGATACGTATTGTTCAGGAATTATATATAATCCACTAACATAAGTTATGGACCGGCCCTGTGGCTCCTAGGTGCAGTTGCGACTGTATCCTGAGACATGGTAGACTAGATTGTCTCTAATCCGTTAAGGACGATCCCTTGCCTTGGTTCATAGATGGAAATCCAACTCCCAATACGACCTCGTGTGGTTTTGATTGTAGAACTAGTATGGTGACATGATATATGGTACCCATGTCGTCTATGATTGATACATTTATATTTGAAGTTGTTTTTGATGCTATACACTTATAGTAATATAAAATAATTTGTTTTGAATGTACCAAGAAAGTTTGGCTATTATAAGGGAAAACTCTATCCTCTGGCTTGCGTTGCATTGTGTGATGGGACCTGAGTCTTATAATAGCATCATTTTCTGAAAAACACTGCGTTGTTTTATTTAAACTAAGATTCATGTGGAGTAAACCCATTCCGTGTTATACGACGTGGTCCCATGATTTTCCCAACTTTTAAAGTAAAAAAGTTACTAACTGTTTTAGTTCTCACACCAGTCCCATGACTGACCTGGAGTTTATTGTTTTAACCTAAACTCTGGGTGCCCCTATTTTCCACACGGGCAGCTAGTAGTCTTGGTTTTTGCAGATATCTCTTTTCCAGGATCCTGGATTTACAGTTGAAGCTATATTCGAAAAGCTCTGTATACGTGTATTTATTTCAGTTGTGTTATATATTAGTTTTCCGCTGCTAAGTATTTAAATGTAATTTAAATCTCTAATATTGTAATTCTATTGTATATTATTTATTCATACTCTGTTATATTCTTGTACTCTGATGTAATTGTTGTAATAACAATGAAATGTTTTTCTATTTGTGTTCTGATCTGTCGTGTTCTCAATTCAATCCGAGCTTTCCCGTAAGGGGAAGTTTGGGTCGTTTCAGCGTGGTATCAGAGCTTTGGTTTACAGAGCTCGAGAACAAGACACATTAGAACCGAACGAAAGAATTCATCAGAGATTGATTAGTAATATCCAGTGAGAATGACTCGTTAGAGATGGGATTAATGGTATCCTAGAATGAGTTGAAAGAGTGTTATTTTTAAAATAAAAAACATGAAAACAATTTTAATTTTGAAAATTAAATCTAATAATACGTATTTGACTATTTTATTTTATATTGAATGTAGACAATCGAGTATATGAAGATTTTGAATATACATGTAATTATCGTGTATTCGAAGCCTCAAATATACTGGATAGAGATAGAATCACACTCTAGTCGCTTAGGCATAGTTCTAATGATTGACGCGTCGTCAGCAGCACTTATGTTCGAGTTTCAAAAGTGGGATATTTATATATTACCAATTGACTGGTGTGAGAGCCAAAACTTAGTTAAAGTTTATTGTTGTGATTTGCACTAAAAATATGATTTTTGACTATATATAAAAGTTATATATAGTTGAAAAGTTAACCAACTAATTGATTGTTGGTTGTGATGTTTGATTATTAGTTTAACTAATAAAAATACTGGAATGATAATTAATTTAACCAATATGTGAAATGAATAGTAAAATTAGCCAAATCAAATCAAATATTGAATTGAATTGAAAATTGATGGGAATTGCAAACATGTACATATATATGTGTGAACAGGTGTAACACCCCACCTCCGTTAGGGTCACTAGCAAAGGAATGCACTAGCTTTAGAGGGGTATTATTGGTAAACATGTACAGAAATATTACAAGACAGAACATATATATATAAAACAGAGGAAGTAAAACAAATTTCATTACCTTGTAAAATAAGGTCTAAATCCTTTTACATCAAAATACATCAAAACCTGTCTTGCAATAATAAAGAAGCATAAAGCCATTTCATAAATTATTCCCCAAGTAAAACAGTAATGTAGCCATAGCCAAGAGAAGTCCAAGCCATGCGTGATGACCTTCAAACAGAAGAAGTCCAAACTAACAATAGCATTTCCTCCCTGTAACCTGGGGGGGAACGGAAGACAAGAGGCGAAAGAAAACAGGTTCAGTCATAAAGGCTGGTAAGCCCTATCTACTATCAGTATATAAACTAGTAAAGTTAACTGGCATGAGGAACTGAGATGATCATAAGTATGATGACAAGATAGATAAGCTAAACCAAAATAACAGGATGAACTACTGTACCAAGATAAACGAGTGTGTCATGATAAACTACGGTGTCAAGATAAATCAAGGTGCCACATCGTCAGGTTTCTATCAAGTATACTATCCCAAGGTATTTACCATGTATAACATCCTAAGGTATGTATCATGTATATTTGCTCTGCACCCCTCGTACTAGTATCCCAACCCGTGTCATGTGTCAACTATGAATGTCCCTTGCCCAATGTCATGTAATGGTCCATGTCACCCTAATATATATAGCATATGTAGGTTTTTCCAACTCGTATGTTTCCTTCCATGTATAAGTTCAGTCCTTTGCCGTAGGCCATATGGGCTTTCCCATGTAAACGTTTTATCCTTGAAGTTATTTTGGACTGCTACCCTCGATCTAGTTATGTTTCCTTACCATGTACTATCGCGTGTCCACTTAGGATTTATGCCACCTAGGACCACTAGGGATTATGCTACCTAATGAACGTTTCCGTGTCTCGGTTTGGGTTCAGCCACCTAGGGCCACTAGGGATTATGCCACCCGTCAACCGCGCCCTTTATCCCACGTATGTATCGTGAATCGTTTTACATGTCTAGATGCACATGTTCCTCAATGTGCCATCCGAGTTCCGTGCCAGGGCAAATCAAGAAATACGGAACTCGGTCGGGAGCTTTAAGTCGTCTGCTGATGCAGATATCAAGGTCTATTTTTGTACCCGTGGCTATGGTCCCACGTGACCCCTACCTCAACTACTGAAAGGCAATCCAAGAAAAATCATGTATGAGAACTACACTAAGGCCCATCGATGCCCACTTCCAGATAGCCAACCTCACCCATAACTTGATAGCTAGTATATGGTCTTTTGGGAGTTCCCTGCCTTTCCGTACGTACACGATTGACTAAAGATGGTAGGTAGTCGGCGACTTGCTATCCCGGGGCAAAATCAGGTATCGTCGACTCCACGCTAATCCATCCCAGTCTTTAGGTCGCTCGCATAGCAACCAAGGCATACTCTTGGCTCTTCTACCGCAGACCTTAACCTCTGTGAGGCCGGGTTTCATGGACCACACGCCACCTCATAGAGGGATACCAAGAGTACCCTCACATTCCCCGAAGCTTCCGCTTCGTTACCCAGTTCGCTGGAGCTTTTTTCCAAGTCAGATAACTTGCTCCTCCTCATATACTAAGCGATGACCTACCGTACCAGGTTACTCATCTCTTTATGAACTAGTCCCATGTCCTTAGCTAAGAATTATTACTTAGTTACCCTTAACTAAGGTAGCCCCTCTTTCCGCTATCCTTGTTAACTACGATTTCCAACCTAGTCCCCTGAGCTAGGGTTTTGTCAAATGGGTTAAGTGTTGTTATCCAAGTTCATGACTTAACCCGCCTACGAATCATGTCAAGATTGGCTAAGTACTCAAGTTCAAGGCTTAGCCCTACAAGTTGGTTAAGTGTACCAAGAAGCTCGTGACTTAACCCTATCCAGTCAAATTGGTTAAGTATTTATTTGTCTTAACCCTATCAGATTATCATGTTAGATTGATTAAGCATAGATTATCTTAATCCCATCAGATTATCGAGTCGGATTGGTTAAGTATGGGTTAGCTTAACCCCATCCACTAATCGTATTACAATGGTTAAGCCGAATTTTGAAAGGCCTTGTGACTTGACCCTATCAGGTCCACCTATTAGATTGGTTAAGTATAGGTTACTTAACCTCATCAAATCATCACGTATAATTGGTTAAGTATAAGTTACTTAACCCCATTAAATTACCGTGTTAAATTGGTTAAGTATTGGTTACTTAACCTCATTGAATTAACGCATTTAGATTGGTTAAGTGTTTAACTTAACCCCACCGAATTACCGTGTTTAGATTAGTTAAGTGAAGGTTACTTAACCCCATCTAATTACCGTGTTTAGATTAGTTAAGTCTAAGTTACTTAACCCCATCTAATTACCGTGTTTAGATTAGTTAAGTCTAAGTTACTTAACCCCATCTAATTATCATGTTTAGATTAGTTAAGTGTGGATTACTTAACCCCATCTAATTACCCAGTCGGATTAGTTAAGCGTAAATTACTTAACCCCATCCCCTAATTGTCTTGTATGGTTAAGTATCATTAAGAAATCAAGCCCGGTTCCACTTAACCTACCCATTCGTGTCATATCGGTTAAGTGTCATTAGTCAAATTTACTTAACCTTATCATGTGGCATTAATTTAATTAATGCACTCTTAACCTCTCACATTAGACCTTGTTGTGGTTACTAGTTAAGCCGAGCGGGTCCGGGTAGTTTTACACCACAAACTAGTCTAACCTCGGGTCTTAAGCGCGACATGACCAACTTCTCACATTGGATCCTATTGTTTGTAGCCACTAGTTAAGTCGGGCGGGTCCGGGTAGATTTATGCTACAAACTCAACCCAACCTCGAGTTGGCCATTTTCATGTTTGGTCTAGTGTCTTGTTACACTTACAACCCATACGTGTCAAGTTTCCAAGTCCCATGCTCATAGCCAAAGTTCCATGTTGTCACGTTTATACCAATTTGCCCAAATCATGTTTCATGTCATTAAAGTTTACGCATAACATAACCCCAACGCTTTTAAACTCGCATATACATTCGCAACAACATATAATGTTTTAAAAGAAGGAACTTGGCAAGGGCATGAAAAAAAAGGGGTATAAGGCCACAATTTAAACATGGTGGAAATGAGGCATAAATGTGCTCATAAACTTGCATGTTACATTGTCAAGCCTCAAAAACATGCATAACATTCAAACTTGGCAAATAGGTGATACATGGTCATAGATACCATGAAATGATGACAAGTAACTCGCATATAACATCACATAAGGGTTATGACTTCATATGCAAGTTAACCTAAAGGTTATGAGGGTTCTCATGTTGCATAATGCAACATTTCAACATAAAGGTTATAGCTTTTAACCCACAAGATCAAGGTAATGACTTTATAGACTTGCATAACATGATAGCATGTATCATACTTAATGATCAAACCCAAACTTGCAACATTCATTTAACTTTATAGTTAATATCTAAGAGTAGGAGGGGGCTTACAATGCTATGAAGGCACAAATCAACATATAAAGAAAAGATTGAGACGAAGCCATTCATGCTATCACCCAAAAACCCCAAAAGAACAAGCTTCAAATGAAACCCTTGACCAAATATCAATAAAAATCCTTGCTTTGAAGAAGAAAGGTTTCAACTTTGGCTTTGAATGAAGCTTATGAGCTCTCATGCAAGATCCTTGCTTTTTGGTCAAGAAAAGGTTGCAACTTGACTTGAATGCAAACTAAGAACACTCATACAAGTTTGAAAGCACTTGTATGAACTCACAATCTCTCATAGAAATAGGCTTAGGAGTTTTAGCATGAGAGTGGAAGCCATGAGAGGAACAAATTTGACATAGTTTAGTTGTAAGTTTGAATAATGGTGATTTAGGCTAGGTTTAGGGGTCTTTTTATAGAGGATTAGGATAGTATTAGCCATAGGATTAACCCTAGATTCAATCCAAGCCATCAAAGCATGTCTTGGGGAAGAAGTCAAGTGTAGGAACCATCTAAGGCCTTTAGATTAAAGCTGAACCATGAGAACCATTCAAATGCAAAATCTGCATTTGAGCGAATCGGCCCACGGGTTGACAGCCAAACACCCTGGATTAACCCCTAGTCGACCCAGCGAGCTCGGGTCGACCTCAAAAATCGGCCGGTTCGGTTATTCCCCTCTCCCAATTCGTTGTTTTGAACATTTTTGCATATTTATTTATTTAATTCTCAATTATATATAAATCAATATATATATATATATATATATATTTCTCTGCGCAACCCATTTCACTTAATTAAGTATTCTTTAATTTGTGAATTTTTATGTTCAAATTACGGGGTGTTACATTCTCCCCTCCTTAAAGGATTTCGTCCCCGAAATCTCCAAGTTAAGAAGAACGTATCCTACTATCCATCATCCATCTACTCAAAACATCATCCACGTGCAGTCATTGTCCTTAAAGGATTCTAAATGTTGTATGATCATATGCAAAGGTGTGTGTATATGTACTTATCTAATGCAAAAATCAAGCGGTTACTGATACAGTAAACCTCCTTAATGCAAAATATGTTAGTGAAATGAGTCAATATGTATGCAAATAGTCCTAGTCATATAAGTACTATATGCGTGCACAAACATTCATTCATATGCAACATCCGCATGATAACACATTCAATTTCATCCATAAACAAGTATAAATACTCGTGCATATGCAACATGAAACGTGACCGCGTCAATCTAGTATCTAATGTGTATTCGCGCATCCACGAGCAACCACTTGCAACCATATCAATCATAACATGTTTCAAATACATGTTTACGTCCATAGAATTCTATCTAAGGTTCCCAAGATAGGGTCGAGAAGATAAACAAGACAAACTCCTTACGGGATTTGCAACAGAAACAGGACCGAGAGGATATCCACCAAGCATGCAAGCAAGCTCTACAGGGGAACTAAGGATCAAAGATATACTCTTAGAAAGAGACATGATGCGCGCGTCTAAGCCGCAATTCCTTGAGCTTAGTTCCATTGTGCCTTGACCGCCTTTGACTTCATGATTTCGTAACTCCTTGATTCCTATTTCCAAGGTATGAGTCGGAACTCTTTTCACTATCGCCTCTCGTTCCACTTCCATTTATTCTTTCCCTAGTATACTTGGCTCAAACGTATCCACTTACTCATGCAAGCTCTCCAAAATTCACCAGGGAATTCTGGATCTCGTTTGCCGATGCTAATCCATGTTACCACGTGCACTTACTAGGGTGGTTCCTATAACCCATACTCAAGCGGAATGAACCATCCGTCTTATTGGCGGACGTTACTCGCTTGGATCAGAGATTTCCAATAAATGCATCAAGAGATTCTAGGTAACTAACCATGACAGAACCCAAAAGGCTACACGAGGCTCCGAAGGTATTACCAAAGCAAGCCAAGAGTCTGACTACCTTTTTTTCAAAACCGAGAATGGTACCCCTTACTGGATAACCACTTTACCCCTAGAATCCATCCATGGCTCAACAATAGAAGTATTGCTTCTAACCTTAACACTTGGCATAGACGTTCTTAAATCCAACAAGTCATGAATAAATGGACCGACTCTCCAACCCGATTTTGGGACAAAAACTGGGATCCTCTACCATGCTAGTACTAAGGTGCAGAGACTCAACTATCCAAGCAGACCTAAATGATACGATGATCAAGACAAAGTCTGGACGGGATGATAGAAAAGAACGACTAAACCTTTACCAGAAACGGTACCATTTCTTTTAGGTACCCTAGAAATGGGAGCGTACAATTGCCCTCTCTGATGATCTTGTCCTTGTCCTCCTTGATAGACTAAGCCATAGCAACAGTTGCTTATCCTTAAGCTCGCGTCCTTTATCCTTACTCTTATTATCCTTCCTTGTACCACGACAACAGGTCTCTCGAGAACCACCTCCATCTCACGGGAAAATAATTACATAGCTAGACAAGGATTAGTCGCAGTTAGAACTACTGTGACTACAGATGGAGGGTAGAAAGGAAAAGAGATTCGATCAAGGAAACAAAGGACAATGCTAATGGCTTTTGGGGAATAGCCTTTAAAAACTTTTCTTAAAAAATGCTTCTTTGTAAAACGGTTTTTCAAATAGTTTTCAGAAGGTTTAAAAAACTTTTGCCCAGTCTGGTAACCTTCTGCTCTGATACCAAATGTAACACCCCACCTCTGCTAGGGTCACTAGCAAAGGAATGCACTAGCTTTAGAGGGGTATTATTGGTAAACATGTACAGAAATATTACAAGACAGAACATATATATATATAACAGCGGAAGTAAAACAAATTTCATTACCTTGTAAAATAAGGTCTAAAGCCTTTTACATCAAAATACATCAAAACCTGTCTTGCAATAATAAAGAAGCATAAATCCATTTCATAAATTATTCCCCAAGTAAAACAGTAAAGTAGCCATAGCCAAGAGAAGTCCAAGCCATGCGTGATGACCTTCAAACAGAAGAAGTCCAAACTAACAATAGCATTTCCTCCCTGTAACCTGGGGGGAAACGGAAGACAAGAGGCGAAAGAAAACAGGGTCAGTCATAAAGACTGGTAAGCCCTATCTACTATCAGTATATAAACTAGTAAAGTTAACTGGCATGAGGAACTGAGATGATCATAAGTATGATGACAAGATAGATAAGCTAAACCAAAATAACAGGATGAACTACTGTACCAAGATAAACGAGTGTGTCATGATAAAACACGGTGTCAAGATAAATCAAGGTACCACATCGTCAGGTTTCTATCAAGTATACTATCCCAAGGTATCTACCATGTATAACATCCTAAGGTATGTATCATGTATATTTGCTCTGCACCCCTCGTACTAGTATCCCAACCCGTGTCATGTGTCAACTATGAATGTCCCTTGCCCAATGTCATGTAATGGTCCATGTCACCCTAATATATATAGCATATGTAGGTTTTTCCAACTCGTATGTTTTCTTCCATGTATAAGTTCAGTCCTTTGCCGTAGGCCATACGGGCTTTCCCATGTAAACGTTTTATCCTTGAAGTTATTTTGGACTGCTACCCTCGATCTAGTTATGTTTCCTTACCATGAACTATCGCGTGTCCACTTAGGATTTATGCCACCTAGGACCACTAGGGATTATGCTACCTAATGAACGTTTCCGTGTCTCGCTTTGGGTTCAGCCACCTAGGGCCACTAGGGATTATGCCACCCGTCAACCGCGCCCTTTATCCCACGTATGTATCGTGAATCGTTTTCCATGTCTAGATGCACATGTTCCTCAACGTGCCATCCGAGTTCCGTGCCAGGGCAAATCAAGAAATACGGAACTCGGTCGGGAGCTTTAAGTCGTCTGCTGATGCAGATATCAAGGTCTGTTTTTGTACCCGTGGCTATGGTCCCACGTGACCCCTCCCTCAACTACTGAAAGGCAATCCAAGAAAAATCATGTATGAGAACTACACTAAGGCCCATCGATGCCCACTTCCAGATAGCAAACCTCACCCATAACTTGATAGCTAGTATATGGTCTTTTGGGAGTTCCCTGCCTTTCCGTACGTACACGATTGACTAAAGATGGTAGGTAGTCGGCGACTTGCTATCCCAGGGCAAAATCAGGTATCGTCGACTCCACGCTAATCCATCCCAGTCTTTAAGTCGCTCGCATAGCAACCAAGGCATACTCCTGGCTCTTCTACCGCAGACCTTAACCTCTGTGAGGCCGGGTTTCATGGACCACACGCCACCTCACAGAGGGGTACCAAGAGTACCCTCACGTTCCCTGAAGCTTCTGCTTCGTTACCCAGTTCGCTGGAGCTTTTATCCAAGTCAGATAACTTGCTCCTCCTCGTATACTAAGCGATGACCTACCGTACCAGGTTACTCATCTCTTTATGAACTAGTCCCATGTCCTTAGCTAAGAATTATTACTTAGTTACCCTTAACTAAGGTTTACCACTTAGCCCCTCTTTCCGCTACCCTTGTTAACTATGATTTCCAACCCAGTCCCCTTGGCTAGGGTTTTGTCAAATGGGTTAAGTGTTGTTATCCAAGTTCATGACTTAACCCGCCTACGAATCATGTCAAGATTGGCTAAGTACTCAAGTTCAAGGCTTAGCCCTACAAGTTGGTTAAGTGTACCAAGAAACTCGTGACTTAACCCTATCCAGTCAAATTGGTTAAGTATTCATTTGTCTTAACCCTATCAGATTATCATGTTAGATTGATTAAGCATAGATTATCTTAATCCCATCAGATTATCGAGTCGGATTGGTTAAGTATGGGTTAGCTTAACCCCATCCACTAATCGTATTACAATGGTTAAGCCTAATTTTGAAAGGCCTTGCGACTTGACCCTATCAGGTCCACCTATTAGATTGGTTAAGTATAGGTTACTTAACCTCATAAAATCATCACGTATAATTGGTTAAGTATAAGTTACTTAACCCCATTAAATTACCGTGTTAAATTGGTTAAGTATTGGTTACTTAACCTCATTGAATTAACGCATTTAGATTGGTTAAGTGTTTAACTTAACCCCACCGAATTACCGTGTTTAGATTAGTTAAGTGAAGGTTACTTAACCCCATCTAATTACCGTGTTTAGATTAGTTAAGTCTAAGTTACTTAACCCCATCTAATTACCGTGTTTAGATTAGTTAAGTCTAAGTTACTTAACCCCATCTAATTACCATGTTTAGATTAGTTAACTGTGGATTACTTAACCCCATCTAATTACCCAGTCAGATTAGTTAAGCGTAAATTACTTAACCCCATCCCCTAATTGTCTTGTATGGTTAAGTGTCATTAAGAAATCAAGCACGGTCCCACTTAACCTACCCATTCGTGTCATATCGGTTAAGTGTCATTAGTCAAATTTACTTAACCTTATCATGTGGCATTAATTTAATTAATGCACTCTTAACCTCTCACATTAGACCTTGTTGTGGTTACTAGTTAAGCCGGGCGGGTCCGGGTAGTTTTACACCACAACCTAGTCTAACCTCGGGTCTTAAGCGCGACATGACCAACTTCTCACATTGGATCCTATTGTTTGTAGCCACTAGTTAAGCCGGGCGGGTCCGAGTAGATTTATGCTACAAACTCAACCCAACCTCGAGTTGGCCATTTTCATATTTGGTCTAGTGTCTTGTTACACTTACAACCCATACGTGTCAAGTTTCCAAGTCCCATGCTCATAGCCAAAGTTCCATGTTGTCACGTTTATACCAATTTACCCAAATCATGTTTCATGTCATTAAAGTTTACGCATAACATAACCCCAACGCTTTTAAACTCGCATATACATTCGCAACAACGTATAATGTTTTAAAAGAAGGAACTTGGCAAGGGCATGAAAAAAAGGGGTATAAGGCCACAATTTAAACATGGTGGAAATGAGGCATAAATGTGCTCATAAACTTGCATGTTACATTGTCAAGCCTCAAAAACATGCGTAACATTCAAACTTGGCAAATAGGTGATACATGGTCATAGATGACATGAAATGATGACAAGTAACTCGCATATAACATCACATAAGGGTTATGACTTCATATGCAAGTTAACCTAAAGGTTATGAGGGTTCTCATGTTGCATAATGCAACATTTCAACATAAAGGTTATAGCTTTTAACCCACAAGATCAAGGTAATGAATTTATAGACTTGCATAACATGATAGCATGTATCATACTTAATGATCAAACCCAAACTTGCAACATTCATTTAACTTTATAGTTAATATCTAAGAGTAGGAGGGGGCTTACAATGCTATGAAGGCACAAATCAACATATAAAACAAAGATTGAGACGAAGCCATTCATGCTATCACCCAAAAACCCCAAAGAACAAGCTCCAAATGAAACCCTTGAGCAAATATCAATAAAAATCCTTGCTTTGAAGAAGAAAGGTTTCAACTTTGGATTTGAATGAAGCTTATGAGCTCTCAAGCAAGATCCTTGCTTTTTGGTCAAGAAAAGGTTGCAACTTGACTTGAATGCAAACTAAGAACACTCATACAAGTTTGAAAGCACTTGTATGAACTCACAATCTCTCATAGAAATAGGATTAGGAATTTTAGCATGAGAGTGGAGGCCATGAGAGGAACAAATTTGACATAGTTTAGTTGTAGGATTGAATAATGGTGATTTAGGCTAGGTTTAGGGGTCTTTTTATAGAGGATTAGGATAGTATTAGCCATAGGATTAACCCTAGATTCAATCCAAGCCATCAAAGCATGTCTTGGGGAAGAAGTCAAGTGTAGGAACCATCTAGGGCCTTTAGATTAAAGCTGAACCATGAGAACCATTTAAATGCAAATCTGCATTTGAGCGAACCGGCCCACGGGTTGACAGCCAAACACCATGGATTAACCCCTAGTCGACCCAGCGGGCTTGGGTCGACCTCAAAAATCGGCCGGTTCGGTTATTCCCCTCTCCCAACTCGCTGTTTTGAACATTTTTGCATATTTATTTATTTAATTTTCAATTATATATATATATCAATATATATATTTCTCTGCACAACCCATTTCACTTAATTAAGTATACTTTAATTTGTGAATTTTTATGTTCAAATTACGGGGTGTTACAACAGGTCATAGCATGGAAGCTAAGAAGAGGAATAAAATTGTATGCCATACAAATAGGTACATGTTTACTAATTCATTGGGTTTGGATAATTTTATAAGCCGATCGGCTAGCCGCTTGGCTTTTTCTTTTTGGATGATGATGGCTCTGCGTGGCTAGTTGCGGTTTTAAAGGTCTCCTCGTACAAAGGAGGTTATGGCGAAATTTTTCGAAAATTTAGGGAGTTAGCCAAATTTTTGAAAAATTAGAAATTCTTAGAAACTGAAAAGTAGAAGAATGAAAGTTGAGTTGGTTAGTAAAACAACTTTCAGCTCCGTTCCTTTTCGAGGACGAAAAGATTTTAAGTGGAGGAGATTGTAACAACCCAGATTTTCAGAAACAATTTAAATTTTTTTATTTTGGTTATTTAAATGAATTTTGAATATTTAAAATGATTTATTTTAAATAATAACGTCTAAAAGTTTATTTAAATAGAAGTTAGAACGTATAATCTTATTTTAATTATATAACGAGCCTGAAATGGTGCAGCAGTTTGAAAATTCGATTTTTAATTTCAATTGAATGTACAGGATTCAAAATAAATCGGATTTCAGTAAAACCAGAAATATTTGAATCTTTTTAATAATATCTTTCTAACGAATGTAAGAAACTGATATTTCACTTTATAAATTAAAAGTTGTGTCCAGTTTAAAATTCAAAATAATCGCTGTGGAATTTATATATATTTTAATATGTATAAAGGCCTTAAAAATAGCCATTTTGCAAATGACCTCCATTTTCGACGAAACCACTTTTGTTGGATCCGGAATGTCAAATTATTGCTATGTTTCAATTTTTATAATTTTTGGAATTAATATGCGAGCGGAGCAAAAGAAAATGTATTTTGTCAATTTCAATCAAAGTGGATCGACCAGAAAATGACCATTTTTCAAAAGGTCTACAAATTCTACGAAATTAGTTTTCTTAGGAACGTATTGACAAAACATAGCTAGATTTATTTTTCTGTAATTTTTGGAGTCAGTATATAGCCCTGGTAAATTAAAATGTATGTTTAAATTCAATATATATTGATTTATATTTTAATTTTGATAAAAACCGATCGAAACGATCGAATGGGCTTACAAAACATATCCCATTGTGTCCGGAATAAGGGTATTTAGCTACGGGTGATAGTCGCTGGGTTCGATTTGGCTTTAGTATCAACGAACAAGTATTTTTCAAATTAAAAGAAATATAAATATAAATATATATAAGGGGCCAATCACAATATTTCTTAAAACCCTTATTAAATCGCTCAGGAAAAATTCCGTTGCTCTCAACGGAATTAAGGGATGGGTTTTCCCTAATCTTCTTCCCATTAGATCTTGCAATCCATTAAATAATCAAAGAAACTTCCAATAAGAAACTTCTCCCTCTCGAAGAGTACTTGGACGCCAACGGTGGTGATGGAATGTTATGGCCGACGGTGGCCAGAATTAGTGCACAAGGGTGTTAACATTTGGGGCTTTTCGCGAGCATCTGGGAGTGCCGGAGGTGATGGAATTTGGGGTGGAGTTCGAGGATGCTCAGGCGCAAGGATGGTCGGCCTTTGATTAGGGTCTGGTGGACTATAGGGAGGCGTGCAAATGAAGTTAGGGTGGGAAGCGTTGTGATGTGGAGTTCGAATTCATCCTGGAAATTTGAACTAAGAAGACAGAAAGGGGAATTCCTTAATCAAAGGATTAAGGTTGTAAATTTTAAATTAATTATTTATTAAAGTAATAATATTTTAAAACGGTCGTATCTTGTTCAAACCAAAGCAGAATTCGACGAAACAACTTCCGTTGGAACCGTGAAATCAAACTCTATGCAATGGAACTGATGGGACTGTGATAGAAGCTAGCTGTAATTTTTGACTGAATTGAACGCGCTGTTTAGTTCAGTTAAAAACAATCGTTATTTAACGATTTCAAAACCAGTCAAGGTGAGAACTCCTCAGTAAGAATTCTAAACAGTTATTTATTTATTTTCATAGCTGAAAAACATATTGAATTTCCAGTGTAGATTTTTATCAGTTTAATCATTATAAATTGTATACGGTACCTATTAGATCACCCTCCTCGTCTACAAACCATGGACGATTTAATTGACTGTATTGTGTGTTGTTTGTGATGTTGAAATGTATAACGTATAAAGAAAATATAATGTTAACATTAATGTGTTAGTTCAAATTAAATTATAAATATTTATTTATAAGTTAAACAGTGAAAATTGGTTAAATAGAAAATAATTCAAGCCAAATTAGAATTGGTTAAATTTATTGTCCAATTATTTATTTAAATAAACTGTTGTTGTTTAAAAACCCACACCGATGTTGGGATGATATTGGACATACACTAGTCCCAATATTTAGTTGTATGTTAATTGATGGATTGACAGTCTATGATGAGCGTTATTTATTTATTTATTTATTTATTTTAATGCTCGCACAGTTGTAAATTTCACTCTGTATGTGAATGGACTATTTGATGATTATTTATCAATATTGTTGCATACATGCGATGTATGAAATCCATACTGAAATTATATGGTAATTGATTGAGTCACATTTCGATTCAGAAATAAAGAGCATTTTAAAATAAAGAGCATTTTAAAATAAAGGACATTTTAAAATAAAGGACATTTTAAAATAAATAACATTTTTAAATAAAGAATATTTTTAAATAAAGAATATTTTAAAATAACGAATATTTTAAAATAATATTTAGTGAAGAATAAAATTATGAATTTGATGTCCGACTTTGGATGGACCCAAAAAAATATAAAAATATGAAGCCGGGTTAAGTATAGAGACACCATTTTAACCCGAACGGGTTTATCGATTGATTTTATTCATTTTATAATGAATATCAAAATGAAGTGGTTTCAAAATCTAATATTTGAAAATATTATCATTTTAATATGATAAAAATATAGAATATTCAATTTTGATTTAAACTTTAAAATTGAGTTGAAATCACTTTAAAGTGAATTTATAAATATTTTATAAATACATTTTAAATGGAAATCGACGAAATATATAATATATTATATATATATATATATATATATTTTAATGGCCTGAATAGAACGTGTCGCGCAGCGACCGTTCACGAATTTCGACCATTGAATTCAAATTGACATTACGGGAGATCCGACCGTCGGATTTTCCTAAAACCGGAACCGTTGGGTTTGTATCGAAAAGATCTTTCAAAGAATACAAGATATTTGAAATATAACGGTTGGATTTGGAAATATGTTCAAATAAATTTTGGAAAAGGTCGCTGTAAATTTAGTTCGGTTGCCATTATTGGAAACCGAATGTAAGGGCCTTAATAAAATTATTAAAAATATTGAAAAATTATGTAAAACTACAATAAATGATTTGGAAAGATTCTGGATGAAAAATTCCATATTTGAAAAGATAAAAATATATTTTTATCAAAATGAACTAGTTATTAACTAGAATAATAATCCAATGTTTTTAAATAAATTGGATTTGAAATGGTTTTAATCTAACCAAGATTTTCCAATGTATGAATTGGAATGGATTTGAATAGAAATAATCTTCGGAATATTTCGATATTGGATTCCATGATTATACAGATATTGTTGAGGAATTTGAAATATATATATATATATATATCGTTATTCCCAATATGATAATTGTTGATTTCAGAATTTGACGATATAATTTCTGTTCAGAGCCTTTTATTTAATGTCAAATTGGATTTTGGGTTTGTCATGAATGGTGTCTTCAATAACACTTTTCTTAAACCTCATATGAAAAGAATAAATCTTTTATTTAAGATTATTAGAGTCCCCAATTATATTTAGTAATTGGAATAAAATGAAATGTGAATTGGGTTTATTGTGAACTGTGTTTTTAAAGACATTAGTTCTTTAACCCAATTAACAGTTAAAATATAATTTTTAATTTATAAAAATAACTAAGATTTAAATGGAAATTTTCCAAAGTAAAGTTTTCCAATTTAATATATTAAATTGAAATTGAATGGAATTCGATTTGGTAATAAACGAGATGAATTTCTGTGAATGAAGACTATTACTATATACGGAATTTAAAAGGCTTTGCCGCTCTTCCATTTATATTATTAGTCTGACACGAGAATTTATATCGATTATGTACTGTTATGATTTCCATGTAGATTCCATTTTGATGGAAGAAGAATTTCAGGTTTGTCGTGAACTATGTTTTAAATGACATTAGTTCTTTAACGCAGTTAAAGATAAGATTAATTTCTTAACTTTGAACAATCATTAAGTGATGATTTTTGAGATTAAAACTGAATTAGAGTTTTAGTGAATCTTTAATTAGATTGGAATGAGAATGGGATAATTAAATTTATTGCATTCATGAAATGATCGAGAATGGAGTACCACTAGTTTTACTCCAGTCGATAGTTGAATCTTTAATTAGATTTAAAATGCAAACGGGTAATTAATTTTACTCAGAACACAGTGGGTGTAAGATATGGAGTGCTACCAGTTTTGCTCCATGGGATGAGTAGGTTGGGAATGGATAATAATAAATGATTATTGCGGTAAGATTCGATAATCCCGACTAGTTAATAAAATCTTTTGAAATTGATATACAAAGGAAGATTAAAGAATTTATCTTTGATAAAATTAATGGGAACCTTTCCCTAATAATGTGAATTTTTGAATGAAAGGATATTATGAATTGGAATGAGGAATATGATGTGTTTTAATAGATCTTTATTATTGATTATAAAGTACGCGAGTTATTCGAAAAGACGGGTTTAACCTATTTTGAATAATTACTACGACGATTAAAAGTCGACGATGAAGACGGTGGTTGAAGACCCGAGTTCTTCACATCGTATGGGTGATTACTGATGTCCTGGTCGGGCCGTACACCCAAGACAAGGTAATAAGCGGTGATCGTCCAGACGTACTTGGAGATCGACGGATATGCGAGGACCTCTCTCTTGTATTGGACATATGGGACGAGGAATAAGGTGCCTCCGGTTTCGTTCAAACCCAAAACGGACTTGTAAATGGATGTGTGTCTGACATTGGATTTCATTCTATGCTAATTGATTTCTATTAAATACATATCAATTTTGTGGCAGAGAATTTATTCTCTTGCTTAACACCCTTCTCTAAGACGTATGAGCTTAGAGGTTATATATTGATAGACATCAGTTGTATGGTGTAAATTGTCAATGTGGCATGCCAAGATGCAAATGATCAAGGCTTTGTTGAATAGAAGAGTCTTGTGGATGATGATTAAAGCACAACTTTAATTAGCATAGCTTTGTGTATAGCTTACTTCACGAGCCTCACACCCTAGTGTAAACCAGAAACAGGAGAAGGATCCGTGGAGAACATGTGTTTCTTTCTAGCTAAGAGTGGTGTCATGGTATGGAGCCCAGACATTTTTATTTATGTGGACGATGGAAAGTGAGGCACCTCGGATTTGAGTCCCTAGTGGCTCTTGATTTACGCCCAATAGGGAGGGGAAACGTATTGTTCAGTAATTACATATAATCCACTGACGTAAATTGTGGACCTGCCCTGTGGCTCCTAGGTGCCGTTGCGACCATATCCAGAGACATGGTAAGCTAGATTGTCTCGAATCCGGTAAGGACGATCCCTTGCCTTGGTTCATAGACGAAAATCCAACTCTCAATACGACCTTGTGCGGTTTTCATTGTAGAACTGGTATGGCGACATGATATGTAACGACCTGGATTTTTGGCGACTTTGGTTATCGACATAAGCTCGATGTCGATAACCAAAACATCGAAAAATCCTGGTAATTAATGAAAGAAATTAGAGGGTGAGGATATTTAAGATAGAAACTTAGAATAGAAGAAGAACACAACATCAGAGTAACACGAACCTCACAGCGGAATGAATAACATATAATATATAACATAACTTTGAAATATAACAGTTATGCATACAATAGCACTTATCAGAGTACAACACTTACAACACAGCGGAAATAACTATAGCTATATGATCTTGAAGCCTCCTGCTCCAAGCTCTCCAAGTATATCTGTAAAATCCTGACTACTTAACTGCCCGTACGAAATTGGACACCCAAGAGTTTAGGGAAAACAACAAAGTAAACTCTGGGTCAGTCATGGGACTGGTGTGAGTAAAACAGTTTAAATAGGTATATGAACAAGTAAACGATATCTCATAAGACCACGCCGCAGAACGGAATGGGTTTTTCCCTTATGAGAATCCAAAATATCTTTATATCAAAAACCTTTTGATATTAGAATAATATCTATGTACAAATAGATATCAACTAGCTGAAACGCTTTCATCTCACGTTCTACATATATAGTATACAATTAAAATCGCAAGCACCTATTGGATAATGGATTTCCAACTATGACAAGGTATGGAACCACCTTCCTATCAGTGTACTCTAGGAACGATAAACTGGAGTTCAACAAGAACATCTTGCAACTCAGCCACACATGACCGACCACTCATTTTTCTTGAGTGTATCGAATGTATATCACCAACAGTTGGGATCAGTAACCGTTCCCGTATATATATGGGACAACATTGATAGATTTAAGAAACAAATGAATATTCTCTAGATAGGTGATTATACACCCTACTTCGGTGCGACCGACTTAGCCATGCTGCCTGCCCGATTTCTGTCATTTACCGGTTGATGAGGCTAGAAGCTACGCTTTATCATTACATCAGATTCACTTCGAATGCCACATTATCAGATCCATCGAAAATCACTAATTGGTGTAACACCCCGTAATTTTATAACATTAAAATTCACAAATTAAAGTATACTTAATTTTTAGAAAAGAATTAAGTGAAATGGGTTGCGCAGAGAAATATATATATTGATATATATATATAAATTAAAAATTAAATAAGCAATTATGCGAAAAAGTTCAAAACAGCGAATTGGGAGGGGAAATAACCGAACCGGCCCATTTTTGAGGTCGACCCGAGCTCTGCTGGGTCGACTAGGGGTTAATCCAGGGTGTTTGGCTTTCAACCCGTGGGCCGATTCGCTCAAATGCAGATTTTGCATTTGATTGGTTCTCATGGTTCAGGGTAAATCTAATGGTCCAAAATAACTTCCTACACCTATAAATACATCCTAATGCTAACCCTAAACCTAATTAAAATAGAATAGTTACCGTCGCCATGGAAATCAATGGAGCCGCCGCCAACTAAGAAAGAAGAAAAGCAAATTCAATTCTAATTCTCTCAACCCTAAAGCAAAGCAAAACTCTCTCTTTTCTTCTCTAAATAGTGAGTAAGATGATCTTAACAAGATTATTATCATTTTAATTAGGTTGAGCTATGAATGGATTATGAGTAGATGATGTGAATTATCATATATGTTGTTGTAAACCCCTTTTGCTATCATGTATATTGTAAATCCAATGTTATGCGATGATGATATCTTACATGTTGTAAATCATACTATGATGATGTTATGTATGTTGAAAGTTTCTATGCTAAGTTGTGATGAATCATACATGTTAAAAAGGCCATGATGTTACCATCTATGCTAGTTAGTTCATATTAATTAAATCATCATGTTTGGGTTATGTTGATCTATATGACAAGTCACATATGCAAGTTAGATTGATTAGAAAAGTTATGAACATATACCAGGACATCTATTATGACATCTAGAATTATGCTATGACATATGCGATATCCTATCACTACAAGAAAAATACCATATTGCAACTAGCTATTTGCAACAGGCGACAAATGGCAGTTGCAGTGAATGATATTTAGCAACAGACCTATTATAGCAGTTGCAATAGATAAGATTTAGCAACAGACATATTCTTCCTATTGCGAAAAGCATATTTTTAACAACTGTGTTTTCCTTCCTGTTGCAAAAGCATACTTTTAGCAACTGTGTTTTCATAACAGTTGCAACAAACGTATTATTTGCAACTGCGCTTCCAAGACAGTTGCAAATAAATATCTTTAGCAACTGTTTTCGCCACTTGCAATAACTATATTTTCTTACAACTGGAAAAGCCAGTTGCGAAAAACATACTATTAAAAATAAGTATAAGTTTTTCATGATTAACTTTTAATAATTAATTTTGCATAGTTACTATTAAATGATTTACTACTAGTAATTATATTATAATTATAATTAATAACTAATAATTAATATTAGTTAATTAATAATAAAATTTAAGTATTTTAAAGTGATATTTATGATTGATAATTAAATAACAATAATTAATAATTAAAAATAATAATAATTAACATTTAAAAATAATAAAATAAATAAATAATTGTTAAATAATAATAAAAAGCTAATGTATAATAATCCATACTTAATTTGAAATATGAATATATTTAAATATTAAATAAATAATAAATAATAAATAATTAAATAGTCAATAATGAATAGTTAATGTTTAACTTTAAATTATTAATAAGTAATATTTAGTAATTAAGAATTAGTTTCTATTTCTTATTATTTGTGTGCTTTGACCAAGCAAGAAGGACAATAAATTTGAAATTCAAATGCATATGGTTAGATTACTTATTATTTGAAAAAATAAAATAAAATATTTTCAAAAATTCATTTGAAACTATAGTCTATTCTTTTCGAATAAATCAAATGCCTATGTTTAATAACTACTACTGAAGTTTAATTTCTACTCCATTTATTATATTTCTTTAGCAACTTTGCTGTAATGACAATTGCAACTATCCTGATTTCCAACATATCGATCCCCTACATGCTTGGCTCCAAACGCCTAAATTTTTGGCTCCAATGTTTGAAATTTTGGCTTCAAAATCCAAAATCTGCGCCAAAATATTCACGGGTATCAAGGGCTGCTTCGCTAGTAATATATTCAAAATGGCTCCAATATTTGCAATTTTGTTTCTCCTTAAAATGTACAGCCGCCACATCTTCCCCTTAACCCTAATTTTCACCACCATCAATTCTCCTCAAATTTGTTCTAAGCATTCACTTTATTCCTCAAATTTTGTTCTATGATATATCATTCATTTACTTGTAAGTGTTTTCTACTTCCAATTTATTACACGCCATTCTCTTTCACCTGGATTGCGGTTCTCTCTCCTTCATCGGTTCACTGCTTTACTTCCCTTTTCAGATCTGCTAAACCTTGCAGCTCTCATAGATTTGTCAAACTATGGATGGAATCTTGATCCGATTACATTACCGCCATCTGATGGAGACAGAGCTCGAGCTCGTCGCTCTAGACGACGACAAGGGAGATGAAGATCAAGATCGAAGAGATTCGACCAGCATTCATGTCTCATTATCGCCTTCTAGAACGTATAACAATTCACAACGTAGATCGTCTTCTTCGTCTACCAGTTACAACGGGTTGAACGTTAAGAGGGGATGAAGCATGAAGAAGTTGATTCTTGGATCTATGGTTGGTGCTGGCGTGCAGTTTGGTTGGGCTCTTCAGATTTCTTTATTGACTCCTTATATTCAGGTTTGATGTTGTTTCAATTACTGTGGAAAGGACGAGTCATGTTGAGTTGTTTTTAGGTTTTTTCCCTCTCTGATCTAGTTAAGCCGATAACAAAGTTTTGGATTATTTAATAATCCTCCAGGAAATAATGAAATTTAGCTGTAGCTAGTCAAAAATGGGGAAGGAATAAGTAGAGTTGCCCTTTTTCTAAGCTGATACAACTGATAAATTGCTATTTTTTGTAAATTCATGCCAATAATAATCAACATTCAACATGTTACAATCTTTAATGGTAGATTTCTTCTTCTTCTTTTGGTCGATTAACACCTCTTCTTTTGCTTTTGACACTCCCTGTAAATGTAAGAAAATTATTTAGACAAATTTATTTTCAATCCTATAACAGCATATTACAAACATGATAAAAGTAGATCTATAAAAAATAAAGTTCAAAGCAAGTGTGGATTCCTGTTATATTAATATGTTTTACAACAGATGCAGGATTCCTATTACGAATTCCTAATGTATATTGCATGGACTGTAAAGGACCCAGATGGGGAGCTGCTGCAATATTTATAATTAGATTTTGGTTTCTTGACCTTGCCAACAATGCAGTACAGGGTCCTTCTTGTGCTCTTCTGGCTGATCTTTCAGGACCTGATCAATGTAATTCTGCCAATACAATTTTTTGCCCATGGACGGCTTTTGGAAATATTTTTGGATTTTCAGCTGGTGCTAGTGGACAATGGTAGAGGTGGTTCCCATTTCTAAGAACTAAAGCTTGTTGTGAAGCAAGTGCAAAATTTGAAAGGAGCCTTTTTAGTTGATGCGATTTTTCTCATGTTCTGTATGTCTATGAGTCTATATTTTGCAAAAGAAGTTCCACTAGGAACAAATGGAATCCAAAGACACTCTGATTCTGCTCCTTTATTGAAAGGCAAACAACAGCATAACACAACACCAGAAAAGCTAGAGTTTAGTCAATAGGCTGAAATATATGGCAAAGCTAATTCTGACAGTCCTTCAAATTTTGTTACCACTGATGATTTCAATAATGGGACATCAGCTGTCCTTGTTAATCTCTTAACCAGCTTGAGGCATTTGCCACCTAGCATGCATTTTGTGCTTCTCGTAATAGCTCTTACTTGGACATCATGGTTTCCATTCTTCCTATTTGATACTGATTGGATGGGGGCGTGAAGTCTATCATGATGATCCAAAAGGGAATTTTTCTCAGAGTGAAGCTTATGAAAGTTGTGTTAGAGAAGGTGCATTTGGTTTGCTATTGAATTTAGTTGTTCTTAGTATCAGCTCTCTTCTCATTGCTCCTATTTGAAAAAAATGTGTTGTGTGAGAGAAGACATTGTTATACATGAATGGTGTATGAAAATTCAAAATTGTAGAAATTTTTGTTGCAATTGTTTGTACTACTAAAACTTTGTTAAAATAAAATTTTTATTTCTTTATTTCATTTTGTGACATACACTATTACTAAAACGAATGCATTTAATATGTAGTATCTATTGACTGTATTTTTTTTATATATTTATAAATCTATTGCAACGGGCATATACTGTTGCAAAAAGATCTGTGGCAACAGTAAAAGTCTGTTGCCAAAAAGTATACCGCAACATCTTATTTTTAACAGGCAGAAAATGTTGCAAACTTTTTGCAACTTTGGCTATACCAACAGGCGCAGGTCTGTTGCAATTGGTCTACTGCAACAAATATTGCATGTTGCGAAAAGTGTTTTTTGTTGTAGTGTATGCTAGTTCACACCATCATTATGTTGCCTAAAAACCCCATATGCAAGTTTATGTATAGATTTAGGCTATGATCATATCATATAAATTGAGACATTTAACAAGTTGACACCTTTTGATCCTTAACATGTGTAGTGTATGCAAGTTTCACCCCTATTATGATTAGATTTATTTTAATTGTCTATATGTTGTGATAATTTATCTTTGTGTTAGGTGTTAGACTATACAAGTCTAGCCTATATTATGTGATGAATAAGCGAACGTATAAACGTGGGGTAGGGGTAATATTAATGATTTAATATTAAAAAGTTGGGGTGCAATTGATATGATTTTGCATGCCATAAGTGGGTGGCCATAATTGAGTCAATTATGGGCATCATTAAAAGTTGACTTAATTAATAATTTGAATAGGGAATTATTAAAACTGGGGTAAAAGATTTTAAGTGTTAATCAATGCTTAGGACACGAGGTTGGACTCGTTTGTGACGTAAACCTGCCCGGACCCGCCCGGCAATTCCAGTGGTCGCAATTGTCAGCCCAATGTGAGAGGTCATAGGCCTAAACTAAAGCATAACGGTTGTAAAGACACGAGGTTAGACTCTTTTATTGTGTAAGACTGCCCGGACCCGCCCGGCAAATCTAGCTGCCATAAATGCCAGTCTAATGTGAGAGGTCTTTATGAGGTTATGGCCTGAATGAATTAAGAAATACTTAACCAGATAAACATGTAAGGTGAGACATGGGGTTTAAGTAGGTGCCTTGGGTGGCATGAGGAATCTTGGGGGTGCCCTTAGTGGCATGTGAAATACGATTAGTTAGACTTAACCAAGCACACATGTAAATGAACATGACTAAGAGGGTTAAGTGGGATATAATAGTGACAAGCTTAGGTGGGTAGCTTGTGGGGACCCATTTCGACCAATATCCCAAACGTATCTTTGTGGGCTCGACCCAAGTCAAGGACGGGACACGCATGCTGGGTTCGACTGTAAGAGGCCAAAACGGGGAGCGGTGGCAACGCAAGTCCAACGGGTTTCATATGCGTGTGTGGACCCGGGCTGGTAGATAAGACGTTGTTGCATCGTGTAGGTATAAGCCGTGCATTCTCAAGTTGTATCGGGTTGCCAGTTTAGGGGAGTGACACACCCCACTGTGGGGCCAGCACGTGTATCAACGAGTAGGGAGCCGATCGAAAGTGGGTAGTGGGGTACACCTAGTGGAGATAGGGGCAGACGACACCTATGTAGTCAGCAAGGGGTACGTAAGGCTATTCATAAAGTTTCTGTGTGAAGCAAGTGGGATCAAACAATAGGGTGACTGGTGTGGTGCAGTGTAGTAATGTGCGGTGCAGTGTAGTAATCATTCGTTAGTAATTAGGTGTGCCTTTACCGTTATCTTTAACATTATCTTAAATGCTATCTTTATCTTCCTAAGAGTTCATAGACATTTACTTATCTTCCAGCTTATGCCTTAGTCTAGTTATTTTGATAATAGTATTGTTAGAATTATCATACTCGCCAGACTTTATGTCTGACCCCCTCTATTTCTATCCTTTTTCCCCCTCCAGGTCCTCAGGTTGGGCCCAGCTCTAGTGGAGTTTGATTGAATTGCTTCATCTCTCTTTGGAAAGCTTGGACCGTTGAAGTAAAGTCCAGCTTGTTATCTTTTTAATGGCTATTTATGTAATGGGATTATGTATTTTGTTTTTATGAAAATGGATATTGTACTTGGTTATGATCTATGGTTTTATGACGTAACAAACATGTTTAATTTCCGCTGTAATAAAATGAAGTTTTAGATTTCCAAGTGCTATTTATTATCTGTCTTGTTGTAAATTTTCTGTTCTATATTCACTTATAACCTCCATGGAAGTTAATGCATTCCCTTTGTGAGTGACATTAATGGACGTGGGGTGTTACACGTGGTATCAGAGCTTAAGGTTACCAGAACAGATAAAAATACTTTAGAAAAATAGTTATTTTTGGAAGAAGTGTTTTCAAAAACATGTTTTAATGAGAAATTTAAATAGAAAGGTTTTTAAGAAAAAAACATAATCCCCAATAGCCACATATCTTATCTTTCGAATTCTCCATTTTGAATCTTTCCTTTTTCGTTTCAGCATGGCTGAAGATCTTAACCTACCTGACGGGGTAGCGATACCAGGATGGTATAGGAGGTTGTTAGAGGCTAGGGCCGCAGCGGGTCCAGCCAATGTTCCTCCACCACCAGTTGCACCTGTCCCTCCTCCTCCTCGCGTAGATAATTTTCCAAAGACGTGCAAGGAATTCAAGGCTATGGGTGGAAAACCATTTCAAGGGTCAGAAAGGTTTGTGGAAGCTAGAGATTGGCTTAAGGAGGTGGAAGAATTACTAGAAATCTTTGAAGTAGAAGAAGGCAGGAGAGTTCGATTAGTAGCTTGGTTGATGAAGGGAGAGGCCTCGTTTTGGTGGGAGGTCACTAATGGGGAGCGTCCTGTTGACTCTTGGGCGGATTTCGGACGTAGGTTCGAGGCGAAGTTTCTCTCAAAGGCGAAAGAAAATCTATATATGGAAAGGTTCTTGACATAGAAGCAAGGAAGCTCATCAGTGAAAGAATATGTCAATAAATTTAATCAGTTAGCAAGGTTTGGTTTGGACTTAGTAAACACGCCGGAGAAGAAGGCTCTAAGGTTCGTTAATGGCTTGAATGAACCGTTGCAAGGGTTGGCCATGACCCACATCCCTATGGGGGCCACCTTTGAGAAGCTAGTAGAAATGGCGCTCATGGATGAGGAGAAAAGCGCTAAAGTTGATAAGGCACCCGAGAAGAAAGGGGATCAGAAGAAACCACAACAGCAAAACAAGAAGGGTGGTAAAGACAATAACGGCAAGGGAAAGAAGAAATGTTTTAACTGTGGGACCCCAGGCCATCTCAGCAAGGACTGCCGAAAGAAAAAGAAGACTAGTTGTTTTCACTGTGGCGATGCGGGACATTTAGTGAAGGACTGCCCAAAGAAGGGGCAGATGGCAGGAGCTACCTCGGGAGGACAGGTGCAGGCTCTTATGGCACCAGGGCAGGCTAGGGGACAAGTTCAGGCTCTCGCGGTCCCACCGCTGCAAGAACGAGGTAGAACCATTTTTGTTGAAAGCTAAGTTTTTCTGTTTGATCATTCTGTCCGTACCTTATTCGATTCGGGCGCATCACATTCGTTTATCACTACATCATTAGTTGAATCACTGCACTTAAACACCAGTTTAGTAGAGGATCCCTTAGTTGTTTCGAATCCAATAGGGGGCTCAGCTTATTTGTCCATGATGTGTTTGGATTTGAAAATTTCCATACTTAGCGTTGAATTTAGATGTGATGCTTATGTCTTGGGCTTCGCGGGCTATGGGCTAATTTTAGGAATGGATTGGTTATCTAGAAATGGGGCCGTTCTTGATTGTGAAAGGAGAGTAGTTAGGCTCGTGACTCGCCTTGGCAACACTCTCGAAATCTTCTGTAATCCCATAAATTCAGTTATGCTAAGTTATCTAGAATCGCTTGACGCGTTTGAGGAAAATCTACGATCTGTTAGAGTGGTCCGAGAATATTCGGATGTGTTTGAGGAGGTGAAGGGCTTGCCTCCGAAGCGGGAGATAGATTTTCGAATATATCTTGTGGATAATGTGAAACCAGTATCTTTGCCAGTACGCCACATGGCTCCACGTGAAAGGAGGGAAATCGATAAGCAAGTGAAGGAGTTGCTTGAGAAGGGGTTCATAAGACGAAGTATATCAGAGTGGGGTGCTCCAGTAGTATTTGCTACGAAGGCGGATGGGTCCCTTAGACTTTGTGTGGACTATAGAGAACTTAATAAACTTACTAAAAAGAACAGATACCCACTGCCGAGGATTGACGATCTCTTCGATCAGTTAGTTGGCGCCTCAGTGTTTTCGCAGTTGGACTTAGCCACTGGGTTCCATCAGTTGAGAGTGGCTGAGGATAGCATAGACAAGACTGCCTTTAGGACTCCGGATGGTTTATATGAACGGCTAGTGATGCCCTTCGCTTTGACAAATGCCCCAACATATTTTGTTGATTTGATGAGTAGGGTGTTTAGGGAGTACCTTGACAAATTTGTGGTAGTCTTTGTAGATGACATCTTGATCTTTTCTAAGGATGAAGAAGAGCATGCCCTACATCTGAGGGAAGTGTTGGAGACTCTTCGAGCGCATAAGCTTAAAGCTAAATTTTCTAAGTGTCACTTTTGGAGGAAGGAAGTACGGTTCTTAGGACACGTGGTTTCCAAAGAAGGGATAGCTGTAGATCCCGCGAAGGTGGTGGCCATCCAACATTGGAAGGTCCCTAAAAATGCTACCGAAGTGAGAAGTTTCTTGGGGTTGGCTGGCTACTATAGGAAGTTTATCAAAGACTTCGCAAAGATATCAGCTCCATTGACACGCTTAACGAAGAAGAACCTTGTTTTCACATGGGACGTAGATTGTGACGATGCATTCCAACGTTTGAAGAGAGCTTTGACTTCAGCCCCAGTCTTAGTATTGCCAGACGGGAGTAAGCCGTTTACCGTTTATATTGATGCTTGTGGGACAGGACTAGGCGCAGCCTTAATGCAAGAGGGTAGGGTAATAGCCTATGGTGGAAGGCAGTTGAGAGCGCATGAGAAAAATTATCCTACACATGACCTAGAGTTGGCCGCTATTGTTTTCGCGCTTAAGTCTTGGCGTCATTATCTTCTTGGCGAGAAATTCGAACTATTCACTAACCACAAGTCTTTAAAATACCTATTCTCTCAAAAGGACTTGAACTTAAGGCAGCAAAGGTGGATGGAGTTCTTAGCGTCCTACGACTTCGAAATAGCCTATACCCCTGGCAAGGGTAACGTGGTGGCAGACGCCTTAAGTAGAAAAAGATTATCCTTAAGTCCTTTGTTTGTTGAGCGGCGAAGTTTAGAATTCATTTCGATGTTTGACTTTAGACCTTCCGTTGACTTCGTACCCGGTTTGCTAGCATCCTTGGAGGTCAGACCTACGCTTTTGGGACGGATTGGCGAGGCACAGCGAGACGACCCACAGTTGGTTGAGTTAGTAGAAAAACTCAAAGGAGGGGATTCATCAAGCCATCTCCGTAGGTATACCCTAGACGATAAGGGTTGGTTACGTAGGGACGGTAGACTTTGTGTACCAAAAGACGATGACCTAAGGAAGACTATTCTTGACGAAGCACATCATTCGAAGATGACCATTCATCCCGGCGGGGACAAGATGTACAAAGGCATGAAGAGAGTTTACTTTTGGGCCGGCATGAAGAAAGATGTGGCCGAGTATGTCGCTAGATGCTTGGTGTGCCAACAAGTAAAAGCAGAGCAAAAGAAACCCGGTGGGTTGCTTCACCCATTGGAGGTTCCACTATGGAAGTGGGAAAGTGTCTCGATGGATTTTGTGGATGGGTTACCGCGATCAAGGAAGGGTAATACGGGAATTTGGGTTATAGTAGATAGACTTACTAAAAGCGCCCATTTCATTCCCATAAAGAGTAAGAGGACTGCTCCATGGTTAGCTTCTGTATACGTTCGAGAGATAGTTCGTTTGCACGGTGTTCCTTCTAGCATAGTGAGCGACCGCGATCCTATTTTCACTAGCGAATTTTGGAGAAGCTTACAAGAGGCGGTAGGGACTCAGTTATGTTTGGGCACCGCATATCATCCTCAGACGGGCGGCCAGACCGAGAGGGTGAATCGCATTCTAGAGGATCTGTTGAGGCTATGTATCCTAGACTTTGGGGTACGTGGGAAGAGCATCTTCCATTGGTGGAGTTCGCATATAATAACAGCTTTCAGTCCAGCATTGGTATGGCACCATTCGAAGCTCTATATGGACGACCTTGTCGTTCACCTACATGTTGGTGGGAATCTACGAATAAGATCTTACTTGGGCCCGATATGATTAGGGAGACTTCGGAGAAGATCGACTTGATTCGAAGGAGGATGAAAGCAGCGCAAGATAGGAAGAAATCTTATGCGGATAAGAGGAGGACAGATCTCGAGTTTGAAGTTGGGGACATGGTCTTTGTCAAAGTGTCTCCATTACGAAACGTTGTTTGCTTTGGGTCCGTTGGGAAATTAGCACCAAGGTTTGTAGGGCCGTTTCCTATTAAGGAGAAAATTGGACAGATGGCGTATATAGTGGAGTTGCCCGAGAGACTTAGTGGTGTACACGACGTATTCCATGTGTCACATTTGAGGAAGTGCTTGCACGAGACCGCGGAAGTGGTAAAGCCGAGCTTTCTTAGAGAGGTGGAGATAGAGCGTGATGCGACAACTCGACGAGCTCCTACGCGCATTCTTGAGTCGGAGATCAAGAGGTTGAGGAATTGAGAGGTCAGACTAGTCAAAGTGCAATGGGGAGATGATGAGAGCAACGCTACTTGGGAGACAGAAGAGAAGATGCGTTCACGATACCCTTTTCTTTTTGAGGGTATATCTTTTAATTTCTCCTTTATCGCTTAGCTTGTACTTATTTTATCTTTAGTATATCCTCTCGCTAGTATCTTTGACCTTTAGTTAGGATAATCCTATGGTTGAAACATGTGTTTGAGACATGTTATGTATGGTGGATGCAAGTGTTTGCTAGTGGTTGCTCATGGATGAATATACACACACTATTAGGCACCAGATCGGCTCAGTCACTTCATATTGCATATTGCATATATATGGATGTATTTAGTAAAATGGATGTATAATGGTTGTATTATCATATAGTTGCTGCATTCGGGTGGATGGTTGTGCACGCATATAGAATTAATATGTATCATTAGGAATCTTTTGCATACATATTGGACGCATGGCACTATCATGAATTGCACTAAGGAGGTCGACTGAATCAGTAGACCGCCTAATTTTGCATAAGATATGGACATATACACACACTGTGCATATAAACATTAAAGCATTAGAAGTCTTTTAAGGACAATGGATGCTGGTGTTTGATGGTTGAGTAGATGGACGATTAGATGGTAGGATATACATTCTTCTTGACTTGGAGATTTCAGGGACGAAATCCTTTAAGGAGGGGAGAATGTAACAGCCCGTAATTTTATAACATTAAAATTCACAAATTAAAGTATATTTAATTTTTAGAAAAGAATTAAGTGAAATGGGTTGCGTAGAGAAATATATATATATATATATATATATATATATATTGATATATATATATATATAAATTAAAAATTAAATAAGTAAATATGTGAAAAAGTTCAAAACCGCGAATTGGGAGGGGGAATAACCGAACCGGCGCATTTTTGAGGTCGACCCAAGCCCTGCTGGGTCGACTAGGGGTTAATCCAGGGTGTGTGGCTGTCAACCCGTGGGCCGATTCGCTCAAATGCAGATTTTGCATTTGATTGGTTCTCATGGTTTAGGGTAAATCTAATGGTCCTAAATAACTTCCTACACCTATAAATACATCCTAATGCTAACCCTAAAGCTAATTAAAATAGAATAGTTATGTCGCCATGGAAATCAATGGAGCCGCCGCCAACTAAGAAAGAAGAAAAGCAAATTCAATTCTAATTCTCTCAACCCTAAAGCAAAGCAAAACTCTCTCTTTTCTTCTCTAAATAGTGAGTATAATGATCTTAACAAGATTATTATCATTTTAATTAGGTTGAGTTATGAATGGCTTATGAGTAGATGATGTGAATTATCATATATGTTGTTGTAAACCCCTTTTGCTATCATGTATATTGTAAATCCAATGTTATGTGATGATAATATCTTACATGTTGTAAATCATGCTATGATGATGTTATGTATGTTGAAAGTTTCTATGCTAAGTTGTGATGAATCATACATGTTAAAAAGGCCATGATGTTACCATCTATGCTAGTTAGTTTATATTAATTAAATCATCATGTTTGGGTTATGTTGATCTATATGACAAGTGACATATGCAAGTTAGATTGATTAGAAAAGTTATGAACATATACCAAGACATCTATTATGACATCTAGAATTATGCTATGGCATATGTGATATCCTATGCTAGTTCACACCATCATTATGTTGCCTAAAAACCCCATATGCAAGTTTATGTATATATTTGGGCTATGATCATATCATATAAATTGAGACATTTAACAAGTTGACACCTTTTGATCCTTAACATGTGTAGTTTATGCAAGTTTCACCCCTATGATGATTAGATTTATTTTAATTGTCTATATGTTGTGATAATTTATCTTTTTGCTAGGTGTTAGACTATACAAGTCTAGCCTATATTATGCGTTGAATAAGCGAACGTATAAACGTGGGGTAGGGGTAATATTAACGATTTAATATTAAAAAATGGGGGTGTAATTGATATGATTTTGCATGCCATAAGTGGATGGCCATAATTGAGTCAATTATGGACATCATTAAAAGTTGACTTAATTAATAATTTGAATAGGGAATTATTAAAACTGGGGTAAAAGATTTTAAGTGTTAATCAATGCTTAGGACACGAGGTCGGACTCGTTTGTGACGTAAACCTGCCCGGAACCGCCTGACAAATCCAGTGGTCGCAAATGTCAGCCCAATGTGAGAGGTCCTAGGCCTAAACTAAAGCATAACGGTTGTAAAGACACGAGGTTAGACTCTTTTATGGTATAAGACTGCCCGGACCCGCCCGGCAAATCCAACTGCCATAAATGCCAGTCTAATGTGAGAGGTCTTTATGAGGTTATTTCCTGAATGAATTAAGAAATACTTAAATAGATAAACATGTAAGGTGGGACATGGGGGTTAAGTAGGTGCCTTGGGTGGCATGAGGAATCTAGGGGGTGCCCTTAGTGGCATGTGAAATACGATTAGTAAGACTTAACCAAACACACATGTAAATGAACATGACTAAGAGGGTTAATTGGGATATACTAGTGACAAGATTAGGTGGGTAGCTTGTGGGGGTCCATTTCGACCAGTATCCCAAATGTATCTTTGTGGGCTCGACCCAAGTCGAGGACGGGACACGCATGATGGGTTTGACTGTAAGAGGCCAAAACGGGGAGCGGTGGCAACGCAAGTCCAACGGGTTTCATATGCGTGTGTAGACCCGGGCTGGAAGATAAGACGTTGTTGCATCGTGTAGGTATAAGCCGTGCATTCTCAAGTTGTATCGGGTTGCCACTTTAGGGGAGTGATACACCCCATTGTGGGGCCAGCACGGGTATCTACGAGTAGGGAGCCGATTGAAAGTGGGTAGTGGGGTACACCTAGTGGAGATAGGGGCAGACGGCACTTATGTAGTCAGCTAGGGGTACGTAAGGCTATTTATAAAGTTTCTGTGTGAAGCAAGTGGGATCAAACAATAGGGTGACTGGTGTGGTGCAGTGTAGTAATGTACGGTGCGGTGTAGTAATCATTCGTTAGTAATTAGGTGTGCCTTTACCGTTATCTTTAACGTTATCTTAAACGCTATCTTTATCTTCCTAAGAGTTCATAGACATTTACTTGTCTTCCAGCTTATGCCTTAGTCTAGTTATTTTGATAATAGTATTGTTAGAATTATCATACTCGCCAGACTTTATGTCTGACCCCCTCTATTTCTATCCTTTTTCCCCCTCCAGGTCCTCAGGTTGGGCCCAGCTCTAATGGAGTTTGATTGAATTGCTTCATCTCTCTTTGGAAAGCTTGGACCATTGAAGTAAAGTCCAGCTTGTTATCTTTTTAATGGCTATTTATGTAATGGGATTATGTATTTTGTTTTTATGAAGATGGATATTGTACTTGGTTATGATCTATGGTTTTATGATGTAACAAACATGTTTAATTTCCGCTGCAATAAAATGAATTTTTAGATTTCCAAGTACTATTTATTATTTGTCTTGTTGTAATTTTTCTGTTCTATATTCACTTATAACCTCCATGGAAGCTAATGCATTCCCTTTGTGAGTGACATTAATGGACGTGGGGTGTTACAATTGGCGTCTACAACAGTACGTTACGTGTTAGCTAAAGAAGTTTCCTTCTCCGCTTCCACTCTTGGTATAGTTGAAGAAATCAATGTACGTGACCTTTCTGGAAATACTCTGTCAGACATTCATCAACACAAGTCATCCTCATTCACTTAGAATGTCACATCGTCATACCCGCCAAATCACAAATTGATTTATCCAAAAATAACACGGGTATACAGCTTAGAGAAACGAATTCCTCTGCCACCAAACGTGAATACGTTTGAACAGATCAACTTACGCGATCCATTGGAAATACTCTGTCATACCTTAGTCCATACAAGTTGTTCTGGGACTGGACAAACCGAAGGCACTATTCAGTATATCCATCTTAGTCACTGTTATCTAAGACTTATACAACAGCCCTTGCATTTTACTCCGTCTTCAATTATCTTTGGCATATATGATTCACAACGCTAATGCCAATACAGAGTGGTTCTTCGGATAATAATCCAACCGGTCTCTCCATATTAACAACGTCAAAATGGTCAAAACTTCGATAGTTTGTGATTTAACCATCAAAGAAAAACAAGTGTGCAAACAACGATATTATTTCCAGATGGAAATTATATCGGTAAATCATCAACATATATCTATATATATTCACATTGCCTTGTTTTCTATGTTTAGAAAATATATGTTATTAACACTGGAAAACGTTTTCCATTTGCTTATTTACAAATCACTACTCTTCCCCAACTATCAGTCCCTGACTGTGAACTAGTATGAGAACAATTCCCTAAGGATAAATCCCCAAGGCCGAAACCAACATCAGATAGACACTTAGAAAACCATCCAATATACTAATCTCTAGTCAGTTCTAATTTTACTTAACTCTATTTGATTAACTCTGATTGATTAACTCTAACTGGTCAACCTTCATTAATTAACTCTAACTGGTTTTACTTGGATTGACTAACTCCATTTATTAACTCGACTGACAAATTCAACTCGATTAACTGAACTAATCACTTTGATTAACTCGACAAATTCACTTTGGTTAACTTAACCAATTCACTTAACTAATTCACTTAGTTTAACTTAACTAATTCACTTTAATTAATCTAACTATTCACTTAACTCCTGTCGAATAAACCATATTCGATAACTCATCTAACTCTACTCGAATAAACTATATTCGATTAACTCCTTTAATCTATTCGATTTGATAACTCCCCTTTTCGAATAACCAATATTCGGTTAACTCACTTCGAATAACCAATATTCGACTACTCACTTCGAATAACTAATAATTGATAACTCTTTCGAATAAACTATATTCGATAATCTCCTCTCGAATAACTAGATTCGATTAACTTAACTTATTTAACTTAACTTGATTAACTCCTATCGAATGACTAGATTCGATCAACTTAACTTATTTAACTCATCTTGATTAACTCCTATCGAATAACTAGATTCGATTAACTTAACTTATTTAACTCATCTTGATTAACTCCTATCTAATAACTAGATTCGATTAACTTAACTTATTTAACTCATCTTGATTAACTCCTATCGAATAACTAGATTCAATTTAACTCCATTCGCTTGACTCTAGATCGCAACAATCACAATGGTTACGCCTGATTCCCTTAGGCAACATCCGACCGCCTCAGGCTATTTACAGCCCTGCGAATTACACTAGCAGACGTACGAGATGGCAACTTACCCTGAATACTATGTTTGACTAACTCTGTCTCAAATAACTATATTTGATTAACTCTAGTTCGTTTTAACTCTAATCGATTAACTCTAACTAAGTAACTCTAACTCGATCAACTCGACTTGATTAACTCGACTTACTTAACTCAACTGGTTAACTTGACTTACTTAACTCACTGGTTAACTTGACTTACTTAACTCACTGGTTAGCTTGACTTGCTTAACTTACTGGTTAACTTGACTTACTTAACTCACTGGTTAACTTGACTTGCTTAACTCACTGGTTAACTTGACTTACTTAACTCACTGGTTAACTTGACTTACTTAACCCAGCTGGTTAACTTGACTTACTTAACTCAACTGGTTAACTTGACTTACTTAACTCACTGGTTAACTTGACTTACTTAACCCAACTGGTTAACTAGACTTACTTAACCCAACTGGTTAACTCTATTGAACTGGTTAACTCTACTAAACTGGTTAACTCTACTGAACTAGTTAACTCTACTGAACTATTAACTCTATTCAACTAACTCGACTCGACTAACCCCTTTCGAATAGCATATTCGTTTTACTAGCTTTCGAATACCATATTCGATTTACTCCCTTCGAATACCATATTCGATTTAACTCCTTTCGAATACCATATTCGATTTACTTTATTCACTTTATAAAGATTTCCTTTTTAACAACGTTTTATTCATTTGAAAAGATTTACTTTTAAATAACGGTTCTACACTTTAAAAATGATTTCCTTTTTATAACATTTCCTTTTCAATTCTATTTGTAAATGGTTTACAAATATTTCCTTTTCCAATTTATTCTTGAAATATTCTAACTCCTTAAATTCTCTGCAAAATTCGCCATAACCTCCTTTGTAACAGGAGCATCGGGAAAATCCCCAAACCCGCCACACAGGCCTTTCCATTCAAAAAGAAAATGGTTTGTAATTATTTCCTTTTTGAATATCTACTATTTATAAATATTCCAATTTATAAACATTTCATATTTATAAATATTCCACTTTATAAATATCTCTTATTTATAAATATCCCATTTTATAAATATTCTATTTTCAATATCACTTTGAAAATCCCCCTATCAACATTTCGGTATGTTATGGTATTCAATCATATCAAATCACGATGTTCAATATCGTCCAAATACATATAATCGCCCATAGATTTTATATCACATCATATAACAATATATGAAAAACAATAAAATAACTGTTGAGGAATCCAGTCGGAATCCTCCAACTTGTCTCCCAGCATCCACAGATGTTACACAATATGATTATCATCACTTTCAGTTCAATATAAATTATTCTGATAGTAGAATCAATATATAAATATTTAACGGTTTATATATATATATATAATTACATATATATATATATATATATATAATTTTCACTAACTGACTAGCAGTTCAATCAATCAACCAACACACAACAATCAACAGATGATTAACAGTTCTAAAAATACATTATAAAAATATAACTGTTCAGAGTTGGTGAGTTTTACTCACATTGGACTGTTATCATTAAAAACGATTAACTGTCTTTGACTCAGACGGACAATTTATTTTGCCATAAATTGTAACAAGCTCTGTTTCTCTCCCGGTCAGTCTCATTGTGTTGCCCCCGTCCATACGGTCCCAACGCAACTTACGGTTCGTCAATCGGACCTCGTACGAGTAAGATATTGATTTTACAAGTTAGTACGATTTTAAATTCAAATTTAAACTAAACAATTTATATAACGGGCCTCACCCCTTTATAACACCGGCCCATTTCCCTTCTATTTGAACCCGACCCGCCCTCTTGTGTTCTTCCCCAAAACAATCGCTCAAAACACTGCTCTTCCATAGACATTAACACAACATCATCCCCACCGAACTCCGTCCCTGAACCACCGAATTCAACTCAGACACCACCATCTCACTCCACTTCGCATCCTCATTCACTTCCATCACAAACTGTATAACTCGATGCCTCCCTACCTGTTGCATCTCGTGCTCAACGCAGTGACGTCTGTGAAGGACATCGACATTCAAACTTACGAAAAATCCCCAAACCCCACTTACAGACTCGGATTTTCATCAACAACCCTAAAATCACCATCCAAACTTCCATCGATGCTCACATCCGCTCCGGTCCTTAACCCTAGCTCCACCGTATGGTTTCGAGCATCAGCGGAACCGCATCGCACCCCACAAAATGAACACTAGATTGAAGAGGATTCATCCATGAATGCAAATACAGATGTTTTATAATTTATAGAAATATATTGTAATTGTTTTGATTTTTCTTTTGAACGAATGTTTGCTGTGAAGAGGAAAAACAACGGCGAAATATCTCATTGACTAAATAAGAGAGTTGAATTAGGTTGGAACGATAAGGGGGGTATTTATAGGGGTTTAGATTTAGATATTTTGAAGTAGGGAATATTCTCGGTATATTCTCCATCGTTTATTCGTCTTCTAAAAATTCGTGTGATCACAGACAATACCCAAAAATCACCAAACTGGACATGCTGCTAGAGTTTGACAATACGGTCCCAACTAAACTGGTTTCGTCGAATTCTGACTCCGTATGCTCACACAGCGTATTTTTAACTGTCAAAATACTAACTGTTCTTCACATTAAAATCTCGTACGGCCACACACTGACTCTAAAAATCACGGAACTTGGAATCTAGCAACTATTTGATATTGCGGATCCAACAAAACTGGTTTCGTCGAATTCCGACTTCGTATGAAAAACTGGCTATTTTTAAAGCTCTGAATGACCCATTTAAATATATAAATATATTTAAATATAATTAAATTAAATATAAATAAATTTATATTATCGTATATCTTCACATATGATATCGTACAGCTCCAGAATATCATATCAGAATTTATAACTTGATTATCCAGAATTCCAGAATAAATCGATATTCAATTTATATAGAAAATCCATTTATAACGTAATTAAAGCGTCACAAATTATAAAGGAATTCCACAGCGACTTTTCTGAAATTTGATTTGGACATAAATCAAAATCTACACGACGAAATCCCGATTTTTCTCTTCAACTAGAAAGATATACTCCACCAGCTCCACACGTTTCTTGTTTCACAGTAATCGGCTTAAAACGAATCCTGTACATTCAGTTGAAGTTCGAATCGCCAATTTACGAACTACAGCGCCATTTCAAGCTCGATTTTAATTATATTATAATTATACGTTCAAACTGTCGTCGATTGAATATATTCGTCAATATAATTCAACTCTAAGATGAATTAAATATAAGGGACGACCCCGTTCACAGAATATTGCGATTTCCAATATTTTTGATTATTTCTGAATTAAATATATTATTTAATTATTTAATTAAATTAATTATTCCATATTATTTAATTAAACCTCTATTTAATTCACTACATCACTATTTATATAATTAAATAAATTAATTATACCCCTAGAAAATGCGGGTCATTACATGATATATGGTACCCATGCCCACTATGATTGATACATTTATATTTGAAGTTGTTTATGACACTATACACTTATAGTAATATCAAAATAATTTGTTTTGAACGTACCAAGCATGTTTAGCTATTATAAGGGAAAACTCTATCTTGCGGCTTGCGTTGCATTGTGTGATGGGACCTGAGTCTTATAATAGCTTCATTTCCAAAAAGCATTGCGTTGTTTTATTTAAACTTAGATTCATATGGAGAAAACCCATTTCGTGTTATATGGCGTAGTCCCATGATTTTCCCAACTTTTAAAGAAAAAAGTTAATAACTGTTTTAGTTCTCACACCAGTTCCATGATTGACCTGGAGTTTATTGCTTTAACCTAAACTCTGGCTACCCCTATTTTCCACTAGGGCAGCTAGTATTCTTGGTTTTTGTAGATATTTCTTTTCCAGGATCCTAGATTTCCAGTTGAAGATATATTCGGAAAGCTCTATATCCATATATTTCTTTCAGTTGTGTTATGTATTAATTTTCCGCTGCTAAGTATTTAAATGTAATTTAATTCTCTGATATTGTAATTATATTGTATATTATTTATTCATACTCTGTTATATTCTTGTACTATGATGTAATTATTGTAATAACAATGAAATGTTCTTCTATTTGTGTTCTGATTTGTCGTGTTCTCAACTCAATCCGGGCTTTCCCGTAAGGGGAAGTTTGGGTCGTTTCATTCGCCCTCATGTTACACCACATAACTACCTCTAGCTGTTTGTGAGCAAAACACGCGTGTTAACCTTTAGTTGGGCCTCGCATATGTAATAGAATACTCATACATAATACATCTTGGGAATTACCATGCCATGTATCACTTTTTGGCTGCTGCTCGTCTTATTTTGTTGCATGCATTCGATCCACTTATGTATTTATTTTTTTTGACAGTTTCTGAGGTTATCATACCTGAATTATTTATTATATGATCCAGATTAAATAATTACATTTATGTGTTTATCCGAAGCTAGCAACTTGAAATAAGTTTAGTCCCGACCCAAAAGTTTTTTGTTTTTGCATGGAATGCTCGGGTCAGGCCCCAAGTGTTACAAATTCAAAATTTTAGCTTTTAAAGGGGAGATGCGCGAGAAGACGCTTATACACGCAAAGCTCGACTAAAAATGTTAAATTTTGTTTTAAAGATTTATATATATTTTTTATTTTTTCCGCTGTATTTATAAAATGATTTGTAAAATATGATATTTTTGTGTATAAATTTCGTTTGTGAGATACACTGATGACTTTTGTGTACTGTGATGCTATGTTAAATTCCATTTTAAACCCTTTAAGCCAATAACAATATGTCATTTTAAACGCTTCGATTCGGTTTAATCATCAATTTGGGGTGGTCAAAATGGCGGGTTGTTACACATTTACAAATCCAATTTATTATTTCTAAAAATGTTTGGATTATTATTCTTGTTATTAACTAGGTTATTTTGATAAAAATATATTTTTATCTCTTCAAATACGTAATTTTTCATCCAGAGTCTTTCCAAATCATTTATTATTATTTTACACAATTTTTTCATATTTTTAATAATTTAATTAAGGCCCTTACAGTCGGTTTCCAATAACGGCCACTGAACTACATCCATAACGACCTTTTCTGAAATTGATTTGGACATATTTTAAAATATAATCGTTAGATTTCAAATCTCTTATATTCATTGGAAAGCTATTTTCGATACGAACCTAACTTCTCTGGTTTTAGGAGAATCTGACGGTCGATCTCCCGTTATGCCAATTCGAAGTTAATGGTCGAAATTCGCGAACGGTCGTTGCGCGGCGCGTTCTATTCAGGCCATTGTATATATATATATATATATATATATATATATATATATATATATATATATAACAAGCGTAATGGCACGCGCTTCGCGTGTGGTCATTCTTCAAATATTGTGTATTTTATAAATATTATGTGAAACAAAAAAAACGTATAAAGAGTTAACAACTTAAAAAAATTCGAAAGTATATTTTGATAAAATGTTGAAGATGAAGTTACACATATGCATTTGTGTGTGTATTTGTACAAAAATCATTTTTGAAGAAAAATTGGTATGTTTATGGCAGGTGGCTATATTCTGCATGTCAATGGGAGTAACAATGGCTCCATTTCTCAGGAGTTTTACACGAAGATTTCTAGCAAGTAGAATAAGCAACCTGACCCCACCTTTAAATCGCTCTGCTTCTTACTCCTATTTACAAATCCTAAGCTCCATCGAAACCTGCAAAATGAAAACCACCAAGAAAATTGAAACTGAGGAGCCTAAAGCTTTGAAATATTCCCAAAGTTTAACAACTAAACAATAAGTACTAAAAATAAATGACTAACCTGAGGCTTTGAGCGATCTGCCACAAATACGACAAATACGATGTTGAAAAGCATCACGCAAATCCCAATGTCTCAGGTGATGATGGCTTTGCCAGACTCTACAGTTCCGTCGAGATTGACATTAAAGCTGCTTTGGAGGTAATTTTCACATCATTTTTTTTTATATAAAAAAATATGAATTGGTTGTTCAACGATCGTTCCCTTTTAATTGCTTCCTAAAAATACGAACGGAAGGGTGAATGAAGAGAGAACAATGGTGATGAACAATGAGCGGTGAAAATGAGGAGAGAAATAGGGATATGAATGGAGATTTTGATCGATATTTAAAGTGGTGTATTGTTTGTTCTAGAAACGCCGCATTTGTAGGTAAAGGCTGAGATTATTTCAGAACCAGTCAAATGCAGAAGATGCTATTTTTTTAGCTATGAATAAAACATGGTAAGACGGATGCTATTTTTTGGGGCTTAGCGAAATTTTAGAGATTTATTCCAATTATTAGTACCATCTATATTTGAAATTGTATTGGATAAAAATTCCAAGGTACACAATATAGAAAAAACAACTATCATTGATATAGTGCCAAATTTGCTTTCTAACCACATAAGAAATTGCCATATATCTGCATCAATAGGAAATTCTATATATGGAAAATAAATTGAATCAATATATCTATATGCAAAATATTAACGACCTTAGTTCTAATTTTAAACACAAAAATGTTTATACATATATAATAGTACCATGTATACATATAATAAAGGTTTAAAGCAAATAGTTTTGGAATGTAAAAATTTAATTGTGTAATAAAAATCTGAATGGATGCAGTAAATTACGCATGGAAACTCGTAGCGTTAGAACCAATGAAAATGCATAAACTAAAATAAATAGCGACTAAATCAAATAAATTGTCTTAAATTTAACACCTAAATATTGAAAAAAAATAGTCATTGATATAGTGCCAAATTTGCTTTCTAACCATATAAGAAATGGCCATATATCCACATCAATATTAATATCTATATATGGGAAATAAATTGAATTAGTAGATATATATGCCAAATATAAATAATCTTTGTTCTAATTTTAAACACAAATATGTTTATACATTTAATAGTATCATGCATACATATAATAAAGGTTTTAAGCAAACTGTTTTAGAATGTAAAATTTTAATTGCATAATAAAAACCTGAATGGATGTAGTAAATTACACATGGAAATTCATAGCATTAGAACCAACGAAATACATAAACTAAAATTTGCAATGAAATCCTATTTAGAGATCCTCTTTTTGAGCGATATTGAAGAGGCAATTTGAATTTGTTGAAAAAGTTATTAGATCCTAATTTAAGTGACATTAAATGCCTAATTTATTGGGGATAATAATTTTCCAATTATATATGAATGACACAGGGGATATGCATTTTAGGAATGCGATAAAATATATGCACTACTTATCATTGAATTAAAGTTATACAATATATGCATTTTAGAAATTGGATTATTTAAAATTAGTAGAATGATATATGGCATATAAGGTAATCATACAAATCAGTATATTAGAAATGTAGTTATATGTTCCCATAATTCTATTATTATTCTGTATATATTAATTAACAACCAAAAATGTATGACTTTGTATTCATGCAGATTCTTACAGTAAAGGGTATTTTCGGCACTTTATGTTTGCACCAAAAAAGTGTTACACCAAATTAATATATATATCGTCGATTTCCATTTAAAATGTATTTTATAATTGTTTTATAAATTCGTTTCAACACGATTTCAACTTCATTTTCGATTTTAAATCAATTGAATATTCTATATTATTATAATATTAAAATGATAACATTTACAAAATATCAGATTTTGAAATCAATTCTCTTCGATATTCATTATAAAATGAATAAAATCGATCGAGAAACCCGTTCGGGTTAAAATGGCATTTACTATTTAACTCGGCTTCACATTTCCATATTTTTGTGTCCAACCAAAATCAGACATTTTGATTCTTCACTGAATATTATTTTAAAATATTTGTTATTTTAAATTATTTATTATTTAAAACATTCACTATTTTAAATATTCTTTACTTTAAAATATTAAAATATTCGTTATTTTAAAATATTCTTTATTTTAAATTATTCCTTATTTCTGAATCGGAATGCGACTCATCCAATTACCATATAATTTCAGTTATATGGATTTCATACATTGCATGTATTCAACAATAATGACAAATAATCATTAACCATTCAAACATCATCCAGAGTGCAATTTATAACACTATAAGCATTAAAATAAATATATAATGCTTATCACAACCTGTCAATCCATTGATTGACATACGACTAAATATTGTGAATAGTGTATGCCAAATATCATCCCAATACCCGTGTGGGGTTTTCAAACAATAACAGTCAATTTAAATAAATCATTGGTTAGTCTATTTAACCAATTCCAATTCGATTTGAATTATTTTTCTAACTAAACAATTTTTACTATTTAAATTATAAAGGGATATTTTTAATTTAGTTTCACTATCACATTAATATTAACATTATTTTTAATATGTTAATTATCACAATCACCACACAAATCACCAAATCATCCATTAAAATAAATACTCAACAACCCAATGCCATTTACGGCGCCATAAGTGGTCATTCACGGAGTATGAAATCCGAGTGTCAGTAATATCCATACATCACTTCCAGTTTATGTGATTTGTGTGAACTCAAGTGTTGAACTCCATACAACAGATAAAAATCTATAATGGCAATTTCTATACATTTACAGTTATAAAATAAATTAAATAACTGTACAAAATTTTAGTGAGATAGTTCTCACATTCGCTTCCACTCCATTAGTCTTAAAATTATGATTTAATTCTACTTGAGTTCGAATTAAATTCAAATTTGCTCCTTTTCTGCTCTAGTCGGTTCCATTGTGTAGTGCTTGATTTCACGGTTTCAACGAATCTTGTTTCGCTGAATTCTGTACTGGTTTGCACTATTTACAAGAGTTTAAATTTTAATTACTTGAATTAGATAACTAACATAATTAACTAAATTTAATTACTTTATTAAGGATTTTAAACCCCTATTAATCTTTCTTCTTCGTTACTTTGCCTAGACCCAAACCACACCATCGTCGACTTTCAAAGGCTCCTATTGCACCGCCCATCAGGCACTACGCCATCGATCAACTTCCATCACCACGAAGCTGCCAAATCCTTCTTCCAACACCGAGCTTCAGGTGCAACTCGAGGGACCCACCATCTCTAGAGAATGCTTCGAACCCGTGGGGTTTGGAGTGTCGATTCGAGCAATTTCCTCGATGAAATATCAACATCACCGCATGATACTGAAGCCCTCAAGAATCTCTTCGTTTCTTGCTTTTGAAGTTTTAAATTTTATTGAATAGATTTGGAGAAAAAGAGGATTTAAATTCGGAGAGTTTCAGCCGTGGGTTTATTACTGGCGACGGTTTCTGTTATGGCTAGGGTCTAGAAGATAAGGGTGTATTTACACCCCTGTTTTAATTTAATTTTATTAATATGTAATTCAAAAGTCGCTCGTTTAATCTCCGAACTCCAAATCAAACCTAACGACTATCATCTCTAATTAAATACCCCCATTTCGAACACAATGGGATATGTTTCATAAGCCAATTCGACTATTTCGATCAGTTTTTACAAAATTAAAATATAAATCAATATATATTGAATTTAAGCGTACATTTTAATTTACCGGGGGTACATACTGGCTCCAAAAATTACAGAAAAATAAATCTAGCTATGGTTTGACAATACGGTCCTAACAAATCTAATCACGTTGAATTTGGAGGCCGTTTGAAAAATGGCCCTTTTAACTTGTCAATTAAATTTAAACTGAAACTGAAACGCGTTTAAATTTACTATGCTCACATATTAATTCTAGAAATTATGAAATTTGAAACTTAGCTATAATTTGATATTTTAGATCCAACAAAAGTGGTTTCGTCGAAAACGGAGGTCGTTTGCAAAATGGCTATTTTTAAGGGCTATATATTATATAAAATATATATGAATTCCAGAGCGACTATTTTAAATTTTAAACTGGACAAAACTTTCAATTTATAAAGTGAAATATAAATTTCTTACATTCGTTAGAAGGATATAATTAAATAGATTCTAATGTTTCTTGTTTCGCCCAATTCTAACTTATATTGAATTCTGCATATTTAATTGAAATTTAAAATCGAATTTTCGAACTACCGCGCCATTTCGAGTTCGTTTTAATTAAATTAAATTTATACGTTCTAATTCCGATTTAAATAAATTTTTAGTCATTATTATTTAAAATAAATCATTTTAAATATTCAAAACCAATTAAAATAGCTAAAATAAAAATTTTAAATTGGTTCAAAAATTCCGGTTTGTTACAATCTCCTGTACTTAAAATCTTTTTGTCCTCGAAAAGGAAAGAAGCTGAAAGTTGTTTAACTAACCAAATTAACTTTCATTCTTCAATTTTTCGGTTTCTAAGAATTTTCTAATTTCTCAAAAACTTGGCTAACACCCTAAACTTTTGAAAAATTTCGCTATAATCTCCTTTGTATAGGGAGGGTCTGAAAAGTTTATTGGGCCGTATTTAGCACCCAGTAAATCAATAAAAAGCATACACAATTTTTAGTGACCTATCCATGCCCAAGGGAGAGTGTAAAAATCATATCTCATACCTTGCCCAGTGTTGGAAATAAGTAATCCATGACCCATATCTAAAATCAAGAGAGACGTGAATTTTTTTTCATCACCAGACCTGTGTGGGGTTTTTATTAAATCCTGCCATGAGCACTGTTACATGTATTCCTTAATTAAGTCCATAATCAGACTTCTGTTCAACCTGCAATTTAGTCATCGCCATACAAGCGTCTCGCTCGCATGGTAAATCCAAACCTCGTCATATAAGCGCCAAATGCTTATATGGAATATGACATGCTATGTTGTCTTCATGTAGTATACCATTCAGTGTAGTTCATAATTTTTTTGTTGCTATCCTATGGCGTGGTTCATAATCTCACATAGAACAACCATCATAACGCATCAAATTTCATTCACAGGAGTTTATATAATAAATAAAATTGTGCAACCAACTCATTAAGGTGCACCTGTTTGTCGAACATGCAATATATTTCTCTACTCTACAGTGAATCCATAACATGATCAGCATGTATATATATATATGCATATCCGTCTAATATATAAATCCAATTCGAACTAAACTTTATATTCAGCTCTATATTATATTTGGTTTGACTTTATTTATCATTCATTCTCATATTGGTTAAATTAATTATCATTCCAATATTTTTATTAGTTAAACTAATAATCAAACATCGCAACCAGCAATCAATTAGTTAATTAAATTTTCAAACATATAACTTTCTATATATATTTAAAAATCATATTTCTAGTGCCAAATCACAAACAATAAATTCTAACTAAGTTTTGGTTCTCACACCACTCAATTGGAAATATATAGATATCCACTTTCGAAAATCGAACATAAATATTGATGATGTACGTACTATCATCAGAATCATCTCCGGGCGACTAGAGTGTGATTCTATTTCTACCCAGTATATTTGAGTCTTCGAATATACGTTCATGACGCGTATATGCAAAATCTTCATACACACGATTATCCAAAATCAATATAAAATAAAATACTCAAATACGTATAATAAGATATGAATTTCAAAACTAAATTTGTATTTATAAATGACACTCTTCAAACTCATTCTAGGGCATTACTAACCCGATCTCTAACGAGTTATTCTTATAGGATACTACTATTCCTATATCTGGTGAATACTTTCACTTGGTTCTAATGTGTCTTGTTCTCGAGCTTTGAAAACCAAAGCTCCGATACCAAACTGAAACAACCCAAAATTCCCCTATAGGGAAAGCCCGGATTGCTTTGAGAACATGACGCATCGGAACACAAACATGAGAACATTTCATTGCTACTACAACAATGTACATCAGAGTACAAGAATATATCAGAGTTCTAATAAATAAAATATAGCAGAAAATATCCGAGAATTAAATTACAAAGCAGCGGAAAATAATACATCAGTATAATGTACAGTGGAAATCATCTACAACCACCACTGAAAGAGATAAACGGATGGCGAACTTTCTGAATATAGCTCCAGCTGTAATCCAGGATCCTGTAAAAAGAAGTATCTGCGAAAACCAAAACTACTAGCTGCCCATGTGGAAAATATGGGCACCCATAGTTTAGGTTAAAACAATAAACTCCGAGTCAGTCATAGGACTAGTGTGAGAACTAAAACAGTTACTAACTTTATTTTAAAGTTGGGTAAATCAAGGGACCACGCCGTATAACACGGAACGAGTTTCCTCCCAAGAATACCATAAACAAATAGTTTGTAAACAACGCAATGCTTTTTGGAAAAATGAAGCTATTATAAGACTCAGGTCCCATCACACAATGCAATGCAAGCCGGAGGATAGAGTTTTACCTTATAATAGCCAAACATGCTTGGTACATTTTAAAACAAATCATTTTGATACTATATGTGCATTGTGTCAAAAACAACTTCAAATATAAATGTATCAATCATAGACGACATAGTACCCCATCCTACTATGTTTCCATGTAGGTTTAGAACTAAAACTTAAAGGTATTGGAAATTAGATTTCCATATATGAGTCGAGGTTAGGGATGGCTCCTCACCGATTCGAGACACTCTAGCAAATGCCTCAGGATCCCTCACAATGAACCCTATGAACGGTAGGGCTGGTACACACTTACTTTAGTGGATTAATTATTCCTGAACACACATTTCCCGGTCCTATCGGACCTATATCTGAGCCACTAGGGACTCAATATCAGAGGCGCCTCATTCCATCATCCACATAAGTAAAAATGTCTGGGCTCCATACCATGACACCACTTCCAGCTAGAAAGAAACGTCGTGTTCTCCCTACGGTCACTATCACGTTTTTGACTCATACATGGTGTAAGGCTCGCGAATTAACGCTATACATAAAGCTATGCTACTTAAAGCTATGCTTTGATCATCATCCATAAGACTTTGCTTTTCAAGAAAAGCATTGATTATTTGCATCTTAGCATGCCACCTGGTCAATCTATACCGTACCACTGATTTCCACCAATATATAACCTCTAAGCTCGTACGCCTCAGAGAAGGGTGTTAAGCAAGAGAATAAACTCTTCGCCACCAAACAGATATATATTTAGCACAGATCAATGAATATAGTATAAAGGAATACAATGTCAGACACACCATCCATTTGCTAGTCCGTTCTGGGTCCGAACGAAAACAAAGGCACCTTATTCCTTGTCCCATATGTCCAATACAGGAGAGAGGTCCTCGCATATCCGGTCGATCTCCAAGTACTTCTGGACGATCACCACTTATTACCTTGTCTTGGGTGTCCTGTCTTCAACCACCGTCTTCATCGTCGACTTTTAGTCGTCGTATTAATTATTCAGAATGGGTTAAACTCGGTCTTTCCGAATAATTCGCGTATCGTATAATCAAGTGCTATAAAAACACATCATATGCCTCATTCCAATCCAGAATATTCTTTTATTCAAATATTCACATTGTTAGGTAAAAGTTCCCATTAATTTGATCAAAGATAAGTTCATTTTAACTATTTCTTGAATCTTCCTTTGAATATCCATTTCAAAAGATTTTATTTTATATTTTAATAATTCTGAACCAATTTAAGATTTACCAACTAGTCGGGATTATTGTGCCTTACCAAAGTAATCATTTATTTTATTATCCCAACTTATTTATCCCATGGAGAAAAACTAGTAGTACTCCATATCTAACACCCACTGTGTTATTAATAAAATTAATTACCATTTCACGTTCAAATCTAATTAAAGATTTAACTATCGCCTGGAGTAAAACTTGCGGTACACCATTCTCGATCACTCCCTGAATTTGATAAATTAAATTATCTCATTCCCATTCAATCTAATTAAAGATTCATTAAAACTCCCTTTGGTTTCGATATCAAAAATCATTACTTAATGATTGTTCAATTTTATGGAAACTAATCCTGCCGTTAACTAGGTTAAAGAATCAATGTCATTTAAAACAAAGTTCACTACAAACCCAAATCATCTTCCATCAAAATGGAATCTTCACGGAAATCATAACAGTATATAATCGATATAAATTTCCGTATTAGACTAATAATATAATGGAATAATGGCGTAGCCTTTTAAATTCCATATAAAGTAACGGTTTTCCTTTACGGAAGCTCATCTCGATTTTTACCAAATCGAATTCCATTCAATTCCAATTTAATATATTAAAGTGGAAACTTCACTTTGGAAAATTTCTATTAAGTCTCAATAAAAAGATTTATAAATTCAAAGTCATCTCTTCACTGTTAATTGGGTTAAAGAACAAATGTTGTTTAAAACACCGTTCACGATAAACCCAAAATCCAATTTCGATTCAATTCCAATTAAATATTAAATAATTGGTACACATCTCTAAATCTTATTTAAAGATTTATTCTTTTCTCGTCGGGGTTTAAGAACAGTGTTTTTGAAGACACCATTCACGATAACCCCAAAATCCAATTTGATACCAAATACAAGGCTCTGAATAGAAATTAATGTCGGCTTATATTCAACATAAAATTCTAAAACCAATGGATATCGTATTGGGAATAACGATATCGGTATCTTCCAAATTCCTCACAATATCTGTATAATCATGGAATCCAATATCAAAATATTCCGAAGATAATTTCCATTCCCAATCCATTCCAGTTTATTCGTTGGAAAATTCTAGTTATATTAAAACCATTTGCAAATCCAATTTATTATTTCTAAAATTGATTGGATTATTATTCTATTTATTAACTAGCTTATTTTGATAAAAATATATTTTTATCTCTTAAAATATGGAATTTTTCATCCAAAGTCTTTCCGGAACATTACTATGATTTTACACAACTTTTCCATATTTTTAATAATTTTATTAAGGCCCGTACAGTCGGTTTCATATAATGGCCACCGAACTACATCCATAGCGACCTTTTCTGAAATTGATTTGGACATATTTTGAAATATAATCATTATATTTCAAATCTCTTATATTCATTGGAATGCTCTTTTCGATATAAACCTAATGGTTCCGGTTTTAGGAGAATCCGACGGTCAGATCTCTCGTTGTGCCAATTTGAATTTAATGGTCGAAATTCATGAACGGTCGCCGCGCGGCGCATTCTATTCAAGCCATTATACGTATATATTATATATATTTATCATCGATTTCCATTTAAAACATATTTTATAAATCGTTTTATAAATTCATTTCAAAACGATTTCAACTTCATTTTCAATTTCATATTAAAATTGAATATTCTATATCATTATAATATTAAAATGATAATATTTCAAAATATCAGATTTTCAAATCAATTCTTTTTTATATTCGTTATAAAATGAACAAAATCGATCGATAAACCCGTTTGGGTTAAAATGGTGTTTACTATTTAACTCGGCTTCACATTTCCATATTTTCGTGTCCATCCAAAATCGGATATCAAAATCACATTTTGATTCTTCACTGAATATTATTATAAAATATTCGTTATTTTAAAATATTCGCTATTTTAAAATATTCTTTATTTTTGAATTGGAATGCGACTCACCCAATTACCATATAATTTCAGTTATATGGATTTCTTACATCACATGTATTCAACAATAATGACAAATAATCATTAACCATTCAAACATCATCCAGAGTGCAATTTATAACTATATAAGCATTGAAATAAATAAATAACGCTCATCACAGCCTGTCAACCCATCGATTGACATACGACTAAATATTGGGATTAGTGTATGCCAAATATCATCCCAATACCCGTGTGGGGTTTTCAAACAACAACAGTCAATTTAAATAAATCATTGGTCAGTCAATTCAACCAATTCCAATTCGGTTTGAATTGTTTTTCTAACTAAACAATTTTTACTGTTTAAATTATAAATGGGTATTTAGAATTTGATTTCACTATCACATTAGTATTAACATTATTTTTAATATGTTAATCATCAGAATCACCACAAAAATCACCAAATCATCCATAAAAGTAAATACTCAACTACTCAATGCCATTTATGGCGCCATAAGTGGCCATTCGCGGAGTATGAAATCCGAGTATCGGTAATATCCATACATCACTTCCAATTTATGTGATTTGTGCGAAATCGAGTGTTGAACTCCATACCATAGATAAAAATCTATACTGCCAATTTCTATACATTTACAGTTATAAAATAAAATAAATAACTATATAAAATTTTAGTGAGAGAGTTATCACATTCGTTTCCGCTCCCTTAGTCTTTAAATGATGATTTTATTCTATTTGAATTTTAATTCGCCTTATATTCAAATTTGCTCCTTTTGTACTCTAGTCGGTTCCATTGTGTAGTGCTTGATTTCACGGTTTCAACGAATCTTGTTTTGCTAAATTCTGTATTGGTTTGCACAAGTTACAAGAGTTTAAATTTTAATTACTTAAATTAAATAACCAACATAATTAACTAAATTTAATTACTTTCTTAAGGATTTTAAACCCCCGTTAATCCTTCTTCTGCGTTACTTTTCCTGGACCCAAAATATACCATCGTTGACTTTCAAATGACCCCATCGCACCACCCATCAGGCACCACGCCACCGATTAACTTCCTTCACCACGAAGCCGCCAAAGCCTTCTACCAACGCCGGGCTTCAAGTGCAACTCGAGGGCCCCACCATCTCAAAGAATGCTTCGAAACCACGTGGTTTGGAGTGCCGATTCGAGCAATTTACTCGATGAAATATCATCATCACCGTACGATACTGAAGCCCTCAAGAATCTCTTCGTTTCTTACTTTAGAAGTTTTAAATTTTATTGAATAGATTTGGAGAAAAAGAGGATTTAAGAGTTTCAGCCGTGGGATTATTACTGGCGGCGGTTTCTGTTAGGGCTAGGGTATGGAATATAAGGGTGTATTTATACCCTTGTTATAATTTTATTTTATTAATATTTAATTCAAAAATAACTCGTTTAATCTTCGAACTCCAAATCAAACCCAACGAATGTAGTCCCCAGCTAAATACCCCCATTCCGAACACAATGGGATATGTTTTGTAAGCCAATTCGACTGTTTCGATCAGTTTTTATAAAAATTAAAATATAAATCAATATGTTTTGAATTTAAACATACATTTTAATTTGCCAAGGCCACATACTGACTCCAATAATTACAGAAAAATAAATCTAGCTATGTTTTGATGATACGGTCCTGACAAAACTAGTTTCGTCGAATGGAGGCCAGTTGAAAAATGGCCTTTTTAACTGGTCAATTAAATCTAAACTGAATTTGAAACGTGTTTAAATTTTACGCTCACATATTAATTTCAAAAAATATGAAATTTGAAACCTGACTATAATTTGACATTTTGGATCCAACAAAAGTGATTTCATTGAAAACGGAGGTCGTTTTGCAAAATGGCTATTTTTAAGGGCTATATATTATATAAAATATATATGAATTCCAAGGCGACTATTTTAAATTTTAAATTGGACATAACTTTCAATTTATAAAGTGAAATTTAAATTTCTTACATTCATTAGAAAGATATAATTAAATAGATTCTAACGTTTCTTGTTTCGTCCAATTCTGACTTATATTAAATTTTGTATATTCAATTGAAATTTAAAATCAAAATTCCAAACTAGCGCGCCATTTTGAATTCATTTTAATTAAATTAAATTTATACGTTCTAACTCCGAATTAAATAAATTGTTAGTCGTTATTATTTAAAATAAATTATTTTAAATATTCAGAACCCATTAAAATAGCTAAAATAAAAAATTTAAATTGGTTCAAAAATTCCGGGTTGTTACATCATTAATTCTTTCGTGATATTTTATATTTCAGTCTATATGTTTAAAATACTCATGAAATCTTAAATTTTAATTATTTAAATAATTTTAGAGAGTATTTAGTCCATTTTTCTAACAGCCCTTAAAATATATGCCAATTTTACTATGTGTATTTCCTCGAATTTTTTTTTACTATGTATATTTATATTAAAGAAAGTAGTTTTCTATGCAACTATAAAGATTTACAAATCATGTAACATGAACTACGTACATCAACAATAATGACAAAGTTAATTTTTAGTAAGTTAGTTATGATTCATTTATGTCAAAAAATTACAACATATTATCATAAAATTCTTTTTGAACATCAATAATTTCATAATAAATTTATACATTGTTTTGCAAATTTCTTTTCAATTCTTCCTACTATGATAGCTATACAATTAAACTAACTTCGTAATTTTACATTTAACTTATTAAACAAACTCTATTAAATAATGTTTGTTGATTCATCAAATAAATTACGAATATACATCAGTTTTAATAAATATATCTATATTAATAAAAATAATTAAATAAATTCTCAAATATAGATACATACATATTGTTTTTGTAAGTCATACAACATAAATTATGCACAAACAACAATAATAATTTTAATTAACAGTTTATATATTTCACATCAAAATTTATCATATAATGCATAACAAAATCTCTTTTTAACATTAAAATAATAAATACTATTTTTTAATAATATTATCGTGTGCAACACGGGTTACACACTATTTAAATAATAGTAAACAGAACCCTTTAAATCTTTCTCATTAATTCTAAGAGTTTTTTCCTCTTCTCCTTAATTCTTTATAGATATTTTATTTTTAAATTAATTTATCCCTTTACGCTTATTTATTATTTCACTTACATTATATTACTTCTTCTATCGTTTTACATTTTGATGTAGATATTTCAAAGTTTAACAAATTATTTATCAATAGTTAGCTCCTAATAATTTGCATTTAAGTCCACATATTTAAATAAATTACAAAATCCAAATTTTAAGCAATATTAATGAATTTAATTAGCTAATATTTCTTTTAAATACTAAAAATGACAAAATTATGTTTTTGGCTCTAAATACCGACACTTCAAATTTTCTTTAATCATTTTGGTCTCTTTCAATTCTTTTCTATCATTTTACATTTGCACCACATTTTACAACTAATTACATAATATTAAAACTTTTTAAATAACTTTGGCAAACTATTATTCATTTGTTTGCCAAATAAATCACATCACATTTAACCATATTCATATCACCAAAAGTGAAAAAAAAACAGATATACAAACACGAAAATCACATAACATAAATTATGCACATAATTAAAACAATCACAATTTTCAAAGTTGAACTCATTTACGTTAATATATTTACCATGTATTGATTTTTAATATTAATGTCAAATGCCTACATTTCCATATTTATTTAGTCATTTACAAAATACTTTACAATATCACATAACACTGTACTTCTAAGTTAATACATCTAAATTAATTATGTGATTTTGAATTTAACAGATGAATTCAATCAATAAATTGTTGTTTATTCATCTAATTAACGCCAAGTGTGATGTTTTAAAATGTACACCATGTTATATTAACAAAAATGAAAAAAAAATTAGTTTTTCATTAAATATAAAGTTAAATAAGTTGCATAGTTTAAATAATATATGTAAACAATAATAATAAAATAATATATTATACACTTATCTCAATAGATTTATCATAAAACTAAAGAAAACAATTGATGCTTTAAATACTTGCATTTTCGCATATCTACAATTATTTGTTAACTTCCTCAATTTTTTCATGATATTTTATATTTCAATTCATTTGTGTTACTATCAATATTAACACCGAGACAGGCTGACGGTGAAGGGGTATCGGACCACCACGAGCATAGAAACCGAAAGCAAAAACCCAGCAAAGGACAAGTTCGAAAGCACAAGGGAAGACTTCAGAATAACATGCAACTGACACCTTCACTAAGGGATAATGCTTGAATCCGAGGAAAAGAAAGAATACTAGAAGGATTTTTCTGGGACGAAGGGTCGTCAACATAAGCATAGATACGAAGGAGAATCACCCAAAACCGGAAGCAGATGAAGACAAAAGTCTATATACCAAGGAAGATGAAAGGGCTATTAGTATTAATTTTCTTAATGCCGATATAGAAAGAGATGAAAGAATCAAAAGCTTAAGGGTTCGGGACTCAAGAAGCATCATCCAGAAGACATCTACCGAGACCCGAGCTCAACGATCATAAAGAAGCAACTTCAGCATTCAATAAGTAATACACCGAAAGTATCCTTTTGGAAGACCGAAACCTAATCCAAGGATCAACCAAAAGAAAAGTCCAACCTCCTAAAGAGACCAGCTATCCACACCAATAACCTTAGGGTTAATATCAAAAGGTGTGGCGGCTCCCAAAAGGTCACACTTGAAGCACAAAGGCAAATTTCATAAAGAACCAATAACAAGACCGAAAGCTCATGACTGGAAGCTCGTAGTCGAGAACTAAATGGATACCAACAGGCTTGGTATTGATACAAAGGATATAGAAATAACATCAAAAAGGAGCTTCTAGATCCGAAACCTTCCTTCCGAAAGCCGAGACCAGCATACTTAAAGCCATATCACATCCACCAGCCAGACTAAAAGAGTGGACAAGATCAAAGCAACCGGAACCGAAAGAGAAAAGCTGCCGACACGTGGCAATTGCACCCTAAAAAGGCTTTTGATGGCCCAATAGCAAGAGGGGTCCCAATTTATCTATAAATAAGACCCTAGGTGTCTCATTTTGGGGGCTGAGTTCTCATTTCTCGTTATTGTACTCTTTTCTTCTAGAGTAAACCCTAATTTCTAAATCGATTTGGGGATTTCTATTGTAATTACTTAGGTACTTTAGAACAAAGATCAGTAAAGAGCGGATCAACACTTAGCATATTTCTTATGAGTTTTCTTATTTATTTCCTACACAACATACCTTATTCTTCCTACATGGTCACGATTTCCACGACAAGTTTAAACCCTTCCGCAAAGTTATTGCGAAACCCCTTTCTATAAGCCATTTAGCCTTCTACCAAGTCGCCTAAGTGTGATACTCACCTCTTTGAGGAAAGAGTAACTAATCTTTTAGGGTTTAAACATTGATATCAAGGAAACAGTGAACTAACCCAAGCTTGTGGATACTAAATAACCTCGTTTCCCCTTAGGTCCACTTCCGTAGACCTATCTCTGGTGTTGACGAAAAATATCGTTAACATTTTGGCGCTAGTAGGAGGGCTTGAGCCTCCGTCCTTGTGGTTAACCTTACCACATATCTAACTGTGATGTTCCGTCCCGGATTAGACTAAGCTTTGATGAAGTAAGATTATAGGTAAAAGTTCCCAACAAGAATCTACTAGATCTCAAATGGCTATGTCAGGTACTACTGACCCAAGAGCGACGGAAGAACAAAGGTTAAGAATAGAAGCCCTGCAAATAATCAAGTGGAAAAGGGAAGTAGAACAATACAATCTTGATTATCGGAATGTAAACCGTTCCTAGTAGGACAAACACGAGTCTTTCCTCTAAGAGGTTCTAAATCAAGGGAGTATAACCCCTTCTCTCTTATAAGAGAACCTATCTATGTGAAAGCCAAATGAATGGTTCTCGGACAAGAAATAATGAAGGATTTTAACCACTTTTCTTTCAAATGGACTAAAAGGAGAGTGCTTCAGTCTCAAAACACCTTGAAAAGAAGAGGCACGGATATGTATGAAGTAACCGGGTTCAATAACAAAAGGGATAGGTTCCACCAACAAGAAAAGGATCTTATACCTAGATCACCCAAAGGATGCTACCTTACCACTTCAATGGAAAACATTTACTTCCTAACTAAACAAAAACTCAATTATTGGTCGTCCGTGTAACACCCCGTGTATTCTATAACAGTGAGATTCACAAATTAAAGTATAATTAATTTCAAATCAAAGAATTAAGGGAAACCGGATAGGCCATTGTGTTCGTCTCGGAAAAATACGTGAAATAGAGTCCGAGTTTTCGAAAAACGGAGTCCGTATGAAGAAGATATGGCCTCCGGAAGTTTCAGAATTCAGGTTAAAATTCAAACAGACGAAAACAGCTCGGAAAAACAAGTTTAAAATTCAAAATCGGGCCCAATTGGCCAGGGCGGGAAAATTCCCGCCTAAGGCACCCAGGTCGACTTGGCAGTCGACCTGGGCTAGCCAGGTCGACAGGGCTGTCGACCTGGGTAACCCGTGTCGACTGCCAAGTCGACACGGTGTCGACTGGGCTGTCGACCTGGCCCCAGAGCCAGGTCGAACCCAGCCCACCCTGGCTGGCCTGGTCTGTGTTTGGTCGATTTTCTGAGCCTTGCCTTGTCACTAGGGCTAGGTGTCAGCTCCTGGTTGGTCTCTCCTTCAAACGAACGGCTATCATTGAACCAAGCTTCATCGACGGTCTAAAACAACTCACAAACTCTATAAAAAGGACCTAAGACTAACCCTAATTCACATAAACTAAAATGGAGATGAGACCGTCATGCTGCTGAGGAGATACTGAAGATAGCCGTCAGAAATAGGGAGACAACTAGAAGATAATTCGAAGCTTAAAGCAACGTTAATCAAATCAAAGCAACGCCTACAACAAATGATAGCATGTCCAAATTCAGAATTCAGATTTCTGAATTAAAGATTCGCCATACACTGTAAGTAGAGTGCTATTCCGATATGAATTAAATAATTGCGTTGATTTGTGTAATGTAAGAAATGGAATTGTGGCGATAATAATTTATATTTGTATGTTGCTTTGATGCAAAACGATTTGGGAATATTATGGTATACGATTGGATATTTGCAAGTATGCGATTTGCGTTGGAAACGAAATGGAATTATGGCGATAATGACTTATATTTGTATGTTATTTTGATTCTAAACGATTTGGTAATGCTATGGTTTGATCCATACAAGTATGTGGCTTATGTTGACAACCACATGTTGTGGAATTTTGATTGGGACTTATGCAAGCATATGATTCATATTGAAAAACTACATGTTTGTGGTAGTTATTTACAACACCCATTTGATAATTGCAAGTATATGATTCATGTTGAAAGTAACAACTATATGTTGTAATAATTTGTTTAAGATTCATGCAAGTATATGATTCATGTTAACAACTATATGTTATGATATTTTAATTGGAATTCATGCAAGTATATGATTCGTTATTATGCTAATACGATGTACATACTTTTATGACCACTTTTAGTGTGTAATTGAATCGACTAAGTATTATGATTCATATGAAGTTATGTTGGAATTGGCATCATAGTTCAAGTATAAAAATCATATTTTTGTGATAGTGACAAAAGCACGCATCTTTGTAAATTTGTATTAATTTTATGAACATGACTAAACTATGTTCGTTATTATGCCCAATCGAAAAACATGTTTTTAGGCTCATGTTGTTATCATAAGTTACATTAGAATTACATTAGAATTACATTCCTCTTGCAAGTTTACATAGATAAAATAAAAACCATGATGTAAGTTTAGATATGTTTATGCTATAATTCTATGAATAGAATGAAAACCATGATTCATATAAGAATTAGGTTGGGATAATTCTAGTTGAACCATACTTTTGTATTAGTGACAAAAGTAAGCACCTTTTTGTTAACATGTAGTGATTTTATGAACACGATTAGTTTATATCATGCCTAAATAAAAATCTAGGCTTATATTTCAAGTCAAGACCCTGTGCCAATAATAATGATATCTAATTTAGTTAGATTCTTAATTTCAAGTTTACAAGGTTAGTTGAACCTATGATTCATGTTTAAGTTTATGCCATTATCATATGACTAGAATAATTCATGTTTAAGTACTGCTTATGCCATAATCATATGAATAAAATAATTCATGTTTAAGTATTGTCTATGCATTAACCATATGAATAGAATGATTTATGTTTAAGTATTATTTATGCTATGATTATATGGATAAAATGATTCATGTTATGCCATGATTATATGATGTTACAATTGCAAGTTCACATGTGCCTATTTTATGTTAATTGAATCGTTCGTTGCAAGTTCATGCGTTCACACTCCCCTTTTTATGTCACCTTATAAACACCATGTTATAGCCTCCCCTTTTCATATGGCTAAATTAGGTTTAATGTATTAAACCCAACACACCTTACATTGGAACGAACGTATAAAACGGGGGTAATGACGTTTGGGCTAAAATATAGAACACATGTGTTGGCTTGTTTGACGCACGCCAATAACTTCGAAAAACAATTAAGTGGCATAAATAAATCTTAACCAATAAAGATGAATTTGAATAATGGGCCGCAAATATTTACATATAAAAAGAAGAAAGACAAAATATGTAAATGTAGAAAATACGATGTGTTTAACCCGAGGTTGGATTGAGTTGTGATGTAAACCTGCCCGGAACCGCCCGGCTGTCCAGTAGTCACAACAATACCTATCCAATGTGGGTGGTTAAACATGGAGCCCAATAAGGATCCGAGGTTAGACTGAGTTGTGGCGTAAGACTGCCCGGACCCAACCGGCAACAGGCAGCCACAACAATACCTGTCTAATGTGAGAGGTCAAGGCTTTAATAAGACAATTAAGGCTGAGTCAGGATTGATAGGATTAAGTAAATTATATTAATACTTAATCAAGATGGAACATGCTAAACTAAACAGACTGATTGGGGGTTAGGTTTATAAAACACTTAACCAACTTAGCATGTTGGCTAGAAATAGAATACCTAGTAGCGGGGGACCCTTTTCGCAGTAACCCTACAAGGTATCATGATACCCTGAAACTAGGCAGGGTGGGGCACGATTACTGGGCTGATTGTAAGAGGTCAAATCGACGGCGGTGGTGCAGCAGTGTAGGTTCTAACGGGGTGCGGGCGTGCACACACTCGGCGCAGAAAAATAAGGCACTGGGCACCAGTAGCATACCTGTGCATTCTAGGATTGTGTCGGGCCGCCACCATGGGACTTGATACACCCCATGGTGGGACCAGCATAGGTTACTACAACATCGGGGGCCGTAAGACACATGTAACTATGCGAGTAGGAGCCGATCACCATAAAATGGATCACTTCAACCTGATTATGGGGTGCCTGTTGGGAACTAGTTTATATGGGTACAGAGATTAATATGGGGTACGATAGTATATTCGACCCTAGACAACTTAACTAAGTTTATGGTGCTTTCCCATTTCTAGTTTATACTTATCATACCCAGTTCTTTATTCATAGACTGAATAGTCCTAGACTTACTCAGGCTTTATGTCTGACTCTACTTTTCTTTCATCTTCTTTTCTTCCGTTTCCCCCCCTAGGTCCACAGGGAGGGAATACCGCAGCTTGACCAGCCTTCATATTCAGCTTGAAGAGAAAGAATGTATTTCTTGGATCTTTTCGTTTTGGACTATGGCTTTGGATAACAACTATGGGACTTTTGCAGTTTATTTTTGTTTTCTTTATGCTTCTTTAAATAATGTAATCAAGACAGTTATGAAGATGTTATGTTTTTTTTTTTGAAGTATTGTAAGACAATTATGGTATGGTTGGTGTAACACGTATTTTATTGAAATAAAAGTTGTTGTTTTCCGCTGTTCAAAAATATGTGTTCTTATATCTGTCTTGTATTTCCGTGACTTATACTTTTAAACCTCCACCAAAATTAGGGCATTCCCTTTGAGAGTGACCCTAACGGAGGTGGGGTGTTTCACTTGGTATCAGAGCATAGGTTTACCAGATAAGATAAAAAGTTTTGAAAAATTATTTTCAAAAAGGAAATTTAAAGAAGCATTTTTTTTAAAAAGATAAAATATTATTTTATTTTAAAAGGCAAAGTCCACTCCCCAAAGCCATAGGTACTATCTCTTATCCTTCGTTTTGAATCTATCCTTTTTGTTTCAGCATGTCCGAAGAACATAACTTGCCAGAGGGTGTACCAATACCTGGTTGGTTTAGACGGTTCTTAGAAGCAAGGGCCACTCAGCCAGGTCCTACCATTCCTCCTCCCCTAGCTGCAGGAAATCATCCAGCTGCAGCGGCACCTCTTCCTCCACCTCCTCCGCGGGGAAACACTTTTGCTAAGATATGTAAAGATTTTAAAGCTATGGGAGGAAAGGATTTCCATGGAACTGAGTCCTTCGTGGCAGCCAGAAATTGGCTGAAAGAAACCGAGGACTTATTCGTCATCTTTGAGGTAGAAGATAGACAGAAAGTACAACTGGCAGTATGGCTACTAAAGGGTGAGGCTTCCTACTGGTGGGAAGTCACTAATGCAGAAAGACCAGTGGAGACATGGGAGGACTTTAGGGCAAGGTATGAGGCTAAATTTCTCTCGGATGCGGAAAGGAGTTTGCAGTTGGAAAAATTCTTATTTCTTAAGCAAGGGAACAAGACAGTCAAAGAGTATGTTAATCAGTTCGATGAGCTGGCTAGGTTTGGGCTGGACCTAGTCAACACCCCGCACAAGAAGGCTCTCCGTTTCGTCAAAGGGTTGAATGAGCCATTACACAGTTTGGCCATGACCCATATACCCATGGGAGCTACATAGGTTGGTACAAATGGCATTGCTGAACGAAGAGGATAAGGGCAAGAAGGAGACAAAGGCAGAAAGCTCTCAAGGGAAGAAAGAGGGTTTGCAGCCTAAGAAGACAGACTTTAAGAAGGGCGGGAAAAACAACAAAGAGAAGAGGAAGTGTAATTTCTGTGGCAAAGTGGGGCACTTAGTGGAAGATTGCCGGAAAAAGAAGGCCAAGGAGAATGGTGGGTGCTTTTCTTGCGGTGAGACAGGCCACATGGCTAAGGACTGCCCAAAGAAACGAGGACAGGGGCAGAGGGCTGGATCCACCTCAGGGGCACAAGTTCATGTGCTAGAAGCGCCACCTCTGCAACAGCGAGGTATAAATACTTCTGTAGAAAGTGTAGTTTATCTTTATGATCACCCCGTTCGCACTTTATTTGATTCTGGCGCATCACACTCCTTTATCTCGTCCGCTTTAGTAGAATCTCTGCACCTAAAAACAAGTATGGTAGAGGACCCCTTAATTGTTTCAAACCCAATTGGGGGCCCAGCTCATTTGTCTATGATCTGTGTGGGATTGAAAACTTCTATTCTAAGCATAGGGTTTAAATGTAGTGCCTTTGTTTTGGGCTTTTCGGGATATGGTTTGATTTTGGGTGTGGATTGGCTATCCAGTAATGGGGCCATCCTTGATTGTGAGAAAAGGGTTGTCAGGCTCCTGACCCAGCTCGGTAACACTTTGGAAATTTCTTGTAATCCCTCGTATGCGGTTATGCTTAGTTATCTTGAATCGCTAGATGCCTCCGTTGAAAAATTTGCCATTAGTTAGAGTGGTCCGGGAATATCCGGATGTCTTCGAAGAGGTGAAGGGCTTGCCTCCGAAGCGGGAGATAGACTTCCGCATATACCTTGTAGATAATGCAAAGCCCGTTGCGTTGCCCGTTAGACACATGGCTCCACGGGAAAGGGAAGAGCTCAGTAAACAGATTAAAGAGCTTCTATAGAAGGGGTTCATTAGAAGGAGCATTTCAGAATGGGGCGCTCCAGTAGTGTTCGCCACTAAGGTAGAAGGTTCATTTCGCTTATGCATGAGTCGTAAAGAATCACCTTAGTAAGTACATTTGGCAACATGGTTGGCATTTATTTCCAAAAGATAGTTCCTTTACGTGGAATACCTGATAATGAGTGGACGAGATCCAAGATTCACTAGTGAATTTTGGAGAGCTTGCATGAAACCATGAATACGCCGTCATGCTTGAGCCGAGTATACTAGAAGTAGAGTAAGTGAAAGAGGAACGAGGGGCAACAGTGAAATAGGTTCCAACTCATATTTTGGAAACAAAAATTAAGAAGCTACGAAATTGTGAAGTTAAAGACGGACAAAGCATAATGGAGTTAAGCTCAAGAAATGCGACTAAGAAGATTTAAGACTAGATTCGTGCATCATATCTCTTCTTAAGAGTATATCCTTGATCCCTCTCTTCCTATAGAGCTTACTTGCATGCTATCTTTTGTGTATATCCTCTCGGTCCCATTCTCAATCCAATTTCTGTTGCAAACCCCATAGGGAGTATGACTCATCTGTTAGTAACACATGTTGGGGCTCGAGGGTGTTCATTGGTTTGACTAAAGTTTTTGGGTTTTATAGCATACGGATTGGTCTTAGGAAGGGACTTCCTTGTGACCTAAAAGGAGTTCGTCATGCTTAGTTTCCTAGAATCATATATGGTGGTTGGGTTGAGTAATTCTTTGGGTGTCAGTCTGATGTTGATTTCGGTCTTCGGGGCTGATGCTTAGAGAGTTCTTCTCCTAATCAATATATATGTGGCATAGATCTCCAGTTTTGATATTGCCTAATGGGCACAAAGTTTTTACTTGCTTCTATCATTCGACTATACCTTTAGGTAGGACCATTTCCTATCATTGAGAAAATTGGGAAAATGGCCTATAGATTAGAGCTACCCGAAAAATTGGCCGGAGTTCACAACGTTTTTCATGTTTCACATCTCCGAAAATGTCTACATGAGTCTGCTGAAGTGGTAGAGCCAAATATCCTAGAAGAAGCTGAAGTGGAGCGCGAAGCAACCGTGAGGAAAGTTCCAACCCGCATATTAGGAACGGAAGTGAAGAAGCTACGCAACCGCGAAGTCAAGCTCGTCAAAGTTCAGTGGAGCGACGCCGAGGGAGACGCGACTTGGGAAACTGAAGCTGGAATACGCACTGCCTACCCTTTTCTTTTCGAGGGTACATCCTTGATCTTTCTTTTTCCTTAAGTTTCGCTTTTATCTATCTTTTTAGGTATATTTCCTCGACCTTATCTTTTAGGTAGAAACCCTTTGGATGAAAACATGTAATTGAAACATGTTATGGATGATGGTTGCAAGTGGTTGCAAGTGATTGTTAGTGGTTGCTCGTGGTTGCATATACACACACAATCTAGGTTTTAGATCGGCTCAGTCACTTCATATTGCATATGCATATATGTTTGCATTCGTATATGGTTGAACTTTAATGTGTTGTCATATGGATGTTGCATTTGTATGAATGATTGTGCACTCATGTAGAATCATGAATAGGAAAATTTGCATACATAATGGATTCATGGCACTTACATAATTCGCATTAAGGAGGTCAACTGAATCAGTAGACCGCCTGATTTTGCATTAGATAAGTACATGTACACACACACTTCGCATATGATCATGAAGCATTAGAAGTCTTTTAAGGACAATGGATGCTCGTGTTTGATGGATGAGTAGATGGATGTTTGGATGTTAGGATATACATTCTTCCTAAACTTGAAGATTTCGGGGACGAAATCCTTTTAAGTAGGGGAGAATGTAACACCCCGTGTATTCTATAACAGTGAGATTCACAAATTAAAGTATAATTAATTTCAAATCAAAGAAATAAGGGAAACGGGATACGCCATTGTGTTTGTCTCGGAAAAATACGCGAAGTAGAGTCCGAGTTTTCGAAAAACGGAGTCCGTATGAAGAAGATATGGCCTCCGGAAGTTTCAGAATTCAGGTTAAAATTCAAACAGACGAAAACAGCTCAGAAAAACAAGTTTAAAATTCAAAATCGGACCCAATTGGCCAGGGCGGGAAAATTCCCGCCTAAGGCACCCAGGTCGACTTGGCAGTCGACCTGGGCTAGCCAGGTCGACAGGGCTGTCGACCTGGGTAACCCGTGTCGACTGCCAAGTCGACACGGTGTCGACTGGGCTGTCGACCTGGCCCCAGAGCCAGGTCGAACCCAGCCCACCCTGGCTGGCCTGGTCTGTGTTTGGTCGATTTTCTGAGCCTTGCCTTGTCACTAGGGCTAGGTGTCAGCTCCTGGTTGGTCTCTCCTTCAAACGAACGGCTATCATTGAACCAAGCTTCATCGACGGTCTAAAACAACTCACAAACTCTATAAAAAGGACCTAAGACTAACCCTAATTCACATAAACTAAAATGGAGATGAGACCGTCATGCTGCTGAGGAGGGACTGAAGATAGCCGTCAGAAATAGGGAGACAACTAGAAGATAATTCGAAGCTTAAAGCAACGTTAATCAAATCAAAGCAACGCCTACAACAAAGGATAGCATCTCCAAATTCAGAATTCAGATTTCTGAATTAAAGATTCGCCATACGCTGTAAGTAGAGTGCTATTCCGATATGAATTAAATAATTGTGTTGATTTGTGTAATATAAGAAATGGAATTGTGGCGATAATAATCTATATTTGTATGTTGCTTTGATGCAAAACGATTTGGGAATATTATGGTATACGATTGGATATTTGCAAGTACGCGATTTGCGTTGGAAACGAAATGGAATTGTGGCGATAATGACTTATATTTGTATGTTATTTTGATTCTAAACGATTTGGTAATGCTATGGTTTGATTCATACAAGTATGTGGCTTATGTTGACAACCACATGTTGTGGAATTTTGATTGGGACTTATGCAAGCATATGATTCATATTGAAAAACTACATGTTTGTGGTAGTTATTTACAACACCCATTTGATAATTGCAAGTATATGATTCATGTTGAAAGTAACAACTATATGTTGTAATAATTTGTTTAAGATTCATGCAAGTATATGATTCATGTTAACAACTATATGTTATGATATTTTAATTGGAATTCATGCAAGTATATGATTCGTTATTATGCTAATACGATGTACATACTTTTGTGACCACTTTTAGTGTGTAATTGAATCGACTAAGTATTATGATTCATATGAAGTTACATTGGAATTGGCATCATAGTTCAAGTATAAAAATCATATTTTTGTGATAGTGACAAAAGCACGCATCTTTGTAAATTTGTATTAATTTTATGAACATGACTAAACTATGTTCGTTATTATGCCCAATCGAAAAACATGTTTTTAGGCTCATGTTGTTATCATAAGTTACATTAGAATTACATTAGAATTACATTCCTCTTGCAAGTTTACATAGATAAAATAAAAACCATGATGTAAGTTTAGATATGTCTATGCTATAATTCTATGAATAGAATGAAAACCATGATTCATATAAGAATTAGGTTGGGATAATTCTAGTTGAACCATACTTTTGTATTAGTGACAAAAGTAAGCACCTTTTTGTTAACATGTAGTGATTTTATGAACACGATTAGTTTATATCATGCCTAAATAAAAATCTAGGCTTATATTTCTAGTCAAGACCCCGTGCCAATAATAATGATATCTAATTTAGTTAGATTCTTAATTTCAAGTTTACAAGGTTAGTTGAACCTATGATTCATGTTTAAGTTTATGCCATTATCATATGACTAGAATAATTCATGTTTAAGTACTGCTTATGCCATAATCATATGAATAAAATAATTCATGTTTAAGTATTGTCTATGCATTAACCATATGAATAGAATGATTTATGTTTAAGTATTGTTTATGCTATGATTATATGGATAAAATGATTCATGTTATGCCATGATTATATGATGTTACAATTGCAAGTTCACATGTGCCTATTTTATGTTAATTGAATCGTTCGTTGCAAGTTCATGCGTTCACACTCCCCTTTTTATGTCACCTTATAAACACCATGTTATAGCCTCCCCTTTTCATATGGCTAAATTGGGTTTAATGTATTAAACCCAACACACCTTACATTGGAACGAACGTATAAAACGGGGGTAATGACGTTTGGGCTAAAATATAGAACACATGTGTTGGCTTGTTTGACGCACGCCAATAACTTCGAAAAACAATTAAGTGGCATAAATAAATCTTAACCAATAAAAATGAATTTGAATAATGGGCCGCAAATATTTACATATAAAAAGAAGAAAGACAAAATATGTAAATGTAGAAAATACGATGTGTTTAACCCGAGGTTGGATTGAGTTGTGATGTAAACCTGCCCGGAACCGCCCGGCTGTCCAGTAGTCACAACAATACCTATCCAATGTGGGTGGTTAAACATGGAGCCCAGTAAGGACCCGAGGTTAGACTGAGTTGTGGCGTAAGACTGCCCGGACCCAACCGGCAACAGGCAGCCACAACAATACCTGTCTAATGTGAGAGGTCAAGGCTTTAATAAGACAATTAAGGCTGAGTCAGGATTGATAGGATTAAGTAAATTATATTAATACTTAATCAAGATGGAACATGCTAAACTAAACAGACTGATTGGGGGTTAGGTTTATAAAACACTTAACCAACTTAGCATGTTGGCTAGAAATAGAAAACCTAGTAGCGGGGGACCCTTTTCGCAGTAACCCTACAAGGTATCATGATACCCTGAAACTAGGCAGGGTGGTGCACGATTACTGGGCTGATTGTAAGAGGTTAAATCGACGGCGGTGGTGCAGCAGTGTAGGTTCTAACGGGGTGCGGGCGTGCACACACTCCGGCGCAGAAAAATAAGGCACTGGGCACCAGTAGCATACCTGTGCATTCTAGGATTGTGTCGGGCCGCCACCATGGGACTTGATACACCCCATGGTGGGACCAGCATAGGTAACTACAACATCGGGGGCCGTAAGACACATGTAACTATGCGAGTAGGAGCCGATCACCATAAAATGGATCACTTCACCCTGATTATGGGGTGCCTGTTGGGAACTAGTTTATATGGGTACAGAGATTAATATGGGGTACGATAGTATATTCGACCCTAGACAACTTAACTAAGTTTATGGTGCTTTCCCATTTCTAGTTTATACTTATCATACCCAGTTCTTTATTCATAGACTGAATAGTCCTAGACTTACTCAGGGTTTATGTCTGACTCTACTTTTCTTTCGTCTTCTTTTCTTCCGTTTCCCCCCTCCCCCCTCCCCCCCCAGGTCCACAGGGAGGGAATACCGCAGCTTGACCAGCCTTCATATTCAGGTTGAAGAGAAAGAATGTATTTCTTGGATCTTTTCGTTTTGGACTATGGCTTTGGATAACAACTATGGGACTTTTGCAGTTTATTTATGTTTTCTTTATGCTTCTTTAAATAATGTAATCAAGACAGTTATGAAGATGTTATGTTTTTTTTTGAAGTATTGTAAGACAATTATGGTATGGTTGGTGTAACACGTATTTTATTGAAATAAAAGTTGTTGTTTTCCGCTGTTCAAAAATATGTGTTCTTATATCTGTCTTGTATTTCCGTGACTTATACTTATAAACCTCCACCAAAATTAGGGCATTCCCTTTGAGAGTGACCCTAACGGAGGTGGGGTGTTTCAGTCCGCAAATAATAAGCCCAAGTACGAAAGGAAATTGGGAGGGCGTTACTGTCGCTATCATATGATGAACGGACATGAAACTAACCACTATAGAATTCTCGAAGGGATGATCATCAAGTTCCTTAATCAAGAACAATCACAAGACTTTGTAAAAGGATCAAACTAAAAGGACTATCTACATAACTAAGGGTATGGAAACCCTCTCAAGAACTTAGAATAAACCAAAGTGGGTCAGATCACAAATGGATAAAAACCCTTGTCACCGCCAAGTTAGCCAGGGCAAGGCACCCCCCGAAGGGGGGAAGATGTGTAAGCCTTTCTCCGCGCCCGAATTAGAAAGGGCCAAGTTAAAGCATCAAAAGCGTGAGCCTCCGATCCATGCTAGAAATGGTCAGGACGGAGCGTCTAATTAGCACGCCCTACCTCTGCTCGCAGAAGAGTACTCCCTGCCTCTGCTATGAACTAAGCACGTCCTACATCTACTTAAAGAAGAGCACGTCCTACCTCTGCTTACGTTCTGTGTTACCCCCAGAAGGGAACAAAAACACTTATCGTCGCCTACGATGGCCAGGATAAGGCACCCCTTGGAGGGGGGTTGAGTGTAAGCCTCTATCACCACCTACGATGGCCAGGGTAGAGCATCGAAAAAGTAAGCCATAGTTATGCATCTACGATGGCCCAGATTAAGCATCTAAGACCTTATCATCGCCTACAATGGTCAGAATAAGGCGCAACCTAGAGGGAAGTCGGGTAAATCCTTGGGCCCTGCTTGTGGATAAGCTATCCAAACGCACCAGATGGATAGGCCCAGAGATTGGCCAACAAAGCACGTACATCCTCTGCCTTGACAATAAAAGCCCAGAGAGTGGCTCAACAAGCACGTACATCCTCTGCTTCACAAATCACACCCAAAAAGGGGTAATGAAACTAATGCTAGATGTGTTCACTGGTTCCCTATATTAAGTACCCGAATCTAGGTTGGTTCGGATCTTAATTATTGCAGGAAATGGATTTTCGGTCCTATTTTAATACCCGAATCCAGATTGGTTCGGATCTCAATTATTGATGGAAGTGTATTTCCGGTCTTATCCAAAATACCCGAATCTGGGTCGGTTCGAAATTTCAGTTATTTTCAAAAAGGGATATTTGGTCTTCTTAATAACCTAAATCTAGGTTGGTTCCAGACTTCTATTATTGCCAAAAGCAGATTTCTGGTCTTATACCCTAGTCTAGAATATGGATCAAAACATTATTGTTGCCAGAAGGAGTTTTCTGGAATTCTATCTTTAATGTCCTAATCTGGGACTCAAGGTTCTAATGCTTAAGGAAGGAGTATACCATCAACACGGTGACCGAAGCCTATTACACAAGAGGCCTGTAAGAAAAGACGGTGATCTTCCATATTGCTCAGGGAAATTTCTCAAACTCATTAGATTTAATATTTTATTATTCATGCAAAATATAGGCAAGAATCATATATCAAGTAATACACATCCCATTTACGAGTTCATTCACAAAGCAATATCAATAACTATTCAAAAGTAAATTAGAAGTCGACGATACTTAATACATTTTCCTAAAGCTCCCCGTTTTCGGACAAGGGAGGAGTGATGACATGACGAATGGAGATATATAAAAGTTCATTGATCTTCTGTCACTTTTCCATTACTTTGTATCAGTTATCTAAAGGCTTAGGTTACGGTTTCAAAGCTCGGCTATAGGCCATGTCCATGGCATGCATAGTCTTATTTCCCTTCTCCAAACTAAAAGCACACTTTTGCAAGGCATGTTTTTCTTTTCGTAATTGTTTAACTTTGTAAACGTAGAAGTCGATACGCCAGAGTGAATCCTCATTATACTTTCTGTCACAAAAACCTTTCACATTGGCCTTAATTTTCCGATACCACCTACTAACAAGAGAATCGTCTAACCCAGAGGGAAAATTCCTCACATGATGGCTTATCTCAAACTCTGGGGCCTCAAACTCTGTTGTGACTCAAGGAGACTCAAGCGCAGAAGTTTCGGCGGTACATCCAAAAACGAATTCCAAAGTTTTACATTTTTTTAATGCATTGTCATGCTCAACTTCTAAATCAACAATTTGACGATCTAGCTCATCCATTTCTTTGTCAAAGTCAATGGAGAGGTTCATTTTTATCTCTCTCTTTAGCTTAGGGATAGTCTTATCCTTCTGTCTTAGCCGATCCTCTAACACACTTATCTGTTCGTTTAAACACTTCGTAAATGGATCTTCAAACAAAACAGATCCACCAACAGTATCAATAGGAGAGCCCTCTAGAAGGTTTCCCCAAATCATAATTCGTAGCACATCCTTCCCAACAGAGGAGGGAGGATCTTTGATTAAAATTTTATATTTTATAAACATATAAAATATTGCTTATAGAGTTTGTTTTCACATGAAAATAACAATAGTAAACCATAGCTCTCATCATTCGAAAGAGGTTAATACTGGTGTTACCCTATGTTCATCTAAACGAGTATTGATTATAATCATAATAGTTTAACCATTCCCTCCGATACATTTTTTATTCATATTGCATATCGGCTTTGCATGCTGAGCCCTAAGTATCTTTAGTATCATCTCCTTATTGTCACCAAGGAAATTAAAAGAAAGATGAGGATACTTCATATAGATAAGCTTAAGTTCTTTTAAAAAGTGTTACGTGATGGACTTATAAAGCGATTTTGTAAGAAACTCTCTCCTCAACCTAGACAATAAACGCAAATCGCCCTTGGAAACAATATCATTAGTAAAAAAAGGGTTTTTTTATAATAATAATAAGTGATAATGGATCACCTCAGGAAGCATAAAGTCATGTCGTGATGTTATGCAAATATCCATAAGTTTCAAAATAAAGCAAACTAACCCAATGCAGGAAAGGAAGTGACTCAAGAGAAAAAAGTTTATACTTGAGGGATATGGGAGACGGATTACACTGCTTGTTCCCTTTCATCGGATTCTGAGAAAACAATCTCTTTAGCAGGAGTACCAACACGGTACGAAGTAATGGGAGCACATGAAGGATCGACGTTCACATCCAGAAAGCCTAAGGCACCTCCAACAGGTGAGGAAAGTTTGCCATCATCTTTGTTATCCTAGCAGCCTCCGCACTCTGTGTTAGATTCATTATTATAATCATCTCCATCATCACTAGCATCCAAAGCCAATTCCTCATTGTCACTAGACTCAGGGTCATCTGGCAGATCTTCGATGAATAGAAAGACCTCGAGTTTCACCTTGCTTTTCCTATGAAACTTAATACCCTGTTTCACCAAATTTACCCTATCCGTAACTCTGCTCCAAACAGAAGGATGAACAGAAGGGAAGTCCATGCCCGAAAACATTTTGAAGTTATCGTAGTAAGCTAAAAAGAGAGCCTTCTCATAATACTCCATCACTACGTCTGGAAGATATGCTTTCAAAAAAAGAAAATCATATCTTGAGCTTCATAAATCATCTAGTGTTGGAAAGAGCATTTTCCTTTACTCTCAAATTCTTGGCTTGATCAGTTAGCATATTCGTTTGCTCACTCTCAAATGATGAAACCTTAGCAGTTAGGAAATTGTTGTTTTCCCTTTCCTTTCTAAGAGATATTCTCAGATGTACGCATGCCACATCACTTTTGCTCCTCGCTATAGTTAAGTCACGGACCTCGGACTCCAACACAGCATTTACTTCTTTAAGCTTGCTCACCTCAGAGGATGATGAAGCGATCATTGTCCGAAGAGTATACCAACCTTTGGATATTTGGAAAAGAATAAGGTCATGTTGGCCCTTGTATGGAAACGTCTAAAGAGAAATTAAAAGGGGTAGAAGAAAAATCGAAAGCTGATTCTTGATGAGATAATGATAGAAACCCGACCAGTCTGAAAGGACAGACTCTAGCATGATGGAAACATCAACGAAAGGAAGAATAGATTTCACAATACCATCAAAGTCAGGAGTTGACAGAGGAAGGCTCGAAGAATTATCATAACAAGGAAAAGGAAATGAGGTTAGCTCATGTTCCCTCAAATCCAAAACCTTTTGAGAATCAGATATTAGAAAGCCCACAATGAAGCCACTTCCTGTGGTCTTAGGTAGAGAAGAATCCATGTTAGGATTATTGCTGGAAGAGGGGACAATGGGACTAAGTAGCGGTTGACCACTAGGTAAAGCAACAGCCCCTTCGGCAAAGGAGGAAGATACTTAATTTACACCTTTGTGTCTTATAGAGGGACCATCATCAACAGTCGAAGCTAGCATTTTTTTGGACTAATCACTAAAATGGGCGGGGATGGCCAGAGCAATGAATTCATTAGCAGCTTGGGTAGCTGGTTACAAAAGAGAAAACGTAAAGAAAAGTTGAAACATTGGATGAGAACTTGTGATTCTTACGATAAGATGACCTTACCTGAAGAACGTGGAAATAAAGGTGATGAGAGATTAAAGTCATATGAACCAGAAGACAAGCTCGTAGCGCCCGGAAAATGGATTGGACGCTGTCCCAGAATCTTTTGTCCAGGAGGCAAGAGGGAATGTTTACGAAAGTTACCCAAAGTCAGCAGTACAGAATGTTGTCTCAGTTCTTCAAATACCTTGCTAAGGGCATCGACAACTTGGGTCTCTCTTGCCTCAAGCTCCTCGTTTTTAGGAATGAAGGCTGGAAAGAAGCAATAGCCGATAGGAAATAACAGAGGCATAAGAAAGATCTCTTTCAAAAAAAAAAGCAAAATACCAGGGTCAATAAAAGTTCCCGATAAGCCAGGAGGACACTTGATGTAGAAAATTTTGTTTTCCCAATCTTTAGACTTATTAATGGGGTCACAAACCCATTTCTTCGTAGGACTAGAATGAAGAACGAGTGAGTCCGACACTTCGTCCAGGTGAAGCAGGAACCGTAGAAGATTGACATTAAGGGACGTTTGACCTGACTCAAGCGCTAAGATTTCTAAGCATAAAAGAAGGCTATATGTATTCAGTGAAAGCTGAATAGGGGCAACCCCAAGTGACGCAGGAACCTAAGTACAAACTCCATAAAGGGGAAGAAATCTCTGTGCCAGATATGAATGGAAGTATAAGTAAAGTACCCTTCCAGTGGATTCTGAATAGTATGTTGAGGGGAAGCAGGAATGGCCTCAATGCCAGTCATAACAAAACTTTGGAGAATAGCATTTACTTCCTCTTAGGAATTAATGAAAGAACGTTGAGGGATATTCAGACGAAGTTTAGTAGATCTACATGACTTGGGCTAACTAGTCTATTGCTCCTCCGACATAATACTGCCAGGTAATGTCGTACCATAATATATGTATTAATACCTTTTTTTCTTTTACAAAAGCACGTACATATCACATGTAAGTGGGTAACATAGAAACTTACTAATGTTAGGAATTTAACCCATTAAAACACCAAGGTTGATTGTGAAAATCAGTATTAACAAAGCCTATGCATAAGTCACCTGCACTGGAGACTAACTAGACCTTTGGTAATGATCAAACTAATTATTCAGTCACTAAGCCTAATACAGTGGAAGGTAGATGTCGGAAGGGTAAGGCTCTAGGTAATATGAAGTAATGATTCAACCAAAATCAAATGACTCTGTGTCATTATCAAAAAAACTAGTTAGTCTTGAAGCGCGGTACAATCGAATTCAAGATCAAAATGTTTTATTGAGAAGCCTCAAATTTTGCCAACACTAAAACCAAGAGAAAATAGAGTTTTTGGTAGCACTTTCACAGCTAAACTGACATCCATTAGGTCAAGAGCCAAATAAACACGAATCATAGTGTCGGCAAAATCAGAAGCTAATTAAGTAAATGATAGAGGTGTGAAGTTCGCTCGTACCGAAAGTATAGTATTTTGTTTATTTACAAAAAATAGCTTTCCGCATTTTTTACCCCAAAAATATATTAGGAAAAATATGTAACTAATTGGGTCCACCATACCATTAATAACTATCCCAATTGTTATTACGGTTCGAATCACACCCATGATCTAAAAATCTTGATCGATTTTCTTAAATCAAGTTAAAGATACTATGTAGATTTCCATTTATAGTTAAAATAAAAATACGCACAGAGAATCGAGTTTGAAATCCCGAGAAGCTTGAGAAATTATGAGGAACAGTAACCTTGTTTGACTAATATAATATGCAGGTAAAAAGAAGAAGAAAAGAGAATTTATGTCAAGAGTGCTCTTTCAATCTCAGCTGCACTAGTAAGATCGAATCAACGGATCAAATTCATCCTATAGGCTGAGAACAGAGACCCTACATATTCAGAGCCATGTAGTACGAAAATCCGAAAGACTTTGACTTGAAAAGTCGAAATTATCCCTTCACAAAACAGAGGAAAATGTTACCACCAAAATTAACATCGAGACAGACTGATGGTGAAGGGGTATCGGACCGCCACGAGCGCAGAAACCAAAAGCAAAAACCCAGCGTAGGACAAACCTAAAAGCATAAGGGATGTCTTCAGAATAACAGGCAGTCGATACCTTCACTATGGGTTAAAGCTTGAATCCGATGAAAAGAAAGAATACCGGAAGGATTGCTCAGGGACAAAGGGTCGTCAACGTAAGAAGGAATATGAAGGAGAATCACCCAAAATCGGAAGAAGATGAAGACAAAAGTCTATAATCCGTAACCAAGGAAGATGAAAGGGCTATGGGCATTACGCTACAAGAAAAATGATTACTAACAGCTAGCCAGTAAAGCGTTGAATCGGGTGCGAATCACCTGGACCCAAAATCCCCTGATCCGGAGGTCCGCACCAATCAAATCACCCCATTTGGGGTGATTTACACATAACCCCCTGAAATTCGGGTGTAATTCAGGGAGGCTATGTGTAAATCACCCCAAAATGGGGTGATTTAATTGGTTGGGACCACCGGACCAGAGGAATTTGGGTCCAGGTGATCCCAACCCCGTTGAATCGCATCTGGTTGTCCTTGTCTATTTCGAAATCAGTAGGGTTCAAAATAGCGCATCTTCCACGTTATATCCAGACCTCCAAAAAAGCACGACTTCACAGTGAATGGTTTTTCTTTCCCTCTCGTATTTTCTAGTCTTTTCCTCATACTCAAATTCTCTGTTCTGTGATGACTTATATCATTGATCTTACTCAAATCCTTAACACAGCGTTAATTTTTATTTCCCCTACTCCATCGTTTAGTACCAAAATACCTATCATCGCTGCTTTCTTGTAAATGCCTAAACCCTAGCAAGTTTCCTTATTTCATTGCTAGCTTGACCATCAAATAAATTGTGCATGAACTCTCTTTAGCTCTCAGATCATTGCGACGAACAGGTACAATACTTTCATCTTATTCAATTTTATCTGCATTGGCTTATAATTGAAAGCATTTTTTTTTTTGAAAACTTCAACTCAATTGTAATCGTTGCTTGATTTCATGTTAGTGGTTGTTGTGGTTCGATCTATTATTTCGGTTTTATTTCATTTTTGAATTTTGATTATCAATGTTGATTTTAGTTATTGTGCCTAGATTTTGCTATAATTTGGAACTTTAATTTTGATGGAATAATAATAATAATGCTTGATTTTTTTTATTTTATTTTTTTGTCTTTTTGCCATTGGAACCAATAAAAGAAATTTTCTGAAATGCTTCCTACGCCTTGTTAATTAGAACATTTGGTTTTTCAAAAAAGTTGTTAAATCTTGGTTAATTTAATTAAGATGTGTACTATCATCTATAATGATCAATTTTTTTGAAGATGTCAGCTGCTCCTTAGAGCATCTCCAACAGTGTTACGGCCCGTAACATTACGGGAGATATCTTTGATATCTCCCAACAGGCGCGAGCTGATTTTATCAGCTCGCAGCCTGCGAGCTGATTTTATCAGCTCGCGAGCTGATAAAATCAGCTCGCGCCTGTTCCCGAGCCTATATATGGCTCGAGAGGGGGGGTGTTTGGTTATATTCATTTAAAATAAGGGATATTACGAGCCGATATAAGGCCACGAGCTGATTTTATCGGCTCCTGAAGTCGCGAGCCGATAAAATCAGCTCGCGACATCACGAGCTGATAAAATCAGCTCGCGCGCCCTATTCCGAACTCTGAATCCAGCCTGTAACATTTGCCTTCATATTACACCGTGTAACAACTGTTGGGTGCAAAAATAAGGGATATTACACCCCTTAACATGAATTTCCTCCACTGTTGGAGATGCTCTTATATGTGATGCATCGTCTGACATGTTTAACTTATTTAAGTATGTAATTTTTCAAAGTACATACACTGTAATCAAATATATTATATATCCACTATTTTCTAATATATTTCTTCTTCTTATTCTTCATAGCACTATACTATTCTACTTGCAAAATAGAGAATCCACAGTGAATTTAGAGAAACGGCTGTGTAAAAATATATTGCGCTATAAGATTAATATGGGTTGATTCAGTTTGTGTTTCCATTGTCATTTGTTGACCGTATAAAGCATAACATTCTGAGGACTTTTAAAATGGTTGGCTATATGTTTTTGGTTCTTGTAACGTAACAACTATATTTGAAGAATATAATGTGTACGTGTATATTCAAATGATTGATAATTTATTGTTGACTACTTATACCCTCAATTTTGTCCTATGATTGCAAAAGTAGACGTAGATTTTTTTTTGTATGGTTTAATATTCAGTGTCAAACTTTGGTAGATTATATATTTATACACTTGCTGTTGGCACCTTCTTGTGCCTCTCTTTTAATCTTAGGTTTTAACCAGTGATGAATAAGAGAGTTATCATGTTGACACGCTTTTTGGTCAAAGCAGTCACACATGAAATCTCTGGTTAACAATATGTTCAAGTATTAGGAACATCTTCAGAAGACAGGGAGCGATTTGGTTGAAGTCGCATCGCAAACAGAATAGACCGAAAGTCCTACCAAATGACCTCTTTTGGGCCCGAAAACATCAATTACGGAGCTTTGCTCCATGATTTTTGTAGCTCTCTGAATTAGCTTCAAGTGGAGCTTTTGTTTGGCTAAAACGGACTTACGATTTGAAAATTATGCCCGTTTCCGTAAACGCATGCAGAACTGGAATAACTTGAAGTTTGGCGTTGGTACAACCCCGGATCGGATTGGAAGCCCTGGATCGGATCAGACCCAACTCCGACCCCACACCTCGAAGACGCTCAAATTTGTACTATATCTCGCTTCGGATCGGATCGGACCAACCGGACCCGACTCGCCTTGCACACTGCACAGAAGCACACGTCACATCTTCGGTTTGGAGGTTCCACTTCGGTTCGGTTCGGACCCGAACCGACCCGCCTGGAACTGCTTCTACACGCGAGCTTTGACCTATTCATATGGCATAACCGCTTCTTACTTGCATGGGATGAACGCCACCTTGCATAGCACGATTTTGGGTTGTTTTCCCACTACTCTTCGAGATCTTCTCCGGTCGTGACACGTGGCATCCAACCCGGAGCTCCTCTACTGCTATAAATACACCATTTGAAGGATTTTTAAAGGACTTTTGGCACTTGTTCTTCATGGCATCCACCATTGCTATGAGATAAGAACTTCGTGCTTCTCAAACAAGAACAACACGAAGACTTCGCGTATAAATTCATTCTCCGTTCTCTACTTCTTCATAAAATACAAGGATGTTGTATGTGAATGAGTCTTACGGATTGTAAGACAGCATTGTACTTGTAATTTCTTATGATAAAAAACTATAAAGTGGACGTAGGCTTGGTTTGAGTCGAACCACTATAAAAACCTCGTGTGTTCCCCATTTTCACTGCTTTATTTGCAATTTATGATCTACTATTTGTGATTGTGAGGAGTTCACACTGAATTTGGGTGTTAGTACCAAATTTCGATCTAACATATCATATAGTTTAAATTTATTAATACTGATTTCAATTGTGCTAGTTTTATACAATGATTAACATGTATGATTTTTGTTGTTAAACCCTTTTTAGGAATAACATCCTTTATCATCATAACTGACCATTTACCACAATCATCCCATGATATATCACTCACATATAGTATTGATATTGTGTTCTCCTTAAATTTTGTTGTCCATTATTTGTTTGATGATGACATGGAACTCATCATGTTTGTAGTTTTCATACGAAATCAACGCTCTTAGGACTTGTGTGTGTATGTTAGAGATAAGCTATTAGCATTTGGAAATTCATGTCTGTTTGCTTTCAAATGCTTTGGTACCATGCCATAGTTTATTTTATTCCAACCTCTTCATCAAAACCAAATCTTGAAGGGATTCCTAGTCCCTGTAATCTGCATGTAATAGCTAGTGAATTATGACTTATGAACACACTACGAACATCAATTTGCTTTACTTATAAAGTTCTTGTTCCTTGAGTTGTTATAATATTGCAACTCATATAACTTTCTAACAAACATACTTTCATAGTAGCATGTCCAGTCAGACTCATTAACCAAACCTTTACAGTTTTTCTATGTAATTTTTTTTAACAATTTCTTTATGGTGGATAGATGGACTGAGGCCGAAGAGGGAAGGCACATGGGCTTCAAGTAGGAACTGAATTTATCTTATTAATGCTTCGAATTAACTGCTTTACCATGTGAATGCTCTGACGGAGGAGCAAGAACCTGTGAATGAACACAATTCAATTAATTTTGGTGTTGTTACGGAACTGGTTTGCATTTCTTTGTGCATATAATTCATATCATTTATAACAACTATATAATACATAACTATTTAATTAAATAACTGATGTCACATATTCACATGTGCTATGAAGTTGGGTGTAGGAATTCTTTCTTTCAGTGATGGGCTAAACACATTTCATAAGAACTGACTAAACACATGTGAAAACAAATTGTTATGATATGAATGAAAAGTGACCAGCAAATACATGTTAGAGTTTGTATTTCCCCTCCAACTAATCACGTTGACATACTATTCATATCTGCGGAGGAAACAATGTGTTGACTGTTTCTTTCATATTCTTAGGGCATATTCATTTTTCTTACATGATGAAAATTATTAACAGAAATTTACATAACATAGAATTTCATCACTATTAAGGTAACAGGTAAATAAATAATATTTGCTTTGTAGAAATAACCTGACTCGGTCAGCTTGCCTATTTCCTAAAGGTAAGGTGGAGGCATTCTCCTTCGTAGATGTTAGGTGAGCATTGTGAAAGAGGGAGAACAGCTGCTGTTCAAACCATGATGATAAAGGTAAGAAGAATACTACTGCTGGGCTTGGCCCGGTATGATTTTTACAAACCTGAATTCAAACCACCACCAGCTTGAAAACTACTGCAATTCACATATTCTTGTTGACAAATTAAGCTCAGCACTTTGACCAAGTTTTTAGGAGCAGATATAATAGAGAGAATAAGTCATATTCTGGCGTGAGAAGACCAAGTTTTTAGGAGCAACTATTATGGCGTGATAAGTAATAATAATTCAAATTTATGATCCTATTTTTTAGCATTATTGAATCTATATATATGTAGCTTTTTGTTTAGAAAGTCAGAACGAAAGTAAAAAAGTAATAAAAAAAATAGAGTTTTTTCCTGCTGTGCTCCTTCTTTGCTTTGCCTTATATCACTGTAAGACTATTCGTGGCTCCTACTGTGTTTTGCTGTAAGACTATTCGGTAGCCAATACATTTAACAAGTTGGTATCAGAGCCGATGGCAAGTTCCGGAAGCACGTCCTTGGGGAATATGCCGCTGCCTCGGCTTACAAAGACGAACTATGACAACTGGAGTATACAAATGCGAGCATTGCTCGGTGCACAGGATGCATGGGAGGTAGTGGAGAATGGCTACACGGAGTCGGAGAATACCGTTAACTACACGGCAGCCCAATTAACCGCATTGAAAGAGTCACGTATGAAAGATAAAACGGCTCTTTATATCATGTATCAAGCAGTGGATGAGTCGGGTTTTGAAAAAATTGCCGGTGCAAAGACGTCAAAGGAAGCATGGGAGACTTTGCAAAAAGCCTACAAGGGTGCTGATCGTGTTAAACAAATTAGACTTCAAACTCTACGAGGAGAATTGGAAACCATGAAGATGAAGGAGTCTGAAGCAGTAGCCGATTACATCACCCGAGTTCAAACGGTGGTGAATCAACTCAAACGTAATGGAGAGACTATGACCGATGCGCGAGTTGTTGAAAAGATCTTGCGGTCATTAACCGAGAATTTTGAGAACGTCGTCTGCGCTATTGAGGAGTCGAAAAATTTAGGAGAGTTAACCATCGATGAACTCGCAGGCTCTCTCGAGGCACATGAGCAACGCAAAAGGAAGAAGCATGAGTCGCTTGAGGAAGCTTTACAGGCCAAGGTGAAAATCAAAGATGAGGAGTCATTACTTGCACAGCAGAACCAAGGAAGAGGACGCGGCCGTGGAGGATTTAGTTTTGGTCGCGGGAGAGGCCGTGGATGTAGAGACAACAATTCCGAGGAAAGGGGACAGTCGAGCGAACAAAGTTGGCATAATCGAGGACGCGGACGTGGAAATGGTGGCTGGTCGGATCGATCAAACATTCAATGCTATAATTGTGGAAAGTATGGACATTATGCTAGAGAGTGCTGGTCAGACAAGAAGGTTGAAGAAGATGCAAATCTAGTCGAGAAAGAGGAGACAATAGAAGAAGGTGTTCTGATGATGGCCTATAGAGATACCGACCAATTCAGCGACACAGTCTGGTATCTAGACACCGGAGCGAGCAATCACATAAGTGGACACAAACATCTATTTATGGAGATGCAAGACATAGAGTGCGGAGAAGTATCGTTCGGAGACACTTCAAAGGTCCAAGTAAAGGGTCGAGGAAAAATTCGTTTTTTCCAAGAAGACGGCCGAGCAGTATTGATCGATGATGTATATTATGTTCCAGACATGAAGAATAATATTATCAGCATGGGGCAACTACTTGAAAAGGGATATCTAGTTATCATGAAAGATAGGTTTATGTATTTGAAGAACAAGAAAGGTCGATTGATCGCGCGTGTGGAAATGGCCAATAATTGTATGTTCAAACTCAACTTGAGAAGCATACGAGAAAAATGCCTACAAGTTGACCTAGAGGACAAATCTTTGCTATGGCATTTGCGGTTTGGGCACTTACACTTTGGCGGACTAAGAGAATTAGTCAAGAAGGACATGGTTCATGGGCTACCCGCCATGGATTATGTTGGAAAATTTTGTGAAGGATGCGTGCTTGGCAAGCATGCAAGGAGTACTTTCCAAAGGAAGGCGGGATATCAAGCACGGAAACCTCTTGAGACAATACATACCGACATATGTGGTCCGATCACACCTAAGTCATTTAGCGAGAAGAGATATTTTATCACGTTCATAGATGACTACACGAGAAAGACATGGGTTTATTTTCTGAAAGAAAAGTTAGAGGCTTTGGAGGCATTTAAGAAGTTCAAGTTGTCAGTAGAGAAGGAAACCGGCTGTTATATAAAGGCTTTACGATCGGACAGAGGAGGGGAGTACATGTCAACGTTGTTCATAAGGTTCTGCGAAGAGCAAGGCATAAAGCGGTTCTTGACTACAGCCTACTCACCACAACAAAACGGTGTGGCTGAGAGGAAGAATCGGACTATTCTTGATATGGTGCGGTCAATGTTGAAAACTAAAGGCATGCCGAAGGAGTTTTGGGCTGAAGCAGTGCAGTGTGCTGTGTATGTACAAAATCGTTGTCCACATGCAAAATTAGCGAATCAAACACCACAGGAAGCTTGGAGTGGACAGAAACCAACCGTGTCACATCTAAAGATATTTGGCAGTGTGGCTTATGCACATGTACCAGATCAGAAGAGAACTAAGCTAGATGATAAAAGTAAGAAGTTTGTGTTTATCGGATATGACACAAAGACAAAAGCTTTTAAGTTGTTTGATCCGATCGAGAATAAAGTAGTCGTAAGCCGAGATGTACATGTTAATGAAGAAAGTGCGTGGGATTGGAATAATCAAAAGGAAATAATGCACAAGGAAGAAAAAGCCGAAGCATTGGTTCCTGTACCGACATTTACACCTGCCAGCCCATGTACATCCGATGACGAGGATCAGCAAAGACAACCAAGAATGCGGACTTTGCAAGATCTGTACGAATCAGCACCAGAGGTTCACTTAGTATGCCTTTTGGCAGATGCAGAAAATATTACATTTGAAGAGGCTGTGCGGAACAAGAAATGGCAGGCAGCAATGGATGAGGAAATCAAATCCATTCAGAAAAATGAAACTTGGGACTTGGTCGAGTTACCGGAAGGACATAAACCGATCGGAGTAAAATGGATATACAAGAAGAAGATGAATGCCCAAGGTGAGATAGAAAGATACAAGGCGCGACTTGTTGCTAAAGGCTATAGACAAAAGGCGGGGATCGATTATGACGAGGTTTTTGCTCCAGTAGCAAGGATGGAAACAATTCGACTTCTTATATCTCTAGCAGCACAGTTCCAATGGCCGATCTATCAGATGGACGTGAAATCTGCATTTTTGAACGGTATGCTCGAAGAAGAAGTATACGTAGAGCAACCACCCGGGTACATGAAAGCCGGCGAAGAGAGAAAAGTTTTGAAGTTGAGGAAAGCGCTATATGGACTGAAGCAAGCACCGCGAGCATGGAATACTCGAATTGACACTTACTTCAAGGAGAATGGATTTATGCAATGCCCTTATGAGCATGCGCTGTATGTGAAAAAGAAAATAAATAAATTTTTGTTTGTTGCTCTCTATGTTGATGATCTCATCTTCATGGGAAATAATGAGGAGATGATCAAAGATTTTAAAAGCGCCATGACTCGTGAGTTTGAGATGACGGACTTGGGGCTAATGAAGTATTTCCTTGGTCTTGAAATCAAACAAGGAAAATCAGGAATTTTTGTGTCGCAGGAAGCTTATGCTAATGATATTTTGAGGAGATTCAAAATGGAGAATTGCAACCCAGTTGCAACGCCAATGGAACCTGGTGCAAAGCTTTCAAAATTTGAGGGAGGAGAAAAAGTCGATGCAAGCATATATCGAAGTCTAGTCGGAAGTCTGCGATATCTCGTGAGTACAAGACCAGACATAGCATACAGCGTTGGCATTGTAAGTCGATTTATGGAAGATCCGTGCTACTCGCATTGGAAAGCTATCAAGAGAATTCTTCGATACATTCAAGGAACAAAGTCACTTGGGTTATTTTACTCGAAAACAAATGGGTACAGACTGATTGGTTATTCAGATAGTGATTGGTGTGGTGATATTGATGATCGGAAAAGTACATCCGGATATGTGTTTTACATGGGCGACACAGCTTTTACATGGCTCTCAAAGAAGCAGTCGATAGTGGCATTGTCAACCTGCGAAGCAGAGTATATTGCAGCCTCTTCCTGTGTGTGCCATGCAATGTGGCTAAGAAAACTGCTATCCAAGTTACAGCTCCCACAACACGAGCCCACTGAGATACGGATCGATAACAAGTCTGCGATCGAGTTAGCAAAGAATCCTGTTCATCATGAAAGGAGCAAGCACATAGATGTTCGTTTTCACTTCATCCGAGAGCATGTCAAGGAAAAAGATGTTCAGCTGAATCATGTAATGAGTCGTGATCAGGTAGCAGATATCTTCACTAAGCCGTTGCCAAAGCTATTGTTTGAAAATTGCATGAAGATGCTTGGAATAAAGGATGGTAAATGCTTGAGCTTAAAGGAGGGATTTGTTGACAAATTAAGCTCAGCACTTTGACCAAGTTTTTAGGAGCAGATATAATAGAGAGAATAAGTCATATTCTGGCGTGAGAAGACCAAGTTTTTAGGAGCAGCTATTATGGCGTGATAAGTAATAATAATTCAAATTTATGATCCTATTTTTTAGCATTCTTGAATCTATATATATGTAGCTTTTTGTTTAGAAAGTTAGAACGAAAGTAAAAAAGTAATAAAAAAAATAGAGTTTTTTCCTGCTGTGCTCCTTCTTTGCTTTGCCTTATATCACTGTAAGACTATTCGTGGCTCCTACTGTGTTTTGCTGTAAGACTATTCGGTAGCCAATACATTTAACAATTCTAGCCATATAAATAAAATAAGAACCTAAAATTTGTCAATATGTACTTGCTAAATCCATCCATATATATGCCTAGCTAGCTCGTTTACTTTTCAGTTTGATCAATTGATTCTCATGCTTTCAATTGTTTAATCGTCATCTATTATCTATCTATCTATTATATTATATGAAAGCACAATCTTTCTTCGAAGACCCTTCAGATTCAGATTCTCCAAAAAATTCATAGACCGCCACGTGTAAAGCTTTTCAATCCTTGCCATACAATAGAATACCCGTGATAACTCTTAAGTGACCACTTAGGACCATTCATTTTCAGTGTGCTAAAAATTTCTTCAGCTGCTAAAACTGTCCACGTAACACATCCCTTTCGTTGATTCTTCCTTGCCCATCCAAAGTAAAAGAGGAAAAGAATTCGTCCAACCCTAATCCAGTGAAATTTCGCTTCATGCCGAATATTCTTCTCCTCTCATGGCGATTATGTTTGGGATATGCCACCGCTTCTTCCGCCAATCTCCCACCTTCCAGCCTTCTTCTCCTCAATCTAATCGATTCCACCAGGGTATATTCTGATCGATTGACCTGCATCTGTGTCTGCTCTTAGTCGCTGCTCGGTTTTGCTTCACCCGACACTTTGCTTTCGGTTTCTCTTTTCCTTCCCGGTCTTCGCAAAACCTGGTAAAGTATTGCATCTTTCCATTTTATTTAGCAGCATTCTGGCAGTAATGCATTAAATATATCAACCAATCATGTTCAACCAGTAAATCCAATTTTTAATAATTTATACATACGCTCTTTGTACGTTTTCAAATCCTTTTGTTACAGCAAATTTGCGAAAGACATAGTTATTGCAATTTTCCCTGAGCGGAAGCTCTAACAGTGTAATTTAAATCTATTGTTATGATCTATTTTGTCTAGATACATCTTCTCCGCTTTGAATTAAATAGTTGATTTTCATATAGAAAGCTTCTCTTCATCTAGCGATATAGTTTCCCTGCTACAACCTATTCCAGTTGTCCCAGCATGGGAAGTTCAAATGCCTGAATTTAATGACTTATAGAGTGCACTTAGTTTTGGATTCAGCTTTTCCTGTCTCCACTAATCTGTGTAGCCGTTGCTTTTTTTTGGTGGCTACTGTGTTCTAACTCAAAATGATTCGTAGATTTCTCCGTCGATTCGATGTTGCTCTTCCTTCATTAACCTACTTATCTAGCCGGATGGAAGTCCGATTAGAGGTAAAAGTTCTTATTTCTTTTCGGCTTACACAATCTTAACTGTGCTTGATCACCGAACTTGGTACTTGCTAGGTTTTCTGTGTTGGCTTCCTATGTGCATAGTTGTTCATTACGTCTAGTACTCGATTGACATCATTTCTGCCCAACACTTTATAACTGTGCTTTTCAGTAGATCATAAACTTTTTATGAAATGGATATAGTTGATTTATCATTCTAAAATAGAGATACTTGACTCTTTTTTATTCCACTCTTCTTCTGCACTATGTGCTTACAAAGTACAAACATACTGCTGAAATATTATACCTATTTGGGAATTAGAACTTCTTATTTTTGATGATCGACTTTTGTTGTTTATTTTTATTTATTTATTTTGGCTTAACCTATGATATAAGTGTACTTAACGATCTCTTCGCAAAGTCCTTTCGATTCCATTTTCAATCAAAACACACGGATCTGCCACCTGTCCACACCTATAATCAAACGGCTTTGGTCTCCCCATGCATGCCATCGTGTTTCCATTTTTCGCTTTCACCCAAAATCATGTTGCTTCCCTTCCTACCGTAGTTATTTTGCCCTCCCATTTTCTCTTTCCATTTTACCCCAAAATCGATCCCTTCCCCTTCCTGCAATAACGAAAAAAAATTGGCCTTCCTTCTTCATCAAAGTGATCCTCTGCCTCAGCCGATTCCTTCAACGTTGGCTGCGCCGTCGGGGTTCATTCGCCTCCTTTCCCTTCTGCACACACTGTACGGACGTCAGAGGGTCCCAGTCTTACGCAGATCCTCTTTTCTGGCAACTACTGTGCTCTTCCTTAGGCTGATACCTTCTATGCAGACTGCGCAGTAATTAGAGTTAACCATTCATACTCCTTTTCAATTTACATGATCTTATTTGCGCTGGATCACCGCGCTTGGTACTTATTAGGTTTTCCACGTTGTTTTCGTTTGTACATAGTTGTTCATCCGCATCCATTATGCAGTTGGGCTCATTTCCACCCTCAAGTTTATTATTGTGCTTTACAGTAGATCAGACACTATACTTATCGTGCCATTCTAAAGTAGATGTATTTGATTTTTTTTTCCACTATATTTTTTATTCCACTCTTCTCCTGCACTGTGTGCTTAAAACATACTACTGAAATATTATACTTATTTGGAAATTAGGATTTTCTGATTTTTTATGATCGACTTCTGCTGTGGATATCTTTTCTTGCTTAACCTGTGATATAAGTGTACTTTATTGAAATCTTATCACCCTGCTTTTACCTCACGTGATGAATTTGATATAATTTGTAAAAATTAAAGCCTACCCACTTTTTTTTCATTCTCCATCAATTTTTACAATTTGAAATCCCATTGTGTCAGATATTTCGGTTTTAACATAAGCGCAAAAAGTACGGAAAAAACCGAAGTAAAATATGGGTTCTTATGGGATTAAAAAAACCACAGGGTCTTAGGCTATTAGTTCCATCATTTTTTGATAGAGCAAAGAAAACTAAGAAAAAACTCAACACTTGAATTTGGAAAACGAAAATTGAAAACTAGGGTATGAGTTATGAAATGTATTATGCATTATAGAAATTAATTGAAAACTTAAATAATAAGTAACAAAAATAATAGATTCAAATTCAATAATGGTACGAATCCTGTAATGTCCCCTATGTATGCTGAGAAAATTGGTTGCACCTTCATTTGTTCAAATAGTATGTTATTATACAAATTTGGAAAAGGTTATAAATATTAATTTTATAATTATACATTAATTTCTTTTTGCATTCAAAATTATTTACCTAAATTTAATAATTGAATTCAAAGTTATTTTGGAAATTAAAAGTTGTTATAGTTATAATTTTAGTTCAAAGGTTTATATTTATAATTTTAAGTTTAAAAAACTTATTATTCTGAGGGTTGCATGCACTTACAATGTAATGACATTTGCTGGCTTTAAGCATATTGATACTCAAGGTCCCTTATTTTCAATAATACTCAGAATTTTTAAATTATGTTTTTTTAGATGCATATTTCCTCTCTATTATTTACATTTTAAAGAAAAACGTATGTGTGGTATTTAAGCTATCCTCAAGCTATGTATATCTTTTGACGCTACTTCATGTAGATAAGTTGTCTAAAATTATTACTTTCAGAAAAAGAATTGATATTTATTTCCCATTCTACTGTGTGGGAATGAAGTCAGGATATATGGGATCATGTATTTTATATTATATGCTCGGTCTCCCTAGACCTTACGCAGAATATTAATTTATTATGTGTCTTCTAACCATTATATAGCTTACACACTTGGAAGCATAAATTTATTGCACAAACTTCACATTTCCAAGCATATGGCTAAAATCAACCAAGACTGTGTTTCCTCGAACATTAAATAAGAAACATATAACTTCAGTAGAATTGATTAATTTAATTTTGCGCGTAAGTTTTACAGGAAATAGACAACTCTTACGTCGACGTACGGTAGTAAAGTAAAATATCAAGTTTTAAATTAAACTTCGGCATCACTGGACATCGCACCTTGGACTTTTTACTTTGGAACTATCCATGTACATTTTTCACTATGTCGAATATGTTCAATTTTCCTTCCCATGCATTCCTTCACATGTTGCTACTACCAAATATTTTTTCGATCAAACTTTACAGTTAAGTTTTAAAGGAAATAGGCTAATCACACATTGGAGTATATTAGTAAATTAAAACATTAGGTTTTCAACTAAATTTTGGTTTCCCGAAAATCATGGAAGGCATGCTCCGGAGTTTTTACTTCGGCACAATCAATGTACATTTTCTCCATATAGTTCACATGATTCATGCACTTTTCAGTTTTTCCCTCGATTAATGGATCAGCACAGATATTTGGTTACTTCATCTCCATCAATTTTGAAAATTTGAAATTCCATATGTGTTGCTTTGCATTTTGCTATACAATTCTTTTTCGGACCAAATTTTTCCCTTAAGTTTTAAAGGAGATATACTGTTCATATGTCGGAGTATATCAATATAGTAAAATATCAAGTTTTAAAGTAATTATTCGGCTCACGAAAATCGTTGGTGTCGTACGTTGGAATTATGACTTTGGAACAATCTATGTACATTTTCTCGCTGTGTGCTTCGTATTTCGCTTCTACAACCCTTTTTTTGGACCAACCATTACGCTTAAGTTTTAAAGGAAATAGACTAATCATATGTCAAAGTAAGTTAGTAACGTAAAAATACCAGTTTTAAGGTAAATTTTGGCTTCGTGGAAATCATGTACGTCTTACATAGTATTTTTACTTCAGAATAATCCATGTGCATTTTTCCTATCACAAGCTTCACACATTTCCCTTTTTCCCTCAATTAGTGGACCTATATGGATATCTGGTTACTTCAACTTCAGATCCAGTCCATCCTACGCTAATTGAATTTGACCATTCTTCTTCTGCTTCTAAAAGGTACGGTTTAGATTATGCTTACTTCTTGATGAGTAGGCTACTGTAATGGTTAGTTGAAGAATTCAGTTTGTAAATCGCTTTGCTCGCACTACTCTTAGAACCCTGTAGCTGACTGATTACAATTACCATCGTATACAGTTTCTTCTCCCAGTCCTCGGTTTTCATTATCGACTGCATGGCTCAATTGTATAATCAACCAAGTTGCGTAGACAATGGATCCTATTTTTGGCAGATAGGTTATTTATTCTCTGTTTTGTAGTTTTTCCCCATTGAACATAATGCCACCATTTTTTTCTTTGTTATTTTTAACTGATTTATTTGACTGCATGATGATAAAAAGCATACAAGCTTCTTGAGTAGTGCCTATTTTGAGTGCCATATTAGTTGATAGATTAAAATACGACTTCCAATGTGCTCTTACATGATTGTATTGAGGTACTGCATTGCTTAATGATTCTAGGCAAAAAATTCAAGCTTGCTTATGCGTTTGCATAAATAACATGACACATTTGTATTATATTTTTGCCACTTTCTACCAATTGCTAATAGAAATACTAACTATAATACTAATTATAAACAACTAAATGCATAAAGAGGTACGCAACACTACAATTATGGACATCAAAAAAACTTTAAATCCATGGTTTTTCTGGGATTTTGTTAACAGCGTCAAAAGTTCTCTATGCATTTTATTTTCAAATATAACCTATGTTACTTCACTTCATCGCGATATAAAATAAATGTGTATATGTAAGAACATGTCTTATTGTTCAGAAATTTTGTGTTATTGAAATTGTATTTGAACATTTTGCAACTATGTTAAATTTCGTCTATCAAACTTATTTGTAAGAACTTAATTCATTGATGGACTCAAAATGTCATTTGGACAATATAAAGTCCATACTCGATATTTAATGGTTTGCTGTTAAACATCAAATTTAGCAAGTTTATGTTTTGCAGGACTGAAAATTTTGCACGTCCTACTTCAGCACATTGGTGTATGAAATTTGAGATCTCTCACTTGATGATTTTATTGCTAGATTATATGTGTTATGGTTTATACTGTTACTTTGGTCTTTCAAGTTGCTTTCATGGAAATGATTTTTCCCCCCTTTTTAACTTGGCTGGAAATGAAAGCAAGGTGATATGCTCCTTTTCTTTTTTTGACCTACATGCAGATTGCGGAGAACCAAGTAAATTGGTGTTATGTTAACATTAAGGATTTTATCCAAATTGGAGGGAATCTAGATGGTACTAAGTTTGGTCTTGCTAATTTCCTCTATGCAACAGATTATTTAAGTTTGGAAAAACTATGTAGTATTTAATATTTTGAAAATAAAGTCATTGAGCAACAAGGATAAGTATATAATAATAATTTTGTTAGAAAAAATTATTTTGCCTAGCTTTTAGCATGCACAATCCTTCATCTTTTACTCAATATATTTCCTAATATTTAATATGGAATTTGTATAATATTTTAATTCTGTGCTTTAAAGATTGCATATTACAATTATAGCATATTGTTTGCACATTTATATTTTCATTAACTTCTAATTAAGACTTTAATATTGTACATATACCCGCATAATAGGCCGTGTGAATCTGTCATCGCTCTGCTAGAAGAATTGTTATGATAAGACTGAAGATTATTATTTGTAGATATTTGTAACGAATACTTGATTGGGAGGTATAACTGTGTAAGCAATGAATGTATGGAACGCCTGAATTTTTGATCCCTTGACTTAAATATGGTTTACTGACCATACATTATTTTTCGACATCTTACTTAAAGTGGTTCATCATATTAGGATATCAAATGTGTGGATAATTGAGTACAACACATTTGTTTTAATCCTAATAAGAATTGTAAATGAGTTGTTTTCTGTCTTGTTCCAATCCTTTTAATATGTTCCATTTTTTGTTAATCATTTTGTTTAGTGGATGACCATTTATTGCTTTGAGTCTTATTTCTATTGCTTCAATCCACAGAGAATATTTTCATGTCATAACTATAATGGTCTCATATTTCTTTTTCTGTTCCACTCTGTATCTCTATATTGTTTAACATGGTTGTGTGTGTGTGTGTATATATATATATATATATATATATATATAATTTTATAGGGAGCCATAGAGATGGGCTTTATCCGAGCAGCGAGGACTGGGGGATGATGCAAATAGTACATTCACATTGATGGTTAATAACGCTTATGTTGCTTAGTGCGCGCATATATGTATAGTTCGTGTGGTCCAGCTTTATTTGTGTACTAAGAGAAATGTAAGTACTGAAAAAAATTAATGGCATGTGTTCGTATTCTCTGGATTTTACTAAATTTATATAATATAATAATCAGAAATGTAAGTATCTATATAATAATGCATTGGACTGACTACATTTAGGTGAGCTAATTTTGTTTGTAATAGTTGGATTTTTAATGCTCAGATGTTTACCACCTTTTTATGAGCATGAAGTATGATTGAAGTTAAGAGAAAACAAAGTTGCAGAAAAATAAATTTTGCATTTTACGAGTACGATGCATGATTGAAGTTAGAGAAAAGAAACTGCCAGAAAAATAAATCTTGCATTAAGAACCAATTGATCATAATAGAGTTGTATGAGTATGTGTAATGATCTTTTTTGAACGGTTTTGTTTCCAGTACGAAGGTTGTTTTTTTAATTGCCTTCAGGTGTAACGATGAATGTTGTCCAAATTAGAGCAGTTGATATCAAAGCAGATATTTTAAATTGTGTAACGTGTTTTGAAGTTAAGAAGTCTAATTTTCCACCAAGGCAATGGTAAACGTCTTAAAACAGCTAAACTGTAAATTGGTTTTCCATAAAAAGAATTTAATAATAACAAGCATTACACAATGCGCTTCACGCTCGATTTTTTTTCATCTAAACATGCATGGTATTAAATTTTAATTGAAAAATTAAATATGAATAATCGATTGACTTGGTTTTAGTTGAAGGACAACAGTTATTGAGCAGGTTCAAGAATACAAAACTTTAAATTATAATTAATGCGAAAATACATTTAGATATATCCAGATGTCATTTAATTATTATTATTATTTTTTATTTTATTTTTTGAGAAGGTTGTATTGATATTGATTTACAATGATAATTGACTGCATTTGTACAAAATAGAAAGAAAGATAATTATGTTCAAATTTTTTTTAACGATAACAGTGGGCAGCAATTACAATGATTGTAATTAGGTCCGCAGATGACATTGCCATGTTGACCGCAAACATTACCACCGTATCTGAATTTCATTGTTTCAACTGCTTTAGTGTTGCTGCTTCACCTATCTCTCACATTCAATTTCACTGTTCTGTTTGCATCTAAAACAAATTGCACATATAAATTACTTTTTCAATCGACAAAAATCAAATACACAAAATTGTATGTGGTCTGTGTGCGTAGCACGGGTTTGCACTAGTATATACTAAAACATATACATGCAATTAACTTTATTGCAAGCCAATTGATCCCCATATTCTTGTTTTTTTAATCATTTTCGTTTCTAGATAATTAAAAGCTAGCTATATATGATGTCATCCATTTCTTCTGTTAATTTTTTGACATGGTCGTTATACATTTTTGCTAATAAATTCATGCACTCATTCGCATGTTAATTCCTTATTTAGTGCCATTCATTCCTTAATTTAGTTTGCTGACCCATCACTACATTTGCATTGTCTATATTTGTGCTCCCCATTCCATCTCCTAATTTCAAAGCTGCTTCCATTTCTTACCTTTATTAAATTGTATATTCATTGCTGCAATTTATTTCCATGCTCCTTCCTACCTCGGCTTATGTAATCTTCCGTTTTTTCTATAAAATCTTTACCATGTGTGTATGTATGCATGTATGTACATAATTAGACGAATTCTTACCTTTCATAATAATGATAATTATGACCCTAACATCCTTCTAAAATGGTCAACAAATTTTACTTGCTTTCTTTTTAATTTTTTCCTTACTTGTTCAAATGCTTGTTCTAGTGGAGCATGATTTGAATTCTTTAGCATTTCTAGCATTATTCACAATATGTTGCGCTTTGTGCTCTACAGACAGAAATTGTTGAATTCCACCTTGATGCGAGTTTGAAGTTGTGACGACCGCCCATAACCCCCGCACTAAACAAAAGGAATAATAGGCTGAAAGATGTGCCAGGAAGCCATGGATGATCATCAAGGTAGGTAAACATACGCAGAACTTGTCGTAGAACTCCCAGCGCGAGGATAAAATATAATAGAACATATACAACAGGTAGAAATAGTAAAGCATCACATAGGAGAAATCCAAATTTTCATATCGTCCTGAAAATATCCATACAACTTTTGAATACACTTTAGAAGTCTGTACATAAAGCCTCACTACATAACCCTCAGAGAATGCATCAAATAGGGCAACAACGGAAACACCCAATATGTAGTAAACAAAATATGCAAGCCGCCAACTCGTATTCGATCAGCAGCTCCGTCCACTAGGATCTATAATCTACAACCTGCTACTTAGTCTTCCCATCCACAATAGTGTAGATGAACAACCCAAGGTAATAAGAGGAAACATAAATCCTTGAGTCAGACAACAGTCTTAGTGAGCGATAAAACAACTACCTAACATCATCAATGAAGTATACGAGAATAAGTAGATAAATTAACCAAATCTACCAGCATCACCTAAGAAGAAACCCCAAAATTGTCTTCCCTACATACGACAGTGATAGCCTTTACACAAAAAGCAGAAGAATACAATCAGTAGTCATAATAGCAGCTAGTTTATGTCCCACATAAACTTCCCTAATCGAGATCAACATCCCTTAAGTACAAGCCCCGAAGGCCGAAACCAACATCATACAAGCACCCAAGAGATATCTCTTTCGATGTCGAACAATCTACGTAAGAAGGTACAAGCAAAGCAAACAATCATCCATGGCTATGGTTAACACCGCCAAATCTTGTTTCGAAACCATCGTTAATCATATGACGGCCAACCTTGTCATGTCTCAAGGGCAAATGGTAACCCCGGTTCGGGCAAAAACTCCATACGACTTTCAACGATACGTATCTCTAGGCCTTTCAATGATACCTAGGGTACTCAACTAGCAACCTTCAGCTCTTTTATACGTCTCTATTATAACCTTGTTTGAGCTCGCTAGAACCTACGACAACGATCATCTCTCGGTCTTCGATATCTCTAGTCGTCCTTCCTGACAGTTATTCTTAGCTCAAGCAACCTTCTCGAGCAACCATTATCCATCAACTCACAACCTTTGAGTTATCTTCACATTCGTTGCTTTTCAACGAACGCCTCACATCACTTTGACCATTCCCCTTTGAACTCGTATAGAAACTAGAACCATCGTCCACTCAAAAACAGGTTTCGTTTGGTCGATACTGCATTTCATAGCATTTCCAACTTTTTTGCTATGAAAAACTGGCCAAAATGTCAAAACCACTTTTTGCAGCACTTCTAAAAAGCTATTATATCTCCTGCTTCAATTCTGCATCATTCTGGTGTGAAAAACTAAGTAAAACATTAAACAGCCTTTCACAGCGTTTCTGGAGCGCTATCATTGCTTCTAGGCGGTCCTTCCAACCCTATGTATCATTTTAGCTTAAAGTAGCCTTTCACAGTGCTCCCAGAACGCTATCAATGTTTCTGGGCGGTCCATCGACCCTTAAGGATCGGTTTTGCTTAAAACTGCCTTTCACAACGCTTTTGAATAGCTATCATCGTTTCTGGGCGGTCCATCCATCTCTATGGATCATTTTTGCTTAAAACAGCCTTTCACCGCGCTTCTGGAATGCTATCATTGCTTCTAGGCGGTCCATCCACCCCTGTGAGTCGTTTTTGCTTAAAACAACCTTTCACAACGCTTCTGGAAAGCTGTCATTGCCACGTTCCATCACGTTTTGAAGGCCGATCCACCCATTTTTGCCTTGCGCGATCCATGATTGTCGTGCTCCCCAAGCCAGTCGATCCATCCACCCACCACAACGTTTCACAAACGCTGTAGATTCCTGTTTTTTATCCATATTTTGTCAGAAAATTCAGCTTTTGCCAATTTCATAAAAACTTGCCCGATTCATCATTTTTTGCGCTGATTAACCGATTTTTGGTCACCGATCCATATTAGGATTTTTGTTCGATCCATAACTTTCTACGGCATTTCCCAATGCTACAGATTTCCAGATTTTGAATTTTAGCCGATTCTTCAACTTATGTCGATTTTTTCATTTTTTTCTTGGTCGATCTACTCCTTTGCCACTACCTGGGCCACGCCAAAGCCTCTAAAACACCGACCCATCACGGATCTCACTCGATCATTGATTTTCACTTCGATGTATGCTTTTCAACAATGTTTTTCAACCATCAATTAATCGCCTCAAAACAACAATCATTCGAACAAAGATTTTCATTACAATAACATAGAAAGCTTACCGGTTAGGATGCTAACTAAACTCTATGGTGATTTGAGTTAAAAACCGTACTTACATCGATTAGATCTACGAAAAGACAACTTGAAATGATGAACATGAGATCAAACAACCCATATACTTGATTGAATCCGTGCGAGAGATGTATATCACTCACCAAATCTACAATCTAGCTCAAAATCGATGAAATATGAATCCAGGCAGCGAAGATCTATCTTCAAACCTCTATATTTGATGCCATATATCTTCGTTTGATGTAGATCAAGCTCCCTTTTATGTAGATCTTTAATCTCTATTCGTAGATCTAGAATTTTAATGGTTGAAAGGTGCATTTGTTAGAGCATGGATTTGTGACCAACCAAATGAGAGAATGAAGAAGTAACCCCCTCTCCGTGTCCCTAACCCCCTATTTATAGCCTCCCACCAGCCCACTAATGGGCCTCCTCAAATCAGCCCATTAACAGCTTAAAACCTGAGCAGAAAATTGTATAGCAATAAAACAACGATTTCTTCCAAATCTTTAAAGAAAATCTTTAATGTGACCATTCTACGGAATGGGAAACATCATTTCCTTTACAATGAGACCGACCTCAGCACCTGATTCGATCCGAGTCGAAAGTTATGCCCTGTAAAAGACTGACAGGGGTAAATTGGTCACAAACAAAATTGGTAAAAATTACGGACATGTCCCACATCCCCATAAACAACATATTAAAATATAAGAATGATCCAACTATTAGGGAATAAAATAAAAATATTTTGTGATCCTCCGATACGTAAAATGTGGGTTGTTACATTCCCCCCCTCTTTAGAAATTTCGTCCCCGAAATCCCACCAGACATAAGCAACCAAAACAATTTCGCATGCCTATCACCAATTAGCAGCCAATTCTATCACCTAGACAGCCATTAACCTTGCATCCATGGCCTTATCCTAGCATGCAGAATTCTATCAACCACAGCAACAACCATAAGAGTACAAGCTACAATGAGGTAAGAGTGAAACGAAAACTATGGGTCATACAAACGAAGAGTTCTGGATGGATCGACTTCATCTTTTCTTCCAATTCCCACGTACAGTTGTCGTCATCCCTACTCATTTGCACCTTGACTAGCTTAACTGTCTTCCTCTAAAGCTATTTTGTGTCATTCCCCACAATGCGAAGCGGCTTACAAGGCTTTGTAGCTACGGACTTGACTTTTAGGTCTTTGTACTGATCTATAGGTTCCATCACATTCGAATCGTGCACCACTTCTGTAGAAACGACACATGGAAAACATTATGCAGACATCTTCTCGGGTAGATCCAGTTTATATGCGAACTTCCCAATCTGCTCGACTATCGGAAATGGCCCAACAAACCTTGTAGCTAACTTCCCTTTACTTACGAACTGAACAACATTCTTTGGAGGAGAAATCTTCACGAAAACCATGTCACCTACGTCGAATTCCAAATCCTTATGACGTTTATCAACATAACTCTTATGACGATCTTGAGCTGCCTTCATTCGTTACCAAACAATTTTGATACAATCCGATGTTTCTTTAATCATCTCAGGCCCAAGTATCAACTTATCTCTAGTTTTCTAACCAACATGCCGGAGAATTACACGGTCTACCATACAATGCCTCATATGGTGCCATCCCGTTGCTCGACTGGTAGCTATCATTATACGCAAACTCAACTAAATGTAAATGGTCTTCTCATGATCCCCCGAAATCCAATACACAAGCTCTTAGGAGATCTTCCAAAACTCGGTTAACCCTCTCGGTTTGGCCATCAGTTTGGGGAAGATAAACTGTACTAAAACATAAATCGGTTTCCAAAGCTTCTTGCAAACTTTTCCAAAATCTACTTGTGAACAACGGATAACGATCACTTACTATGCTCTTTGGGGTACCATGGAATTGAACTATCCATTTAATATAAAGCTCAGCTAACTTCGATACTGTCCTAGTTGATTTGACAGGAATAAACCTTGCATTTTTGGTAAGCGATCCACGATGTCCCAAATTCTTTCGTTTTATGTCCTGGTTCTAGGTAGTCCATCGATAAAATCCATCGATTTCTGCTCCCACTTCCACGTAGGAACTTCCACTGGATGAAGCAACCTAATCAGCTTCTTTTGTTCGGCTTTCACCAACTGATAGTTCATGCACTTGGAAATGAACTTTCCAATATCTCTTTTCATCCCTTCCCAGTAGTAGACTCGTTTCGTTTCTTGATGCATCTTATTACCACCAGGATGAATCGTAAACTTCGAGTGATGACATTCCCTCAAGACCTCACCACTCAATCTGTCGATATCAGGAACAACCAGTCACCCTTGATTTCGAAGCCATCCCTCTCGATCGACCTCGAACTCTTTATTCTCTGGTTCCAGCTTCTGGATGAACTCAATAAGCTTTTCATCTTGCTTTTGGCCTTCGCCAATCCTTTTGATAAGAGTAGGTCTTATCGAAAAGTTTGCCAACATTTCAGGTTCCAACACACACCTTGGCCTGAAATCAAACCCTGCCAAAAACTCGAGGCTCTTCCATTCCCAAAACATTGCTCTCAATCCTTCATGTCTTTGACTCAATGCATCTACAACTGCGTTACCTTTTCCTGGAGTATAGGCTACACCAAAATCATATGATGCCAGAAGCTCTAACCACCGGTGTTGCTGAAGATTCAAATCCTTTTGGGAGAAAAGATGCTTCAACGACGTGATCCGTAAACAACTCGAATGAACCCCCAATAGGTAATGTATCCACATCTTCAGAGCAAACACGATCGCTACCATCTCCAAATCATTAGTTGGATAATTCCTTTTGTGCGGCTTCAGCTGTCGAGTCGCATATGGCACAACCTTATCCTTCTGTATCAGCACTACTCCAAGTCCAGTACCACATGCATCGATGTATACCACCATTTCTTCATTCCCACTTGGAATCGTCAAAACAAGAGCACACTTCATCCTATCTTTCATGATTCCAAAAGCTTGCTCACGCTTTACTTCCCATGTGAACACCTGGTTCTTCTTCGTCAATTGTGTTAATGGAGAAACTATCTTGGAGAAATCCTTGATAAACCGTCGGTAATAACCTGCCAATCCAGGGAAACTTCTCACGTTCGTTGCATTCTTAGGTCTATCCCATTCCGGATTGCTGCTACCTTAGCGGGGTCAACCGCTATTCAATTTTCAAAAATATCATGGCCTAAGAATCTCACTTCGCTCTTCTAAAAGTGACACTTTGAAATTTTAGCCTTCAACTGATGCTTTCTCAAGATTTCCAATACAACTCGCAAGTGTGTCCTGTGCTCTTCCTCATTCCGAGAGTAAACCAGAATATCATCCATGAACACAATCAAGAACTTGTTCAACTGATCTCTGAAAACCCTACTCATAAGATTCACGAAATACGCTAGTGCGTTAGTCAACCCAGATGGCATAACCAACCATTCAAAGAAATCGGATGGTGTCCTGAAAGCAGTCTTCGACACACTATCCTTCGCAACCCTCAACTGGTGAAATCCCATTGCCAAATCCATATGATAAAACACTTTGGCCTCGTTAAGCTATCGAACTAGTCATCAATCTTCGGCAACATATACTTGTTCTTCTTGGTCACCTTGTTCAGCTCACGATAATCCACACACAATCTCAACGAGCCATCTTCCTTGGTTACAAACACAACTGGTACAACCCATTCAGATACACTTCTCCGAATAAATCCTTTTCCTAAAATGTCATGAACTTGTACCTCTAACTCTCGATGTTCCTTAGGCGCCTTCCGCCTAAGAGGCATAACGATAGGTCTAGCACCCTCGACCAAATTGATTTTGAACTCAATATCACGATGCAACGACAAGCCTTTGACTTCTTCAAAGACATCCTTAAACTCTTAGCGATCAGCATAAATGAAAAGTCTTCCTGTGGAATCACAAGCGAATATAAAAAGATCATGAAGACACCGTCTTTGGGCTTACATCGAATCAAAACCTTTTGCCCTTCCACCCCGACTCTTACCTCGAGCTTCTCGCAATACACTTTTCTCGCATACCTCTTGAGCCAATCCATGCCCAAAATAATCCCAAACCCAGCGAAGCTCAAAACAAAGAAATCACAAACAAAAAAGCGACCATGAAGCGACAACACTAGACCACGACAAAGCATATATGAACTGGTTGAACCCCCAAATGGATTAGTCACGATCAATGGTCTATCACAAATCTCGGGTTTCAAACCCAAGCGGTACAAAAGCTCATTACAAATGAAAGAATGTGATGCTTCAGTATCAAAAACAACACTTGAACTGAAACACCTCTTACTGAAAGAGTACCTTGAATGACGACACCTTTTCCTTTCACTTTATCAGTAGGAGCCCTCGAAGAAGATGGAACGGCTTCCAAAGCATAAGCCATCACAACCTACTTTCCCTTCACCGATTCTAAATAGTCCTTCTTTTCATGTCCAGGTTTTCCACACTTGAAGCACTTCTTCTCAGCCTTGGGATTCTTGCACTCATTACAGAAATGACCCTTTTATTGGCAATTTTAGCAAACCACCTCACTCTTTAGCTTCTTCTTGCCATCTTTTCCCTTCTGCTGTCGCTCATTCCTCTTCTTATTTTTATTACCACCGGTTGTGGTTTATGTGCCTCCTTGGTTTTAGCAACAATAGTTCCTTCCTTTAGAAACAAGCTTTCATGTCTCACAGCTTTTTCCACAATCTTGTCATATGGATCGTCAAGATGATCCACCAATGGTCTCCCAATGTAGATATCCAGACCCATCACAAACTTCTCGTTTTTCTGATAAGGAGAACGAATGTACGAACGAGCATACTTCGACAAAGCCTCAAAGTCAGAAACATAATCAAGCACTAGTCGACCAATCTGTTTCGCCTCAACAAACTTTTTGAACAGAACAGACTCATGAGTTGTAGAGATAAACTTTGTTTTGAACTTGACTTGGAACTGTTACCATGTGACCTCCTCTTCTGGAGTCTCAAGCGTAACGAAGTTCCACCAATCCATGGCTATACCTTGTAGCTGCCTCGATGCAAGCTTTCTCTTAGTTGCATCATCTATGCCTAAGTTACCAAAGATCCTTATGCAAGCATCCACCCATCGTTGAACCTCTTCAATCGACTCTTTACCTTTAAACGATTTTCCTCCAAGAGAAATGAAGTCTTTGCATAGCTTTTCGAAGTCCACAGCTCTCGGAACCTGCACTTGAACTCGTACAACAATCGCGACTGCTCCTAGAGCGGATACCCTTCTCATGACCGCTGCCATCATGGGTTCGAACATAGCTGGGTAGTCTATTGCACCGCCATTGCCCCCTCCAGGAATATCCTCCTCCCTAGAAGTGTGTCTTGACGATATGCGACTCATCCTAAATTTGTAATATATAATGGTTATCCACCATCGAGAAATGCTACAAATGTGTTCAAACGCTACTACACTATATAATACAATACAGTATGCATCCATCAAAAATCTACAAGTACGTCTCTCTTATGTAATTACATTATCGAACTTCGGCTAAAATCGTTAACCATAGCTCTGATACCAAATGTGACGACCGCCCATAACCCCCGCACTTAACAAAAGGAATAATACGCTGAAAGGTGTGCCAAGCAGCCATGGACGATCATCAAGGTAGGTAAACATACGCAGAACCTGTCGTAGAACTCACAGCGCAAGGATAAAATATAATAGAACATATACAACAAGTAGAAATAGTGAAGCATCACATGGCAGAAATCCAAACTTTCATATCATCTTGAAAATATCCATACAACTTTGGAATACACTTTAGAAGTCTATACATAAAGCCTCACTACATAACCCTCAGAGAACGCATCAAATAGAACAACGGAAACACCCAATATGTATAGTAGTAAACAAAATACGAAAGCTGCCATCTTGTCATCGATCAACATCCACTAAGATCTACCATCTACAAACTACCACTCAGTCTGCCCATCCATAACACTGTAGATGAAAAACCCAAGGTAATAAGAGGAAACATAAAACTTTGAGCCAGACAAACATCTTAGTGAGTGATAAAATAGTTATCTAATATCATCAATGAAATATATGAGAATAGGTAGATAAATTAACCAAATCTACCAACATCACCAAATAAGAAACCCCAAACTTGTCTTACCCACATCCGACAGTGATAGCCTTTACACAACAAGCAGAAGCATACAATCAGTAGTAATCATAGCAGTTGGTTTAAGTCCCACATAAGTTTCCCTAATCGAGATCAACTTCCCTTAAGCACAAACCCCGAAGGCCGAAACTAACATCAGATAAGCACCCAAGAGATATCTCCTTCGACGTCAAACAATCTACATAGGAAGGTACAAGCAAAGCAAACAGTCATCCATGACTCAGGCTATCACCGCCTAATCTTGCTTCGAAACCATCGTTAACCGTATGACGACCAACCTTGCCATGTGTCAAGAGCTAATGGTAACTTCGTTCAAGCAAAAACTCCATACATCTTTCAACGATACGTATCTCTAGGCCTTTCAACGATACCCAGGGCACTCAAGCAGCAACCTTCCGGTCTTTTAGACGTCTCTATTATACCCTATCTTTGAACTTGCTAGAACCTATGACAATGATAATCTCTTGGCCTTCAATATCTCTAGTCATCCTTCCTGATGGCTTTTCTTAGCTCAAGCAACCTTCTCGAGCAACCATTATCCATCAACTCACAACCTTTGAGTTATCTTCACATTCCTTGCTTTTCAACGATCAATGAACGTCTCACATCACTTTGGATATTCCCCCTTGAACTCGTGTAGAAAATAGAACCATCGTCAACTCAAAAATAAGCTTCATTTGGTTGATACTGCATTTCATAGCATTTTCAGTTTTTTCGCAATGAAAAACGGGACAAAATATAAAAATAGCATTTTGTCATGCTTCTGAAAAGCTATTATATCTCCTGGTTCAATTCTGCATCATTCTGGTGTGAAAAAGTTAGTAAAACATCAAACAACGTTTCAGGAATGCTATCATTGCTTCTGGGCGGTCCATCCACCCCTATGGATCGCTTTTGCTTAAAACAACCTTTCATAGTGCTTCTGGAATGCTATCATTGCTTCTGGGCGGTCCGTGCACCTCCTATGGATCGTTTTTGCTTAAAACAACATTTCACAACGCCTCTGGAAAGCTGTCATTGCTTCTAGACGGTCCATCCACCCCTATGAATCTTTTTTGTTTAAAACAACCTTTCACATCGCTTCTGGAACGCTATCATTGCTTCTGGGCAGTCCATCCACCCCTATGGATCGTTTGCATTATCCATGCATTTCTACAGCGTTTGTCAAAACACTATCTAAAGCCAGCGATTCGTCCTCTTTGCCAGACCAAGAAATAGGCCACGTTCCATCATGTTTTCAAGGTCGATCCACCAATTTTTGCCTTGCACGATCCATGCTTGTCGTTTTCCCCAAGCAGCCGATCCGTCCACCTACCACAGCGTTTCGCAAATGGTGTAGATTCCAGTTTTATCCAGATTTTGTCAGATAATTCAGCTTTTCCCGGATTCATCAAAACTTGTCTGATCCAACATTTTTTCGTGCCGGTTCACCGATTTTTAGACACCGATCCATACTAGGATTTGTGTTCGATCCATGACTTTCTATAGCGTTTCTCAATGCTATAGATTTCCAGATTTTGATTTTTGGCCGATTCTTTCACTTTTTCTTGATCGATCTACTCCTTTGCCACTACTTCGGCCACGACAAAACCTCTACAACACCAATCCATCACGGATCTAGCTCGATCAATGATTTTCACTTAAAGGTATGTTTTTCAACCACCAATTAATCACCTCAAAATAACAATCATTCAAACAACGATTTTCATTACAATAACATAGAAAGCTTACAAGTTTAGGTTGCTAATTAGATCCTATGGTGATTTGAGTTAAAAACTATAGTTACGTCGATTAGATCTATGCAAAAACAATTTGAAATAATGACATGAGATCAAATAACCCATATACTTGATTGAATCCGTGCGAGAGATGCATATACTCACCAAATCTTCAATCTATCTCAAAATCGATGAAATATAAATCCAGACAGCGAAGATATATCTTCGAACCTCTCGATTTGATGCGATCTATCTTCGTTTGATATAGATCTAGCTCCTTTTGATGTAGATCTTCAACCTCTACTTGTAGATCTTGAATATTAATGGCGGAAAGGTGTATTTGTTTGAGCAAGGGTTAATCACAAGCCTAACCAAATGAGAGAATGAAGAAGTAACCCCATCTCTGTGACCCTAACCCCCGATTTATAGCCTTCGACCAGCCCACTAACGGGCCTCCTCAAATCAACCCATTAATAGCTTAAAACCTGAATAGAAAATTGTGTAGTAATAAAACGGCGATTTCTCCCAAACCGATGAACCAAATCTTTAATGTGACCACTCTACGGAATGGAAAAAAAATCATTTCCTTTTCAATGAGACCGACCTCAGCACCTAATTTGATCCGAGTCAAAAATTATTTCTTGTACAAGACTGGCGGGGAAAATTGGTCAGAAATAAAATTGGTAAAAATTATGGACATGTCTCACATCCCCATAAATAACATATTAAAATATGAGAATGATCCAACCCATAGGGAATAAAATAAAATTATTTTACGATCCTCCGATACGTAAAGTGCTTGCTGTTACAGAAGCCATCCCAAACAACAGAGGCAAGGAAAGTAGAGACAAAAATCTAGAAGTTGTGACCAAATGATTCGCCACAAATTATCGATCTCTCCTCTCCATTAGACATGACACTTTTCAACAGACACTAGTCTTCATTCCAAAAGACACGACCTTTCACTTAAACATTTAATTTTGGTTTATCTCAACAATTTTATGGAAATATTATAGCAACACTAGAATTTTAAATTAAATTGTTAGATTAGGAGTCCATGTTACTACGATCTCTACTATCCGATGAATAAAAAGTTCATGTTATTTGGGCTTCTAAGTGTTTACATTCTATCAAGTTTTTATTTCAAAATTGAACCAACTTTCTAAATTTTGCTCTTCATTTTAATGAATATAAAAAATGGAATATATTAAATCAATAGGAAGGGTGACTTTCAAAATTGTGCACTTTATTTTAATCTGTATATAAAATGGAATATATTTAATTAATTGGAAGGGTGGTTTTGGAGCCAATTTTAATTTTCCGTTTACTTTAGTATGTTTTCCACATATGCTTTGAGCATTTTAAATTTTCTTTTCCTATTCAACTATCATTTCCCCATATAATTATTCATATTTAAAGGGAGAGGGGACAAATCTTTATAATGGTGTTATTAAGGACTGATGCAACAAACATAGTGGTTTATTAGATCAATTACAATAGCATGTGAATATTGAAAAGTTAATTTATATTTATCAATATATTTCGTAACTGTATTAACACTAAGATAACAGATGAGAAATGCAAGAATCCTGACAATGTTGTAAGCACTTTGATTTTTTTAACATTATATATGCTATGAAATTGGTATATATTTTCTTTAAAGTTTATGGTAAATATTTTGTTTATTTGGGTTTTGAAAAGTGAAGCCTTTTCTGCTCTAAATGGTAATAGAATATGAACAAGAATTTCTATGGTCATTCCTTTATGTTTAAGATGTTGAACTTTGAATTCTTGTGCTCTAAAAGATAACGGTAATGCTATATAGCCCGAATTAAAACCTGACATTTTGCCAGGTGCTGATGTAGATTTACGCACGAAGTAAAATTCCGAGATTTCAAACCCCGTTTTCTTTCTCTCTCCAAACTGTTTCTTCCCTGATGTTCAATCTCTGCACCATCCTATTCCAGAAGCTGCTGTAAAAGCAACCACAACCTGCTGTGAAAGCAACATTATTTCTGCTACACACAGTTATTCGTACTAATCTTCTTGTTGGTCGACCCTATTATACCTACTAAAAGAAAAGGACGTAAGCATGGAAGTATTAATGCCAAGACAAAAAATGTGATAATACCCGGAAGAAAAAAAAAACGAAAAAAAAAACAGAAATGAATAACTCGCTAAAAGAAATAATAACATGGGAACTTATACAAAAAGCTGAAAGACAAGCACTGAAATATTGCAAGAAATAATAAGGTAAATGGCAAGAAGTTTATGAGTAAAACTGAAATGAATTTGTGTTGAAACAAAATCTAAATGTAACTGCAAACTGAGAGGAGCCGAATTATACAAACTGAATTGTTGACATGCCAGCCTCAGCTATTACACATTCACTGTAGAAGTATCCATAATTGGGAGAAGGGAAAAAACGAATTAGTTGATAGGTTTCTGGAGTAAGATGGTGCAGAGAGTGAACATCGGGGTAGAAATGGTAGTGGAGAGAACGTCAGGGAAGAAACAGTTTGAAGAGAGAAAGAAAACATGGTTTGAAATCTCGGAATTTTACTTCGTGCGTAAATCCACATCAGCACCTGGCAAAATGTCAGGTTTTAATTCGGGCTCTATAGCATTATTGAGATAAAAGTGCTAGACACTTGATGAATAGCAGATAATGTATATGGTAAGGTGTAAACTCAGATGAACTAACCACAGTCGTTTTTTGTTTAAGCTTTAAACCTCTTCGCAGTCCACAAAATTGCATTTTGTTTCCTAATTTGGTCTCTTTCAACTTAAAGTGACTACTATCTTTGGAAAATATGCCACTTTCTATTGCTTTCTTTACGCTGCTACAAAAAAAAAAAATTCTTTCTTGATTTTATTGTTTATGCCAAGCCTTGTAAGAAAGTGTTGTCCATTTATTAACATGCTGCTGTACAATGATAAAGAATGCTTAAATTTTAAAACGGGTGATGATGAAGAAAGAAAATGATTTTCAATAAACAAGGAATACTGTACAGAGTACATACACATTTGCATTTGAATATAATGAAACTAAAAGTGAAATTATAAGTCAAAAGATGTAGTACTCAATGAATATGATGACCATTCAAAATTTGAAGCTCTGTTTCTAACTTCTCTTGCAATATATCATGTCTCTTGATTCTGCAAAATCATATAATAATCTTGCAATACCTAAATTAGGCATTGAACATGTTGGATGCAGCCAAACCTGTGTATAACAGAAAATAGTATTATAGAAATTATAAACACAATGGGGTATGCTTATGGTTCTATTGCAAATATTCAACCAGGTTGTTGATTGATGTGATGTGGTTATTTCTTTCAAACTATACATGTTGTTTTTGCATCTTATTCAAGAGTTTATAGTTCCAATGATCAGATTCTTATATTTGTTTCAATTAAATGCCAGGCCATATGATTACAATATAACGCCCATGTCAATATTGATGTTCAAAAAGAGAAGCAGGACCATGAGAATTGAAAACAAATTCATTTCTTCCAGGATGGTTTGCGGTAAGTTCAACGATACTTGCTTTTGGGTAATTGCAGACCGCGGTACTATTGTACACTTAGTACCTCATATTGATATTTAAGTTCATATTGTCTCATTTTCAAAAGTATTTGGTTTATTTTACATCTTTTAGTGGTTGAATGATTATTTTTATTCTTTGCATGAATTACAAAGAAAAGATATCATTGTCTTTTCCTAAGATGTATAAAAGTTAAAGCATAATTCATATTACTATTATCGACTTTTAACAAAACTATTGCCTGCAACCTGCAAAATCTTTTGTATCACTGGTTGGCCTTTGTATATATTTCAAGTATAGTCTAAATTTAGTCACGTAAGTTAGTTGTTCCTACAATCTTGACTTAATTTTATTCACATGGTTCTCAAATTCAAAACAATGAGCTAGAAAATCACATGATGCACAGGCAGTGCTACTTGGCAAAAAATTATCATATTAGCAAATTATCTAGAGATTCAACATCGACCTTTTTTTCGTTTTTGCAATTTGACTCCACAAAACATCCGAAGTGAAAAATTAATCCTGTCATTTGTAAGAGTAAACACTGTAAATATGGGATAGCAAAAATAATGATGGTTCTATAGATTAGAAGGAAGAAGAAATACCATAAAATAAGGGCATACTTATTATTGTAGCAAATAAGGATAAGACTTCAAACTCACTTGCATCAGGTAAATTTCTGGCATAATCACCAGGCGCGTGACCATCATTGGTGGTAAAAATAGTTTGCCTATATGTGGTTTTATAATGTTTGATCATTGATGGCTATATTCCCCTCCAATATATCTTACTAAATTTTGAACTATCCTTTATTTCTTGTATAAGCTCACCGAAATTTAATATGTGCACTGTTCGAGCCAAGCTTTTGGTGTTTGGCTTCGATTGGTTTTCCTGCAGTGGAGTCGAGGTACTTTGATGCAAAACTTATTTCCTGCACGTAAATAATACTGCTAATGTAAGGTTTATATTGGCACACATGTTTTGTTCAGCTGCAATTTGAATGACTATGGTTGCTCAGTGAATTCGTACTGAGGCAAACGAGTATTTGCTATTTACTTCTTACCTGTTGCATTGCTATATCTGTTCTATTTGTAAATATTTACTAATTGCCGACTTCACTTACTTCTGTCCTGTAAACAGTCAGCATAGGCATTAGATTCTACGCTTTTACGTCCAGTTAGTTTTTTTTTTCCAGCACTGGACTTATTATATTCATTTTGTTATGAACATAAAAACGGATCTAATTTGCATAAACTTGAGAGAAATCATGAAATTAACCATTTAAATTATCTAGATCAGATCCTAAGGTGATTCATATGTAAAATGGACTTAGCATGGTGTAGATCTAAAGAAAATAACATGGAAATGATGAAATTAACATCCTATAACTCACATACTTTCATGAATCCAAATGAGAGATGTAAATCACTCACCAATTCTTCAAATCGATGCAAAAACAATGAAATAGAATTCCGGACAGCGAAGAGATAGCTCCTAGCCCTTCGATTTAATGACTCCTCACTCCAATTGATGTAGATCTTTGCCTCCAATGGTGTAGATCTATGATTTCCCCTTAGATTTGGATTGTTAATGGTGGAAAGTGTTTTAGAGGAAGAAGGAGATCAAAGCCTCCCCATAAGAGAATGGAAAATTCCAACCTTTCTCCATATCCCTTACCCTCTATTTATAGCCTCCACCAACCCCTTAATGGGCCTTCTCCAAATCAGCCCATTAGCCTTCAAAAACCTGAGCAGCCAACTGAAAAACCTTAAAACAGCGATTTCTTCCAAACCGCTTAACCAAATCTTTCATGTAGCCACTCTACGGAAAGAGAATCATCAATTCTTTTCCAACGGCACAGGTCTCACCCTCTGATTCGACCTGAGTCAAAAGTTATGCCCTGTACAAGACTGATAGGGGCAAAATGGTCATAAACAAAATCGGTAAAATTTATGGACATGTCTCACATCCCCATAAGCAACATACCAAAAGATGAGAATGATCCAACCCTCAGAGAATAAAATAAAAATATTTTACGATCTTCCGATACGTAAAATGCGGGCTGTTACACACTACAATTTTTTTTAGGTAAAAACTAAAAATATAAAAGCGATTATTTTCATTTTATAAAGATATTCTGTTTTATAACTACAAAAACCAATCTTTAATTATCAATGTTAAAGACAGAAAACCAATTTTTATTTTGTCTTTATTATTTGTAATTGTTTTGAAACCAACCTTTAGTCTCTTATTAGTATTTAAATAGTAAATATATAAAAATTAAGTATTTTATTTTAATTTTAGATCTAGCGGCCTGAATTGGTGATCTGGGGCATAATTTCTGGGATTTCATAAAACTAAATTAATTTATTAATAGAATTTGTAGTTGCATGTTCCTAAAATTAAGCGTCTTATCAGGCATGACACTTCTCCACGTTAAAATTCACGCAGCTTGTCTTTCAATAAAATAAGATGATAATTTTATTTATCTTACTATCACTTTATCAACATCAACTAATCTCGTGTAAATCGTATTATAATCCTTCTTTATCTTTCTCTCTTTCATGAACTTAGCTCAATTTGTCCTCAGAATATGAAACTCTCGCTTCACATGAGTTTATGGTTTTTACACGATTTTTTTTTTTTGGCAAGGCCGACCGGTTTTTATAGTGTTTCGTAACACTTTTTATTAAAAGAAAAAAAGATACAAGAGACCAGGTGATATACAGACAGCATATCAACTACAAGCTTCCACACTTGGAAGATAAATTCAACATTACATTTTCACTAGCTACTTTACCAATTTCGCAATGTCACTTACAATTTAATTTTACATAACTCATCACCTTAAAAGTTACACCATTGGAGGCAAAGATCTACATCAATTGGAGTGAGGAGTCATTAAATCGAAGGGCTAGGAGCTATCTCTTCGCTGTCCGGAATTCTATTTCATTGTTTTTGCATCGATTTGAAGAATTGGTGAGTGATTTACATCTCTCATTTGGATTCATGAAAGTATGTGAGTTATAGGATGTTAATTTCATCATTTCCATGTTATTTTCTTTAGATCTACACCATGCTAAGTCCATTTTACATATGAATCACCTTAGGATCTGATCTAGATAATTTAAATGGTTAATTTCATGATTTCTCTCAAGTTTATGCAAATTAGATCCGTTTTTATGTTCATATGTTCACTTATCATGTTTTTGGGAAATTTATGTGTTTTGATGGAAATTGTTAGATTGATGATATTGTTGGTTGCATAACATGTTTGTGGTTGCGTTGGGATGAATTGGATAAGCTGGTTTCGTCGGATTCGTCGTTTGGTGAAGTTTTGGACGAAATCGAAGTCGAAATGGAGCTGTGCAGGAATCGGGTCGGTCTAGAGGGGTCGGTCCTAGACTGATCGGTCAAATCGTGGCTTGGGAAGCAAGACAGGGATTGGGTCGGCTAAGAGGGAGAAGGCTGGTCGAATCGATCGCAAGGAAGTGGTCGGTCGGTCCATACTGGTCAGGTCGAGCAAATCTGGAGTTCTGATTTGGAGCAGGCGGGTCGGTCATGTTCCAGGAAGGGGGTGATCGGGTCGGATCGCTCTTGGGTAGTTGGTCGAGCAGGTGATCGGTCCCAGGTGAGAAAGGCTGGTCGATCTTGGAGCTGGTCGGTCTGATCGGTCCAGAAGGTTGAGAAGGGAGTCTGGTCGGTTCAGAAGGGTACTGGTCGGTCAGAAGGACCAGAAGAGGTCTGGTCGGTTCAGAAGGGTTCTGGTCGGTCCAGAAGGAGCAGAGGGAGGTCTGGTCGGTTCAGAAGGGTGTTTGTTGGTCCAGAAGGACCAGAAGAGGTCTGGTCGGTTCAGAAGGGTGCTGGTCGGTCCAGAAGGACCAAAAGGGGTTTGGTCAGTCCAGATGGGTCTAGTCGGCATTTCTAATGGAAATTTATGGTCGGAAACTTCTAGTGATGTTGTAACTTCGAAGTGGTTCAAGTAGGAAGGTTCGAAGTGTTGAATGTGTTCGTTGATCAAGGTGGAACAACGAATGAGGTGGAAACTCAAAGGTCATGAGTTGATGGATAATGGTTGCTCGAGAAGGTTGCTTGAGCTATGAAATATCGTCAAGGTTGGACGACTAGAGATGCGAAGGCTGAGAGATCATCGTTGTCGTAAGTTCTAGCAGGCTCAAAGCAGGGGTACGATGGGGGCACCCAAAAGATCAGAAGGTTGGTGGTCGAGTACCCTGGGTCTTGGGGAAAGGCCTAGTGTCAAGGTTGGTCATTGTCAAGGTTGGACATATGGAGTTCATGCTAGAACTGGGGTTACCATTAGCCCTTGACATATGGCAAGGTTGGCCGTCATAGGATAATGATGGTTTCGAAGCAGGATTGGCGGTGATAGCCAGAGTCTGTCATGTATGCTGGATGTTTTGCTTGTGCCATCTCACGTGGGTTATCCAACATCGAAGTAGATGTTCCTTGAGTGCTTGTCTGATATTGGTTTCGGCCTCTCGGGCTTGTATTCGAGGGATGTTGAATTCGACTAGGATGATTTGCGTGAGATATATATATATATATATATATATATATATATATATATTCTCGATGCCATGATTTCTATTGTTGGTTGTTTTTGTTTTCCATAAACAAATGATTGTTCTGGTTTCTATGGATTAATGGTTGAAATTCTTGGTGTAAAGGCTATCACTGTCCGATGTGGGGAAGATAAGGTTGAGTTCTTCTTCTATGTTGTGGGTAGATAAGTTGTTCATTTACCCATTCTCATATACTTTCTTATTGAAGTTTGTTAGCTGTTTTATCGCTCACTAAGACTATTGTCTGACTCAAGGTTTTATGTCTCCTCTTATTACCTTGGGTTGTTCATCCGGTTGTGGATGGGCAGACTAAGTAGCAGGTTACAGGTAATGGAGCTTAGTGAGACGAGGAAGCTGAGTGAAGACGAGCAGGAGGCTGGCGTACCAGTTTTATTACTATCTAGTATTTCTGTTTCCGTTGTTTGAGTTGCTTGAGAGTTATAGTGAGGCCTTATGTACAAACTTTGATATCAGTTGGATAATCTTTCTGGATGTTGAGAAATTTTCAAAAGTTTGCTATATGATACCTCATTACTATTACCTGTTGTATATGTTCAATTATATTTCATCCTTGCGCTGTCAGTTCTACGACAGGTTTCGATGTGTTTACCTACTCTGATGATCGTCCATAGCAGCCTGGCACACCTTTCAGGGCATTATTCCACTTGTTTAGTGCGGGGGTTATGGGCGGTCATCACATTTGGTATCAGAGCTCTGGTCAACGATTTTGGCCAAAGTTCAAAAGACGTAATTGCCTATGAGGGACGTATTTGTAGATTTCAGTTGGATGTTTACTATATATATTAATATATAGTAGTAGCGGTTGTATCTCTTTAGCAGTTTTCTTGGAAGTGGCTAATTATTCTAGATTGCAGATTTAGAATGAGTAGACGACCATCAAGACACGCTGCTAGGAGAGCTAATACTGGAGGGGAAATGGTGATGAACCAGATTACCCGGCCATGTTTGAAGCCATGGCAGAAGCAATTATGCGAAGGGTACCCGCTCCAGTGGCGGCTACGGTAGATGTAGGTGTGCGAGTTCCTAGAGTAGATTTTGCAAAGATGTGCAAGGACTTTACATCTCTAGGAGGGAAACCATTCAAGGGAACTGAACCAGCTAAAGAGGTTCAGAGGTGGATGGATTCATGTGTTCGAATCTTTGGAGATTTGGGTATTGAAGATGCAATGAAGAGAAAGCTTGCATCAAGGCAGCTTAAGAGTAGAGCCATGGAATGGTGGAATTCTGTTATACTCGAGACTCCGGAAGAGGAGATTTCATGGGAGCAATTCCAAGCTAAGTTTGAAGAAAAGTTTATCTCCACTGCTCAGAAGTCCGTTCTCTTCAAGAAGTTCGTAGAGTTGAAGCAGAATGGCAGATCAGTTCTTGACTACATTTCTGATTTTGAGGCTTTGTCTAGATATGCTCGTTCATACATTGGTACACCCTATCAGAAGAACGAGAAGTTTGTCTTGGGTTTGGATGCTCATATTGGAAAACCGCTTGTGGACCATCTTGATGATTCATTTGAGAAAATTGTGGAAAAAGCTATTCGCCATGAGAGCTTGTTTCCCAAGGAAGCAAATGTTGTCGCTGCAACCAAGGAAGCTCAGAAACCACAACAAGGTGGTAATAAAAAAAGGAAGCAGCAACAACAGAAAGGAAAGGATGGCCAAAAGAAACCCAAGAGTGAGGTGGTTTGCTTTAACTGCCAATAGAAGGGTCATTATTTAAATGAGTGCAAGAATCCCAAAGCTGAGAAGAAGTGCTTCAAGTGTGGAAAGCCTGGGCATGAGAAGAAAGATTGTCCAGAATCAGCTAAGGGAAAACAGATTGTGAAGGCATATGCTCTGGAAGCCGTGCCATCTTCTTCAAGAGCTCCTACTGCAGAGGAGAAGGGAAAGGGTGTCGAGGTGCAAGGTACTTTTTCCGTTAATGGTGTTTCAGTTCGAGTTTTGTTTGATACTGGAGCATCACATTCATTCATCTGCAATGAGCTTGTATGTCGCTTGGGTTTGGAACCCGAGATTTGTGATAGACCTTTGATCGTGACTAATCCAGTTGGGGGTTCGTCCAGTTTGTGCATGATTTGCCGTGGTCTAGTGTTATCGAGTCATGGTTGCTCTTTTATGTGTGTGATTGCTTTGTTCTTAATTTCGCTGGGTATGGGATCATCTTGGGCATGGATTGGCTCAAGAGATATGCGACAAGGGTGAATTGCGAGAAGCTAGAGGTGAGGGTCGGGAATGTGGAAGGGCGAAAGGTGTTGATTAGATGTAAGCGCGAAGACGGGGTCTTCGTGAGTTATCTATATTCACTTGGGATTCCACAGGAAGACCTATCATCAGTGCTGATCGCTAATGAGTATGTAGATGTCTTTGACGAGGTCAAAGGGTTGCCGCCGCATCGTGAGATCGAGTTTAGGATCAATTTAGTCGAAGGTGCTAGACCAATTGTTATGCCCCTTAGGCGGATGGCGCCTAGGGAACAGCGAGAGTTAAAGGTGCAAGTTCGTGACCTTTTGGGAAAAGGATTCATTCGGAGGAGTGTTTCCGAGTGGGGTGCACCAGTCGTGTTTGCAACTAAGGCAGATGGCTCGTTAAGATTGTGTGTGGACTATCGTGAGCTGAACAAGGTGACTAAGAAGAACAAGTGTCTGTTGCCAAGGATTGATGACTTGTTCGATCAACTTCACGAAGCCAAAGTGTTTTCTCAGATGGATTTGGCAACGGGATTTCACCAATTGAGAGTGGCTAAGGATAGTGTGCCAAAGACTGCTTTTAGGACACTGTCCGGGTTCTTCGAGTGGTTGGTGATGCCATTCGGGTTGACTAACGCGCCAGCGTATTTTGTGGATCTTATGAATAGAGTGTTCAAAGATCAGTTGAGTAAGTTCGTGCTTGTGTTCGTGGATGATATACTAGTTTACTCCAGAAATATGGAAGAACATAAGACGCACTTGAAAGTTGTGTTAGAGATCTTGCGAAAGCATCAGCTTAAGGCTAAGTTCTCAAAGTGTCACTTCTGGAAGGATGAAGTGAGGTTCTTAGGTCATGTTGTTTCTTGAAAAGGTATAGCGGTTGACCCCGCTAAAGTTGAAGCAATCCAGGACTGGGATAGACCTAAGAATGCGACGGATGTTCGAAGTTTCCTTGGGTTGGCTGGTTATTACCGAAGGTTTATCAAGGATTTCTCCAAGATAGCTGCACCATTAACAGGATTGAAGAAGAAGAATCAAGTGTTCGTATGGAATGCGAAGTGTGAACAAGCGCTCGGAATCTTGAAAGAGAGGTTGACGAGTGCATCTGTGTTGACCATTCCAAGTGGGAATGAAGAGATGGTGGTATATACTGATTCATGTGGTACTGGACTTGGAGCGGTGCTAATGCAGAAGGATAAGGTAGTGCCTTACGCAAGTCGACAGCTAAAGCCGCATGAGAGAAAATATCCAATTCATGATTTGGAGTTAGCAGCGATTGTGTTTGCTCTGAAGATGTGGAGACATTACCTGTTGGGGGTACGATTCGAGTTGTTTACGGATCACAAGTCGTTGAAGTATCTTTTCTCCCAAAAGGATTTGAATCTTCGGCAGCAACGATGGTTAGAGTTTCTGGCATCATATGATTTTGGGATAGCCTATACTCCTGGCAAAGGCAATGCAGTTGCAGATGCATTGAGTCGAAGACATGCAAGTTTGGGAGCGATGTTTTTGGAATGGAAGAGCCTCGAGTACTTGGCAAGGTTCGATTTCAGGCCAAGGTGTGAGTTGGAACCTGAAATATTGGCAAGCTTGTCGATAAGGCCTACTCTTATCGAAAGGATTGGCGAGAGCCAAAAGAAAGATGCGAAGCTTGTCGAGTTCATTCAGAAACTGGAACCAGAGGATAAAGAGTTCGAGGTCGATCGAGAAGGTTGGCTTCGAAAGAAAAGACGATTAGTTGTTCCTGATATCGACGGATTGAGGGATGAGGTTCTGAGAGAATGTCATCACTCGAAGCTAACGATTCATCCCGGTGGTAATAAAATGTATCAGGACATGAAGCGAGCCTACTACTGGGAAGGGATGAAAAGAGATATTGGAAAATTCATTTCCAAGTGTATGAACTGTCAGTTGGTGAAAGCTGAACAGAAGAAGCCGAGTGGTTTACTTCAGCCATTAGAGGTTCCTACATGGAAGTGGGAGCAGATATCGATGGATTTTATCGATGGACTACCTAGAACTAGGACAGGGAATGAAGGGATTTGGGTCATTATGGATCGTTTGACCAAAAGTGCAAGGTTCATTCCTATCAAGACGACTAGGACAGCAGCAAAAGTGTCTGAGCTTTATGTGAAATGGATAGTTCCATTCCATGGTGTTCCAAAGAGTATAGTAAGTGACCGGGATCCATTGTTCACGAGTGGATTTTGGAAAAGTTTGCAAGAAGCTTTGGGAACTGAATTGTGTTTAAGTACGGCATATCATCCCCAAACTGATGGTCAGACCGAGAGAGTCAACCGAGTTTTAGAAGATCTCCTGAGGGCTTGTGTGTTAGACTTCGGAGGATCATGGGAGGACCATCTACATCTAGTTGAGTTTGCATATAATAATAGCTACCAGTCGAGTATTGGGATGGCACCATACGAGGCGTTATATGGAAGGCCGTGCAATTCTCCAGCTTGTTGGTTAGGAACTGGAGATAAGTTGGTACTTTGGCCTGAAATGATTAGAGAAACCTCGGATTGTATCAAGATTGTTCGACAACGAATGAAGGCGGCCCAAGATCGTCAGAAGAGTTACGCCGATAAGCGTCGTAAGGATTTGGAATTCGACGTAGGAGATATGGTTTTCGTGAAGATTTCACCGTTGAAGCATGTGGTTCGATTCGGGAGTAAAGGGAAGTTGGCTCCTAGGTTTGTTGGACCGTTTCCGATAGTCGAGCGAATAGGAAAGCTCGCATATAGGTTGGAGTTACCCGAGAAGATGTCGAGTGTGCATAATGTTTTCCATGTGTCGTTTCTACGGAAGTTTGTGCATGACTCGAATGTGGTGGTATCTCCAGAACAGTATGAAGATTTAGATGTCGAGACCGCAGTTGTGAAACCTCATAGGCCACTTCGTGTTGTGGGGAATGACACGAAACAGCTTAGGAGGAAGACGGTTAAGCTAGTCAAGGTACAATGGAGTGAAGATGGCGACGATTGTACATGGGAGACGGAAGAGAGCATGAGGGAGACTCATCCAGAACTTTTCATCGGTAGAACCCTTTGATTGTATCGTCGTTATATCGTTGTATCTTGTTGTTGTTTGATAAAATTCCGCGTGCTAGGATAAGGCTATGGATGCATGGCTTGATGGTTGCTAGTTTGGATGATAGGATTGGCTTCTCATGGATGATAGGCATGCGGAATCGTTGTGGTTGCTTGGAATTTCGGGGGCGAAATTCTTAAGGGGGGGAGAGAATGTAACAGCTCGCATTGGCACATTTTACGTATCTGAAGATCGTAAAATATTTTTATTTTATTCTCTGAGGGTTGGATCATTCTCATCTTTTGGTATGGTGCTTATGGGGATGTGAGACATGTCCATAAATTTTACCGATTTTGTTTGTGACCATTTTGCCCCTATCAGTCTTGTACAGAGCATAACTTTTGACTCAGGTCGAATCAGAGGGTGAGACCTATGCTATTGGAAATGAATTGATGATTCTCTTTCCGTAGAGTGGCTACATGAAAGATTTGGCTAAGCGCTTTGGAAGAAATCGCTGTTTTAAGGTTTTTCAGTTGGTTGCTCAGGTTTTGGAAGGCTAATGGGTTGATTTGGAGAAGGCCCATTAAGGGGTTGGTGGAGGCTATAAATAGAGGGTAAGGGATATGGAGAAAGGTTGGAATTTTCCATTCTTTTATGGGGAGGCTTTGATCTCCTTCTTCCTCTAAAACACTTTCCACCATTAACAATCCAAATCTAAGGGGAAATCATAGATCTACACCATTGGAGGCAAAGATCTACATCAATTGGAGTGCGGAGTCATTAAATCGAAGGGCTAGGAGCTATCTCTTCGCTATCCGGAATTCTATTTCATTGATTTTGCATCGATTTGAAGAATTGGTGAGTGATTTACATATCTCATTCGAATTCATGAAAGTATGTGAGTTATAGGATGTTAATTTCATCATTTCCATGTTATTTTCTTTCGATCTATACCATGCTAAGTCCATTTTACATATGAATCACCTTAGGATCTGATCTAGATAATTTAAATGGTTAATTTCATGATTTCTCTCAAGTTTATGCAAATTAGATCCGTTTTTATGTTCATACGTTCACTTATCATATTTTTGGGAAATTTATGTGTTTTGATGGAAATTGTTAGATTGATGATATTGTTGGTTGCATAACATGTTTGTGGTTGCGTTGGGATGAATTGGATAAGCTGGTTTCGTCGGATTCGTCGTTTGGCAAAGTTTTGGACGAAATCGAAGTCGAAATGGAGCTGTGCAGGAATCGGGTCGGTCTAAAGGGGTCGGTCCTAGACTGATCGGTCAAATCGTGGCTTGGGAAGCAAGACAGGGATTGGGTCGGCTAAGAGGGAGAAGGCGGGTCGGATCAATCGCAAGGCCGGTCGGTCCATACTGGTCAGGTCGAGCAAATCTGGAGTTCTGATTTGGAGCAGGCGGGTCGGTCATGTTCAAGGAAGGGGTAATCGGGTCGGATCGTTCTTGGGTGGTTGGTCGAGCAGGTGATCGGTCCCAGGTGAGAAAGGCTGGTCGGTCTTGGAGTTGGTCGGTGTGATCGGTCCAGAAGGTTGAGAAGGGAGTCTGGTCGGTTCAGAAGGGTACTGGTCGGTCCAGAAGGACCAGAAGAGGTCTAGTCGGTTCAGAAGGGTTCTGGTCGGTCCATAAGGGGCAGAGGGAGGTCTGGTTGGTTCAGAAGGGTGTTGGTCGGTCCAGAAGGACCAGAAGAGTTCTGGTCGGTTTAGAAGGGTGCTTGTCAGTCCAGAAGGACCAGAAGGGGTCTGCTCAGTCCAGATGGGTCTGGTCGGCATTTCTAATGGAAATTTATGGTCGGAAACTTCTAGTGATGTTGTAACTTCGAAGTGGTTCAAGTAGGAAGGTTCGAAGTTTTGAATGTGTTTGTTGATCAAGGTGGAACAACGAATGAGGTGGCAACTCAAAGGTCGTGAGTTGATGGATAATGGTTGCTCGAGAAGGTTGCTTGAGCTATGAAATATCGTCAAGGTTGGACGACTAGAGATACGAAGGCTGAGAGGTCATCGTTGTCGTAAGTTCTAGCAGGTTCAAAGCAGGGGTACGATGGGGGCACCCAAAAGATCAGAAGGTTGCTGGTCGAGTACCCTGGGTCTTTGGGAAAGGCCTAGTGTCAAGGTTGGACATTGTCAAGGTTGGACATATGGAGTTCATGCTAGAACTGGGGTTACCATTAGCCCTTGACATATGGCAAGGTTGGCCGTCATACGATAATGATGGTTTCGAAGCAGGATTGGCGGTGATAGCCAGAGTCTGTCATGTATGCTGGATGTTTTGCTTGTGCCCTCTCACGTGAGTTATCCAACATCGAAGTAGATGTTCCTTGAGTGCTTGTCTGATATTGGTTTCGGCCTCTGGGACTTGTATTCGAGGGATGTTGAATTCGACTAGGATGATTTGCGTGAGATATATATATAATCTCAATGCCATGATTGCTATTATTGGTTGTTTCTGTTTTCCATGAACAAATGGTTGTTCTGGTTTCTATGGATTAATGGTTGAAATGCTTGGTGTAAAGGCTATCACTGTCCGATATGGGGAAGATAAGGTTGAGTTCTTCTCTGGTGTTGTGGGTAGATAAGTTGTTCATTTACCCATTCTCATATACTTTCTTGTTGAAGTTTGTTAGCTGTTTTATCACTCACTAAGACTATTGTCTGACTCAAGGTTTTATGTCTCCTCTTATTACCTTGGGCTGTTCATCCGGTTGTGGATGGGCAGACTAAGTAGCAGGTTACAGGTAATGGAGCTTAGTGAGACAAGGAAGCTGAGCGAAGATGAGTAGGAGGCTGGCGTACCAGTTTTATTACTATCTAGTATTTCTGTTTCCGCTGTTTGAGTTGCTTGAGAGTTACAGTGAGGCCTTATGTACAAACTTTGATATCAGTTGGATAATCTTTCTGGATGTTGAGAAAGTTTCAAAAGTTTGCTATATGATACCTCATTACTATTACCTGTTGTATATGTTCTATTATATTTCATCCTTGCGTTGTGAGTTCTACGACAGGTTTCGATGTGTTTACCTACTCTGATGATCGTCCATAGCAGCCTGGCACACCTTTCAGCGCATTATTCCACTTGTTTAGTGCGGGGGTTATGGGCGGTCGTCACATTGTGCTAGTGCATATAATTTAAACTTCTTACATAATGAAGACTAATAAATTTCTTTTATTGTATTCAAATACACATAATTTATACCATAATTCTACAAAAAAAACTGCATGGATAATATTCAGATGTGAATATCTTCATATTCACGTTTTTTCGAATATCGATATTTATTCGTTTTTCGAATATGGGCAAATCTTAAAATTTTCAAATATGCATTGACAGTCCGAGAGATGCCCAAGGAAAAGCAACATTAGGTCCGGAAGAGATGGTATGTGGCTTCTTGCTCGTTCTATTTACTCATCAAGACTAGGTTTTAAGACACGATGGATGGTAGGAGAAGACATTGACAGTTTTAGGTGAGTTGATGACGAACGATAATGGTGCATTCGAGCGTGACATTTGGGCGAAAAAGATAAATGAACGAGGTATGTGTTTGTGACTACAAACAAATTTGAGCAGCATATTTTAAATATGATTTATAATTCGTTAATTATATGTTTATAACAGTGTAATATGCATTTAATAATTATTTAAATGAAACTGAAATAAATTGCAAAATTTTATCAAAATAAACAAATATGCTTTTTATTTCAAACAAATAAATTGTGAAAGTTTAACCTAACTCATTGTTGGAAGTTTGTCAATTTAGTAGGATGCACGGGCAACGCTCCTGCTCAATGTGATCAACCTAAATTGTACAAGGTTTTACTTTTAGAAAATTATAGGTACATAAATTTAATTAGTTTTAAACATTTTTAAATAATTTATAAAATGACATCAACATTAGAGTTAGAGTGCTCAACGCATCGGATACAAACGAGACATTTTCCTCTAGCCAGCCAATGGACTTGGGGACTAGGTTAACACCATTAGCGTGTCCAAAGCGTCAACAACAATGTCATGCCAAAAAGCGAGTACGAACGATCTTTAAGGGTGTGTTTGGGATGAACAATAACATGACATTTGAGCATGATATTTGGATGGGGAATGTGTGCGTGGAAGATGAATAACGTGCATGCGTTTAAGTCTACGAGTATGATATTCAATTTATGATTTTATATTTTTAATTGTATAATTAATTATTTTATTGTTTTTCTATTTAATTTGCATTTAATAATTAAAAACAAAACACAGTGTTACAGACTCGTATTTTGTTAAACCACGCCAATACATCATAAATTCCAATACTAGTAAATAAAACAAACTAGTAAATAAAACAAACTAGAAAATTAAACCAAACAAACTAAAGACCACTGTGGAACATGCCAATATGATAAGTCACAAACTCGATAATCATCATACAAGAGTATCTCCACTACATCTAAGACTAAGAAATCATTGTGAAAAGCCTTTATAATCTCTCACTTTGAGCACTACTAACAAAATATAATAGCTATATGGTACAACATTGGTAGAATGGTCTCTCTAAGCAAATGACTATCCATTTACATGCCTGCTTGAGTTATCCTGCTCAATCGGCAACTATGTTTGGTTTGAACGGGTTGGTGTCTATAGTCATTCAATTGCCCTATAAATACTAATAGAACAATAATATATAGCAATGGCGTTTCTGACAGCCACCGACGGACCATCGAAATTTTATTGATGGCTTCCAATGTAAAATCATTCTCGTGGCATTTTTGCAAATAAAACGTGCTAGCCATCAGAAATGGTCGAAAGATCAACGTAAATCATCCCTTGATGACCGTTACAAGCCATCGGAAAATATCGTGTATCCTGAGAGCCCCGAGACCTGCAGCTTCACCCCCATCCCTCATGTTAACCAAAATCATACTTCCATCACCTCCTCCTCGTCATCATCCAGCACTTCGCGCCTCCAAAATCATCTCAAACTTCATCATTCTCCACTTTCATCAACTCCCCATCATTCACCTATCTGTAATCAATTTTTATTCTTGAATTTTAACTAATTTTAATTAAATTAGTGTTAATTTGTTATTATAGTTTATAATACCCTCATTGATTGTTTAGATCACTTCATTGAATGTAAATTACAGTTATTATCCTCTAAATGTCGAAAACAATAATTTGTTTAAGGTGTATGAATTTATTAATTAAGGTATATGAGTTTTAGTACTTGGTTGGATTAATTAGTGTGGATATGCATAATTTATTGTATGTGCTTTCTAAAATATCGAAAACGATAATTAACTTTACATAACGGTTATTATAATTTTAAATAAGTGCACATGCGATAAACTAGTATATATATTGCAGTTTAATTTTTTAAATATAACATTATATATATAAAACCAAATTTTCTAAATAATATAAAGGAAAAGTCTATTTAGACACAATAGAGTGACAAAAACTAGACAAAAACAATCTAAACCATTAGATCTTCCCCTGAATTCTATTTACCACAAAAGGAATCCAACGGTTCACAATTTGTGCGTCTAATCTTGTGTTTGATTTTGTAACCCAATAGCCGCTCTCTAATATAAATTATGTAATAAATATATTCATAAATTTCTTAGAGAGTTTTTGGTTCCGTCTAAAAATAATTATATATGATCATTATATGTGTATTCATTTTTGCCATAGGATAGGCATCTATTTCATCAAATATAATATTTGTTGGATTTGTCTCTGTATTTAACCGGTTATAAATGCAATAAAGTAATTACATTTTGTTAATCAATTCATTTTATTCACAAGATTTTGACAACACTTCCATTTGTTTCCGATATGCAGACATTTTGTACGATTCTGGAAACAAAGGGGAAGTGCATTCGAAATTTTGTTGAATTGTCTAAAATAAAATGATTTATGAAATATAAATACTACCGGCCGTTAATGTAGAAAACAATAACATAAAAAATGATATCATAATGTCAATCGTAAAATGTGTAAGTGAAAATCAATAGTTGAATTATGATTAAAGGAACATTAAAATGTATAAATGAATTGAATAATAAAATTAAAAAGAATAATATTATATAAATAATAATACATTAAACTGTATAAATGAACTGGAAAACAAAAATTCAATTCTTTTTCTAATATATATCATATATTATGAAGCAGGAAAAATAATCAATTATTTTATTGATCGGAGCATGACTAATCAACAACGAAAGGAAATGAGAGGCTTAATAAGTGAATATTTATATAATGGAGTACACATTCATTTAATTTGCTTTAGGTAAATAATGCAAATGATGAAGAAATTCATTGTTCATGTACTAAATACGAATTATTGAATCATTTGGTATTAGACACTTTTAGAGTTCATTTGCGTCAATACGGTTTCGTGCTTAATTATTTGGTGTTGGGCGGTTATGGAAAACTTGTACCACCTCATCTTGTTGTACAGTCATAGGAGGAGGTTGGTAATAAATTGTTGCGACAGATCTCATAGAAGATATGATTTAAGATGCAGCATATTCTATGTTCCCTACTGTTGAATCTGGTGATGACGATGTTAACATTGAAGAAGAACCAAATACTAAAGTAAAAAATCTATGGTTTATTGGATGCTCTAATAAGCCCCTTTGAAATGGTTGTATAAGAGGTACTCAATTATCAGTAACTACAAAACATACTACAGTGAAATCAAAATACAATCTCACAGAAGTTAGATTTACACTTGTTGTACAAACTACAAAATAACATATGCCTTTTGATAATTTAATGTGCAAAAATTATTATAAAGTAAAAAAATTGTGTCGGCATTTGTTTTGTCGTATCAAAAAAATATACATTTAAATGGTTGCATGTTTTCGGAAAGAAGATATTAATTGTGGAAATTATACAATATGTAACTTGAAAAGATACAAAACAAGAAAGAAGAATAGTAAGAAAGTTTGGTACAAACGCATGCATTATATACATATCACTCCTGGGCTTCAAAAGTTATATGCATTTTTTTATAACGATGCATCATATGAGATAGCAATGTGTGAGAACATAGAAAGAAGGTACTTTAGCATGCTCAGCTGATGGAGAAGTATGAAAGCATTTCGGCGAGAGATATCCATTTTTGTAGGGGAGAGCCAAACGTTAGACTTTGTTTATGCACAAATGGATTTTAACCATTTTCTCAGTTTGGTTTTAAATATTCATCTTGGCATATAATTGTTATGTCTTATAATTTACCTCTACGGATGTGCATGAAAACTCCTTAAATATTCTCATAATTATCATCCTAGACTCTAATGATTCAATACAAGGAATCAACATTTATTTATAAATGTTGACTGAAGTTTTCAAACATTAAGGTACAAAGGAGTTGAAACATATAACATTTTAGAAAAATAAATTCATATGTTTTTTCTTTTGTTAGAAACTGGAGTGCCTATAACACAGTGTTGGATGGATCTTATGGCAATTCAAACACTATAGGGGTCAAGCTTATATTTCAAATTTATAAACTAACTTATGAATTGAACACTTTAACTATTCAAATTGCAAGCGGAAAGAAATAAGTACTAAAATGAAAATAGTAAAGTAAGTAAGACTAGGATTTTTGTACTAATTTGGATTAACCAATCCTACATCCAGTCCTGCACTCCACATGCAAAATTTCATTATAGTTGCTTTCTTTCCACGGTTGTCAGGAACACCTTTACAATCTTGATTTTAGAAGCCATAAGATACATCTTATCCTTATCAACATCAACAAATTATGGCAGGTAGTCGTATCTTCAATACAGATTCTTGCATATTCGGTACAATGATTCTATAGACCCCAGTAGCAATATATATTTGAATTCTACGAGTTGGATAAAATCCGAGAGAGAATGATGTGAATTGAAGTACAACTCTCTGATATTTTGTGGTTTGCAAATCCTTGAAGAATTGGAGTGAAAGAGAGTGGATTTGCCAAGAAAATTGGAAAATATTAAATGGATTTGTATTGCAAATGTATGGAGAATAAGAAGTAGGAGAAAATAAGAAAATTTGATGTTAAATTCGTTTTCAGAAGCCTTTAAATAGTGGTTGAAGAAATGTTTCTTTTGGTGAAGGGAAATGTTTGTTCATAAATTTGAAATTTTTAAAATGGCTAGTATTTCGACATGTACTACCGCCCATGTCGACATCCCCCCTCCACGTCAACATGTGCTAACCCCCATGTCTACATCCCTCTTGGAACAAAATTCCCCTTACCATGTCAACATGTACTACTCCCCATGTCAACATCCTGCTGGTATCAAATCTTATATTTTGTCGATTTAGTTAAGGCCAATGGTTGATGAGATTCAAGTCTAATTGCCATGGGATCTTTAACTAGATATTCCAGGGTTCGACTAGCTCCTCATCCCTTCAAACACCTCTGTTCCTCAACATTCTTCTCTAATAGGTTTTGGCCTTCTATTGCTTTGATTATCCTTCCTCTGTAATTCTTTCATTGCTCTGATTAACCTTCTTCTTTAATTCTTCTTTTGTATTCTTGTTATCTCTATAAATGTCTCCATAATATATCTGATGTAACTACACAATTTGAAGATATGTAAGTAGTAATTTTTATATGGTTATTGTCATCAAAATGAATATCTAAGGTATTAAAAATCTCCCCCTTTTTGATATTGACAACCATATACATATTTGAGAGTTAAAATTCAATATTTTTATATACGACCCTCTAACTCTATGCACTCGCCCAATCATTTTGTCCAGTATATTTATACATTTTCTCCCTCTTTGGCATCAATAAAAAGGACATAAAGAGTCGTTTAACTCATTGTTAGACAATATTAGAGTTTGTATGTAGAGATGAATGCTTGTAAATAAAATACAATAAGGGAAACCAAATAAATATGTATCCTCTAACTCTGTGCACTCGACCTATCATTTTGTCTAGTATATTTGTACATTTTCTCCCCCTTTGTCATCAAAGAAAAGGACATAAAGAGTCATTTAACTCACTGTTAGACAATATGTAGAATTTGTATGTAGAGATAAATACTCATAAATAACACACAATAAGGGAAACCAAATAAATTCAAAACAGGAAATAAACTTTATTAAATAATTTGATGAGTTTTAGAGTTACCGACTTTGTTGATTCCAACAACCAATCCTTTTCATATTTATCTAAGGTTCAATTGATTTCTCGTCATATGCTTTAAGTGTATGTTATTTGGAACCTGAAAATTATAAAAAATGCACACTAGTACCCTTTTTATTATAAGGTCCATGCGTTAAATTTTGGGATGCCAAACCCATGAAAAGTTTGATTTCCCTTTCAAAATATAATCATTAGATGGTTGAATGCTATTAATAAAATCATTAATATATTTTTCTTTTTCAATATTATCTAACCTTTTTGGATCCCATAAGTTAATGAACCTATTTGGAGGATTTAGCTTTAATTTTCTAGATTTTGGTTTGAACTTGGTAAAGTTAATGTATCTAACTCTCTACTTGGTTTTGTTCAAAACAAATGTTGTTTTCCTTCTATAAATATTTGTCATATTCACTATAAGAATACACTTAATTCTTTTACATAAAATATTCTACGTCGTTCCTATTGTAACCTTGGGTCAAACCCAATTAAAATACTAGCGAAATTCACACTAGACCTTAGCTTTGCTACCTTGGCATAATTAATTAAAGGTATACTAAAATATTAAACTAAGAAAAAAATCTTAAAAGACATGTAATGTGATAATAATTACAACATATAACAATTATGAGAAATTTATCATACTAAAATAATAGGTAACGTCATGTATTCTAACGGTCGAATAATTAATTTATTTAATTATTTAATAACGGTTTCGTAATTTTAAATGACTTGAATTAAATAATATTGAATATGTAATTAATATGAATTATAGAATAATATATTTAATTCTGAATTTTATCGGAATTAAGTTGAATTTACAATACTATGTGTATTGGATTATTTAAAAATATTTAATCCAGTTTAGAGTTGAATTATATTAACAAATATATTTACAAACGTCATTTGAATGTATTAATTATATTATAATTTAAAACAAGCTTGTAATGACATGGTAGTTTGTAATATTGAGTTTTGAACTTCAATTGAATATACATAACCCGTTTTAAGTCGGATTTCTTTGAAACAAGAAACGTTCGAATCTAGTGAACTATATTTTTCTAATGGAAGAGAAAATCGAGATTTCGTCTATTAGATTATGAGTTATGTCCAAATCAAATTTCCAGAAAGTCGCTATGGAATTCGTTTATAATTTATGATGGTTTATATATAGATAGAATATCGATTTAACTCGAATTTTGAAACATCGAGTTATAAATCTATGTATGTCTATTTCGGAGCTATACGATATTTTATTGAGATATATATACGATAATATTAATTTATTAATATTAAATTGTTTTTAAATATGTTAATATTTAAATGGGTTTATTTAGACCTTAGAAAATAGGTATTTTTGCAAATGACCCCCCTTTTTAACGAAATTAATTTTGTTGGATCCGGAATATTTAATTATTGTTAAATATCAAATTTCGTGATTTTTGGAGTCAGTATGTGGCCATGTGGAATTTTAATGTGAAAACACTCAATAATTTGACTTTAAAAATATGCTGTGTGATCAAACGGACATGGAATTCGACGAAACAAGTTTTGTTGGATCTGTAATGTCAAAATATAGCTGTATGTCCATTTTCGTAGAATTTGGATATTGTATGTGATCATAGGGATTTTTAACGACAAATGCAAACAACGTTATAATATAAGTTAATATAATATTCGAATAAAAAAATATTTTTACTATCCTATAAATACCACAACATCTCTAACCCTAAACAAAAAAATAATTCCGTGGTCAAAAGAGTGAGCCACCATCTGCTCAAACAAAAATGAGGAATGCGTGAGTTTTAAATTCAAGATGAAATCGTATAAAATTCCGTAAATTACAAAACTAATGTATTTGGATTGATAAAAGGATTCTCTTCAATCATATGTGAGTTTTCCTTGGTTCGATACATTTTCATTTTGATGTATTTTACACAGCATGACCTTTAAACGATTTAGGGTTGAGATTCTCTAAATTTTGAAGCATCTAATCATGAAACTGAATTCGTATTTGGAGTGAGAAGGTGGAGTGGAGCTCGCGTGAGGTTTTTGGGAGGATTTGAGTTAAAAAACTGTCGATGTCCACTGTTTATGGCATCGGTACCGGCTGTTGACGCGGTGGAGAAATGTAGTGCGAGTTATAGGAGAAGGGTATTGGGGTGTTGAGATTTCAATGGAAAAGCTAGCGGTGATCTCGTAGTAAGGCCGATATCAAAATTTAATTAAGTTTCAATTTAAAATAAAATAGTGTATTTGCTTAACATTTTCATATCTTGATCATACTTTATCGGATTTTGACAAAACAAGATCTGTTGGGATCGTATGGACGAAGGCTTCATGATGGAAGTAATTTGGAGTGAATTGGATATCGTTACAAATTATGGTAGAATAAAAAGCCTGATCTGAGTTAACGACAGTTTATTGTTATTTAACGACAAACGTCCAATGTGAGTAAACTCACAAACTCTGTCCCGTTTATATTTTTAAAAATATAATTTATATTGATAAAAATGATTTAATGCTGTGTGTGATGATTGTTTGGGTGAATTTTCGATAATTGGTTGAGATAATTTATATATATAATTATATATATATAAGTCGTTGTTTAAATATTGAGTTCATCTGTTATACAACTTCATATTGATTTGAAATGGATATAATTTATGTAATTAGCATCTATGGATGCAGGGAAACAGGTTAGAGAGATCCAACTGGATTCCTCAAAATTTATGCATTGTTTTTCGTATATTGTAATATATGATGTGATATATAATCTGTTATTAATTACGTGTAATTGGATGGTATTGATCCTTTTATTTTTGGTATTTTAAATACCATAAGTAATATTGGAATATAAAAAGGAATTTTTGAAGTGGATACTGAATTTAAGAATTTTATAAAAAATCAAATGGATTTTATAAAACGAGATATTTGAAAATTAAATAAGGAACTTCTGTATAAAAATATTAACGGTTATATGGAAGTGCAAAAGACCGTTTTTGGGTTAAAATACTTAGTGGAAATAATAAGAAGTAAATAAAGAACTTTATGGAATAAATATAGTTTTGGAAATTAGTAGAATTATAAAAGGGAATTGTCAAGATATAAAAGAATTAAAAAGGAGATTTGTTTAAAGTAGACATTAAATTGAAATCTGTTTTTAACAGGTAAATTGAGAAGAATAATTTATAAATTATGTTTATAAATCAATAAAATATTTATCACTGGATAAATAAAAATATATGTCCGGATTTATATAGAGAAGTAAAAATCAGTTTTAACACCGATATTTGGAATTGAATGTGAACGTAGCAGTTATAAAGGGAATTATCAATGGGATTATTGGTGTTGGAAATAAAATAGGATTTTGTATGAATAATTCTATAGATAGAAGTATGAATAGAATTTGGAAATGGGATAATATTTTTAAATGCGAAATCAAACTGAATTGATTATATAAAAGAAATATTATTCACATTCGATGTGAATAATGGATTAAATATTTTGCAAATAAAAACATATATAAAGTAAATTGGGTTTTTGAAATAGGAATTTGAATGAGATAGGAAATTTTGTTAAAATATAATAGTGGATTCTATTTGGGAAAAATGGATTAGTTGTGGGTTTATAAAATGACTCGATAAATAGGAATTTAACCTGTAATAATATTTATAAATTGAAATAAAGTTTTGATTTGATAGAACATGAAACGACCCAGACGTCCCCGATCCCCAAAGAGACGTAGGAGCCCAGATTGCTTTGAGAACACAATGCATTGGAACACAAACACTAGAACATTTCACTGCTATTACAACATTTACATCAGAGTACAAGAGTATATCATAGTATGAATAAATATTACACAGCGGACATACTATATCAGAGATTAAAATTACATTTAAATACATAAATATAATGTGCAGTAGAAAATATCAACAACCAGAACTGAATGAAATACGTGAATACAAAGCTTTCCGAATATAGTTGTAGATGTAAACCAGGATCCTATGAAAAGAAATATCTGCAAAAACCAAAACTACTAGCTGCCCGTGTGGAAAATATAGGAACCTAGAGTTTAGGCAGAAACAATAAACTCCGAGTCATTCATGGGACTAGTGTGAGAAATAAAACAGTTATTAACTTTATTTTAATCTTGGGTAAATCAAGGAATCACGCCGTATAACACAGAACAGGTTTTCTCCCAAGCATACCACAAACAAACAATGCAATGATAAAAAAAAGGAAAAATGAAGCCATTATAAGACTCAGGTCCCATTACACAATGCAACGCAAGCCGGAGGATAAAGTTTTACCTTATAATGGCCAAATATTCTTGGTACGTGAAATTAATCTTTTATTACTGTAAGTGCATAGTGTAGAAATCAATTTCGAAAGTAAATGTATTAATCCTAGACGACATAATACCCCATCCTATTATGTCGCCAAATATATAGGCATACAACAAAAACCGCAAAGCTCGTATTGGAAAGTTGGATTTCCATCATTATAGCTGCTGATTCGAAAGATCGATCATGGAGTGCAATACTCCACGGCTTACGTCAAGGGCTTTTGGAAAACACCACCGTAATGCACATCCGCCAATATGCATATGACAATCAGGTATTAGACTTATCCCTACTGGTGTGGGGCGACCACACCCAGCATCATCTCGGTCCACCGAATCCATGACAACCCTAAGGCTGTCTATCCTCATCTCAAAAGTATATTGATCAAACCATCAGTTCACCATCATACCGGTGTGTGAGGCTTGCGAATCAATGCTACACAAAGCTGCGCTACTTAAAGCTGTTCTTTGATCATCAACCACAAGGCTCTGCTTTTCAACAAAAGCCTTGATCCATGCATCTCAGCATGTCACATTGTCAATCCATACAATACAATTGATTTCTGTCAATATATAATCTCTAAGCTCGTACATCTCTGAGAAGGGTGTTAAGCAAAAGAATAAATTCTCCGCTACCAAACAGATATATATTTAGCAGAGAACAACGAATTCAACATAAAGGAATACAATGTCAGACAAAACATCCATTTGCAAGTCCGTTCCGTGTCTGAACGAAACAGGAGGCACCTTATTCCTCATCCCATATGTCCAATACAGGAGAGAGGCCCTCGCATATCCGGACAATCAACAAGCACGTCCGAACCACTACGACTATAACCCCGTCATGGGAGCTAACCAAATCTAAGGAATCAGTATTAATCCATTCGATATGAAGATCGTCGGTCTTGCACCGTCAATAATATCTTCGACTTTTAATCGTCGAATCAGTTATTCAGAATGGGTTAAACCCGGTCTTTCCGAATAACTCGCGTATTTTATAATCAGGTGCTATAAAAACACATTATACACCTCATTCCAATCCCAAATATTCTTTAATTCAAATATTCTACATTAGGAATTAGTTCCATAAATCTTATCAACGATTTAATTCATTTAAAGGGCTTGTTTAAATCATCACTTAGAAACCATTTCAAAAGATTTTGTATTATCTTTCACAACTTTAAACCAAATTACGGTTTATCAAACTAATCGGGATTATCGAACCATACCAATGTAGTCATTTATTTAATTTTTCTAATCCTACCCTATTCATTCCATTGGGCAAAACTAGTTGTACTCCATATCTAACACCCACTGTGTTATTGGTAAATTCAATTACCATTTGTAACACCCCACGTCCGTTAATGTCACTCACTAAGGGAATGCATTAACTTTCATGGAGCATTATAGGTGTATAAAACAGAACATTACAAGACAGATATATAAAATGGTACTTAAAAATTCAAAATTTATTCATTGCAGCGGAAAAGCAAAACATGTTTGGTTACAACATCAAAACCACATACTAAAGCCAACTACACAAATATCCATTTTGAACAAATTATTATCAGAGTACATAAAAGCAAAACCATAATCCCACTCCGACTAGCCATAATGAAAATGAGATAAAGCTGAGCATTACTTTCAACACTTCCAAGCACTTCAAGAAGAAAGAGATCCAAGTCAAGCTTCACTAATCCCACCCTGAGGACTTAGGAGGGGGGGGGGGGAGAAAGAAAAGAGGCGAAACAAAAAGGGTCAGACATAAGTCTGGCGAGTCCAGTGACTTTAACAATATTATCAGTAAAGTAATATGATAAGAACATAAACTGGATATAAGAGATGACTATAACATAAGCAGATGTGATAAAGTAAACAAGATAGAACATTGACTGCGCTCCTAACCACTATAAGATATGTTCTGCACCGTACCAAAATACTAGTTACATATTAAGAGATGATCCCTCCCTACTGATCATAATAATGGTAGCTTCGTGTACTCCTAGCTGCTCTCGTAGGCGCCCCACTTGCTCCTACCACCACTAGTTGTACCCACTACCCTTCCCATTCGATCGGCTCCCTAACCTTGTAGATACCTGTGCTGGTCCTACAATAGGGTGTATCACTCCCTAAGGTGGCAACCCCGATACTACTGAAATGCACAGCTTATACCTACACGATGCAACAGCGTCTTACCTACCAGCCCGGACCCACGCACGCACATGACTCCATTGGACTTGCACTGTCATCGCTAACTCTTTATTGACCACTTACAATCAACCCCACTAAGTGTGTCCCTGTCCTCGACCTAGTTTGAGCTCATATAGATACTAATATGGGTTACCTGTTGAAAAGGGTCCACCCACTTGACATAAGCTTCCCTCCTAAGCTTGGTCCCCACTAGCAATTCCCACTTCACCCCTCTTTATCCCCATGTCTAATCACATGTCTCATCTTGGTTAAGTGATTTAATTATGTTTCACATGCTACCCAAGTTGCCCACATAACCCTTTATTATTCCCATGTCTTACCACATGTCCTATCTTGGTTAAGTGTTCATTAATTCATTATAACCGTAATCTTGCAAGACCTCCCACATTAGATTACCGTTTTGCGGTTGCTGGATTTGCTGGGCGGTTCCGGGCAGGCTTATACCGCAATCCGAATCTAACCTCGTGTCTTTGCATTACACATCTAGTTTCTGCCTTTGACCTCTCACATTAGATTACCAAATTGCGGTTGCTGGATACGCCGGGCGGTTCCGGGCAGGCTTATACCGCAATCCGAATCTAACCTCGTGTCTTAGGCATTCATTATCACTTTCTGGATTCAAGTCCCAATTTCAAATCTTTGGATTACAATATATTCGAATTACCCATAATTTTCAATCTAAATTATGTTTATAATCTCGTGTGCCAAATTATGCCCAAACCCATTTTCATAGTTATTAACAATTTATGCCCAATCTCATGTATACAAGTCATACTCAATTATGCCCAAACCAATTTTCCATATTCATCAACAATTTGTGCCAAATCTCATTTTATTGCATATTTCCCAAACTTTTCCAAATCGTTCCAATACGTAAATCTCAATGCAATATGTTAGGCTCGAAGTTAGCCTAATCTCATAAAGAAAAAGGAAAAGAAGAAGGGAAGAGAATCAAAACATCAAAACTGGCATAAACATGTAAATGAGCATGTGAAATGAATAACGACAAAGTAGATCAGATAGGCATATGATAATAGCAATTGGGTATGAATCTAAAGGATAATAAATTACACAAATTGATATGATTCATCTTATTTATAGGCATATACATCAGATCCAATGTACAATCCTATCACAGTTTACTTTTTAATTTAATTATATGTGAAAGTAACATAGACTCACAGCGACAAGATTCTTAGAAAAGAGAATTAGATGTTGTTGTAGAAATTTTGATCTTGAATAATCTCTACTTTGATTTGTAGATCTGATCTTCTAATTGGGATACTCCTATTCTGATTTGTTTTGGTGGAGAAGAAAGGCTAATTTAGATTAGAGCAGCATGGAGGCTTCATGGATGATAACAATGAGATTACAGTTAGGTTTAGGTGTTTATTTATAGATGTATTAGGTGAATTAGGACCTTTAGATTAGATTAGAGACCATTAGAACCACTCAGATTAAAAGACACGTCACCCAGCCAATCCCAGAAAGACACGTCATCAATGGAACTCTCCAGAATTCTGCAGAGCTGGCTCGGCCTGGGCGCACTTCCCAGGTGCGCCAGTGCAATTTTGTTCTGGCGCACTTCACAAGTGCGCCAGTTATCCTAGCTTGTTTTCTTATTTTTCTGCCCAACTTCTATCGTCCGTAACTCCTTCATACGTATCCGTTTTACGCAAACTCAGACTCTATCTCAAGCAGAATTCCAAGATGAACGCAATGGCGTAACCCGTTTCACTTTGTTCTTATTTAAAAATTAATTATTCTTTAATTATCTCTTTTGTCATGTTTTAAAATTACGAGTTGTTACATTCCCCCCACTTAAAGGATTTCGTCCCCTAAATCTCGAAGTTGAAAGGAATGTATGTCCTACCATCCATCATCCATCTACTCATCCATCAATCACAGGCATCCATTGTCCTTAAAAGACTTCTAATGCTTTCATGAACATATGCAAAGTGTGTGTATATATCCTTATCCTAATGCAAAATCAGGCGGTCTACTGATTCAGTTGACCTCCTTAATGCAAAACATGATAGTGCCATGCGTCCATTATGTATGCAAAAGAATCCTAATGATACATATCATTTCTATATGAGTGCACAACTATTCATCCAAATGCAACATCCATATGTTAACACATTTAATATAGATCCATTAATTTAAATATGCACACTCACCCATATGCAATATGAGAGTGATTGAGCCGATCTAGTGCCTAATGTGTGTGTAAATGTATCCACGAGCAACCATTAGCAAACACTTACATCCACTTGTATCCACCAAACATAACATGTCTCAAACACATGTTTACAACCATAGGATTTTCTACCTAAAGATCGAAAATATAGTCGAGAGGATACACTAAACGATAGAACAAGTATAAACAAAGCGGTAGAAAAAGGAGAAGTTAAGAACATACCCTCAAAAAGGAAAGGGTACAACGCACGTATCTTATCTTCTGTTTCCCAAGTCTCATCACCCCATTAGACCTTAACATCTCGGTTGCGTAATTTCTTGACCTTCGATCCAAGGATGCATGTAGGAACTCATCTAACCATGGCACCTCTCTCTACTTCCACTTCTCTAAGCATGCTCAGCTCTACTACTTCCACAGTATCATGTAAATACTTTCTCTAATGCGACACGTGAAATATGTCATGAACACCACTAAGCTTCTCAAGTAACTTCACTCTGTAGGCCATCTGTCCAATTCTTTCTGTAATGGAGAATGGCCCTACGAACCTTGGTGCCAATTTCCCTACAGATCCAAAACAAACTACATTACTAAATGGCGATACTTTAATAAAAACCATGTCTCCAACCTCGAACTCAAGATTTGTTCGTATCTTATCAGCGTATGACTTTTGCCGGTATTGTGCTGTCTTCATGCCTCTTCGAATCAAGTCTATCTTCTCCGAAGTTTCTCTAACCATCTCAGGCCTAAGCAAAATCTTATCCGTAGATTCCCACCAATAAGTCGGTGATCGGCAAGGTCGTCCATATAGAGCTTCAAAAGGTGCCATGCTAATACTAGTCTGATAGTTGTTGTTGTAGGCGAACTCTACTAATGGAAGGTGTTCCTCCCATGTCCCTCCAAAGTCCAAGATGCATAACCTTAAAAGATCTTCTAAAATCTGATTCACTCTTTTTGTTTGGCCATCTGTCCGAGGGTGATAAGCAGTGCTCAAACACAATTGCATTCCTATCGCTTCTTGTAAGCTCTTCCAAAACTCACTAGTGAAAATGCGATCTCGATCGCTCACAATACTAGAAGGTATGCCGTGTAGACGAACTATCTCTCGGAGATAAACATATGCTAACCATGCCGCTGTTCTTTTACCCTTAATGGGAATGAAATGGGCACTCTTGGTAAGTCTATCTACTACTACCCATATTCCCGTATTTCCCTTCCTTGACCTCGGCAACCCGTCGACGAAATCCATGGAAACACTTTCCCATTTCCACTTTGGAACCGCTAAAGGGTGAAGCAAACCACCAGGCTTATTTTGCTCAGTCTTAACTTGCTGGCACACTAAGCATCTAGAAATGAACTCAGCCACATCCTTCTTCATTCCGGCCCAAAAGAAAGCTCGCTTCATGTCCCTATACATATTGTCACTACCGGGATGTATGGTCATCTTAGAACAATGCGCTTTCAAGGATTGTCCTTCTCAAACTCTCGCCTCGTGATACGCAAAGTCTCTCATCCCTACGCAAAGAACCTTTTTCATCTATGGTATCCCTAGTAAGATGGCTCGAAGACTCCCCTCTTATGAGCTTGTCTACTATCTCTATCAACTGTGTGTCTTCTCGCTGTGCCGCACCTATCTGTCCTAAAAGCATAGGTCGCACCTCTAATGATGCCAACAAACCGGGTACATAATCGATAGAGGGTCTAAAGTCAAAGGTAGAGATATACTCTAAACTCTGCCGCTCGACAAACAAAGGACTTAAAGTCAACTTATTTCTACTCAAGGCATCAACTATAATGTTACCCTTGCCAGGGGTATATGCAATCTCAAAATCATAGGATGCTAAGAACTCCATCCACCTTTGTTGTCTTAAGTTTAGATCTTTTTGAGAGAACAGGTATTTTAGGGACGTATGGTCTGTATACAATTCAAACCTCTCACCAAGCAAGTAATGGCGCCATGACATAAGCGAAAAAACTATGGCAGCTAATTCCAAGTCATGGGTAGGGTAATTCTTCTCATGGACCTTCAACTGCCTTCCACCATAACATATAACCCTTCCCTCTTGCATCAAAACTGCGCCAAGCCTTGTTTCACAAGCATCAGTATACATTATGAACAAACTACTCCCATCTGGCAAAAGTGGAGCTGTCGTCAATGCCCTCTTCAATCGTTGAAAAAAATCATCATAGTCAAGTCCCAAGAAAAGGTCAAATTCTTTTTTGTTAACCAAGTAAGTGGGGGTGATATCTTAGCAAAGTCCTTGATGAACTTTCTAAAATAGCCCGCCAAACCAAGAAAACTTCTTACTTCCGTTGCATTCTTAGGAATCTTCCAATCTTGGATTGCCACTACCTTCGCGGGATCCACTGCTATCCCTTCTTTAGAGACCACATGCCCTAAGAATCTTACCTCCTTCCTCCAAAAGTGACATTTGGAGAACTTAGCCTTGAGTTGATGTGCTCGAAGGGTCTCTAAGACTTCCTTCAGATGTAAGGCATGCTCTTCCCCGCTTCTAGAGAAGATCAGGATATCATCCACAAAGACTACCACGAACTTGTTTAGAAACTCCCTAAACACCCTACTTATCAAGTCCACGAAATATGCGTGTGTATTCGTCAAACCAAAAGGCACGACGAGCCATTCAAAGAAACCATCTGGAGTTCTAAATGATGTCTTATCTATGTTGTCCTCAGCCACCCTTAGCCGATGAAATCCTATAGCTAAATACAACTGCGAGAAAATCGAAGCACCAACCAACTGATCGAACAAGTCATCTATCCTCGGTAATGGGTGTTTGTTCTTCTTCGTGAGCTTATTCAGCTCCCTATAGTCCTCGCACAATCTAAGCGAACCATAAGCCTTCATGGCAAAAACAACTTGAGTACCCCACTCCGAGTTACTTCTTCTAATGAACCCTTTATCAAGCAACTCATTCACTTGTTTACTAAGCTCCCTCCTTTCTCTTGGAGCCATGTGGCGCACAGGAAATGCAACTGGCTTTGCATTGTCCACCAAATATATACGGAAATCTATCTTCTGTTTTGGAGGTAAGCCCCTAACCTCCTCAAAGACATCTTCATACTCACGGACTACTCGAATAGATTGCAAATCATCAATAGATATGTCAAGAGATTCTAGGTAGCTAAGCATAACAAAACCCTTAGGATCGCATGAGATATCGAGAGTATTCCCCAACCTAGTCAATAGTCTAACTACAGCCTTTTCACAGTAGAGAATGGCACCATACCTAGCTAGCCAATCCATTTCTAGAATCAACCCATAGCCCATGAAACCAAGCACATAAGCATTGCATTCGAACTCAACGCCATACATAGATATTCTCAAATCCCGACATAACATAGACGGATGATCCATACCCACAATAGGATTTGAAACAACAACGGGATCCACTACTATACTAGTATCTAGGTGCAGAGACTCAATAATAGAAGCAGATATAAATGAATGTGAAGTGCCAGAATCAAACAAAGTACGTACAGGATGACCGAAAAGGAAAATCAAACTTTCAACAGAAATGTTTCTACCTCTCTCTTGCATAGCTGCCATGAGAGCATGAACCTGCCCTCCCAAATTAGATCCTGTCCTCTGTCCTTGCCTTTGTCCTTGCCTCCTTGGGCAGTCTTTAATCATACGTCCTGCCTCACCACATTGGGAGTAACCAGTCCTCTTCTTCTTCCTACAGTCCTTCTTCAAATGGCCAGGTATTCCACAATTGTGACACTTTCTTTTCTATGAGCCTTTGTTATCCTTACCGCCCTTCTTTTGTTGTTACTGTGCCTTCTTTGGATCTCCTTTCTTATCCGGTGCCTTATCTACATTAGAACCTTTCTCCTCGTTATGTATCAACGCCATATCAACAAGATTCTTGAAAGTAACCCCCATAGGAATGTGGGACATAGCCAACCCATGTAATGGTTCATTCAGACTCTTGGAAAATCTCAAAGCCTTCTTATGTGGTGTATTAACTAATTAGATACCAAATCTTGCTAACTGGTTAAACTTGTTAACATACTCCTTCATAGACAAACTTGTTTCAAAGCTAAGAACCCCTCCATGTATAAACCCTCCACTGCTTGTGAAAGAAATTTCAACTTGAACCTTTGCCTAAAATCCATCCACGTCCCCACTGCACATCCTCCATTAGTTACTTCCCACCAAAAGGAAGCTTCATCCTTCATTAACCAAGCAGCTAGCTGAACCTTTCTTCCATTGTCTATCTCAAAGACACCAAACAAATCCTCCATTTCCTTGAGCCAATTCGGAGCCTCAACAAACATTTCAGTTCCATAAAACAGTTTTCCGCCCATCACACCGAAGTCTTTGCATATCTTAGAAAAAGCATCTACACGGGGAGGAGGAAGAGGAGTGGCTGCAGCTGGGGGAGGAGGAACGTTTGCCGGGCCTGCGGCAGTAACCCTGGCCTCTAGATACCTTCTGAACCAGCCTAGTATCTGTATGCCCTCCGGTATATCGGATTCCCCAGACATGCTTAAAGGAAAAGGAAGAGATTCAAAACAGAGAATCGAAAGAAAGATATATGGCTTTTGGGGGTTATGTTTTTCATAATAAACCTTTCTCTTGAAAATACCTTCTTTAAAAAATGTTTTTGAAACCGATTTTAAAAATCTTTTATCTTTTCTGGTAACCTTCAGCTCTGATACCACGCGTAACACCCCACGTCCGTTAATGTCACTCACTAAGGGAATGCATTAACATTCATGGAGTGTTATAAGAGTATAGAACAGAACATCACAAGATAGATATATAAAACGGTACTTAAAAATTCAAAATTTATTCATTGCAGCGGAAAAGCAAAACATGTTTGGTTACAACATCAAAACCACATACTAAAGCCAAGTACACAAATATTCATCTTGAACAAAAATTATTATCAGAGTACATAAAAGCAAAACTGTAATCCCATAAGCAGATGTGATAAGGTAAACAAGGTAAGCAAGATAGAACATCAACTGCTCTCCTAACCACTATAAGATATGCTCTGCACCGTACCAACAAACTAGTTACATATTAAGAGATGATCCCTCCCTACTGATCATAATAGTGGTAGCTTCATGTACTCCTAGCTGCTCTCATAGGCGCCCCACTTGCTCCTACCACCACTAGTTGTACCCACTACCCTTCCCATTCGATCGGCTCCAAATACCTGTGTTGGTCCCACAATAGGGTGTATCACACCCTAAGGTGGCAACCCCGATACTACTGAAATGCACAGCTTATACCTACAAGATGCAACACCGTCTTACCTACCAGCCCGGACCCATGCACGCATATGAATTCATTGGACTTGCACTACCATCGCTAACTCTTTATTTACCTCTTACAGTCAACCCCAATAAGCGTGTTGTAACACCCCATGTCCATTAATGTCACTCACAAAGGGAATGCAACAATGTCCATGAAGCGTCATTGTTGTATAGAACAGATAAATTACAAGAATAAATAAACACAGCGGAAGTTAAAACTTATTTTATTGCTTCATAACTAAAAAAACGAGTTTACATAAGTAGTCTCCAAAACCATTACAACATGATCAATAGTCTTTTCCAAAAACTTCAAAGTACATAAAGAAGAAAGTACTTAAATAACATAAGTGCATAAATCCCCACTGAGCATAAGCAAAGCCATAAAGATGAGAGAGTCCAAAGAGATACATCTTCTCTCTTCAAGCAACTGAAAGAAATCGGCACTAAGCTGTAGTATTCTCTCCTTGCAAACCTAAGGGGGGAGAGGGGGGGGGGAAGGAAGAAAAGATGTGGAAAGAAAAGGGGGTCAGACATAAAGTCTGGCGAGTGCGATAACTTTAACAATATAATTATCAAAATAACTAGGATAAGGCATAAGCTGGAAAATAAGGAAATAACTGTGAACAAATGGGTATGACAGAGAAAACAAGGAAATAAGACGAACCAAGATAACGTTAAAGGCGCCCATAATCATTATAAGATAATTACTACACTGCACCAAAGCTAATTACACCGCACCCTTCCCACTCACCCTAAAAGTTGATCCCGCCCACCGAACAAAATAATTATAATGGCAGTTCGTGTACCCCTAGCTTCCTTCATAGGTGTCGTCTACCCCTATCTCCACTAGGTGTACCCACTACACTCCCCATTCTAATTACAATATTTATTCATAATATGGTAGTTATACTCCTAGCTGTCTTCATAGGTGCCGTCTGCTCCTATCTCCACTAGGTGTATCCACTACCCTCCCCATTCCAATTACAGTATTTATTCGTAATATGGTAGTTATATTCCTAGCTGTCTTCATAGGTGCCGTCTGCTCCTATCTCCACTAGGTGTACCCACTACCTTCCCCGTTCGATTGGCTCCCTAACTCGTAGATACCCGTGCTGGCCCCACAGTGGGGTGTATCACTCCCCAAAGTGGCAACCCGGTACAACCAAAAATGCATGGCTTATATCTACACGATGCAACAACATCTTACCTACCAGCCCGGGCCCACACATGCATATGAACCTGTTAGACTTGCGTTGCCACCACTAACCCGTTTTAACCTCTTACAATCAAATCCAGTACATATGTCCCGTCCTCGACTAGGGTCGATCCCACAAAGATACTAATGGGTTACTGGTTTGAAAAGGGTCCCCACACAAGCTTTCCCCCTATGCTTGGTCCCCACTAGAATTTCCCACTTAACCCCTCTTATTCATGTCTTCTTACATTTTTCAACTTGGTTAAGTGTTTATAATTATATCCCACATGTCACCCATGTTACTTACTCAACAAATCAACATGTGTTATTGGTTAAGCTTGTATTAACCCTATCCACTTATCAAACTATTGGTTAAGTTTGTCTTAACCCTACCAGATCAATGTACATTACTGGTTAAGTTTGTCATAAACCTACCCACTTATCATTTTATTGGTTAAGCTGGTCTTAACCCTTTCACTTAGTTTATGATTAGGTACTTCTTAGTCCACAGATACATTGGTTAAGAGAATAACTCCCTAAGTACCAACCTTGAAAACCGAGATCAACATCAGATCATTACTTAGAGGATCACTCACTCAACCAAACTTCTGTTTGTCATCCATATTTGTCTTTAATCATCATTAATTAATTATTGAGACACCTAATCGTATTTCACATGCCACCCAAGGCACCCACTTAATCCCTCATGTCCCACTACATGTTTATCTGGTTAAGTGTTTCTTAATTTTTTAAGACCGTAACCTTATAAAGACCTCCCACATTAGACTGGCATTTGTGGAAGCTGGATTTGTCGGGCGGGTCCTGGCAGTCTTACACCACAAACAAGCCTAACCTCGTGTCTTTACAATTGTTACGCATTTAATTTATGCCTAAGACCTATCACATTAGACTGGCATTTGTGGCAGCTGGATTTGCCGGGCGGGTCCGAGCTGTCTTACACCACAAAAGAGTCTAACCTCGTGTCTTATGCGATTAATTACACATAATTAATTATCCCCAATTTGAATTAATTTCCCTATTCAAATTGTCAATTAATTACAAATTTAACTATGTCCATAAATGACTCAATTATGTCCATCCATTTATGGTATATAAAATTATATCAATTAACATCACATTTAAGGCATTTATGCCAATTCTCAATATTAAATCTTTTAATATTATCCCATTACCCCACGTTGTACGTTCGTTCGTTTAACGTGAAATACACTTTAGACTCGAATAGTCTAACTTATGGAATAAAGAGAAAATATCACAACATGCATAGAATAAAAACTAAAACATAAGGGGTGAACTTGCATGTGTGAATAAGGTTTTTCATTTAAAACTTGCATAAACAATATTCACAAACTTGCATAAACTATGGATGTCATAGATCTAATCATAAGGTGTAAACTTGCATAGGCAATAGTTACAAACTTTACATGATTCATACTCCAACATATATATACTTACATATGTGATTTATGCAACATAAACTATGGTGTAAACTTGCGTCTAACTCACACATGTCATGGTCTAACTTTAGAACCAATTTACACATAAAATAGTTGTCATGAAACATGTAAGGTTGTATATGATTCTCACTAACTTGCATATGATTCATATCTAAATTAACATCTAAACTTGCATACATACATATGATTTAACATATGAATCAGTTCTAACAACATAACCAAACTAGCATATGAAACATCATTATGAATTGATTGTACATAAGCCAACAATTAACATAGATTTACAAAATAGATGATAACATCACAGCTGTACAACATAGATAATAACGTCATAGATTTACAACATAGATAACAACATAACGGTCAATGATTCAGAACATAACCATATAATCCAAATCATAACTCAGCCCAATTAAATTGTTAATTATCTTATTAAAGAAATCGAACTCACAAAAAGAAGGTCTTGCATTCTGAAATCTGAGTTCTGAAATTGATTTAGCTCTCCATTGTAATAGATTTGTTATTGTTTAGATTAGAGTTGAGTAGAACTGAATTGATTAGCTTTGATTTCCCTCTAGTTGGTGGCGGCTACTCTAGGTTACAAGATGACAGCATGACGGCCATGATTCAGATTTTTATTTGATTTTAGGGTTTGAGTCTACCCATGTTTATATAGAATTTCAATTTAATTATAGCCGTCGGATGATCTTAGGGTTAAATAAAACCACTTGTCAGGATAGGGTGGCACCTCAGCCATATTGACTCAGCAAGGAGTCTGAAAGGACTCAGCAATGAGTCACAATATGGATCAGATTGCACCAGAAAGCCGTGCAGGCTTTCTGCTCGGCCTGGGCGCACTTGGGAAGTGCGCCAATGTATTTTTGTACTGGCGCACTTCCCAAGTGCGCCAGTGCATTTTTTTTCTTCTGATTTTTCCGCCTGACTTCGTTCGTCCATATCTCCTTCATCCGGTATCCGTTTTACGCAAACTCGGACTCTATCTCAACCAGAATTCCGAGACGAACACAATGGCGCAACCCGTTTCCCTTAATTCTCACATATGATATTAATTATTCTTTAATTTATTTAATTCGATTATTCAAAAATTCGGGGTGTCACATTCTCCCCTTAAAGGATTTCGTCCTCGAAATCTCTAAGTCAAGAAGAATGTATCCTACCATCCAATCATCCATCTACTCAACCATCAACCACTAGCAACCATGGTCCTTAAAAGATTTCTAATTCTTTTCATTTACATATGCATAGTGTGTGTATATGTCCATATACTAATGCAAAATCTGGCGGTCTACTGATTCAGTCGACCTCCTTTATGTAAATAATAATATTGCCATGTATCCATCATGTATGCAAGGAACCCTATACATATCATTGCTACATGTGTGCACAACCATTCATTCAAATGCAACATCCATATGATACACACATTCAATGCATATTCATTTTACTAAATACATCCATTTATATGCAATATGCATTATGAAAGTGACTGAGCCGATCTAGTGCCTAAAGTGTGTGTATATGCATCCACGAGCAACCACTAGCAAACACTTGCATCCACATGCATCCATCATACATAACATGTCTCAAACACATGTTTCAACCATAGGACTACCCTATCTAAAGGTCAAAGATACTAGCGAGAGGACATACTAAAGATAAAACGAGTACAAGTTAAGCGATAAAGGAGAAATTAAAAGACATACCCTCAAAAAGAAAAGGGTATAATGAATGCATCTTCTCTTCCATCTCCCAAGTAGCGTTGTTCTCATCATCTCCCCATTGCACTTTGACTAGCTTGACCTCTCGATTCCTCAACTTCTTAGTCTCCGACCCAAGAATGCATGTAGGAGCCCGTCGAATCGTCGCATCACGCACTATCTCCACCTCTCTAAACAAGCTCGGCTCTACCACTTGCGTGGTCTTTCGCAAGCACTTCCTCAAGTGTGATACATGGAATACGTCGTGTACACCACTAAGTCTCTCGGGAAACTCTACTCTATACGCCATATGTCCAATCCTCTCCTAGAAAACTTCCTATTTCCGTTGCTTTTCTTGGAACCTTCAATTCTTGGATTGCCGCCACCTTCGCGGGATCCACAACTATCCCTTCCTTAGAGGCCACGTGTCCTAAGAATCCTGCCTTCTTCCTAAAAAAAAGGGAATCAACATAGGGTCCTAAACAATCCATTACTTCACATCCCACTCGAGTCATATCATAACCCTATTGAATCTAACTCAGGGCAGCCCATACCATCGAATAGTCTTATCATGTCATGGTTGCACATCACTTCTCGAGAAAACCAAGATATCATGCAACGAAAATCGCCACAGTTATTTATCTCACATAAACCATCCTAGTCGAACTCGACATTCCCAAAGCACAAGCCTTAAAGGCCTAAACCAATATTAGACAAGCACCCAAGGAATATCTCCTCCGAATTCGGACAATCTACGTAAGATGATACTAGCAAAGCAATCAAACAATTAAGCACCCCACTCCGATATACTACGTCTTATGAACCTCTTCTCAAGCAACTCCCCTACTTGCTTATTGAGCTCCCTCCTTTCATGAGGAGCCATGTGGCGTACTGGCAGAGATACTGGTTTTGCATTGTCTACAAGATAAATATGAAAGTCTATCTCACGCCTCGGGGGTAAACCTCGAACCTCTTTGAAGACGTTACTATATTCATGGACCACACGAACAGATTTCAGATCATCATTGGATACGTCAAGAGATTCTAGGTAACTAAGCATTACTGGACCTCTAGGGTCACAAGAAATATCAAGGGTCTTTCCACAAGGAGTCAAAAATCTAACTACCCTTCTATCACAATCTAGGATGGCACCGTATCTAGTTAGCCAATCCATACCTAGAATCAAGCCGTAGCCCATGAAGCCAAGAACAAAGGCGTTGCATTCAAACCCAACGCCCAAGATAGAAACTCTCAAATCCCGACAAATCATGGAAAGATGAGCCGAACCACCAATAGGATTTGAGACTACTTTGGGATCCGAAACTAGACTAGTATTTAGGTGCAGTGTTTCAACTAACGAAGCAGATACAAACAAGTGTGATATGCCAGAGTCAAACAAAGTACAAATAGGATGATCAAACAGAAAAACTAAACTTTCAACGGAAATTGTTCTACCTCATTCTTGCAGCGGTGGGGCCATGAGAGCCTAGACCTGCCCTCTTGCCTGCCCTGGTGCCATGAGAGCCTGAAGCTGCCCTCCCGAGGTAGACCCTTGTCCTTGTTTCCTTGGGCAGTCCTTAACTAGATGACCTGCCTCTCCACAGGGGAAACAACCGGTCTTCTTCTTTTTCCTACAGTCTTTACTCAGATAGCCTGGTCTCCCACAATCAAAGCACTTCTTCTTTCTCTTGCCATTGTTGTCTTTACCACCCTTCTTGTTCTACTGTTGCTGTTGCGATTTTTGATCCCCTTTTTTCTCGGGTGCTTTATTAGCATGGCGCCTTTCTCCTATTCATGCATAGGCGCCATGTCAACTAGTCTCTCAAATGTGGCCCCCATAGGGATGTGGGTCATAGCTAACCTATGTAGTCGTTCGTTCAAACCCTTAACAAAGCTTAGGGCCTTCTTTTCGGGTGTATTCACCAAGTCCAAGCCAAATCTCGCCAACTGATTGAACTTGTTGATGTATTCTTTTACTGACAGATTCCCTTGCTTTAACGCCAAAAATCTTTCCATATATAAATTCTCTTCAGCCCATGAGAGAAACTTTGCCTCAAACCTATGCCTGAAATCTGGCCATGTATTAATTGAACGCTCCCCATTAGTGACCTCCCACCAAAATGAAGCTTCGTCCTTCATCAACCAAGCAGCCAATTGGACCTTCTTACAATCGTCCAAATCGAAAATACCAAACAGATCCTCCACTTTTTTCAACCAATTTCTAGCTTCAATGAACGTTTCAGACCCACTAAAAGATTTTCCACCCATCGAACGAAAGTATTTACATATCTTAGAGAAAGTATCTCCACACGGAGGAATGACTGGAGCTGGGGGAGGAGGAGGAACGTTGGCTGGACCCGCTGCAGCGGCCCTAGCCTCGAGATATTGACGAAACCAACCGGGTACATGAACACCCTCTGGTATCTCAGATGCCCCAGACATGTTGAAAAGAAAAAGAAAGAGTTTCAAAAAAGGGGAAGCGAAAGAGAGATGTATGGCTTGTGTGGTAAAGTAAAGTTCCTTGAAAATAGCTTCTTTAAAACAAGTTTTTGAAAATAGTTTCTAGGAAAATAATACTTTTGAAAACTCCTTTCAAAACTTTTTATCTATTCTTGTAGCCATAGCTCTGATACCACGTGTAACACCCTATGTCCATTAATGTCACTCACAAAGGGAATGCATCAATGTCCATGAAGCGTTATTGTTGTATAGAACAGATAAATTACAAGAATAAATAAACACAGCGGAAGTTAAAACTTATTTTATTGCTTCATAACTAAAAAAACGAGTTTACATAAGTAGTCTCCAAAACCATTACAACAGGATCAATAGTCTTTTCAAAAAACTTCAAAGTACATAAAGAAGCAAGTACTTAAATAACATAAATGCATAAATCCCCACTGAGAATAAGCAAAGCCATAAAGATGAGAGAGTCCAAAGCGATACATCTTCTCTCTTCAAGCAACTGAAAGAAATCAGCACTAAGCTGTAGTATTCCCTCCTTGCAAACCTGAAGGGGGGGGGGGGAAGGAAGAAAAGAGGTGGAAAAAAGGGGGTCAGACATAAAGTCTGGCGAGTGCGATAACTTTAACAATATAATTATCAAAATAGCTAGGATAAGACATAAGCTGGAAAATAAGGAAATGACCGTGAACAAATGGGTACGACAGAGCAAACAAGGAAATAAGACGAACCAAGATAACGTTAAAGGTGCACCTAATCATTATAATATAATTACTACACTTCACCAAAGCTAATTACACCGCATCCTTCCTACTCACCCTAAAAGTTGATCCCGCCCACCGAACAAAATAATGATAATGGCTGAAACACCCCACCTCCGTTAGGGTCACTCACAAAGGGAATGCCCTAATTTTGGTGGAGGTTTTTAAGTATAAGTCACAGATACACAAAACAGATATAAATACACATATTTTTAAACAGCGGAAAACACAGCAACTTTTATTTCCTCAAAATACGTGTCATACAAACCATACTATAATTGTCTTACAATACTTCCAAAAACATTACATTTCCATAACTGTCTTGATTTTCAAAGAAGCATAAACATAAAATAAAGCAGCAAAATCCCCATAATGATATCCGAAGCCATGATGCAAACAAAAGAGATCCAAACCGTACATCTACTGTCTTCAAGCTTGTAAAAGAGTCAAACTAAGCTGAGTTGTTTCCTCCCTGTGGACCTGGGGGGGGGGGAGCGAAAGAAAAGAAGACGAAAAGAAAAACGGGGTCAGACATAAAGCCTGAGTAAATCTAGTGACTTTTCAGTATATGAATAAGAAAAGGATATGATAGACACAAACTGAAAACAGGATAGTATCATAACTAAGGGAGTGTAGTCCAGAATCGAATATACTATCGAACCCACACTATATCTCTGCATTTACTAGGATTATTCTAACTGGCACCCCATGCTAAGGGTGAAATGATCCTTTTTGTTTTTACTAAAGATCGGCTCCTACTCGTACGTGTGTCTTACGGCTCCCCCAAGAAGTGGAGATACCTATTCTGGTCCCACCATGGGGTGTATCAAGACCCATGGTGGCGGCTCCGACACAATTACTAGAAGACATAGGTTATACTACTGGTGCCCCCAGTGCCCTGCTTGTCTGCTCCGGAGTGCGTGCACGACCACACACCGTTAGACCTACACTGTGCACCCAACAATTGCCGTTATTTGACCGCTTACATTCAGCCTAGTAATCGTGCCCCACCCTGCCTAGTTTCAGGGTACCGTTGATACCTAAATTGGGTTACTGCTGAAACGGGTCCCTACGTTACCAGGGTTTTCTAGTCAAACATGTTAAGTGGTTAAGTGTCTGTATATACCTAACCCCACCCATCAATATTTGTTAACATGTTGAATCTTTGGTTAAGTGTTTTCAGTTGGCTTAACCCTACCACCTGTCCTTAGCCTTTTAGAGCACCGACCACTCACATTAGACAGATATCACTACGGTTACTGGATGTGCCGGTTGGTTCCGGGCAGGTTTACACTGTAGTTCAGTCTAACCTCGGGCCTTTATTGGGCTCAATGTTTAACCACCCACATTGGATAGGTATTGTTGTGACTACTGGACAGCCGGGCGGGTCCGGGAAGATTTACGTCACAACTCAATACAACCTCGGGTTAAACATGTCGTATTTTCTAAATTTACATTTCACCATTCAATTTAATATGTAAATATCATGTTCTTCATTTTTAGGTATAACAATTTATACCTCTATAATATCACAGTCGTTGGCATGCGCCAAACATGCCAACATATATATTTTTATCATGTTTCACACCCAACGCTATTACCCCCATTTGAACGTAGTAATGTTGGGCTCGACACAATTCAGCCCAACTTGATAAACGTGAGAAAAAGGGGAAATCAAGAACATGTAATATTTCTATGTCATATAAAAGGTGTGTAGCGCATGAACTTGCAATTTGGCGATTCAACTAACATAAACATTTGATCATATGAACTTGCATTCAAATAGGCATATGACTAAGTAGGTGACATGTGAAATAGCATAACTTTGGATTTGCCTAGATGTGAGTTTAAACATATATAAATAGGCATAATGTCAAACACCAAACTAGCATGTTACATGTTCATAAGATGTCGACTTTTTATCATAACCCAAAGGTGTAAACTAACTTTAAAACAAGCAGTCCATTTTAACATGATACTAGCATAATTAGTGTAACCCAAATAATACTTAATATTAATCCAATTATACTTGTGATGAATCTAAGATGTATACATAGGCCTTGAGTCATGTAGGCATAAAAGATCTCAGATCTATAACATGTTTACATAAGTATATAGTCCATGATATCAACATAAACATAAAGGGATCCAATCCTAGCCACAAACTTGCAAGTGATAATACTTTCATATACAATTGCCCAACAATCTTGCATCGATCGATTTATGCCACAAATATCAATACACAAAATCATGATAGAACATTACAATACACAGAATTTACATCATGGCGCAATAATACAATTCTATTCTCAATTACATCGTATCACATCATAATTTTATTCAGATTCTGAAAGACCACTATACTTACAACGTGTGGCGAATTCTTGTTTTTTGATTTCTGTTTTCTGAATTTGGAGATGCTCTCCTTTGGGTAGCAATTTGTTGATTGATTTGATTAGACTTTAGTTTGCTTCTTAGTTTGATTCTTGGCGGCTACGATCAACTCCTTCCCGACAGCATGACGACTCCTCTCTTATTTTCTTATGTGAATTAGTTGAGTCTTAAAGTGTATTTATAGAGTTTTTCAAGTAGTTTGAGCCGTCAGATGCAAGCAGGGAGGAAAATCAGACCGTACAGCACACCAGAAGTCGAACCAGGGTCAGACCCACCTGGTCAGGCCGACCAGGCAAGTCGACGTGCAGGTTGACACCCAAGTTGACTGCGTACTCGACCTGGGGGGGCCAGGTCGACTGCCCAGTTGACACTAGTGTCGACCTGGTCACTGGGCGGGAGTTTTCCTGCCCAGCCCAGTTTGAACTCAATTTTCAAATTTTAAATGTGATCTGAGCTGTTTTTGAATTCAAAATTATTTTGAAACTTCCGGAGGTCGTAACTCCTTCATACGGAGTCCGTTTCACGCAAACTCGGACTCTATCTTAACCAGAATTCCGAGACGAACGTAATGACATAAGCCATTTCCCTTAATTCTTTCATTAGAATTAATTATACTTTAATTTATGAATTTCACTGTTATAGAATATACAGGGTGTTACAATGGCAGTTTGTGTACCCCTAGCTGCCTTCATAGGTGCCGTCTGCCCCTATCTCCACTAGGTGTACCCACTACACTCCCCATTCTAATTACAATATTTATTCATAATATGGTAGTTATACTCCTAACTGTCTTCATAGGTGTCGTCTGCTCCTATCTCCACTAGGTGTACCCACTACCCTCCCTATTCTAATTACAATATTTATTCGTAATATGGTAGTTATACTCCTAGCTATCTTCATAGGTGTCGTCTGCTCCTATCTCCACTAGGTGTACCCACTACCTTTCCTATTCGATCGGCTCCCTAACTCATAGATACCCATGATGGACCCACAGTAGGGTGTATCACTCCCCAAAGTGGCAACCCGATACAACCAAAATGCATGGCTTATATCTACACGATGCAACAATGTCTTACCTACCAGCCCGGGCCCATACACGCATATGAACTCGTTGGACTTGCGTTGCCACCGCTAACCCATTTTGACCTCTTACAATCAAATCCAGTACGCGTATCCCGTCCTTGACTTGGGTCGAACCCACAAAGATACTAAATGGGTTACTGGTTTGAAATGGGTCCCCACACAAGCTTTCCCCCTATGTTTGGTCCCCACTAGAATTTCCCACTTAACCCCTCTTATTCATGTCTTCTTACATGTTTCAACTTGGTTAAGTGTTTATAATTATATCCCACATGTCACCCATGTTACTTACTCAACAAATCAACATGTGTTATTAGTTAAGCTTGTCTTAACCCTATTCACTTATCAAACTATTGGTTAAGTTTGTCTTAACCTTACCAGATCAATGTATATTATTGGTTAAGTTTGTCTTAACCCTACCCATTATCATTTTATTGGTTAAGCTGGTCTTAAACCTTTCACTTAGTTCATGATTAGGTACTTCTTAGTCCACAGATACATTGCTTAAGAGAATAACTCCCTAAGTACCAACCCCGAAGACCGAGATCAACATCAGATCGTTACTCAGAGAATCACTCACTCAACCAAACTTCTGTTTGTCATCCATATTTGTCTTTAATCAGCATTAATTAATTATTGAGACACCAAATCATATTTCACATGCCACCTAAGGAACCCACTTAATTTCACATGCCACCCAAGGGACCCACTTAACCCCTCATGTCCCACTACATGTTTATCTGGTTAAGTGTTTCTTAATTCATTAAGACCGTAACCTTATAAAGACCTCCCACATTAGACTGGCATTTGTGGCAGCTGGATTTGCCGGGCGGGTCCGGGCAGTCTTACACCACAAACGAGCCTAACCTCGTGTCTTTACAATTGTTACGCATTTAATTTATGCCTAAGACCTGTTACATTAGACTGACTTTTGTGGCAGCTGGATTTGCCGGGCGGGTCCGGGCAGTCTTACACCATAAAAGAGTCTAACCTCGTGTCTTATGCGATTAATTACACATAATTAATTACCCCCAATTTGAATTAATTTCCCTATTCAAATTGTCAATCAATTACAAATTTAACTATGTCCATAATTGACTCAATTATGTCCATCCATTTATGGCATATAAAATTATACCAATTAACATCACATTTAACGCATTTATGCCAATTCTCAATATTAAATCTTTTAATATTATCCCATTGCCCCACGTTGTACGTTCATTCGTTTAACGTGAAATACACATTAGACTCGAATAGTCTAACTTATGGAATAAAGAGAAGACATCACAACATGCATAGAATAAAAACTAGATCTAAACATAAGGGGTGAACTTGCATGTGTGAATAAGGTTTTTCATTTAAAACTTGCATAGACAATATTCACAAACTTGCATAAACTATGGATGTCATAGATCTAATCATAAGGTGTAAACTTGCATAGGCAATAGTTACAAACTTTACATGATTCATACTCCAACATATATATACTTGCATATGTGATTTATGCAACATAAACTATGGTGTAAACTTGCATCTAACTCACACATGTCATGGCCTAACTTTAGATTCAATTTACACATAAAATAGATGTCATGAAACATGTAAGGTTGTATATGATTCTCACTAACTTGCATACGATTCATATCTAAATTAACATCTAAACTTGCATACATACATATAATTTAACATATGAATCAGTTCTAACAACATAACCAAACTAGCATATGAAACATCATTATGAATTGATTGTACATAAGCCAACAATTAACATAGATTTAAAACATAGATGATAACATCACAGCTGTACAACATAGATAATAACATCATAGATTTACAACATAGATAACAACATAACGGTCAATGATTCACAACATAACCATATAATCCAAATCATAACTCAGCCCAATTAAATTGTTAATTATCTCATTAAAGAAATCGAACTCACAAAAAGAAGGTCTTGCGTTCTGAAATCTGAGTTCTGAAATTGATTTAGCTCTCCATTGTAATAGATTTGTTATTGTTTAGATTAGAGTTGAGTAGAACTGAATTGATTAGCTTTGATTTCCCTCTAGTTGGTGGCGGCTACTCTAGGTTACAAGATGACAGCATGACGGCCATGATTTAGATTTTTATTTGATTTTAGGGTTTGAGTCTACCCATGTTTATATAGAATTTCAATTTAATTATAGCCGTCGGATGATCTTAGGGTTAAATAAAACCACTTGTCAGGATAGGGTGGCACCTCAGCCATATTGACTCAGCAAGGAGTCTGAAAGGACTCAGCAATGAGTCACAATATGGATCAGATTGCACCAGAAAGCCGTGCAGGCTTTCTGCTCGGCCTGGGCGCACTTGGGAAGTGCGCCAATGTATTTTTGTACTGGCGCACTTCCCAAGTGCGCCAGTGCATTTTTTTTCTTCTGATTTTTCCGCCTGACTTCGTTCGTCCATATCTCCTTCATCCGGTATCCGTTTTACGCAAACTCGGACTCTATCTCAACCAGAATTCCGAGACGAACACAATGGCACAACCCGTTTCCCTTAATTCTCACATCTGAGATTAATTATTCTTTAATTTAATTAATTTGATTATTCAACAATTCGGGGTGTTACACGTGTCCCTGTCCTCGACCTAGTTTGAGCTCATAAAGATACTAAAATGGGTTACTGGTTGAAAAGGGTCCACCCACTTGACACAAGCTTCCCTCCTAAGCTTGGTCCCTATTAGGAATTCCCACTTAACCCCTCTTTATGCCCATGTTTAATCACATGTCTCATCTTAGTTAAGTGCTTTAATTATGTTTCACATGCTACCCATGTTACCCACTTAACCCTTTATCATTCCCATGTCTTACCACATGCCTTTTCTTGGTTAAGTGTTCATTAATTCATTATAACTGTAATCTTGCAAGACCTCCCACATTAGATTACCGTTTTGTGGTTGCCGGATTTGCCGGGCGGTTTCGGGCAGGCTTATACCACAATTCGATTCTAACCTCGTGTCTTTGCATTATTACGCATCTAGTTTCTGCCTTTTACCTCTCACATTAGATTACCAAATTGCGGTTGCTGGATATGCCGGGCAGTTCCGGGCAGGCTTATACCGCAATCTGAATCTAACCTCGTGTCTTACGCGTTCATTATCACTTACTTGATTCAAGTCCCAATTTCAAATCTTTGGACTACAATATATTCCAATTACCCATAATTTCCAATCTAAATTATGTTTATAATCTCGTGTGCCAAATTATGCCCAAATCCATTTTCGTAGTTACTAACAATTTATTCCCAATCTCATGTATAAAAGTCATACTCAATTATGCCCAAACCAATTTTCCATATTCATCAACAATTTATGCTAAAACTCATTTTATTGCATATTTCCAAAACTTTTCCCAATTGTTCCGACGTTATTCGTACGTAAATCTCAACGCAATATGTTAGGCTCGAAGTTAACCTAATCTCAAAAAGGAAAAGGAAAAGAAGAATTAAAAGGAATCATAACATCAAAACTGGCATAAACATGTAAATGAGCAAGTGAAATGAATAACGACAAAGTAGATCAGATAGGCATATGATAATAGCAATTGGGTATGAATCTAAAGGATAACAAATTACAAAACTTGATATGATTCATCATATTTACAGGCATATACATCAGATCCAATTTACAGTCCTTTCACAATTTACTTTTTAATTTAATTATATGTGAAAGTAACACAGACTCAAAGCGATAGGATTCGTAAAAAAGAGAATTAGATATTGTTGTAGCAATTATGATCTTGAATAATCTCTACGTTGATTTGTAGATCTGATCTTCTAATTGGAATACTCATATTCTGATTTGTTTTGGTGGAGAAGAAAGGCTAGTTTAGATTAGAGCAACACGGAGGCGCCATGGATGATAACAATCAGATTAGGGTTAGGTTTGGGTGTTTATTTATAGATGTACTAGGTGAATTAGGACCTTTAGATTAGATTAGAGACCATCAAAACCACTCAGATTAAAAGAGACTTCATCTAGCCAATCCCAGAAAAACACATCATCAATGGAACTCTCTAGAATTCTGCAGAGCTGGCTCGGCCTGGTCGCACTTCCTAGGTGCGCCAGTGCAATTTTGTTCTGGCGCACTTCACAAGTGCGCTAGTTATCCTGGCTTGTTTCTTGAATTTTCTGCCCAACTTCTATCATCCGTAACTCCTTCATACGGTTCTGTTTTACGCAAATTCGGACTCTATCTCAAGCAGAATTCTGAGACGAACGCAATGGCGTAACCCTTTTCACTTAATTCTTCTTTTAAAAATTAATTATTCTTTAATTATCTCTTTTGTCATGTTTTAAAATTACGGGTTGTTACACCATCCAACGTTCAAATCTAATTAAAGATTTAACTATCGCATGGAATAAAACTTGTGGTACTCCATTTCGAACATTTCTCAAATTCGAAAATTTTAATTACCACATTAACATTTCAATCTAATTAAAGATTCATTAAAACTCCACTTAGTTTTAATCTTCAAAAATCATTATTTAATGATTTTTCAAAATTAGGAAATAAATCCTGTCTTTAGTTGGGTTAAAGAACCAACGTCGTTTAAAACACGGTTCACGATAAACCCAAAATCATCTTCCATTAAAATGGAACCTTCAATGAGATCAGATCAGTTGTAATCAATATGAATTTCCGTATCTGTATAATAATATAAATGGAATAATGGCAAAGCCTTTTAAATTCCATAAATAGTAACGGTCGTCCTTCACAGAGCTCATCTCGATTATTACTGAATCAAATTCCATTCAATTCAAATTTAATATGTTAAACTAGAAAACTTTACTTTGAAAATTTTCCATTAAATCTTAGAATAAAGATTTATAAATTCCAAATCTTAAATTCACTGTTAATCGGGTTAAAGAACAAATGTTATTTTAAAAACCGTTCACGATAAACCCAAAAATCCAATTTTAATTCAATTCCAATTAAATATTAATTAATTGGTACTTCTCTAAATCTTAATTAAAAGATTTATTCTTTTCTTAACTAGGTTTAAGAACAGTGTTATTTAAGATACCATTCACGACAAACCCAAAATCTAATTTGATATCAAATACAAGGCTCTGAATAGAAATTTTATTGGCTTATATTCAATATCAAATTCTGAAACTAACGGATATCGAATGGGAATAACGATATCTGTATCTTCCAAATACCTCAACAATATCCGTATAATCATGGAATCCAATATCGAATATTCCGAAGATTATTTCCATTCAAATCCATTCCAATTTAAATGGCATTCCTGGTTAGGTAAAAACCCATTCACAAATCCAATTTATTATTTCTAAAAATCATCGGATTATTATTCTCGTTATCAACTAGTTCATTTAAATAAAAATATATTTTTATCTTTTCAAAACATGAATTTTTCATCCAAAATCCTTCCAAATCATTTATTATCATTTCACATAATTTTCCATATTTTTAATAATTTTACTAAGGCCCTTACAGCCGATTTTCAATAACGGCCACCGAACTGCATCCGTAATGACCTTTTCCACAATTGATTTGGACATATCTTAAAATCCAACCGTTAGATTTTAAAACTCTTATTATCATTCGAAAGATCATTTCGATACAAACTCAATGGTTCCAGTATTAGTAGAATCCAACGGTCGGATCTCCCGTTAAATAAAATTGAAGTTAATGGTTGAAATTCACGAACGGTAACTGGACGACGCGTTCTATTCAAGCCACTAAATATATATAATATATATATCGTGGATTTCCATTCAAAAGTGTTTTATAAAATATTTATAAATTCATTTTAAAATGATTTCAACTTCCTCTTCAATTTTAAATCAAAATTGAATATTCCATATTATTATAATATTAAATGATAATATTTTCAAAATATTAGATTTTGAAATCAATCTTTTCAATATTCATTAAAAATGAATATAATCGACAGAAAATCCCATTCGAGTTAAAATGGCTTTTAACTACTTAAGTCGGCTTCACATTACAATACTGTCATGTCCATCCAAAATTGGACATCAAAATCATAATTTAATTCTTCACTGAATATTATTTTAAAATATTCGTTCATATTCTGAATCGGAATGCGACTCAATCAATTACCATATAATTTCAGTTATATGGATTTCATACATCGCATGTATTCAACAATAATGATAAATAATCATTAAACATTCCAACATCATCCATAGTGCATTCTACAATTGTATAAGCATTAAAATAAATAAATAACGCTCACTACAGTCTGTCAACCAATCGATTGACATACAACTGAATATTGGGATTAGTGTATGTCAAATATTACCCCAATACCCATGTGGGGTTTTCAAACAACTATTTAAATAAATCATAAGTTAATAAATTTAACCAATTCTAATTTGGTTTGAATTATTTTTCTAACTAACCAATTTTACTTAGACAAGTAATGAAAATTTTCTATTCAAATAATAAATGGATATTTATATCTCATTCCAACAATCAAAAAGTGTCTATCCACATTGTTTGAAATACGAGTGTCATATATTCAAACAACGCTTCTCGTGCAAATGAGTCATAAATAGTTCATGTGTTGAACTCAAGCAATATCACGTACAAAAGATAAAAATCAACAATGGCAATTAATTTATTTTTGTAAATATGAATACAGTAATATCATAACCAAAATAATTAAGTGAGAGAATTATCACTTTGGTTTCCACTCCATCATTCTTTATTGAAGGATTTTAGTACCATTTAGGTTTAAATTCGCCCTAAATTCTAAGTTGCTCTAATTCTATTCTGGTCGGTTCCATGCTGTAGTGTTCATTGTCATGGTTCCAATGGCTTAAAATCGTCAAATTCTGTTTTCCTATGCAAGAGATATTAATGTTTTAATATTAACACTATTTAATTTTTATTAAATTTCCTTAATAACAAAATTAACCAAGTTAATCACGTTTAAAAAATAATGTGCTATTGTTCCTTTTTCTTCTTCATCGTGTTTTACTGAACCCATCGATCACTAAACCAAACCACCACCGCATGCTTAACCAAGCACTCCGCCGTCGATCTTAGGGCACCACCAGAAACACAACAGTGCCACCGTCTTCCGCACTTGACATCGCCAGGCTCGGCGGTCCCATCTTCACGAAATCCAGTACAAACGTCGCTCGTTTTTCCTTCGATTTCAGCCCCTATGATCACCCATATTAGATCACAACTATTTACACCGTAGATCTCACCTAGGACTAGAGGATTGTAGTTAGGAGTTTGCAATTTTAATTAATCGATTGAAGATCTTGAGGGATTTATTTTCGTTCAGTTCTGGCCTTCGAAGAAGAACGTGGCGCCGCAAAGAGTTATTGCAAGTTAGGGTTTAGGTTCTCTAGGTTTATATTTATATATATTATAATATTTTAATATTTAATTCGTAAATTATCTGTTTAATGTCTTGAACTTCAAACGAATCTCAACGTTTGTCTTCTCTAACCAAATACCCCCATCCGGACACAATGGAATATGTTTCGTAAGCCAATTCGACTGTTTGATCAGTTTTTATCAAAATTAAAATATAAGTTAATATAATAGTCAATATTGAATTTGAACGTACATTTTAATTTACCGGGGCCACATACTGACTCCAAAAATTATGAAAATTGAAATCTAGCTATGTTTTGACGATACGGACCTAACAAAATTGGTTTCGTCGAATTTTGAGTCCGTTTGAAAAATGACCTTTTTAACTGGTCAATTCAATTCAAACAGAAACTGTAAACACGTTTAAATTTACCACGCTCACATACTAATTCCAAAAATTATTAAATTTTAAACCAAATAATCATTTGACATTCCGAATCCAACAAAAGTGGTTTCGTCGAAAACGGAGGTCGTTTGCAAAATGGCTATTTTTAAGGGCTATATATTGTATTAATATGTATATAAATTCCATATTGTCTATTTTAAATTTTAAACTAGACATAACTTATAATTTATAAAGTGAAATCCAAGTTTCTTACATACATTAGAAAGATATAATCAATAAGATTCTAACGTTTCATGTTTTACTGAAATCTGATTTATATTAAACTCTGTACATTCATTTGAAATTAAAAATCAAATTTTCAAACTACCACGCCATTTCGAGTTCGTTTTAATTAAATTTTAAATTTATACGTTCTAATTTAGATTTAAATATATTTTTAGTCGTTATTATTTAAAATAAATCATTTTAAATATTCAAAACCCATTAAAATAGCTAAAATAAAATAAAAATTGGTTCAAAAATTCTGGGTTTTTACAGTCTCCCCCACTTAAAAAAAATTTCGTCCTTGAAAAGGAGATGAAAGGTGTTTAACTGAAGAATTCAACTTTCATTCTGGCTTGAGTTCTTCAACTTTTCAGTTGCTAAGAACTTTCTAATTTCCCAAAAATTTGGCTAACAGCCTAAATTTTCGAAAAATTTCGCTATAACCTCCTTTGTACGGGAAGGGTCTGAAAAATTTATTGGGCCGTATTAGGTACCCAATAAATCATAAAAAGCATACACAATATTTTTGACCTATCTATTCCCAATGGAGACGTGTAAAAATTCGAAATCTCATACCTTGCCCCAGTGTTGGAAATAAAATAATCCATGTGGCTTAATTAAAAACAAGAGAGACGTCTGCAGCCAGAGCGAAGGAAGGGTAAGAGAGCCATAACGAAGTGACGGAAGAACTCATTGCGTAGCCGGGTGGAAAACTCAAGTGAGACCTTGCCCACGGTCTTCCACCGAAAAGAGAGAGTTTCAGCCATTAGTCATTAGGGCGAGTGCCCTTACTGAAATCAAGCTTCCGACTTACAACATCGAAAGAAACATGATCTTTTCCAAGTAGCCTTCATAACGAATTCCCTGCCTTATTAAATCCTGCCCCGAGCATCGCTACATGTATTTAATTAAGTCCGTAATCGGTCTTCTGTTCAACCTATAATTCAGTCACCGCTATACAAGCGTCTCGCTCGTATGGTAATCCAAACCTCGTCATATACGCGCCAAATGCTTATATGGAATATGATATGCTGTCTTCATGTATTATGCCATGCGGTTTAGTTCATAATTTATTTGTTGCTATCCTATGTCGTATGTTTATAATCTCACACAAAACAACCAACACAACGCATCCAAGCTCATTCATAGTAGTTTATATAATAATAAAATTGTGCAACCAACTCATTAAGGTGCACCTGTTTTTCGGGCATGCAATATATTTCTCTACTCAACAGTAAATCCATAACCTGCTCAACATATATATGTACATGTCTATGTATGCAATTCCAATCAATTTTCAATTCAGTTCTACTTTATATTTGGTTTGGCTTTACTTATCATTCATACTCTTATTAGTTTGAATATTCTAATATTTTAATTAGATGAACCAATAATTACACATCACAACCAACAATCAATTAGATTATTAACTTTTCAAACATATAACTTCTGTATATTCAAAAATCAATTTTTAGTGCCAAATCACAAACAATAAATTCTAACTAAGTTTTTGGTTCTCGCACCAGTCAGTTGGAAATATATAGATATCCACTTTTGAAACTCGAACATAAACACTGATGATATTATAGTAATCATCAGGATCATCTCCGAGCGGCTAGAGTGTGATTCTATATCTACCCAGTATATTTGAGACTTCGAATATACGTTTGCAAGGCATATATGCAAAATCTTCTTATACTCAATAGCCCAAATTCAAAACAAAAAAATACTCAAATATGTATAATTTAATGAACAGGAGTTTTCGACCCAGAAAATTGACACAAAAATACCATGTCGAACATCTAAGCATCAAAAACACCGGAACGTTATTAGAAAGAAATTAGAGGATGAGATAAGGAAGAAAGAAAGTCAGAATAGGGGAATAAGAAGAACCAACACAACACATGGTCTCACATTGCAGCAGAACAAAATATAATATAAAAATAACTTTTTATTGAGAGCTTGAAATAATACTTACAACATCAGAGTACATCAATACATCTGGACAGTTATAATAGCCTGTCCTCATATATATAACATACAACGGAATATTCACTATATATAATATCATACGTCCAAATACCTTTAGCTCATCATTGGACTTCAGAGCATCTGATAACCTGAACATGTACAACCCGATCTAACCAGAGCATTACAAAAGTCGGGTCAGTCTGGTGAACCAGAGTGAGAAAAACTCGTAAAATTTAAGGGGGATCATCCAACGTGACTTTAAAGTAAAAAATCTTTTTGAAAGAAAAAGGTAATCGCAAGACCAAATCCATATATAAACACAGACAATTTTAACCTTACAATAGCCCAAAACATTTTGAAATCGATATCATGTTCTAATATTATAATTGTGTCTAAATACAAATAAATAACAATCTAGCAGAACGCATGCATCTCATGCTCCACATATATAGTATACAATCTAAACCACAGGCTCTTATTGGAGATTGGATTCCGACTATGACAAGGTATGGAACCACCTGCCGATAGTGTATCTCTAGATGGGAATACACTCGGTTCAATAAGATCGTCTTGCAACCCGCCCACACATGACCGATCACTCATTTCACTTGAGTGTATCGAATGTATATCACCAACGGTTGGGAGCTACCAATTTTTTTTTCCCGAAAAGGGACAGCATTGAAATCGATTAAAGAAGAAAAAGTAATTTCTCTAGACACATGATTATATATCCTAATGTGAGCGACCCACATAGCCATGCTGCCTGCTCGATTTTTGTCATTTCCCAGTTGTGAGGCTTGAGGTCAGAATTTACTTTTTAGAACCTCTGACCACCATTTTCTTTGAATGTCACATTGTCAGATTCGTCAAATCACTAATTTACGTCCACAAAAATACTCTACAACTAACATATGTACGTCTGTAAAATATCAATGTATGTAATTCTTAAGAAATACTCTGTTAGACATTCGTCCATACAAGTCATATAGGAATAGAATGAACCGATTTCACTCTCCTACCACATTCTAGGAATCACCCTGTAAATCAGTAGTGAGTAGTACTTGCAATCCATAGATTCCAATCATGACATAATCATTGTTAACTCTAGGGATCAGCCAGAGATATTTAACAATAGTTCTTCCGATCATGAAGATTTATGGTCTTCAATTGCTCTATCTTCAATCAACATCTTTCACGTATTTGCTAATTCGGAATGGTTTTCGAATATTAATTCGATCTCTGTCTTTCCGTACCAATAGCGCATTGGGAATGATTTTGGTTGTCTGTTATTTAACTATCAAAATAAACAATCATAAAAAAAAATCCATTGGTCCATTATACAACGTCACTTGACCTTTAAAATAATATATCAGTTGAAATACCCTAAAAATAATATATTAGTTTTAAATATATATATATATATTCTTAAATCATTTCATTTATTTACTTAGGAAAAATATATGAATATCATTCAAACATTTGCTACTTATTATGTATTATTTGGAAAATCGATTCAACTTATCATCATAAACAATCATTATGATATCTCTCTCGGTTTTGTTGTTTTAACCCCATAATCATCACTTCCCTTTATCAGAATAAACCCATTCCAAATCTCGTCTTCTTATTTTGAAATTATTGTTATATTTTTCACAAACCTCATTTTATTTCTTTATTATGGAAATACCATTCCATATTCTCAAGCCATTTTTATTTCCTTTTACTTGGAATAACATTACCTTATTATTTCACAAAATAAATTACTTCTTTACATCTCCATCGTTACAACTAATATCATCCTTTGATAATCCTGAAGTTCTTCAAGCTGCTGTATTTTAACTACCTCTTAGACCTTGATCAACAACATTCTTATCTTAAGGTAAATACCAGTTGCAATACCAAAACCGATATTCATTCCCAATATCGAAACAAATCCCAATTTTATTCCATTTTGATGAAATATCATCTTTATTTACAATAGCGGATCTATATCGCATCTTTATAACTCAACTCATTTAATTCAAACTTGGGTTTCGTTTGATTTCCATTTCATATCTCTAGTAGTTTCTAACTGTAAATCAGTAAGAAAATAATTCGCTAAATATCAACCCCGAAGGCCGAAACCAACATCAGATCAATATTCAGAAAATTAGTTATCTCAACTTGTCCCCAGTTAAGCTCTAATCTTTTCATTTCATATCCTAGACTTTTATTTCATTCAAAAATCCATTTCTAATAACCCATCTCAGTAATATATTCAAATAAACTTCGGTTTATAAACTCGTATAACTTGGATTTCATAGAATCCAATTCAATAAGAATCAAATTTAAAAATCATTTAAACATAACTTATATTATTATTAATATAATTTTCTTTAAAATATAATTTTATTTTAAATAGGCCTTATCATTTTATAACCTTCCATTATTCCATTTAAATCCCAAGATCTCCACTTTGATTATTAAATGTCAACATTCAAAAATGTTTACTTAACCACTAAATATTTCCATTAAATAAAAAAATTAGTTAATAAATCCATTTTTGTTAACATAGTTGGCTTGGTCAATTCTAAACATGATTAGCTCATTAATCAAATCTTGATTCATTTTCCTATTTAAATTCAATTAACTTAAATAATCTCATCTGATTTTTAAAATAATAACCAATTCAACATAATCTCCTTTTAATTGTTTCTTAAAACAAATTATCTTAGTTATTAATCGTCACATTAATTCCTGCTTGCTTTCTAATCAATCTTATTAATATAAGAATTTACTTTGTAAATCATGTAATAACTAGGATGAGGCATGTGCTTCGCGCACAGCAGATTTTGGTACAAAAATGGTGATTGGTGGCAACAAACAATATATATATGTGGTTGGTTCATTTCCTTTTTATAAACTTCATTTAAAAATAATATATTTAAAATCTATATTCAATTATAAAATAAATTTCATAACTTCATTTCTATTGAATCACCGACGTTAAATCGGTCTTTATAAAACAGTTTACATTTTGGCCATCTGCTATAAATTCCTCAACCAACATCACCCATTGGTTAATAACCAAACAAATGTTGAATTTGGGTTTACCAATCAATAATCCCATCATACGGGTTCAACAGTTCATATAATGATCATATGAAAATAAACAATAAATTTGAGGAATCCGGTTTGATTCCTCCAACCTGTCCTTCCCTGCACCCAATAGGTTATTTCAAATACAATAGAACTTCTAATATGACAATATAATATAAACATGATTAATTAATTCAAATAATCATGTTCGATCAATAACGACATTCAAACATCCAATTTAAATTCAATACGTTTATTTTATTATAAACTAACTAACAAAGTAAGCTATCTTGTTTGGAAATCATCATTAAAGATAGCGATGTCATTCCATTTAAATTAAACAACCGTTTAATTTAAATAGTTGATATAAAATATTTAACAACCGTCCAAACAATTAACAAATCAATCGACAATTAGCAACCATAGCATGCAAGCATTAAAACCTGACTTATAATAATTATAAGTGGGAGAGCCGGGTGAGTTTAACTCACCTTGATTTTGATTCGTTGTCAAAATGCTTCGTTGTATAGGCTTCCAGCTGCGTTTAACTCCGTCCGTTCTAATTTCATAATATTACGTCTACTGATATTGTCATAACGCTACTATTTTAGTCCATTCTGTTAACGTATGAATTTATAAATATAAACAACAGAAGTTTACAGTTTACATTAATATAATTACAACTTTAGCATTCATCTAATCAACCTCTTAAATAGTCATTAGCAAATATAATTGCTTATATAAATAGATGGCCCCTTACTGTTCTTCTATCTTATTTTAAATGTACCCTTACTGCTAATTACATATTATACATATAGTCACTAATTATATCCTCAACAACATAAAAGGATCGAATCATTTTATTTAGGCATGAATAATCAACAGCTAACTACCCAATATAAAACGGTTACATTCTTCTTTCCTGCTTCTATTGGTTCGAACACTTCCGCACGTTCAAAGGCATCATCCAATGTACCATGTACCACCTTTTAGCTTATTACTTCTTCACCAGCTGCAACGTACTACCCCATGCAACTATTCCTTCCTAAACTTCTCGTGTCCTTATCCATTCGTTCCATCTTATCTATTTCTTTTTTTACTTTTTCTTTCATATATAATAAAACAAAGCCCAATCCTATTACTCAAAGCCACCTCAAAGCCCGTTCCCCATATCTGCTTCATCCCCTACAATACTTCTTTTCGTTTAAACGTAATCCTCCCATTAAAACCATCCCCATCCGCTTGTAAACTTCCCCATCAACAAAACCTGCTACTTCCGTGTATACTCAGTACCTCCTTGCACATGCTTCCCACTCTCACATGCTTCTTCTTCTCACCTTACTGTTGTGTCTCCTCACCACGTCATTCCCCACATCTCCACCGTGCATCTACTCTCCCATGCTACTATACAAGTAACGACACTCACCGTGACCTAGTCAGTCCAGACTTTGCATACCAGTCTGTCTCCTCACTCTGGCCATGCATCCAGACCCTGTTCCTCTCCAGACTTCCGGTACTTGCCACGGTGTTCAACCTAGCTCCGGCTGTTAAGTCCTGAACACCCTAAAACTTTGTCAAGTTGCAAATGAAGCATAACGGAATGGAGAAAGTGTTCTGACTAACTAAAATATATATCTCTCTTTTTTTATATAATATAATGGGTTGGATTATGTTATGAAATGAGGGCTCTTCGTTTTGTGCTTGCTGAGACAACGAGATGGGGGAACGTATTTATAGATGAGATTGCCTTGACCCTCACGGTTCTACCAGTTTGGTGAGCACGACATCAATGGTAGAGTAGTTGTTACCCATGGCATAGGTGTGCAGGTTTCTTATATTTCCCAGGACTGCGAGGTTGATTATCATTAGTTGTCAGTTCGTCCATTTCAGTAGGCTTCAGAAAATAGGTAGGAAGCAGAGGAGTTGGCATGTATTTTCACTTCACGTAGGGTGTGTGTGATCCGATTTTTTGCATGTGTACGGGGAGAGAAGGCGGTCTAACTATCATGGGTATGGGTCTAAACATATAAACATTACATATGGCCTTGGTAAATGTGACATGGGATGGGCACTATTATAGGTGTACGTGAAGATTTTTGTTCACTGTAGAAAAATATAAGGCATGTGCAATTAGACACTTAGACCATGGCAACGTTTGTATAGTCAGTACAATTTGTGATTTGTTAATATAATAAATATGTACTGTGGTGCAAGACAGATTTTCAGGTTTAATCTCTTTTCTTTCTGTTTGCAAACCAAGCATAATTTCCGTAGTATGCATATACGAAATAACATCATGCTGCAGTATTATGATTTTAAGTGCTAGATATTCATTCTTATGTTAGCAGTCAGTTCTTATAATTAACTGCAATATATGTATTTACTATAATGAAAAAGATGAACCTTGAAAAGTAGTTCAAATATATAAGGGAGTGTGCAAGCTTTCACTTTAGAATTGTTTATTTCTATTTGTATGGTGCATCAGCTGTTTACAATTAAGAAGATTAAATACTTCATTGAAATCACTAACTAATTAACAAAGCTACCTAAAACCACTGACAGTTAAATTAGCATTAGTAACCATACGAATTGCAACATTGATAAATATATATTTGTTTATATGTAGCGCACGCTGCATGAATGGCTATATATATCTATTAAGGTATGTGTGTGCATTGCTAAAATGAAAAGAACTACGGTTGGTCGTTTCAACTGGCATGTATGGTTATTTAATTATATCGTCGATCACTTTGAACATTCAATATTCGTACCGATATATATATACATACGAACTCAAATATAAACAATATAGGTTTTAGACTCAACATTTCATATTTTGGATTAAATGATATTCAAATTGTATTAAAGATCCTTACTGAATTTATAAACAAACGTTATCGTTTATAAAAGATTTCCATAGCGACTATTTTAAAATTTGATTTGGACATAACTTACAACTTATAAGCTGAAATCCTGATTTTTCTCTTTAATTAGAAATTTATTATCAAACAGATTTGAAGGGTTTTTATTTCATAGAGTTTAGACTTAAAACGGATTTTGTATATTCAATTGAAATTCAAATCTCAATATTACGAACTACTGCGATGTTACGAGCTCGTTTTATATTAAATATAAATTTGAACGTCTAATCCTCGTTTTATAAATTCAATAGTAAATCCATTTATATTCCCAAATATAATATTTAAAACAAAATTTAAATATAAAAATTCGAACGATCGAAAAATCTGGGTCGTTACATTCTTTCCCTTTAAAAGAGTTTCGTCCCCGAAATTACTAAGTTAAGAAGAGTTCTCCAAACCCAATTATTTTAAAAATAATTATATAAATATGGTCAAAAATATAATGTTTTAAAATTTTACCAAAACTTCGCCAGTACCCCCTCTGTACTATTCGATCCAAACAACTACAACTCGCCACTCCGGGCCCTACGCCGATTAAAAGAAAATAAAAGCCAAGCGGCTACACAATTAAGGGGTATAAAATCAATCACAAAATCAATATATTAAGGTTTACCTATTTGTCGAGCAACCAATACTCTAGTCACGAAGCAGAGCAACTATCGGTACCTCCTTCCTCCGATTCTGCACTTAACTCAACTTATAATGCAATTAATGAATACATGGTTAAATTATTTCATTTTCATTTCATATTTGATTTTAATTCTAATTATCTATATTGAATTTTTTTTTCCAGTTTTTGATTCATTCAGTTGTTGATGAATTCTTATATTCAACCAATTTATCATACAATAAACAAACAGTCAAAATCAACACAATCCTAATTATTCCAATTTTCTTTTATTTAACTTATCTTTAGTTAAATTTCATATTTATTTAACTCCAACTTAAAATTTTTATCCATAAATTCCATAATTAAATTCCCTTTTTCTTTTATTAAACCATTCAAATTTAATTATAAATTTGATTTCCCATTCAAATCAATCAAACACACCAATATATCAATAATATGATAAAATTATTTTCTTTTTATATATAATAAAATTTGGGTAACAGTATTTCATTTACCCGCTTTACAAAACAATATCGTATCGATTTGCAGTTCAATTTGAACTGATCAAATCAATACAATACAAAACATTTTCACATAAAATTTACAAATACGCTCTCTCATATATATACACTCAATCTCGATCTAGGGTACTGCTAGCCCCATCTCTATCAATTTACGCCACAGAACCAAGGTTATTACTAAACGATTACTTTGATACCACTGTAACGAACAGGAGTTTTCGACCCCGAAAATCGACACAAAAATTCCATGTCAAACATCCAAGCATCGAAAACACCGGAACGTTATTAGAAAGAAATTAGAGGGTGAGATAAGGAAGAAAGAAAGTTAGAATAGGAGAATAAGAAGAACCAACACAACACAGGGTCTCACATTGCAGTGGAACAAAATATAATATAGAAATAACTTTTTATTTAGTGCTTGAAATAATACTTACAACATTAGAGTACATAATACATTAGGACAGATATAATAGCATGTCCTCATATATATAACATACAGCAGAATAATCACTATATATAATATCATAAGTCTGAACACCTTTAGCTCATCATTGGACTTCACAGCATCCAATAACATGAACCTGTACAACCCGGTCTTACCCGTGCATTACAAACACCGGGTCATTCTGGTGAACCAGAGTGAAAAAACTTGCAAGTTTAAGGGGGATCATCCAACTTGATTTTAATGTCAAAAATCGTTTCAAAAGAAAAAGGTAATCGTAAAACCAAATCCGTACATAAATAAGGACGGTTTTTACCTAACAATAACCCAAAACATTTTGAAATCGATATCTTGTTCTGATATCATAATAGTGTCTAAATACAAATGAATAACAATCTAGCGGAACACTTGCATCTCACGCTCCACATATATAGTATACAATCAAAACCGCGGGCTCTCATTGGAGATTGGATTTCGAATATGACAAGGAATGGAACCACCTGCCTATAGTGTATCTCTAGAGGGGAATACACTGGGTTCACCAAGAACATCTTGCAACCCGGCCCATACATGACCGACCACTCATTTCGCTTGAGTGTATCGAGTGCATATCACAAACGGTTGGGACCTACCCACCGTTTCCCGAAAAGGGACAACATCGAAATAGATTAAAGAAGCAAAAGGAATTTCTCTGGATAGGTGATTATACATCCTAATGGGAGTGACCTGCATAGCCATGCTGCCGGCTCAATTTTTGTCAATTCCCAATTGTGAGGCTTGAGGTTAGAATTTACTTTTTAGAACATCTGGCCACCATTTACTTTGAATGTCACATTGTCAGATCCGTCAAATCACTAATTGACGTCAATAAAACTACTCTGTCAGACATTCGTCCATACAAGTCATCCAGGAACAAAATGAATCGAAGGCACTGTCCTACCATATTCTAGGAATCACCTATAGATCAATAGCGAGTAGTCCGTGCAATGCGTAGATTCCAATCATGACAGAATCATTGTTAACTCTAGGGATCAGCCAGAGATATTTAACAATAGTTCTTCCGCTCATGAAGATTTATGGTCATCAATTACTCCATCTTTAACCAACATTTGTCACATGTTTACTAGTTCAGAATGGATTTCAAATATAAATTCGATCCCGGTCTTTCCGTACCAACAACGCATTGGGCATGATTTTGATAGTCGGTTATTTAACTATAAAAATAAACAATCATAAAAACAAAAATAAATCCATTGGTTCATTATACAGTGTCACTTGGCCTTTAAAATAATACATATCAGTTGAAATACCCCAAAAATAATATATTAGTTTTAAATATATATATATATATATATATATATACATTCTTAAATCATTTCATTTGTTTACTTAGGAAAAATATATTAAGATTCTATCTTTAAATATCATTAAAACATTTGCTACTTATTATGTATTATTTGGAAAATCGATTCAACTTATCATCGTAAACAATCATTATGATATCTCTCTCAGTTTTGTTATTTTAACCCCATAATCATCACTTTCCTTTATCAGAATAAACCCAATCCAAATCTCGTCTTCTTATTTTGAAACTATTGTTATATTTTTCACAAACCTCCTTTTATTTCTTTATTATGGAAATACCATTCCATATTCTCAAGCCTTTTATATTTCCTTTTACTTCGAATAACATTACCTTAATATTTCACAAAATAAATTACTTCTTTACATCTCCATCATTATAACTAATATCATCCTTCGATAATCCTGAAGTTGTTCAAGTTGGGTTATTTTAACTACCTTTCAGACCTTGATCAACAACGTTCTTATCTTAAGATAAATATCAGTTGCAATACCAAAACCGATATTCATTTCCAATATCAAAATAAATCCCATTTTTATTCCATCTTGATGAAATATCATCTTTATTTAAAATAGCGGACCTATATAGCATCTTTATAATTCAACTTGTTTAACTCAGACTTCGGTTTCATTTGATTTCCATTTCATATCTCCATTAGTTTCTAACCGTAAGTCAGTAAGAAAATAATTCGCTAAATATCAACCCCGAAGGCCGAAACCAACACCAGATCAATATTCGAAAATTCAGTTATCTCAACTGGTCCTTAGTTATTTGATTTCATATCCTAGACTTTTATTTCATTCAAAAATCCATTTCTAATAACCTGTCTCAATAATATATTCAAACAAAATTTGGTTTATAAACTCGTATAACTTGGATTTCATAGAATCCAATTCAATAAGAATCAGATTTAAAAATCAATTTAAACAAAACTCATATTATTATTAATATAATTTTCTTTAAAATATCGTTTTATTTTAAATAGGCCTCATCGTTTAATAACATTCCATTATTCCTTTTAGATCCCTAGATCTCCACTTTGATTATTAAATGTCAACATTCAAAAATGTTTAGTTAACTAATGAATATTTCCATTAAATACACAATTAATCAAATAAGTCTATTTTTGTTAACACGGTTGGCTTGGTCAATTCTAAACTTGATTAACTCGTTAATCAAATCTTGATTCATCTTCCTATTTAAATTCAATTAATTTAAATAATCTCATTTGATTTTTAAATAATAATCGATTCAACACAATCTCCTTTTGATTGTTTCATAAAACAATTTATCTCAGTTATTAATCGTCACATTAATTCCTGCTTACTTTCTTATCTATTGATACAAAAAATTACTTTATAAATCATTTAATAACTAAGATGAAGCACGTGCTTCACACACGGAAGATTTCGGTACAAAAATGGTGATTGGTCGTTAACAAATAATATATATGTGTGGTTGGTTTATTTCCTTTTTATAAACTTCATTTAAAATAATATATTAAAAACCTATATTCAATTATAAAATAAATCTCATAACTTCATTTCTATCGATTCACCTGACAATAAATCGATCTTAATAAAACAATTTGTATTTTGCCCATCTGCTATAAATTCCTCAACCAACGTCACCCATTGGTTAATAACCAAACAAATGTTGAATTTGGGTTTACCAATCAATAACCCATTCAATAATCCAATCATACAGGTTCAATAGTTCATATAGTTTTAAATACAACAGATCTTCTAATCTGACGATATAATGTAAACATGATAAGTTAGTTCAACTAATCATGGTCGACCAATAACGACATTCAAACATCCAATTTAAATTCAATACGTTTATTTTATTATAAACATAACCAACAAAGTAAGTTACCTTGTTTGGAAATCATCGTTAAAGATAACGATGTCATTCCATTTAAATTAAACAACCGTTTAATTTAAATAATTTATATAAAACATTTAACAACCATCCAAACAATTAACAAATCAACCAACAATTAGCAGCCATAGCATGCAAGCATTAAGACCCGACTTACAATAATTATAAGTGGGAACTGAGTGAGTTTAACTCACATTGATTTTGATTCGTTGTCAAAACGATTCATTGTATAGGCTTCCAGCTGCGTTTAACTCCGTCCATTCCAATTTCATAATGTTACGTCTGCTGGTATTGTCACAGCACTGCTATTTTGGTCCATTCTGTTAATGTACGAATTTATAAATATAAACATTAGAAGTTTGTGGTTTACATTAATATAATTACTACTTTAACATTCATCTAAATAACCTCTTAAATAGTCATTAGCAAATCTAATTACTTATATAAATAGATGGCCCCTTACTGTTCTTCTATCTTAATTTAAATGTACCCTTACTGCTAATTACATATTATACATATAGTCTCTAGTTATATCCTCAACAACATAAACGGACCGATTCATTTTATTTAGGCATGAATAATCAACAGCTAACTACCCAATATAAAATGGTTACGTTCTTCTTACCTGCTTCTATTGGTTCGAACACTTCTGCACGTTCAAAGGCATCATCCAATGTACCCTGTACCACCTTTTAGCTTATTACTTCTTCACCAGCTGCTACGTACTACCCCATGCAACTAATTCCTTCCTAAACTTCTCGTGTCCTTATCCATTCTTTCCATCTTATCTATTTCTTTTTTCACTTCTTCTTTCATATATATTAAAACAAAGCCCAATCCCATTTACTC